>CM019691.1:89928678-90528678 GCA_009760885.1 Achatina immaculata | reverse complement strand
GGCATTTATAGCTCTCGCAGCGATACTAATGAACATACAGATTAAACTTCACTTTTATATTTTCCTTCACCTTTTCACATCGGCGCCGCACAGCAACCTTTATTTCTTTTCCGCATTTTCTTCCTTGACCGGGAGGAGCTTCACTCCATGCGCGGCATTCGAAGAGTCTCGCCAGCAGTGTCTTAACCTCTGGGACAAACCGGTTCATGCATTTCACCTGATATGACTGCACTCAGGACGTGGCCGACCTCCAGACCAGAGGTGCCGTGATTTGACTGTTTGCTTCGCTTTATCCTTTCTACCACCTTTTCCGCAGTGATGATGCGCGGCAACCCCATTTGCACTTTTCTTCATTGGCCGGGAGGAGCACCGCTCCACGCACGGCAGCTGAAGAATCTCACCAACAGCGGATGTTTTATACATTTTCACCCTCATATTTTTCCACCTAAGGTTTTTCTATTCATTATAATTCATACGTGATGATGTTACAAAAGATTTTGATAAATCTGCACCGTCTTTCCCTGCTCTAAGGAAAGAATCTGTAATCAACAATTAAAAGTTATACTACTCACCTTGTGTTGGATACACATACAACTGTATCAGTTAGAGTATCACTACATACATATTTTTTGTTCAGATAGCACCCCCACTGTTGCCTGCTTGCTGCATGCATGACTGACAGATAAGAAAGTTTCCTGAAACAATTCAAGAGACAAGATACTACCACTCAATTCATGCAAAATAAATCATCATCATCATCATCGTCGTCTTCGTCATCATGTGGTGTGCTGACTGGCACTGGCTATTATGCTTCTCCAGAGTACCCAATCCTTCATGCAGGCCATTAGCTCAGCTGGTGATCTTCTCTCACACCATCTCGTCAGACTGTCCAGTATAATTTCTCTCGGTCTTCCCCTGGCTCTTCTTCTCTCTATTTTTCCTGTTATAATATTTTCAATGCCCCCTCTTCTCATTGTATGGCCAATGAAAATACACTATCTTTTTTTTTTTGACAAGATTTTTTTTATATCTCCAGCTCTTCTCAAACATTCTCCATTAGTTATTTTTGCTGTCCAGGGAATTCACAATAATCTTCTAATAAACATATTTCTGCTGCTTTCAATGACTTTTGTGCAGACCTGCCTTTGTCCATTATTCATTTCCATATAATCAGATAGGTTCAATATGGCATTATAGGACTCATTTTCTAACACTCACTGATAAAAATGGGTTGCATAATATGTTTCTCATTCTCTGAAATGCAGTCTTTGTTTGACCTTTCCTGTTCTTATTTTCTGTTCTGCATTTCCCATCTGAAGTTATTACTGATCTAAAGTATTTTAATTTCTGCATCTGCTTTAGAATGGTTCCATTTAATTTTATACTGCATTTTGGTGGATTGTGTTTCTTAGATATAACCATTGTCTCTGTCTTTTTGATGTTCAAAGTAAGGTTTTTCTGTTCACTTTCTTTGGTGACTTTATCCAAGAGATTCTGCCAGGTCTTGTTGGTTCTCAGTTATCAGTACTGTGTCGTCAGTGTACAGAAGGTTGTTAATATTGTATCCTCCTACTTTTATACCTGGTTCTGTAATGATTATTCTTAGAATATTCTCGCTGTACTGAGAAAAAATGTCTGAAGATAGTACAAACCCTTGTCACACTCATTTTATTGGTTGATATTTTTCAGTTTTAAAATAAAACAGCTCTGTTTAAATTGGTAACTTCACTGACACTAAAATGTAAGTTTGATTTACCTTTTGCATACATTAACAAGTTTAACTAGAATTAAAAAAAAAAAATCTAGGCCTAACAAATGCTATAAATGTATGATTAACTTTAAGAACCCATGCTGCAAATGTATCTGCAGCATAAACATGCCTCAAATCCCCCCCACCCAAAAGCCATTTCTTTTGCTTTATGCTTGAAGTCAAATGCTACCAATTCACATAGGCATGTTACAATGTCAATAAACTGTTATTAAATGTTTGATGAACCAGCACTTTTAAAAGCCAAAAAGCTTCAAATGAGAAAATTTCACAGTTCTTGATGTTATATTCTGAGAAATGGATGGTCTAAAAGCACAGTGGTTCTCAACCTATGGGCCGTGGCCCAAAGGTGGGCTGTGACAGGGAATATTGTGGACTGTGCTGAAGTCTCAAAGCAGCCAAAATAAAAAAGAAAAAAGTAGATACAATAAAAAATTATTCCGCATTTTCCACACAATGCAAAGGGGCAGACTGCAAGTATGCGAGCCACAGAATTGTAGGTCGCTTTATGAGTATGTCCACAGTGCGGCTATTGAAGAAAGGATGTTCCAGACACCATTTCTTCCAGCATCAAACAGAAATGTGACGTACATAACAAGACAGCATTGCTTTTGAAGTGCGACACCGGCTTCTTCCTGACCGTGTTACTGAAAGGTGCAGTTTTACAATGTCATTTTAGAGAACAGTGGGCGTAGACTGTGCGAGAGAGCAGAAGTGAAATATAATTTTCAGCAATTGTGTTTTAGTTTAAAAATCACACTTCGTTGGCTTGAGAGCCACTATTCAGTCTTGGTGCTATGCGTAATTCATATTGGATTAATCAATGGATTCCAGTTACCCACATGGTGATCGTGGAGACTTTTCGGATAGCCTTTTTTTATTGTTTAAACTTTAAAACTTTAGGTGCTAAAATGGATCGATTTGTGAAACATAAGTTTTTGATTTTGCACAAACAAACTGATAGTAGTGGCAGTGAAAGTCATTGTGATTGAGATGACATTAACGCTGATACTTGTAAGAAAACTAAATACACTTGAAAATATGATGTGGAGTGTACCAAGTATGGTTTAATTCTATCAACAAATGACCAAAATCTGCCACAGTGTGTTATTTGGTTGCAAATCCTCTCTAATGAGGCAATGAAGCCAACGAAATTGTGTCGCATTCTAACTACAAGACATCCAGAACTACGGAATAAAACCAATGAAGTTTTCGAACATAAAGATGAGGAATATAGTAAACAGAAGACAGCATTAAAAACAAGAGCCACTCTCAACGACAAAAGCTCTTAAAGCATCATACCTGATTGCCCAGAGAATCACAAAATCCAATAAGTCGCACACAATTGGAGAAGATCTTATCATGCCAGCTGCTGTTAAGATTTGTGACATACTGTTCGGCTCAGAATATGCTACAAAACTAAAAAGCCCATCTCGAACGATACTGTCCACAAAAAATATCTGAAATGTCTGAAGATATTGTCGCACAGCTAAATAAACAATTACAATCTACTAAGTTTGCTATTTAGTTAGATGAATCAACTGACATTGCCGGCAAGTCACAGCTCCTTATGTTCACTATTGTTGGCAAAATAATATGCAAGAGGAATTTCTTTTTTGCAAGTCAGTGCCAGTGTGAACGACAGCCGATGAAATATTCTGTTTTAAATGAGTACTTTACAACTTTTGGAATGCATGAACATTCGAATTGCATTGGTCTTTGCACCAACAGTGCTGCCACAATGACTGATTTGCAACACATAAAGCAAGTGTCACCCAAAATTGTAGGCACCCATTGCATGATCCATCGTAAGGAACTCGCTTCAAAGAAGTTGAATGAAACTCTGGGATCTGTACTCGAAGACTATGTTCAGATTGCAAACTTCATAAAAACTAGGACAGTGAACAGTTGATTATTTGCTCAACTTTGTATTGAGTCAACACAAGCATCTCCTATTGCACTCGGCTGTGCGTTACCTGTCCAGATGAATAGTTCTTGCCTTGCAAGGGTGTCTGAGCTTCGTTTGAATTGTTGCAGTTTTGACAGAACACAATCTCAATCTGGTAGGTAAGGTCGCTGATATTGAGTGGCTTGGCATGCTGGCATACCTTGCCGACATTTTTAGCCTTTTGAACAGTTTGAACATATTCTCTCTCTCTCTGAACCTTAAGTGCCCAGGGCACATGGGGCTTCCGCAAGGGTTTTCCACAAATGCCTGTCCTTTGCCTTTTTTTCTGCTCTTGCCCAGGTGAGCCCACTATTGCTCAACATCCTTTCTGTTGTTCTTCTCCATGTCTCTTTTGGTCTACCCTTACTTCTGTTTCCCTGTGGTGTCCATCTTAGTGCTATTTTTGGTAGTGAGTTGTCAAACTGAACAGACTGGCTGGGGCATGTAGAAAGAATGGACGAGAACAGAGAAATGAAAATGATGTATGCACAAGAGATGAGGGAAACAAGGGGTAGACCAAGACAGAGATGGAAAGACAACATAGAAGAGGATGTAAAAGAAATTGGTGTCACCAACTGGAGAGAGATTAGGAATAGAGAGGAATGGAGGTGAACTTGGTCTGCAGCAATGAGCCTTAATGGCTCAGAAAGCAGAAGAAGACGACGACGAAGAAGAAGAAGAAGTAATATGTTCACATGCAAATAAATTTTCTAGGCATTAGATGATAAACTTGTTTCAATAAAGCAAGATTCACTGGAATTTCAGTAAGCCAGATGTTGCTAGAAGACTCTGTCCAGATGTTTGCTGTGAAAAATCAACTGTTGGGGGTGGGGGGGGGGGAAGATTATGAACATTTAGAATGATAAGTTTTCACAATAAACATCTTTGGAGATAAGTGTTGAAGTGTCATCTCCTCTGAAGTCTGCTGGTGGTTGATAGGTGATGGATTGGGTTAGATTTACGATCAGTTTTTTTTATCCTTCCATTTAAAAATGTCAAAAATATGTCTTTGGAAATTAAGCTTTAATAATTCAGTGGTCACAATTCACTCTCTAGTCCAGACAAAATCTTTTGTGAACATGTATATTCTAAAACAGTTAATAGCATTAAAAAAAATCAAAATGGCGCTTACTTATAATAAGAATCTGTTAGCTATTAGAGAAGATGCTGGCAAAGGAAACAGCTACAAAGCAATGAACATTTTGCTCCCAAGCTTGAAAATTACAATGATATAAGAAGATCAAAGGGTTCCACAAGGGAAACAAGCTATACAGCCTTAGTAAGACAACAATTAAAAGAATCTGTACAGACTATTTTAAAGATGAAAAAAGCTTATGAAACTACTTTATATTTACCATTCTACACAAGGTATTTCATTTGGTGCATCATTCACTAAAGTAATCCGCACTTCATTTATGTCTCCAAGAATACCTGTTAGAAGAATGAATTAACAACCTGAATTCTGCTACTATATTATTAAAATATACTGTAATTTCTTAATATTTTGTGTTGAAAACAGCTCAAGTCTATGTTCAAACTTTCAATGATGTTAGTGAAAGGAATGTCAACCATGAAAATTCATTCATCCATTATGTGCCAAACTGACAGTAGCTAATGATAATATTTCTTCATATCATATGATCCTTTGTGGTTCCAGTCAAGTTTGGTTACCATCTCCTTTCAATACCACTTGGTCTTCTGATGAAGATATTCATCAATCAGCTTCTCTCTCTCTTTTTTTTTTTGCAGTGATTATCAGGTTCAATAATATATATCTTCTCATGGCACATTCAAAGAATCATGACTGACAGAAATATGAAATGGTCAAATCTGGCATATCAAAAATGGGAATACTGATTGTTTCACATATGCATCCATAATAAGTGAGAAATCTGGCTATGATTTAGCAGTAGATAGTATTCTTTTGAATGATGGTTAAGCAGTGTACAAGGGTATAGCATGATCATGGAAAAACTTCTGAATCATAGAAATGCACTTTAGGTTAATAAAAATCCCAGGAATCTGTAGAATGGAGAAAGGTGCAATGGTACTCTCATGTCAGTAACTGAATGACTCAAACTACCTGATGGACTATGCCATTGTTAGTGAAGTGTAAAACTGTGTGATCTAGGCAGATTATGTTGTAGATCCAATATCAATAGCATCATACTTTAGGAGATTTTAATGAAATCTGACAAATTTATTCATCCAATTTTTATGGAATTTGGGATAAGAAGGTTAAATGTATAAATATTAAGGTAAATATACCTTCATAGACATTTTCCTATATTTTCTTGTTGCTAAAACTTAATAAGATTTTTTTTTTCATATCCCATTCCATACAAAGATGTGACCAGAATTATTTGGGCTAGTCATTTTACATTTGTTAAGCAGTTATTCACACTGGCATTTAAAACAACAAAAGAACTTATGGATGCATCCTACACATTCCTGTGCTAATTTAAAAAGTTAACTATTTTTTTTCCTTCTTATTTTTCTACATTCAAGCAACTTGTTATGCTAAATGGGCCTGCTGGTGCCCTTGTAGCTGATGACCTGAATCAAATTTCACTGCTTACATCCAACCTCACTGCTGACTGCTGTCCATAATGATTCTCTATAATTGTTTTTATCTTTCACTGTTGACCTTTCATGGCATCTCATTGTTAAACCATACTGGAAAAATGTACTGCAAGATCCTAGAGAACAGACTGTGACCAGTCATTGAACCACAGTTAAATGAAACTCAGATGGGATTTAGAAAAAACAGAAGCTATACAGATGCCATTTTTTCCCTAAGACAACTAACACAAAAATCAGTTAATACAACTGGATACTGCATATAGCTTACACAGATCAAGAAAAAGCATTTGATAAAGTCGACAGATATAAACTGTGGGAAATCTTACAGTATTATGGAGTTAGTACACATTTGATCAACCTATGCAAAAACCTATACAAAAACAGTCAGTGTACAGTTAGAACAATTGCAGGACACTGAACATATAATCTGGAGTGAGGCAAGGCTGTGTACTATTTCCCTTACTTTTCAACACACAACAGCCCAACTCCAGAAAGAATGCCAACAGACCCACAACATCTTCCAGAAGACATACCCAATAGGAAGACCATAAATGAACTCCTTTTTTTTTGTTGATGATCAAGCACTTATAGCCACATCAGAAAAAAAGACCTATAGCAGAACATGGATAATTTAGCAAGGGCACGTAAAAGCCACTTGGACATATGTTGGTCACTTGATGAGAAGAAATGATCAGAGAATCCCAAAACAAGCTATCAAGTGGAACACAACAGGCCAAAGAAAAAGAGGCAGACCGCATGAAACTCTGAAGAGGACATTCTTAAGAGAGGCCAAATTAACAGGCATAAAATCCCTTGATGAGGTTGAAAGACTTGCCGAAGACAGGAAAAAATTGGTGAACTACTTTGCGAGCCCTATGTGACATTTAACGGCATGGGGAGGATATAAGATAAGATGTAAAAGCCAAAACATGAAGATCAGTGCTGGAAAAAACATAAATCATGGCCATAGCAAGAGAAGAAATCCAAACAAAGATCGTCCTGGATAACCAGCCCTTGAAACAAGTGAAACATTTCAAATACTAGGCAGCATAATATTATCCTCTGGGAAAATTGACACTGAGATTGAGAATAGCTGGAATAAAGCAAATCAGGTTATTGGACAAATGACTCCTTTACTGAAAAACAAATACATCATAACTGAAACAAAAAGGGGACTGTACAACACAATTTTCCTCCCAACTCTATGCTATCAATGTCAAACATGGACACTAACAGCCAAGAACAAAAGAAAAATCATCATGATAGAAATGTTTAAGGAGAATACTAAATGTAGCAAGAAGAGACCAAATAAGAAATGACACCATCAGGTAACGGTTGGAGTAATATCAGTATTACATTATATCCAGAAACACCAAGTCAAATAGTTTGGCCACATTACACAGTTACCACCAGATGGTATATCACAGACAACATTCACACTAAGATCTGTAGGTAACAGGGGAAGAGGCCGCTCATGCAGGAGATGGAAAGAGGAAATTACAGAAGCATTAAATATCCTATTATACAAGGCAAATCGTTGAAAACTATCAAGATGTCCATTTGTATTTAGTTTTGATGTTTGCTGTTGGATGTGATAAGACTACACACATATGATGTAGAAACAGACAACAGACCTGAGTAAACTCCCCTCCCAGAAAATCTCTCAGTTGGATAAGTATTTACTATCTAATCTTCTTCTAATCTTAATCCTAAGACTAGCAATAGAAGCCACACCTATCACTCAACTTCCACATCAGCTGGCAATAATCCACTCAGGTGTGTCACCTTAGGAGTGGCAACCGCCCTGGGCTACAGCCAGTCATTGTCTTATCAACTTTTTCTGTGTAAAATGTACTTAGAAATAACCATCATTACATGTTGTCTTCACCAACACTTCAATCATGGCATTGTAAAACGCATCACAGATCACCTTCATCTTCATAACCCATTGTCTGATCATAATTATTATGTCATTTTTTTTTTGAAACTGCTGTTATTTTTTTAAAATAAAGTTTTAAAAAACAGGTGCTTGAAAGAGGTGAGAAAGAGAGAGAGAGAGAGAGAAAATGTGAGAGAGTCATGGAATTTATGTAACCCCCTTTTGCTGTCACATGTTAAATTCAGACGTACCCATCATATGAATCACTATCATTTCATGTTTTGTAAAAGCTCACCATTTCATTATTTCACTTCATGGGCAATCATCCCCAACTTACGTCATTTCACACAATTTTGTAACTGTTACCTTGAGGGCAAATAAACTTTACAAAAAACAACATAGTAATATCAAGAATTCAAAATTTCTACTGCACATGACTTCTAAAATTTGATGATTTCTATTATAAAGCAACATACTTGGTGAATGATAAACAAAAATGGTGGTGGTCCCTCGTTTCAGAAAAACCTGCATGCCTTTTCCCTTTCTTAGATGTAATGGGACCGAGTCAGAATACGACCCAATTAACTGTATGATAAGCCTTCCTCTGTCATCAAATGAAGAGCCTGTATATTGACAGCAAATGAAAAAGCAGCATTTACATGAAATTAATGCTGTGATGTTTCTTGCAAGTCAGTTTCTTTGATGATTAAGCTGGTCTGAGTACGTCTGTTTATATCAGTCCTGCCTATAACCACTAGCATCTGTTCCACAAGCAAAAAAATATGCTACCACACATGAACATTAATATGATGTCAAAACTCCATATTTCATACATGTATTTCATTTCAATGTGCTTTATTTTGTGCTTGTAGTTAAGAACTAACAACAGAGATACACATTTTGGGAATCTGCGAACATCAATGGAAAGGATCAGGACACTTCAAGAGCGAACATGATAATATCTTTAAATACTCTGGTGGAGAATCAGGAGGAAAGAATGGAGTGCCTTTTTACTTGGATAAATTAACATCAAAAGCATTACTAGGTTACAATCCAGTAAATGATAGAATCTTCACTATCAGACTTAAGGACACTCCTAGAAATGCAAAAATCATACAGATATATGCACCTACATCAGCAGCAGAAGAAGAGGAAGTAGAAGACTTTTATAACATGCTGCAAATGACGATAGAACAGGTATGGAAAAATGATAATGTATTAATAATGAAGGGTTTTAATGCAATGATTGGTACAGAAATAGCAGAAGATGAAGGATATGTTGTGGGGAAATTTAGCACAGGACATAGAAATGAGGCAGGTGACAATCTAATGGCGTTTTGCATGGAAAATGAGCTAATGATTGCTAACACACTTTTTAAACAACATCCAAGAAGACTTTACAAATGGACATCACCTGATTGGAAAACCAAGAATCAAACAGATTACATTTTAGTGCAAAGAAGGTGGAGATCAAGTATAACGTTATGAAAAACTCTACCAGGTGCTGATTGTGACATGGGCCATGAGTTATTAATAGCAGACATGAAAATAAAGATAAAAAAGACAGTTATGGGATCAAGACCACTCTGCTTTGATCTTACAAAAATACCAGAACAATACAGTATAGAAGTGAAGAACCGTTTCGAAATCCTGATGGCTGTACAGGAGAAGATGACACAGATGAATTGGCTAAGGAGGCCAGAGATATCTTAATAACAACAGCTAAAGACATGCAAATAAAACACAAAAGAATGGATGAATTACAACAGGCATACTATAACAGATAAAACAAAGTAGAGAAATGAAGACACAGTGGAAAGTGACAAACAACAACAGAGGAATATAAATCTTTAACAAAAGAAGTACAAAGAAACATAAGAAAAGACAAAAAAAAAACAATACATACAAGATTGTTGTGAAAGAATAGAAGGACATCAGAAGTGTGGAAGAGATAGTGAAATGTTTAAAGAAATGAAGTCACTGACAAGAAATGTCACACCTAAGCAAAATGTGATGTGTGATGAGATTAGAAATACCTTGACAGAAACAGATGAAATTCTAGAAAGTTGGAAGGAATATTGCAGAGGAATGTATGATACAACTGACTGTGAAAGCAGAAATAAACAGTGTGAATTATTATTGGAGGAGAAAGAACCCGAACCAACAATAAAAATTTTATGGGCAGTAAAGAATCTGAAAAATGGTAAATCACCAGGATGTGATGAGATAACAACTGAACTTAATAAAGTAGGAGGAAAGGAATGTGCAACAATCTATCATGCACTATGTAAAAAGATATAGCATTGACTTTTTTATTTTCACAAGACTGCACAATACCAAACCCATGATATCACAATATTATATATTTCAGGCAATTTGCAAAATGCGTCTTGAGTCTTTCTTCTTTCATTTCAGCACATTATGGCTTTGTCTCTGTAAAATCCCCAGCTCAGCTAATGTCTGTAATTATGATCTTTGCTGCTATCTTCAAAGCATCTATCTCTGCATTATATTTGCCTGAAAGGTTTTGCTCTGCTACTGGCGTTGTTTCTTAACAAGCCAAAGATGCAGTGCTCAAATTGAATAAGACTGGCTTGTGACAAAAAGCTGACTGTTTATGTCAGTGTCAGTGACCTACAGCTGACTAAGATCCTATTTCACCTCTCAGAGTTTCTCATACTATAGTCTGACTGAGTGAACCGGAATTGAATGGGAAGGCAAATCCAGTCTTAAACCTTGCCAAAGACAGATGTGTTGGGTCAAAGGGCACAGTGGTCTAGCTGTAAACTGTGACATAACACAATCACTACCCCCTGTAACCAAGAAGGTAAAGGGAGCAGTTAACAGAATTTTTGGAATTTATATACGTGTATAATTTTATACACTCATGGCATCACTTACCTCTCCTGTATTCCATAATGTCTGATATCTCTTAACTTTTCCCGTGCCCAGAAAAAAAAAGTGGACTTTCCCGTCCATGCCACACAAAAACCGCGGGTCTTGATATGTATAGGGGGTATAGTTGTAAGATGGAATGGAAAACAATATTTCCATGTACTTCTGTGTATTTATTATTTTTCAAAGTATAACTAAATGTATGAAAATTTCATAAATGCAGAGTTTTTTAGGAAAAAAGAAGTAATGTGATGTTTTTAGACAATGACTGTGCCCAGCTCACCATCGGCTAGGTCTAGATATGCACTACTTATCATCTGAGATGTGTAGATCTACTTGTCGATCTCGTATTGTGATTCTATGTTGCATTCTAGCTAAATTAATATCTGAAATAACCTCCTAACTACTTCTCCAGTTGTTTAATATGTCTAGATTACTTGGGATACATTCAAGAACAGTGAGGAGGTCACAGGCCATGTCCATACCCCTATCTACATCATCAAAAATTTAAAAATTTCGATGTTTCTCTTCCTTTTTCTCGCTCGGCATCGCTCGTAACTAATGACTCTTTCACCATTTTGAAAAGTGTCACCAGAAACGCGGACGAAATATGTACAATCTAAATGTTACACCTGTTGTTTTATTGAAACAAATGAATTGTCACTATAACGACTATGGCACGCAACTCAGTAACCGGAAATTATCACTATAGCGACTTTGGCACGGGAAGAGTTAACTCTATTATTTGCTCTTTCAGTAAGCAACACTTTAAGAAGATTATACTCACTTGCCCCATAAATAAATTTTAAAAACTAGGATTGCTTACCAAACATGTGAGATGTTCTTAATAATATGATGTATTCAGCAAATGCGCAATCAGGCTGTGGTCGAGTTAAAGGGTAAACCACTGGCTGGATATGATGCAAAATCATTAACAAAAATTCAGAAGAAGCAAATATCCAATTTTTATACAACTGAACAGATGCAAAAGGTAAAAAAAATACAAGCAACAGACATTAAACATCTCTAAACAAATGCTTGGTAATCTTTGTCAATAATTTTTTTTTATCAAACCAGTTTTGGCATTAAATCCTGTGTCAGTTTTCTTAGACATGTGGATTATATAAAAAAATAATAATGTGATCATTAATTATACACAGAAAACAATTTCATTCAGGTTAGCTGTTAGTTCATAAATTAAAAATATAGATTTCATTTAGCAAATAAAAAAAAAAAGTAAGGTGCAAAAATAGTATCCACATTAATTAATGTGAGGAAATTTAAGCTGTTATACATATCATTCAATAACTAGTCCCCATTCTTTAAAACAAAACAAAAAAGTAATACTTAAAATCCACTGATATGCCAATGTAACTTTTTTCTCATTTACATACATATATACAAAACACAAAGTATGTAAATAAAACAAGACTCTACATTAGTGTCATAATATCAATTTCAAATTAATAATTTGAGATATTATTAGCAGAATTTGAGGGATTGTAATCAAATTATTTTCTTATCTCTTGATATAACTCTCCTTGATCACACCCATCCAAAATCTTCATATTATGGATCTCCATTTTCAGTTCTTGTTGTTCTCTCTCCCCCAGGGATGAAAGCCTTAAGGTTTTTACAGCCAATGCTGTGAAGATGTTGAGATGTAGCATCATGTTGGACTGAAAGTGGGATATAGTGGCTATTTTTTTTTGTCCAAGTGGGTGAAGATGCTTATCCAAAGAGGCAATCAGTGACGCAGACCTGATACGCTAGCATCAAGGTTAGTGGACCATAGCTGACCAAGACCCTGTCCCACCTCTCAGTGGTACCCCCAGTAACAGGCCTAGCCTGGCTAACAGGGCAGGGATTGCCAGAGTCCCCATGGTGGTGGAGTCTGCTAAAGAAGCATTGCACAACCCTTGCTTTTTAGCTGTACTCCTGGACTGAAAAAGTAAGTGTCATAACCCACTTCCACCATCAATACGATGCTGTGCCGCAACACCTCTACAGCATCGGCTGCAAAGAACAACAGCTTACAGTTACAAGAAGACCATACAAGTTAGTCTGAGGGGAGCTAAAAAGAAAGGGATGTGCAATACTTCTTTATGAGGCTCCACCATCATGGGAACTATAGTGATTCCTGCCCCATTAATCACACTGGACCTGATACCAGAGGGTACCAATAGAGGGGTGGGACAAGGTCTTGGTCAGCTACTGTATGTCAACCCTGGTGCAAGCATGCCAGCTACGGATCACAGACCACCAAATTAGAAATCACTTTCATATCAACCTTCCCTCCCCCCCCTCCACCACTTTCAGTTATCTCATGTGTTTTGTTTCATGTCTCTGATTATACACTGATGGATCTACAAATAATTAGAGTTATTTTAAAATGACAGAAACAGCTTCATTCAGAAACAGAATTTCATGTCATGACCATGTTTACTTTCCGGGTGTCACAATTTCAGACCAGGCATATCAATCATCTTTTTTCTGAAGATGTAAGATGGCTAGATGGATAATGTGCTGTCATCTCATGGATAGGGAACTGCTCATTCTACTAAAATCTTTAGTCATGATCATTCATTCTCTTACTAATTTTCTTTCTGTCATGTATAAAGTGTCATGCTGACCACATCACAATTTCATGTGTCGAAGGTCTTGAAAATACAGGTCCAACACCATATCCCCAATGAAAATTAGGATTTTACCTTTATATATATCTCTCTCTCTCTCTCTGAACCTTAAGTGCCCAGGGCACATGGGGCTTCCACAAGGGTTTTCCACAAATGCCTGTCCTTCGCCTTTTTTTTCTGCTCTTGCCCAGGTGAGCCATCTATTGCTCAACATCCTTTCTGTTGTTCTTCTCCATGTCTCTTTTGGTCTACCCTTACTTCTGTTCCCCTGTGGTGTCCATCTTAGTGCTATTTTTGGCAGTGAGTTGTCAGTTATTCGGAGCACATGTCCCAACCATCGCCAGCATCTTTCCTCAATAATTGTTGTCAGTGGCTTCATCTGCATTTCTGCCAATAAGATGTTATTTCTTATGGTGTTTGGCCAAAATATTTTTCTAATTCTTCGTAAACATTTAGTCTGGAAAGAATTCAACTTGTTTTCTATGGTTTTGGTGATTTTCCAGCATTCACTTCCATAGAGTAGTACACTTACAACATTACTCTTAAATATCCTGATTTTCATATTTATGCTTAGTTTTTTTGATTTCCATATAGTCTGCAGCATTGCAAAAGCCTGGTTTGCTCTAGTAAGTCTGCTGTTGATGTCCTCTGTGCTGTCTCCATTCTCTACTACTCTGGTGCCAAGGTATACAAATTCGTTGACCTCCTCCACTAACTTGTTATCTACTCTCAGTACATTTCTGTCGTTCACATTTTGCTTCATTAACTTTGTCTTTCCTACGCTGATCTTTAGTCCTATGTTGTTTGCATTCTGAGTTAGCTTGTTTATTTCATCTTTACCTGGTGCCCTGTCTGATTTTAGCTTCTTTATCGCCTCCTTTACTTCACTTATTGTTACTGGTCCTGTATTGATGTTTAGTTCCGTTTCAGGTATGTCTATTGTTTGTGCTGCTTGTGTTCTGTTTAGTAGGGTGTTAAAGTGTTCCCTCCATCTTTCAATTTTTTCTCTTTCTCCACTGACCAGCTGTCCATTTTGTGTCCTTACTGCACTTTCACATCTTGTGTTGAAGTTACCTGTCATCTGCTGTGTGATTTTATATATGGTTTTCATGTCATTTGTATATGCTGCTTTCTCTGCTGTTTCTGCTAAGTTGTCATAGTATTGACGTTTATCTTGACGGCACGATTCCTTTACGTCTTTGTCTTTTTGTGCATAATTACTTAAAACTTGTTCTTTAAGCCGTTGTGATTTGGTGTTCAGTAATTTTTTCTTGATTTCTTTTCTTTGCTCTATCTTTTCCCATGTGGTCTCGCTTATCCATTCCTCTTTTCTCCTTTTCCGATATCCCAGCACCTCTTTTGCTGTTTCCTGTAGTGTTTTACTGAACTCTAGTATGGACATTTCTAATTTGTCTTGTAGG
Source organism: Achatina immaculata (assembly GCA_009760885.1). Lineage (NCBI taxonomy): Eukaryota > Metazoa > Mollusca > Gastropoda > Stylommatophora > Achatinidae > Lissachatina > Lissachatina immaculata. Next base: position 90,513,548 of record CM019691.1, on the reverse strand, counting down.
ACACTGAAGCAGTTCTTAAGTACTACTGAGAATTCATTTCTTGTTTGCTGGTCTTTCAGTTTTCTTGTATCAAAACATATCTTTCTGTGTTCTCCGATTTTGGCTTTCCTTAATTTTAGTTTTATTTTTGCTACCAGAAGGTTGTGATCACTTCTTACATCTGCTCCTCTCCTTGCTCGCACATCCTGTAGTGACCGTTTCCACTTGTTGTTTATTAGTATGTGATCGATTTGGTTTTCTGTGGTTTTATCTGGTGACCTCCAAGTCACCTTATGGATGTTTTTGTGTTGGAAAATAGTCCATCCGATGGTCATCATGTTTTCTTCACAGAAACTGCACAGTCTTTCTCCATTTTCATTTATTTCTCCGATTCCTTCTCTTCCCATGATTCTTCTTCTATCTTCATTTCCTTCACCTACTTTTGCATTGAAGTCGCCCAAGATGAGTAGCATATCATGCTTAGGTATTGTTTCTACTGTGGCTTGGAGGCTGTTGTAAAAATCTTTTAATTCCTCTTCAGCTGCTTCTGTTGGTGCATAACAAACTATAATAGACAGCTTCATGAATCTTGAGTTGAACCGTGCATACAATAATCTCTCATTTATTGGGGTCCATTTCAGCAATGCTCTTGATGCTTCTTTTGTTATAATCAATGCTACTGCTCCTTCATGAAGATGATCTTTACCTGACCATATTATTGTATCTTCTGTGTGCTGTGTTGTTAATTTCCTTCTGCCTTTTCCTGTCCATCTTGCTTCTTGTATTCCTAGTATGTCTAGTTTGTATCTGTGCATTTCCTTGATGGTTTGTGCTAGTTTTCCGGTCTGGTTAAGTGTTCTTACATTCCAGCTGCCTATTTGCATATTGTGTTTAGGTTCTAGGAGGTCTGCAGTCGGGCTGGGGACTTCCAGTGGCTGGCTTTCATCCACAACCTTCATGGGCTCAGTTTCCTAATAAGCATTTCTCTTTGCACCTGTATTTGTTTTTTCCCTTGCTTCCATTTCTGTAGCAGTCTGATAGTTTTTTTTTTACCAGATAGGGTTGCTGGCCCTATGCCGAACCCTCCTTAGTCGCCTTTTACAATCATGCGTGGTAGGGTACAGTGGTCCTATTCTTGGCAGATCCCGGGTACCACACGGGGGACCTTTATATCTAACGTGCTTTTATTATTTTTCTAAGGTTAACCATACTCACTATGCTCTTTCATTAACAGAGTATACAGTTTAAGGCAAAAATGAGTTTAAGGCAAAAATGAGTTTTTTTTTTCTTCCATTCATGTTTGTCATACATCATACATGAGAATTTAGCCTTTCTCTCATATTCCTATTCCTTCATCCTGTATGTTTTTATAAGAACAAGACATAAGTCATAGCAATACAGTGAATTCACCATCAATGAATGAAGCTGTTTTTATTTAAAAAGTAGTCTATCTGCTATCATAGCTTTATTGCTGAGGCCTTATGTGTATATACTGTACACTGTTTTATATATTTGCACACAGACTGATGGATCTGCAAACAATAATGAAAACTAACAACCAATCTGAAGAAAGTCTCTAAACAATACTAATATTAAATACTGCTCACCTCTTTCCGCATATGTAATATGGAAACAAAAACTGACAGGGCATAAGCCAGGAGAAAAAGTCCACATAAGTAAATGGGAAAAACTTTTTTGGCATTTAGAATATTAAAATCTAGGTCAAAGACATTGGAACCACTACTGTCAGTCGCTGACATGATGCCTTATGTCCTCAACCATTCACTGGTAAAAAAAACAGAGGTAAAGCAAATAAATGACTATACATAATAAGTAAGACCAATTTACAGATGATCATGAAGGACATAATACCTCTAAGAGCATATGTTCTATTAGTCAGGTGCCTCTGTTATATATATATATATATATATATGCCTGTTCAGTCTAATGCATAATCCATCACTGAACTAAAGATATCACTGAAATATTATTAATGTTGCTTCAAACAAAATAAGTAATATGTATTTCAAGATTCAGTGTTATATGAAAAATCATGATTCAATTCCAGGAAGGAGTAGGTAGAGCGAAAAAAAAAATCCAAGAAATTAAGATCTCTGGGAGTCATGACCCATGTGGATAACTCCTTTACCATAAGTAGTATGGGTTCCCTTAGAATTAGGAGTTTTAGGAGCAGAAACATTGGAGAGATAGCACCTCTTGTGATAATCTAGAGAAGTGCAAACCTTTTCTGAGGTTCTTAGAATATTCTTGCTGTACAGAGAAAAAAGGTCTGGTGATAGTATCACTTGTCGCACTCCATGTTTTATTGGTTGATATTTTCCAGTTTTAAAATAAAACAGCTGTTTAAAATGGTAACTTTACCGACACTAAAATATAAGTTTGATTTACCTTTAACAATAAGTTAAGTTTTAAAAAGTCTAGGTCTAACAAACGCTATAAATGTATGGTTAACTTTAAGAACACATGTTACAAATGCCAAAAAATGTTCACACAAAAATTCTAAAATAATGTGGCACTAATAATTTAAAGATGTGTTTCAAGGTGTGAAATTTCTGTGTGCCAAAAACTCTGAAACATTGGCATGCATGCCATCAGTTCACAATCTTTGATTTAGACAGTTATGTAGTTTTTTGCTCTCTATACTGGAGAGTTAGCTAATTTTTATGTAGTACACTGAAATGGATTTTAAAGTACCTTTGTTTAATCTGTTGTGAAAAAAAATTAAACTATGAAAGATCACAGTGTTTGTTGAGCCTTTTGTGTTTGCTGTTCTTGGCAGGTCAAGTCTGTTTGCTCATTGCAACTTGCTGATATTCTCTCTTGCTCTCTCTCTCTCTCTTTTTTTTCCTCTCACCATCTCTCCCTCTCACTTTTTTACTTTACTTTAAGTATTTTTATTCACCATTTCATTCATTCAATTCTCTGTAAATATGTTCCATCAATTATTTATTTCCCTCTATACCAACTGTGATATTTGTCTTCTTTATACAAAGGATGGCCAGACATACCTGAGGTAAGACAAACTACAGATGTTTGAGAAAATCAAGAAAAATGAATAATTATTACACACCTTTTTATTTTTATATGCACATTTTGTTAAAAAAGCTTATATAAATATTTATAGAAAATATTTTATTTACCTTTCATGCTAACTGTGATGCAGGGTCAACATTAGGAATTTTGCCTCCCCATGCAACAACATATCTTGCCACCCCACTCAATTCCCAGATTAACACCTAACTGTCTCCATGGTAGATCAGAACCATTTGAGCAAAAAACACTGTTTTGTGAAGCTACGAATATTGCCAAAGAGGCAAGGGGATGACAGCTGGAAAAAGTTTGAGAACCACTGATCTAACTGATTTAAAATTGTCTCCTGAAATGATAATCTCCAGTAATCCTAGCACAAGAGAATGATGTACATATTTTACAAATAAACTGACTAGGATATATAAAGGTTCAGCAATCAACCTATTTGAATAATATACAGTCGAACCCGCTTAATATCACATCGCTTTATGTCACAACCCAGATATTGTCACAGAAATTTGTAATCCGACAAACTCCCATAAGTAATTTTTGCACCCGGAGAAGTGCTTTGTATCACAAACTGGGCAAGACCAAGCTATAAATATCTCACAAAGCGTTATCAGTTTTGCGACTCATCAAAGAAGGGGCTGGCCGTTTGATCACCGAGTACGTGCCGCATCAATTTTTTGAAAATATGGGCTTCACAACTCAGTTGAGTGAATCAAAGGCTTACCACGGCCGGCCTTTCAAAAGATTGTGATTAAAATTTGGCTTCTTTCCGTCACTGTTTGTCTTCTTTATCAAAACGTGGGCAGTGTTAAGTTGAGAACACGAGCTGATAGTTGATCAATCTCGTATAGCCAGGGACTCGTAGCTTACTTTCATGTCAGAGATAGTGATCAATACAAATCCCAGTGATATTTGTGATGTTCCCCTGGACACGATCACAGATGAAGAGTGGGCAGCAATTTCTGACGAAAGTGTCACGTTTGATCAGTTCGTTTCACCTGATGAAGACTTGCTATCAACAGAAATGCATCTAATTGAAAAGATCATTGGTAGTTGCAGTAAAAGCAAGGCAGACAGTGACACCGAGGATATTGCCGATGACATCAATCTCATGGACCAGATGTCCATCAAAACTGTTTCTCACGTTGTCTGTAAGCGCATTCGAGACTGCGCTTGTTCATTTACAGTATGTCTGATGTGACATAGGACATTTTTACTGATGTAGCGTGCTTAAATGACATTTTGATTAAAAGACCAGTTACCACTCAGTCAGTCATTTGCATGTTCCTTGCGGAAATTTGCCTCCCTAACAGCTCTCCTGTAGGGCTTGGTTATAAGCATGATGCCCTGTTGCTAATGCATCCATCTGCAGATTATCAATAATGTCTTGCAGCCATCATTGTCTTGGTCTTCCTCTCTTTATCCTTCCAAGCTATGACGTTCAATATGTCCAAAATATTTAAGTTTTCTCTGTTTAATCCTCTTTACTAGCCAACCTCCTTCAATATTAAGTTCTTGTAGTATGGATATATTTGTTCTTTTTTGTGTACATGACATCTGAAGAACTCTTCTGTAGCTTTTACATTCAAAGACATTTATGTGTTTCTCAGCTGTTTTGTTAAGTGCCCAGGAGAGTGAAGGGCGCACAAACAGATAGACACACACATATTATATACAGTTATATAATGGCCCATTTAAAGCCCTTGTAATGGACACACCTCCACCCCCTCTTAATGTCACCATATTTTGACAGTCCTGCCGAAGTGGGTTTGACTGTAGTTCACTATCGACTATGGTAATCCTGCGCTCAAAATCACAAGGGGAGAAGAATAAAGAAAAGTAATGTGAATAAATGAGAAGAGAGCAAGACTAGGGGCATCTTTGACTATCAACATCATCATTATCATCATAATTACTGGTGATTTGACATGACCTGGACTTCGTTGGCTGAGATTTACAAACCACTGTATTAATGTAAACTGCTGCATAAAACGTTACCTTGAGTCAAAAGATAATCTGCTCATTGTAGCTAACAAAAAAAAAACAACTTTAGGCAAGATGGTTCCAACAATATTAATTTTGGATTGATAAGATGGTATGAAAAAAAATCCCCGATTCTCCAATAGCGTGAACTACACCCGCAGTGGGAAAAGACACTCGAAAGCTTCATTTCTCGCCAGCATTTGCGACAACTATTTTATATATCATGATGTCTGTGAATTTTGTAATTTACTCAGGATATTCGAACCTCAAGAATGTGAAGTATTTTACACTGAAGCTATCATGTGAAAGCGTATCCTCAGATAACAGACACGTGATCAGCAAGATTTTCCAAAGGGTACTTTATTTGTATCCAGCTGAAAACAACTTTCAAACTTCTTTACCCCAGACTGTAAAATTATGCTAGAGTGAAGAAAATTAATTATTTTGATACTTTTTTTTTTTAAATCGATGCAGAGTAAACTGATAAATCATGAAAGATAATTTCTCTTGAGTTACAGAAAACTTTCAGACATTTCTCACCTATTTTGTTTGTTTATGTGTTCGTTCATTCAAGACAGCTGTAATGTTATGTGCATAGTTTAAGTGAAAAAAAAGCACATAATTTCATTCCCTCATTTTGAGGGGTTACAAACAATGTCGCACTATGAATTTTATCTCCCCGTGCAGTAGCATACTTTGCCATCTCACTAAATTCTCAAATTAACACTATTTTAAAATTACTGAACATGTCCGACCATTAATTTTAAATAGTATTAATAACAGTTATTAATTGTTTAAAAATTTTAACATAATATAACAAAGTAGTGTTGTGAATTCTTATAATATTGATGAAGAAGAAGTTCGAATTAATACTGTCTTATACTTCTAGATCTTGAATGGTTTGATGCTTGCATGAATCGTCTGTATTTTCTAAATGACAAATAGTTGTCATGGCCGCGGCAGTATCTGACTTCTTACTAGCAGTTAAAGCCTCATTGTATTATACTCCAATCTTCATTAGCTGTTATGTGACATTATCCTCACACAAAATCCAGATTTCTATCACTCTGGAATAGGTTTCACAAACATTACAACATTCACTTGAATAAGTCCGCTGAAAAGTTCACTGAATTTTGACAAATAAGGTCACAGATGCATTACTGACACCATCACTTGGAATAAGATGCAATAGGACATAAAATTCATTGGTTTTGTCATTGAAGCACTTATTCATTGTTCACAAAATCAAACTCTAGCATTATTTTCTACACAAACTGTGACTGAAAATGTCTAACTCTACACTGCATTGGTCAACAACTCCTGAATAACTCGAATATCTATTGCTCTACTGTTCCATCTGTTGCCCTCCTCTTCTTTCTGTCGCCCATCTGTTCAGTCTTCTTCTCTATCGCCCCTTTAAAACAGTTTGCATGGCTTATAAATCGTAAGTCAGTTGTCCAATAGGACACATCTCTAGATCTTTCTACTGGTCAGCTAGTTGACTACCTACTGATTGGGCCCTGATTGTATTTCGAGACGAGTCAGTCCACTTCCTTTTTTTCAAAACTGTGTGCAAATTGCATCCTAAGATTAGCAAACATGCTTGCCTGTCAGCTGCATCAAATCCGTCTACTAAACTGTCATGGGGAATATTATCTAGGTACATTATCTCTTTCATGTCGTAGGTTTCAGGGATTAGTCCGTTCTCTACTTTTATTGTGTCCAACCTTTCATTGTGTCTTTATTGTTGGATCTACTTAGCCTGATTACTCTTCTGAGCATCTTGTCGTAATATTACTACTTATGCCGTGGGAGTGTTCCTCTTCCACCAGATCTCAAATTTTCGATCGTTTCTGACCTTCTTTCTACTTATCAATAATAAGTATAATAAAATGTTAATAGTAACAATAATAATAATAAGAACATTAATAATAATATCCTAGTATACAAGGGACCGACCATGCTACAATAAACTATAAATTTATTTCAAAATGAGAAACAATTTAAAAATGAATGTAGTTATATTAGACCTACTTACATCATAGTCCTCACCACATGTGGTAGAAGAACTTTTAAAATGCAAACAATGGTTTGTAAGTTTTAGTTTTTAGCAAACATCTTCACGTTATTTGCACTTCTATTGTTTCAAGTAAGTATCTGATGTTTAAAAAAGAAAGTTTCCTTGCTTTAATATTTGCAAAATCAGACAGGTCAGTATAGTCTAATTTTTGACAGTTTTCATGCTCAAATGAAATCATGACATGACCTTCCAATCCGAATATTTTACACGACAGTAGTCATAATTTATTGCAGTTTTTGTTCTAAAGTTTTCTGAAGAAACATGTTCAAAGGCTCAAAATCAGACTCCGGTGTCACCGCATTCGAAACAACCCCATATATGCTCTGTTGCATGCCGCTGCATCCATCCAGGAGTATATTTGCTAAGTTTCCATCAAGTACTGGTTCTTTAAAAACAATCCCTTTTCTGCCACACTGTGCAGATTTCCTACCAGCTCCCTTAATTTGCCCTAGCTCCAGCAGTCGATTCACAATTACATTGTTCTTCCATTCCCGCAGTCTTTTCAATAAAGCTTTAGCCGCCCTTGTCCATTCTCAGCCTGGCATTTATTTTAGCCTGTCCAGCAAGTCTATCTGCCACCTCACTGTCATGTACTCCCATATGCCCTGGACAATAAAGCCACTTTAGGCTCCTCACTATTGACAGAACTGACAAAGAGTTAACAGATGAACCCATTCTTTTGGAAGAAATTTTTTTTCTCAGTTTTACGAAGCATACTCTGTGAATCCATTACAATGACGCCATGAATTATATCACGGGCAACTAGACATTCCGCAGTCTCAATTTCTATTCGCATGCCTGTTGTGGTTACTTCAAAGCTCCCTAACTCTGTGCCACTACGCTTCCACTGCGGTTGAAGAAACGTGAAAATTGTGTAAGTGAATTGTTACCACTAAACCTGTATGAGATGACGTTAATGATACGGAAGTAATCAGCGTTATACATAGTTTGTTATATATAGTACCATGCAAGCTGTACGGTCTTAGTTCTCCGTGGGTTGACCTTTCAATAACAGAAAAATAAATCATGTTAAAATACCAATCAGAAATTATCTGTCATATATGTTTACGTATTCAGTATTTATTACTTCACATTTTTAAATACTATATTCATTAAACTCACTTTACAACAGTTACCAAATCCCTTCTCTTCTACATTCACTTCCACGCCTGGCAGACGTTGAAAATGTCGGCGACAGTTAACTTTGTTTTGTAACACTGCCAGGTAAAGTCGCAAAGTTATTTGAAATGCATTTTTGCCTTATCTACGTCCAAAATAAATTAAACATTTTATAAGGAGCTATAGTGGATATATTTCAAAATATGTAATAATGATCAGCACAATATTCAATAAACAACTTTATACATATCGAACGAATTATTTATTCCTACCTTTTAAAGAGTTCCTCCAATCTGGCAAATTGTAGCACATTATCATCATCATCATCATCAGGTGCCGTGTCGACTAGCGTTGGCTATTATGCTTCTCCAGAGTACACGATCCTTCATGCAGGCCATCAGCTCAGTTGGTGACCTCCTCTCACACCATCCCGTCAGACTGTCCGATATCATTTCTCTTGGTCTTCCTCTTGACCTTCTTCCTTCATTTTTCCTGTTGTTATAATATTTTAAATGCTCCTTCTTCTCATTGCATGTCCTATGAAAGTACATTACCTCTCTCTTATTATTATTATTTTTTTTACAAGATTTTTTTTTCTCTCCAGCTCGTCTCATACATTCTTCATTAGTTAGTTTTGCTGTTCAGGGGATTCACAACATTCTTCTAATAAACCACATTTCTGCTGCTTCCCATGATTTTTGCGCAGACCTGCCTGTTGTCTGTGATTCACTTCCATATAATCAGATAGTTTCAATATAGCATTTTAGGACTCGTTTTCTAACATTCATTGATAAGGATGTGTTGGATAATATGTTTCTCATTCTCTGAAATGCAGTCTTTGCTTGGCCTATTCTGTTCTTAATTTCTGTTCTATATTTCCCATCTGAAGTTATTACTGCTCCAGGGTATTTGAATTTCTGCACCTGCTTTAGAATAGTCCCGTTTAATTTTATACTGCATGTTGGTGGATTCTGTTTCTTAGATATAACCATAGTCTCTGTCTTTTTCAAGGCCTTTCTGTTCACTTTCTTTGGTGACTTTATCCAAGAGATATTGTATCCTCCAATTTTTATGCCTGGTTCTGTGATGCAAAGAAAACTAAATTGATGACAACTGACAAAACAAACAAGGCAGCTGAAATATGTATCAATGAGGAAAAACTGGAAGAAGTGGAAAGTTTTGAATATCTTGGATCACTGCTAACTAACACTGGAGATAAAATGAGGGAAATTAAAAGAAGGACATCTATTGCTCTTCAGAAAGTAAAACAAATAAAAAATCTGTGGAGAGGAGCAGACAGAACCATAAAAATAAGATTTTTAAGGGCATGCATCTTTCCCATCGCAACATACGCCTGTGAGACCTGGACACTTAACAAAACAGCTGAGAAACACATAAATGCCTTTGAATGTAAATGCTACAGAAGAGTTCTCCAAATATCGTGGACACAAAAAAGAACAAATATATCTATACTACAAGAGCTTAATATTGAAGAGGGCTGGCTAATAAAGAGGATTAAAGAGAGAAAACTTAAATATTTTGGAGACATTAAATGTCATGATAAATTAGAGAAGACTGTATTGGAAGGATACATGATGGGAAAAAGAAAGAAAGGAAGACCAAAATGAAGATGGCTGCAAGACATCATTGACGATCTACAAATGGATGCAGCAGTGGCAGGCCATCTTGCTCACAACCGAGAGGCCTACAAGAGTGCTGTTTGGGAGGCAAAGTTCTGCAAGGGACATGCAAATGAATGAATGAATGGTTCTGTGATGATCGTTCTTAGAATATTCTCGCTGTACAGAGAAAAAAGGTCTGGAGATAGTACACATCCTTGTCACACCCCTTGTTTTATAGGTTGAAATTTTCCAGTTCCATTTTCAAGTCAAATTGCTGCTTCTTGCTGCCAGTATAGATGTTTTACAATCCTCAGGTCTTTTCCGTCTATATTGATGTCTTCAAGCATTTTAATAATTTCATTATGTTTCACCTTGTCGAATGCCTTGGTGTAATCAATGAAGCATAAGCAGAGATCTTTCTGTACTTCTAAATCTCTTTCTGTTAGTGTTTGTAAAGCATAAATGGCATCGTGTGTTCCCTTTCCTTCAATAAATCCAAACTGTTCATCTGCTACTTCCATTTTTATCTTTTTCCTTGTTCTTCTCATAATTATTCTCAGAAGTAGCTTCGTTATGTGACATGAAAGACTGATAGTCCAGTGGTCATCACATTCCTTTGCACCTGGTTTCTTTGGTAGTCCAGAACATTTTAAGTGGAAGTAATGTCAATAACAGAGAATGTTTAACAAGATTTGGAAAGAAGAAAAGGTCCCTTCCAAATGAAAAAAAGGAATCATTGTTAAAATACCAAAAAAAAAAAAAAAGGCAACCTTAGTGACTGTAACAATTGGAGAGGAGTAACTTTAATATCAGTTGTGTCAAAAGTATTTTGTAAGGTCATTTTGAATAGACTTAAAGATATAGTGGATACCACAATGAGAGAAGAATAAGCAGGATTTCGAAAAAGGAGAAGCTGTCTCAACCAGCTCTATACTCTAAGAATAATACTGAAGAACATATTGAAAAGCAGAAACCATTAATACTGAACTTCATAGACTTCAAAAAGGCATTTGATAGCATACACAGATATTAATTATGGAGAATTTTAAGTCTATATGGAATCTTATATCCTTCCCGTGCCGTTAAACGTCACATAAGGCTCGCAAAGTAGTTCACCAACTTTTCCTGTCTTCGGTGAGTCTTTCAACCTCATCAAAGGATAAGAAATAATTCCGCAGTTTGGAAAGTTCACAAATATTTCTGTGTAGTTTGTCCATTCAAAGCAAAATAATTATTTTCCCCACCATAGAACCACTCCCTCCTTTCTCCCCCACCAGGTCAAAAAGAAATCTGGTAAGCCTAGGTACTGACATAACGGCTGCTTAACTGCACAGTGTTACATGGTTAAACCTTGGGGAAAAAGGGGGGACAGACTTTTAGACGTGAGAGAAAGAAAAGTGACAAAAAAAATAACTTGGGACTTACTACGGACTACTGTAGAACAAGTAACCATCTAACTATGGTGGTACATGAATATTTCCTTTTTTTTTCTGCTTTCATAAAATAATTCACATGGATTGACAGAGCAAAGCAACCAAATCTGAACTGCTAAAGCATGCTGAACTTCTGTCGTTGATGACAACAACAGCAGATCAAGACGGCTGAGGAACGAAGCAAGAATGGATGAAGGTAGTATAAGTAAGCAAAAACAAAAATTATATGAAAGAAGTAAGCCACAAGGTAGACCAGAACAAAGGTAATAATGAGAATTCTCCCCCCACACACCCTTTTCCCCCCAAGAGCAAGATAAAGTACAGATTTATTAATCTCTGTTATTCTATTTAGTTTTTGTTTTTGATAAGTACAATTAAATGCTTACTTTTTTTGTAGCTACTGTGATCTGTGAAACCTCACAAAAATATTTAGAAATATGACTTTTAATTGTATGCTTTTGTCTGCTTAAAATATCATTAGGAGGCCCAGTATGAAGTAGAGTTTATCTCTGAATCTTCCATAATGTTCAGGATGGTTATTATTAAAGACCAGCCCTTTATTGTTAGTCAGTCATTTGCATGTCCCTTGCGGAAATTTGCCTCCCTAACAACTCTCCTGTAGGCCTCTCGGTTGTAAGCAAGATGCCCTGCTGCCGATGCATCAATTTGCAGATTATCATTGATGCCTTGCAGCCATTGTCGCCTTGGTCTTCCTCTCTTTCTTTTTCCCATTAATATATCTTTCAAAGACGGTCTTCTCTAAATTCTCATGACATTTAATGTGTCCAAAATATTTAAGTTTTCTCTCTTTAATACTCTTTACTAGCCAGTCTTCTTCAATATTAAATTCTTGTAGTATGGATACATTTGTTCTTTTCTGTGTACATAATATTTGAAGAACACTTCTGTAGCATTTACATTCAAAGGCATTTATGTGTTTCTCAGTTGTTTTGTAAGTGTCCAGGTCTCACAGGCATTTGTTGTGATGGGAAAAATGCATGCCCTTAAAAATTTATTTTTGTTTGTATTTCTGTCTGTTCCTCTCACAGCTTCTTTAGCTTTACTTTTTGAAGAGCGATAGATGTCCTTTTATTTTTCCTCATTGTATCTCCATTATTAGTTAGCAGTGATCCAAGATATTAAAAACTCTCCACCACCTCCAATTTTTCCTCCGTGATATATATTTCAACTGCCTTATTTGTTTCGTTGTTTGTCATCAATCTAGTTTTCTTCGCATTAACAGGTTTTGCTCTTCACTATTCTTTTGGACTGACATAATTAGTTTTTTCCATTCCTTTTTGTGTTGTGGACAATAATACTGTGTCATCAGCATATCTAATCTTGCCCTTTATTTTATCAAAGTCCATTTTTTTAAACTCAGACATTCTTGATTTCCTTAGTTCACTGCATGTATTTGCCAGCTGAAAAGACCTTGCTACTCCTGATTTATCTGTAACATAGTAATGTCCTCAATTTTGTTTCTGTTTTTTTTTTTAAATGCTCGTTACCACCAAACAGACAAGAGTATCTTTTTATTTATGCAAAAATATATCATGTTCACACATATAAACCCCCCGTGTGGTACCCGGGATCTGCAAAGAATAGGACCACTGTACCCTACCACGCATGATCGTAAAAGGCGACTAAGGAGGGTTCAGCATAGGGCCAGCAACCCTATCTGGTAAAAAAAACTATCAGACTGCTACAGAAACGGAAGCAAGGGAAAAAATAAATGCAGGTGGAAGGAGAAAAGGCGAAGGACAGGCATTTGTGGAAAACCCTTGCGGAAGCCCCATGTGCCCTGGGCACTTAAGGTTCAGAGAGAGAGAGAGAGAGACACATATAAACAGATTAAATGAAATGACACTACACAACAATACTCACTGTACACACACATAAAAAATTCCAGTCAAATCCTAAAACAAGTAATCTTGACGTTTTATTAAACACTACCAAACTTCAAATCAAAATTTAGTCAGTATAACAACATTTGAAATCTCAGCTGATACAGTTCATTACTATCTCCACATAAATATTATAAATCACTATTTATAAATAAGAATTTTCATAACTGCAGTCACTTTGTGAGAGACATAAAAATTGACTTTTTATTATGAACACATGGTTCATAAAACATAGTACAAATTTCAGCCTCCTAAAAATGTTTTAAAAATAAATGAAATATTTTAATCAAATCTTTTTAGTTCGACCAGGTCTAAATGTATGTGAAAACTAAGTTTCAGTTGCAAAACAGTAGCTGAGCTACATGTGGTTTTGATAAATGAAGGCCAGTTAATATATAACTGATTTCATTGGTTAGAATCTAGCTGTAATTTCGATGGAAGAAGGCTATGTGCATTTTTTTTCACAGTGGCGAGATACAGTGGAACTACATATGATTTAAATGGCTTGCCAGTTACATGTTTTGCATTTGCATCTCACAGCATATACTTAAGCAGGTAAATGCCAGATAATAATAGTGGCTCCTGGGTATCATCTTGCTTATCAAGAATTAATCACATAAGTTTGCTACAGCATGAACAAGTCACATTTGTGCCACAAAGGTCCTGTCTGTATGCACTTGTATATGCTGTCTTCTAGTTTAACACAGGTTTCCTCTTTGATTAACACTGCATCCTTGCAAAGAAAATTCTCCATGTAACATCCATTTGGTCACACACTATTTCAATGCAAGAAATAAAGCCATAAAATGACATCAATATATGAAAGATAGCCTTAAGTGCTGTACTTTCAACAAAACTGCTACAAAGGCAACTAAACTGATTAAGTGGCTTCAACTCACAGTGTGTATTATATGCCATATTAAAACACTGCACACAATGACAATGACTACAAGCAGTCTCTACAGCTATGAATATATAATGTAACAATGACTTTTTATATGCAAAATTTGAAACTTATTATATGTTCATCCAAGAAAGTGCAGTTTCATATGGGTACTTCTTGCAGTTTTTAAGATGTGAAATAAAATGCAAAAATGAGCATTTTTTAAGGCACATTTTTAAAGATGAATTCACTAATTCCTCAAACTTTTAGTAGTTTTGTGGATAATTCAGCACAAATGTATCAGTTATGATTTACAAAACTACATTTCAAACAACTGACAATATGTGATTCCAATTCACTTAAGGATGTATAAATTATATTCAAAAATGAGTATATTTTATGAATTTAATTGTCTTTATTTTGTCATGAATCATGCCAGTTAATGTATTTACGTATATAAAAATATTTATGATGGTAAAAATTTGGAAGAGTGTATTCATGTGTGGTATTAAAAAAAAAAAAAATCTGACCGATGCTACGGAAATGAATAAAATAAATGCCCAATAATACTATATCCTCTCCAGTTAAAAAAAAAAAAAGATTCTGATACGACTGATGCTTTTTGAAGATTAAAAATTCAAACTTTAGGATAACATCCACTCTGAATTCTGCAGACAAGTTCTACTCAGGATTAGTTTTCATCATCCTCCATCAGAGAGGACAGTGTTACAATGGTCACTTTTCTCAGCTGTGGACAGTTCTTTTCAATGACACCGAGCATGTGCTGGTGAACATGTGTGCAGTCGAGATTTAAATACTGAAGGTTGGGCACTTTCAAGCAAACAATTCCTGGAGGAAGAAAGAAAACAAAAAACAAAAGATACACATTCTGACTCATTTTCAATACAAAACAGCAGGATAAGTAACAGCTTGTACAAATATTGCTTATCAACTTTTTTATCATGATTATGCAAAACTTTAATAAATACCTTCCTAGCTCATGCAGTCAACTTTCTGTAAAATAAATGGGAAAAACTGCACAGGCCATTATCCAGCATGCAGATTCAAAATGTACTCTCTGTAAAAGAAAAATACCTTTGTCACCAATGATGGTCTTGCTCAAGTTAAGCTTTGTCAGGTTAAAGCAACTGTTCAGTATTCCTTGCTTCAAGAAATCACCTGTAATGCTGAAAAGAGACAGAAGCAAGAAAGTTTAGTAGAAAAATAAAATGCAAATGTAAACAGAATTAAAATTAAAGGTAAACTGCACTGAACAAACACCAGCACTGTATAAACACTGCAACATGAAAAAAGTCGGCTCATATAGACAGCAGTTAATCTATGCATGTCAAGTTATCTAATGACAATAAGATAGGAATAAAGTAAAAAAAAAAATAAAGTCATGAATATACTGGTAAATATTACTAGCATTGTTTTCTTATCATAGTGATTTATTATGCTTCATAAACAATTAACAAATAAAAATTGCTTTACCTTGTTTCCGAAAGACTAAGTTCATTCAAATTTTTGAAATCTGAAGGTGAAAAAAATAAGCAATAAATGTAATTGGTGTTAATAACAGTGCCAAATAATACAGAATCATGGCATCAAATGATTAAATTACTTCTCTTCATCAACAAACTTTATTTTTTAAAGAGCTTAGAACTAATCATGCAGACCCACCTTTCATGCTGCCCTTCATCATTTAGCTCTCATTTTAATGAATGTCATCATGAAAAGAAATAGGAATATTGTATTAAAAATAACAAGAAGCAACAAATGCAGAAGCAAGAGTAACATGGGTCAGTTATATCTGTGTAGATAACGTTTCTTTCAGTCTCTTATTTTTGTCTTTTTTCCAGTTTTCTGATAACTATAAGGCTCTCCACTGTCTGTCTTCTCAGGACACATCCAAATATAATTGTCTTTTCAAGTTTTATAGCCTACATTTTAGAAAGAAAAACCAATTCACATTAAAGCATACATAAACTGGCTGTGAAATGCTAAACAATGTTCATACTTGGTGGAGCTGTACAATTATTTCTGTCAAATTAATGACAGATCTTGACTGTACTATTATTCTGATTTTGTTGTTGTTATCAGAAACAAGTAATTGCACAAATGAGAAAAAAAATGATCAAGCACATACAAAGCAAAAGTGAATAAAATATTTTTCAAACACAGAAATATAAATTATTTTTTTAACACAGAAATAGAAAAATTGTTTAAACATAGAAATTTAACTTACTGCTAATTATTGCTGCACCAGCATTTGAAACAAAAGTTCTGTCCACATACAAGACTTCCAAATTTGATAAATCTGTAAAAATATGATGATTAAGCATCATTCACATAGCAAATTTACTGTTAGTATAATATTACAACGCAAATATAAAATAGAACAATAAAGAGAAACTTAAAACTAATGGAAATTCAAACTTCTGAAATATACATTTAAAACATTCTCAAAACATAACTGGTAACTACATATATTATGTGATGGGTTACAAAATATAACACATCCAATGATTATCTTATATTTAAAAATTATCAGACAAGAGTATCTTACTAGACAAATGCAGCATCCCTTCATCAGACACTTTGGTGTTGGTTAGTAATAATTTCTTCAAGCTGAAAGTAAATCAGAAACTAAATATGTTAACACAACCATCTTTCATTTTTAAATGCTTTCTATAGTCCTATTAAATATTACTTACAAGAAATGTTCAATTCTGTGGTGCGAAGTTCCTTTCTGTCAAGAATTAATGTTGATTTTCAAGACATCACAAAATTCTAAATTTCATCCATGGCCAACTGAAGCAAAAAGCTGAAAAACTGTACTAAATAACTGCTTATCTGCTAAAATAATTTTATGACTGGTTAAAAGCGGCAAATTTAAATGTAATGAAACCTAAGTTTATGAGTTCTATCAAATGACTTAGCAAATTTACACATAACAAAAACATAAGTTTATGAACTGTGCGAAATTATCTCAGATGAAACACAATTTTATCATCTATATAAACAAAATATCTTTGACATCTTAAGTAAGAAGGCTTTTGTCAAAAAAATAATATAAAAACATACCTTAAAATTTTCCCAATGTGCATCATTCCTGGATCTCCAACATTTGTGTAATTTGTGAGATCCAAAACCGTCAAAATAAACCCTATAATTTAAGATTAAAACTGTTTTATTATTATTAATTATGATTAAGAATGTGAAATTCATATTTATATGTAGCAAAGCAAAAATGCTAAAGGTGGACAAACCAACATAATAAACAAAATGCAACAATTTTTACAAGTCTATGTATGCTTTCTAACAATTTTAAGACTGGTTATATTCATAAATATACATAATACATAAGAGGATATACTGAACTGCTGCACAACCTGAATACTCTCCCATGATCCTTCACAAGTGGGTAAAGTTGCTAACCTACAACCTTTATACATTTCTTCCTAGTATAAACTCATAACCATTAGGCCACATGCATACCTCCCTCTTGGCACAAATCTGTAATCATTAGACCACATCCACCCTAGCATAAACCTATGATTTGTAGATCACAAACATACTTCTATCACTGCATGAACCAATGATTTTTAGACTACATGTACATATCTCTCTCCTAGCACTGACCACAACCCTTAGACCATATGCAAAGTTCCCTCATGGCCAAACCTATGATCATTAGATCACATACTTCATTCCTAGCATGAATCTATAAATTTATAACCAAATATACATACCTCCCTCATGACAAAAACCTATGATCTTTAGATCACATATGAGCAAATACTTCATCCCTAGCATGAATCTACTACATTCTCCCTCTTAGTCTAATGAACCAAAGTTACTACATCTCATGATCTTCTTATTCACATACCAGTATAAACTGATGTAAGTACAAAATAAGTGTATATAAACACATACATCTGATAACACTTCAGCAGCTAGACAGCAAAATCACATGCTGCATATCAAGTGAATATGTGGACCTTACCTGAGATATAAGCCATTCCAGCACCAGTAGTTGTATTTCGGCTAGGCAAAAGCAACGCTGTTAACTTCATATCTAGGATAATGAATGAAAAATTGGAGTTAACAAATGTAATCTCTTAAAAATGTATTATCTTGAACACTCATTAAACAGAACTACATGTAACAATGCTTCAAACATCAGCCAGTGATGTTTTTGTCAGTATTTATAGGATGTGGCACTTTGCTGTACATTGGTAATCAAAATATGGCATCAAAAGTGGGGACATTAAGTTACATTATGTGCTTACATGGGTCAAATTCTTACTATTTAACATGACTGCAAAATCCACAACTCTCAGATGGCAATGATGAACAAACAAAAAATTATTTCACATTTTGTTTGTCTGGTACCATTACTGAACTTACACTATGTTTCTGATTCTACCCTATGTCTGACAACTAATGTAGTAAGAAGATCAAATGTGACCTGCTACCTTTAAGATAATAAAGTGCTTTGTCCCCATGCACCTCCTGAGTTCCTGCCAGGCTGATATTTCGAAGATTCGGCAGGCGGGTCAGACATAAGACTGAATCTGTCAGGATGTTAGTGTCTGACATGTCTAAATTCTCAAGTGTACTCACACCATCTAAACCCACCAAGCTGCAAACCTGTGGGACAAGAACAAGGAAAAGGCTCCATTAAAACTCTAACAAGTCTTCAATACCATAAGCATATTATCATATTTTCATATCATTGTCATATCAATAAAGATGCACTTTTTTGTATGTCTTCAGACACTTATCATAATTAATCTGTTGAAATCAAATCCTCATACAAGTTAAATCAATCAATCAAGTGCCATGCCACATGGTGTAGGTGATCATTTCTCTCCACAATTCCCTGTCTTTAGACTTGATTATGAGATCCGCCAGTGACTTTTTCCTAGCCACACTGACAGCCCATCCAGTAACTTCTCTCTCTGTCTTCCTCTGTCTCTTATTCCCTCAATTTTTCCAGTTGTCAAAATGTGTTCCTCTTCTCAGAAAATGTCCTACAAATCTCAACTTGCCAGCCTCTGATCTTTGCTGTAATTTGCTTTTAACTCCAGCCTCTCTTAAGACTTCTTCACTGGTTTTCTTAGCTGTCCATGGTACCTTCAACATCCTTCTTATGAACAACATTTCCATGGCTTCCATTTTTCGCTGTACTCTCTTATTCATGGACCATGCTTTACATCCATTAAACAAAATTGGCTCGATGTAACATTAAGTACTCAGAATCTTGTTTCCATTGATATGGATCTGTTGCACAAGTTAAATAGACATATCTATCCCATTGAGAAGACTGTCTTGGAAGGATACATAATGGGAAAAAGAAGGAGAGGAAGACCAAGGTGAAGATGGTTGCAAGACATCATTGATAATCTGCAAATGGATGCATCAGCAGTAAGGCATCTTGCTTACAACCGAGAGGCCTACAGGAGAGCTGTTAGGCAAATTTCCGCAAGGGACATGCAAATGACTTACTGATCCCTATTTCCTAAAGCTTCGCTACAAAGAAACAGTGGCTCTATTACATCTATGAGTAAACCACCTGAATCATACATCCATTCATTTGTATGTCCCTTGCGGAACTTTGCCTCCCAAACACCACTCCTGTAGGCCTCTGAATCATACAACTGTGTCAAAATTAATTACTCATCCATTATTCTCCATTTAAAATAGGAATGCCTATGATAAGGAACCTAGAGTCACTCAGTCACAACTTGATCTCAGAATATATTCTCTTTTACAAATATTCCCAGAATGCTCAACATCCATGAACTAACTAAACATCATTCCTCTGATAGTTTTGGTGCTGGCTTTCCCAATTACTTCTGTATTTTGTTCTGATTAGTGTTTTTGGCTTTGTAGTATGTAGTTTTGTCCATTTGCAGAAGTTCTCCATTTTTCTTTGCCACTGAATCAGCTTCTTCATTCTCAATGATGCTGCAATGAGATGGTATCCACTGTTCAATGAATTTTCATACCTCTGGGTCATGTAGAGAGCCTGTCAAAGTTTCCTAATTTCTTCATTTTTTTTTTCTTCCTTTGGGTCACTAGTGTTGTTATGACTGACTGAGGATCCAGGAGAAAATTACATGATTACCAACACTCTCTTCTGTTATTAGAGAGTCTGTCACAGTTTTCTAATTTCTTTTTGTTTTGGTTTTGGTCACTAGTGTTGTTATGACTGACTGAGCATCCAGAAGAAAACTTATGTGACTGTCAACACTCTCTTCTGTTATCAGTCAGGTTTTCTATTGTTATTTTTAAGTGCATCTGTCTCAGCTAAGTTACTGGATTATTTTCCCATTGCCAATGACATTTTCTGTTATGAATGCCACTGCTTAGCACTAGAAAGATACCTGCTTTGCTATTAGTCACTGCAAAGGTTGTTGATTCCATGCCACAATACAACTATTATTATATACATTTTAAAAGAAAAAAAAATCTCCACACTTTATATTTGCAAACGGTCACAGAAACACATCTAAAACATAAACATACCTTACTCTGCTTTATGTAAAGTGACCGCAGCTTATTAAACTCTGGAAGAGACAAATCACTTTAATTATTTACGTTTCAACAGTAATCACTCTCTGCTCTAACTTCTTAACTCTTTCACTCATGAACAACATTAGCAGTCAGTTCTCAGAGCAATATTTAGGCACGCCTATGTCAGTCAGTGCTCAGAGCAATATTTTGGCACGCCTATATCAGTCAATATCAGTCAAGGCATACTTGCATATGGATCTTCTGTGTTACCACACATCATGAAACAGGAGTTGGGCATGAGGCCAACAACCTCATCCTGATACCCATCTAGAGTGAATCTAGATGGGGAAAAACCCTGCTGTTATGGAATCTTGCAACAGTTGCAACCAAGCATCAAGGACACCAACTCTGTATGCCGTTGACAATGATAACAAATTCATCAGCCCCAAATGCATAACAAAAATCGGATTTTGGAATGTAAGAACGATGGCCGCAACAACAAAAACTGCTCAGGTTTGAAAGAAATGGATAGATGTCACCTAGATGTGTTGGGCATCAGTGAAATGCGATGGCCAGAAGCAAAGAAAAGAACAGCGGAAAATTATAAGTTAATAATATATTCCGGCAGAGGCGATGGGAAATACCAAGAAGGAGTGGGTATAATTATGTCATCTGCAGCAGCAAAGAGCCTTACAGAATGGGAACCAGTGAAAAGTCATATGATAAGAGCACGATACAAAGTAAGGCACGGAAGAATGACAATCATACAATGCTATGCACCCACAAATGATGCAGATGATGAAATAAAAGACAATTTCTATTACCAACTACAACAACTCATCAACAAAGTACCTAAACATGACATCTTAATTGTCATGGGAGACTTCAATGCCAAGGTAGGAAAAAGATAACACCAACGTCAAAAAAGTGATGGAAAAAGAAGGAAATGATACAATAAATCAGAATGGAGAAAGCTTTAACTGAAATATGTCTAACAGAGGGCATAGCCATTGAAGGAACAATATTTCCACACAAAGAAATTCATAAAACAACATAGATGTCTCCAGATGATGAAACCAGATAGATCATTTTTGTATTAGAAAACAATTCAGAACATTTCTGACAGATATAAGAACATATAGGGGTGCAGATGTCAACAGTGATCACAACCTGTGTACAGGGAAGTTAAGACTTAAACTGAAAAGCCAATACAAGAAAGCAGGACTCAGAAAGATAAACGGTCATAGCCTTCAAGAAGAAAATACCAACAGTAATTTCAATCTGGAACTTACCAATCATTTCACATTACTCAGCAAGGTAGACGAGACAGATATAGATGAATTATGGAATTCTTACAACACAGCCATAATCACGGCAGCAAAAACAAGTGCTGGACTGCAATAAACAAGTAGAAAAGCATGGATATCAGATAACACATGGAAGATAACATACATGAAAGATGAGCAGCCAAATTAGCCATGTTGAATGTAAAGACAGATCTTGGAAAAGTTTTGGTAAAAGCAACATACAAAGAAATAGATAAGATAGTAAAAAATTCAGCTAGAAGGGATAAAAGAGAATATACAAACAATATGGTGAAAGAGGCAGAGAAAGCACCAAAAACAGGAGACAGCACAACTTTAAATCACATATAAAAAAGGCTAACAGGTATTATTAGATCTAAAGAGAGACCAATCCTTAGCAGAACTGAAACCCTATTAACATCAGGTAAAGACCAAAAGCAAAGATGGGCTGAACACTTCCAAGAAATACTTAATTGACCACACTCACTCAAAAGAAGTGATAAACCTTGAAACCGATTTACCAGCTCCACAACTAAATGTCAACCTAGATGAAATAACATTGCATGAAACTGAAACAATGGCTAACAACAAAGCTGTAGGTGAAGATGAAATAACAGCTGAAATGTTAAAAGCTATTAACAGTGACAACATAAGCCAACTACAGAGAATGTTTAATAAAATTTGGACAGAAGAAAAGGTCCCTTCTAAATGGAAAAAAAGGAATAATTGTTAAAATACCCAAAAAATGCAGCCTCAGTGACTGCAATAACTGGAGGGGTGTAACCTTACTATCAGTTGTGTCACAGGTGTTTTGTAAAGTGATTCTGAATAGAATTAAGGATGTAATGGATGCTACAATGAGAGAACAGGCTGGATTTCGAAAAGGGAGAAGCTGTTTCGACCAGATCTTTACTCTAAGAATAATACTTGAAGAACATATTGAAAAGCAGAAACCATTAATCCTGAACTTTAAAGACTTTAAAAAGGCATTTGATAGCATACACAGATTGACCGATCTTTATTTCAAAAGGGTTAAGAATTGGGCACGCAGGCCCATCTGACATTCTGCCCTTTATCATACATCTTTCACTCTATTCCAGACATTCTACAAATATGCTGTTCATGTAGCAAACATAAAATATAACATTTACGTTTTGCTCTTAAACATTCACTCAGTACAGAAGTAACTACATATATTATAAATGACTATCTATTAAACAAAATTTTCAGGACTATTCAGAAAACAATTAATTATATTTGGTGTCTTTAAGAGCAGTTTAAGATAACAGATTCATTGTGGAGAATTTTAAGACTATATGGAATACCATCTAAAATTGTCAGCATCATTACAGATCTCTACAATGGATATGCTTGTGCAGTCAAGACAGAAGAAGGAACGAGCGAATGGTTTCAGACTGAAATAGGCGTGAAACAAGGATGTATATTATCTCCATTGCTTTTTGAAACTGCCATAGACTTTATAATGAAAAGATGCTGTAACAGATAAAACTGGCATTGATTAGGTACATGGGACCCAACTGGAAGATCTTGATTTTGCAGATGACGTAACTCTTATCAGTGATAATGTGAAATCGATGCAGGAAAAAACAGATTCCCTGTCTTCCTTGGCTAGCAAAATAGGTCTTGAAATTAACAAAGACAAAACAAAAATAATGAAACGTCTCATTAATCGAGAAGGAAAAATATACATAAAAGGAACATCTATTGATGAAGTAAACCAATTTGCATATGTTGGCAGATACATAGACCAGGATGGTGACACCAGGATGGAAGTTAAAAATGCAAAAGCAGCACTGTCCTTCAAAAATCTTGAGAACATATGGCATTCAAAGGTTATAGGCACAAAAACCAAGTTAAGATTATTCAATTCAAATATGATATCCACCCTCATTTATGCATGTGAAAGCTGGAAATCAACTAAAGAAATAAACAACAAATTAAACTCTTTTGAAAACAAATGCCTCAGGAAAATACCTGGTATAAAATGGAAAGAATTTAAGAACAACATAGAGATAAGACAGATGAGCAAAAAACAACCTGTCTCATGGGTGATCAAAAAAAGAAGATGGGCATATACAGGCCATTTGATGAGATGGAACAATCAGAGAATACCAAAACAAGCTATCAAGAGAAGCACAACAGGCTGAAGAAAAAGAGGTTGACCACGTGAAACTCTAAAGAAGACATTTTAAGAGAAGCCAGTTTAGTGGGCGTAACATCCCTTGATGAAGTTGAAAAACTTGCCGAAAACAGGAAAACTTGTCAAACAACTATGCGAGTCCTATGTGACATTTAACGGCAAGGGAAGGATGTAAGAGTCAGTGCTCAAAGCAATATTCAGGCATGCCTATGTCAAAGCTCAGAGCAATATTTAGTCATGCCTATGTCAATGATCAGAGCAATATTTAGGCACACCTCTATCAGTCAGTGCTCAGAGCAATATTTAGGCATGACTATGTCAATGATCAGAGGAATATTTAGGCACGCCTATGTCAGTCAGTGCTCAGAGCAATATTTAGGCATGCCTATGTCAGTCAGTGCTCAGAGCAATATTTAGGCATGCCTATGTCAATCGATGCTCAGAGCAATATTTAGGCACACCTATGTCAATTGACGTTCAGAGCAATATTTAGGCATGCCTATGTCAATTGATGCTAAGAGCAATATTTAGGCATGCCTATGTCAACTGATGCTCAGAGCAATATTTAGGCATGCCTATGTCCATGATCTGAGCAGTATTTAGGCACAACTATATCAGTCAATGCTCAGAGAAATATTTAGGCATGCCTATGTCAGTCAGTGACTGTACTGGTCAGTGATTGTAGCCACTGTCCCTACACTGAGATCATCTACCTACCATCATAGAATGTAACCAAAACCAGCATTATCTGTTGACTGCTCTCCCATTCCAACCACCATCTGCTCCCATGGCTTCATGTCACCCTGATCAGGGGTTATACGGGTACTCCACCTTGCCCAAGAGTCCCGTAGACTGACGGAGATAAGAAGGCAGAAGGAAAGTAATGGTAAACTAACTTCTGGAAATATACCAAGAAACCCAAACAGCAACATGGAAGGTCAGATAGGAAAAAAGATCTGGTGCGAGTCTTCCAGGTCAACAGATCTAATTTTAACAATGGGGAAGAATGTGAGTCAGAGGTCAATACTAGTAATTGTAATGATGGACAAAATCCTGACGGTGTTACCAAGGAAAACCCCTGCATCAGACTAAAAAGAAAAATAAGCGCAGGAATATGGAATGTGAGAAGTATGTATGAGGGAAAGTATCAATAATAAGTGACGAGATGAAAAGAATGGGGATACACATTTTGGGAATCTGCGAGCATCGATGGAAAGGATCAGGACACTTCAAGAGCAAGAATGATAATATCTTTATATAATCTGGTGGTAAATTAGGAGGAAAGAATGGAGTGCCTTTTTACTTGGATAAATTAACATCAAAAGCATTGCTAGGTTACAATCCAGTAAATGATAGAATCTTCACTATCAGACTTAAGGGCACTCCTAGAAATGTAACAATTATCCAGATATATGCACCAAAATCAGCAGCAGAAGAAGAGGAAGTAGAAGACTTTTATAACACACTGCAAATGATGATAGACCAGTATGGAAAAATGATACTGTATTAATAATGGGGGATTTTAATGCAAAGATTGGTACAGAAAGAGCAGAAGATGAAGGATATGCTGTGAGGAAATTTAGCATAGGACATAGAAATGGGGCAGGTGACAATCTAATGGCGTTTTGCACGGAAAATGAGCTAATGATCACTAACACACTTTTTAAACAACATCCAAGAAGACTTTACACATGGACATCACCTGATGGGAAAACCAAGAATCAAATAGATTATATTTTAGTGCAAAGAAAGTGGAGATCAAGTATAATGTCAGCAAAAACTCTACCAGGTGCTGATTGTGACACGGACCATGAGTTATTAATAGCAGACATGAGGATAAAAATAAAAAAGACAGTTATGGGATCAAGACCACTCTGCTTTGATCTTACAAAAAATACCAGTACAATACAGTATAGAAGTAAAGAACCATTTCAAAATCCTGATGGCTGTACAGGAAGAGATGACACCAAACGAATTGGCTACGCAGGCCAGAGATATCTTAATAACAACAGCTAAAGACATGCAAATAAAACACAAAAGAATGGATGGATTACAGCAGGCACACTATAACAGATAAAACAAAGTAGAGAAATGAAGACACAATGGAAAGTGACAAACAACAACAAAGAGGAATATAAATCGTTAACAAAAGAAGTACAAAGAAACATAAGAAAAGACAAAAAAAACAATACATACAGGATTGTTGTGAAAAAATAGAAGGACATCAGAAGTGTGGAAGAGATAGTGAAATGTTGAAAGAAATGAAGACACTGACAAGAAATGTCACACCTAAGCTAAATGTGATTTGTGACGAGATGGGGAAGACCTTGACAGAGACATAGGAAATTCTAGAAAGATGGAAGGAATACTGCAGAGGAATGTATGAAACAACTGACCGTGAAAGCAGAAATCAACAGTGTGAATTATTATTGGAGGAGAAAGAACCTGAACTGACAAAAGAAGAAGTTTTATGGGCAGTAAAGAATCTGAAAAATGGTAAATCACCAGGATGTGATGAGTTAACAGTTGAGCTTATTAAAGCAGGAGGAAAGGAATGTGCAAACAATCTATCATGCACTATGCAAAAAGATATGGCATCCAGGTATTTGGCCAAAAGAGTGGAAAAGAACTGTATTCATAACACTGCCAAAAAAGGGTAACCTGAAATTATGCACAAACTACAGAACCATTCCCCTGATTAGTCATGCCAGTAAAATTCTGTTAAAAATCATAATGGGTAGGCTTCGAAAGAAAATAGAAGAAGTCAATATGGTCCAAGCTGGTTTCAAGCAAGGAAGAGGATCAAGAGGTTGTATAAAATATAAGATTAATAACAGAGTAATGCATAGAATTTAATGTAAATCTATACTGTTCAAAAAAAGAAACGCATAACTACTGATGACCCAATTTTAGCCATAACTTTGATATTCTATAGCTTTTTAAATTGAATGAATAAAATTTTCAAACCGCACACAATAATACTTAAGGGTTCAAACACTCACTTGACAGTTTCTTGCATTTGTGGGACAAGAATTTGTTAGTCCCATGGGTTCTCAAGTTAGTATGGTGTGTGTCCTCCACTTGCATTGATCAGCAACTGGCATCTCCTGGGCATAGATGCGATCAGATGTCTGATGTGCGACTGTGGAATGGCTGCCCACTTTTCCTGGAGTGCCTGCTACAGATCATAACGACTGGCTGGAGAAACATTTTGATGACAAACACGTCTTTGCAGCTCATCCAAAAGGTGCTTGATCGGATTCATGTCTGGAGACGGATAGTCAGGAAAGGGTGAGAATGTTGTTGGCAGTCAGGAACTGTGTGGTGAACTGTGCTGAATGGTGTCTGGCATTGTCCTGTTGAAACACAGACCTTTGCCAGCCAAAAATGGAAGGACATGGGGTCGAAGAATTTCACTGATGTACTGTTACACATTCAAGCCTCCTTCAATCTGCACCAATGAACTCCTTCCGTTGAAAATGATCATTCCCCATACCATTACACCTCCGCCAACATGCGGCAGAGCTTCATCAACGCAATTTTGGGCAAAACATTCATTTGGCCTATGGTATGCCCTTCTCTGCATATCATGGCAGTGCAACAAAAAGGAAGATTCGTCACTAAACCAGACACATCTCCACTGATTGTCAGTTGTCCAGAGCCGATGCTGGTTGGCCCAAACAAGTCGATTTTGGTGATGGCATTTCGTTAAGACAGGACCTTGTGAGGTCGTCATGCCACCAATCCAGCTTCATGCAATCTATTTCAGACAGTTTGGTTAGACACACGATGTCCTGCAAGCAATGACTTGGCACTTGAGGATGCTGAAATAAACTTGTTTCTGAGGTGATGAACCAGAATAAAGTGATCATCAGCTGCTGTTTTCATCCTGGGTTGTCCACTGCGGTGCCGGTCTTCAGCTGAGCCAGTGTCTTGGAAATGGTGCCAAAGTCAACTGATGGTACTCTGCTGCATGTTTAAATGCCTGCTGACAACCTGACTTTGACTTTCGCCTGCTTGCAGGTGACCAACAGCAATGTTTCGTAAATTTTGTGATAGACGCACCATAATTGTCTGCTTGAAAATTAACTGAATTTGTTTGTGTAACCTCATCCTTTTATAGGACAGTATATATTTATTTTTTATAGACTACTCAAAGGCACTTGATTGTGTGCATCACCAGAAACTTTGAGAAAAATGGGATTTCCAACACATTTGATACAATTAACATCACTGCTATATATAGACCAACAGGCAGCAGTAAGAATAAATGGTGAAACAACAACTTGGTTTGACATAAACAAGAGGTCCATCAGGGGTGCATATTGTCACCTTACTTATTTAACTTGTATACTGAAAATATAATGAGGAATGTTAGAGAAGATGTAGACAAAGAATATTATGATGCCATAACTCGTCTAGCAACCAAATGGTCAAGGGTTCGAATCCCCAGCTGAGCGGGATTTTTTTTCCGACCAATACGGCCCTGAGGTCGACCCAGCCTCGTAAAATGGGTACCAGAGAAAATCTGGGAAGTAAAGGCAGCGAGGAAAGGAACTGGTCACCCTACCTCATACGCTGATGACCCAGCATAATGAGGTCTCTAACGCTTCACCCCCTACGGCATTTGAAATGCTATGGGACTATCTTTACTTTTTTTTTATAACAATTGGAGGTTATGAAATACCACAGATTAGATATGCTGATGACATAGTATTACTGTCCACAACACAAAAAGGAATTGAAAACTAATTATGTCAGTCCATAAGAACAGCGAAGAGCAAAACCTCTATCTTAATGCGAAGAAAGCTAAACTGATGACAACTGACAAAACAAACAAGGCAGCTGAAATATGTATCAATGAGGAAAAAAACTGGAAGAAGTGGAGAGTTTTGAATATCTTAGATCACTACTAACTAATAATGGAGATACAATGAGGAAAATTAAAAGGAGGACATCTATCGCTCCTCAGAAAGTAAAACTAAAGAATCTGTGGAGACGAACAGACAGAACTACAAAAATAAGATTTTTAATGGCATGCATCATAGAAGTGTACATAATGGGAAAAAGAAAGAGGAAGACCAAGGTGAAGATGGATGCAAGACATCGTTGATGATCTGCAAATGGGTGCATCTGCAGCAGGGCATCTTGCCTACAACCGAGAGGCCTACAGGAGTGCTGTTAGGGAGGCAAAATTCCACAAGGGACATGCAAATTAATAAATGAATATGTCAGTCAGTGCTCAGAGCAATATTTAGGCATGTCTATGTTAGTCAATAAATAAATAGATAACAAGTTAGCGGAGGAGGTCAACGAATTTGTATATCTTGCTATAGAGTAGAAGAAGATGGAGACAGCACAGAGGACATCAACAACAGACTTACTAGAGCAAACCAGGCTTTTGCAATGCTGCAGACTATATGGAAATAAAAAAAACTAAGCACAAAGATGACATATTAAAGAGTAATGTTGTAAGTGTACTACTCTATGGAAGTAAATGCTGGAAATTCACCAAAATGATAGAAAAGAAGCTGAATTCTTTCCAGACTAAATGTTTATGAAGAATTAGAAGAATATTTTGGCCAAACACCATAAGAAATAACATCTTGTTGGTAGAGATGCAGATTAAGTCCCTGACAGCAATTATTGAGGAAAGATGCTGGCGAAGGTTGGGACATGTGCTCCGGATGACTGACGACTCACTACCAAAAATAGCACTAAGATGGACACCACAGGGGAACAGAAGTAAGGGTAGACCAAAGGAGACATGGAGAAGAACAGCAGAGAGGATGTTGAGCAATAGAGGGCTTACTTGGGCAAGAGCAGAAAAAAAGGCAAAGGACAAGTATTTGTGGAAAACCCTTGCAGATGCCCCATGTGCCCTGGGCATTTAAGGTTCAGAGAGAGAGAGATGTCAGTCAATGCTCAGAGCAATATTTAGGCATGCCTACGTCAATTGATGTTTAGAGCAATATTCAGGCATGCCTATGTCAATCGATGCTAAGAGAAATATTTAGGCATGCCTATGTCAATCGATGCTAAGAGCAATATTTAGGTATGCCTATGTCAATCGATGCTCAGAGCAATATTTAGGCATGTCTATGTCAATTGATGCTCAAAGCAATATTTAGGCATGCCTATGTCAATCGATGCTCAGAGCAATATTTAGGTATGATATGTTAGTCAATGATCAGAGCAATATTTAGGCATGCCTATGTCAATCTATGCTCAGAGCAATATTTAGGCAAATCCTCTCTAAAATGAAAAGTAACATATTTCTAACCCAACTCATAATTTTAAATTATATAGTAACTTTCTTTCAGTTTCTTTCTACCAAAATTTCTCATCAAAATTTATTCTGGCAGAGCATGGAAATTAACTGAGGTGTGAAGGAGTTAAGCTGTAACTATTAGTCCTTTATAAAATCTAGGATCTCACCATATCTCTTCCCAGTCTACATTTACTTTGATGTTCTCAAACACATCTTTTCAAAGATGCTGTTCATATACAACTACAAAACATAATAAAGTTAATGTAGTATCATAGGTTTTAACCTATGAATGTGTGTGGTGATATGATAACAACGAAAAGTATAAGAAGCATAAACCACAATTTATTTATCACTTCCCCAAATCTGAGCAAAGAATAAAACAAAAACAAAAACAAAAAAAAAACAAAAACCCAACTCCATTTAGATATGTTCTGGGCCAGTCATATAAAAAATTTCAGCTTTATATATTTGAACAATTTCTTTTTAACATAAAGGAGCATATATTTACATTATATATCTTTGCTTCTCTCTGGGCATTCTCTTCTCTCTCTTATTTCTTCTCTTTTTACCTAATGATTCTTAAAATTATTGTTTGTTTTAAGTCATGCCATTTCCACTTTTTCATCCTGATTTCATTTTTTATATTATTCCAAACATGTGTAGCTACTCTTTATTGAATGTGAACATTTTCTTTTTTACACACAGGTAACAGAAATCAACTGTGTGAATTATTATTGGAGGAGAAAGAACCGAACTGACAATAGAAGAAGTTTTATGAGCAATAAAGAATCTGAAAAATGGTAAACCACTGGGATGTGATGAGATAACAGCTGAACTTATTAAAGCAGGAGGAAAGGAATGTGCAAACAATCTATCATGCACTATGCAAAAAGATATGGCATTCAGGTATTTGGCCAAAAGAATGGAAAAGAACTGTATTCATACTACTGCCAAAAAATGGTAACTTGGAATTATGCACAAACTACAGAACTGTTGACCTGATTAGTCATGCCAGTAAAACTCTACTAAAAATCAGAGATTGTTTCACTTCACTGCCTAGACTTCAGCATACTGAGAGGTACTGTAAGCAGAGGTAGAAAAAAAAGTGTCATTTTTTTTTTTTTCAGTAATAATCATTTGTGTGACATGTTTATTAGTCTTGTCATTGATGTCATTCTTGATGGTGGATAAAATATGAGAAAAATACCCAGATGAAGTACAGTTTATACGACCATTTCTTAAGTGTAAGTTTTTTTATATTTCAAAATATATATATAATTTTAAATTCAATCACAGATTACCAGTTAAGGAATAATGAACATACTTGATAAATACATAAAGATCTCATGTGTGACAGAGGTCCTACTCAGGTCTAAGTGCTGCAAGTGAATACAACTACTGGAATTGGCAAGTTGAATGACACACTGGTCTGTTACACTGGTACCTTCCAGGCTCAAAGTATGCAGGTTCAGTAACTCTTAAAAATGAAGAGGAGGCAATTCATATTACATAAGAAACAATAAAGCTAACATTTACAAATACTAGTGACAGCTAAAATAGAAAAAGTGCTAACACATTCTGGATTAAGCAAGGAAAATAAATGCATATGATAGAAACTGTTCAACTGCATATGACAGAAGCTACATTCATAAACAGCCAATTCCTGACCCAAGTAATGAATGTATTCCTCAAATCTTTTACATAAATCAGTTTTACAAATGTCAGTTTTATGTGAGCAGATCCTTCACACAAGTGTTCACAGCTGATGCTCTGGCACGGAAGGCACCATGATCAACAAGGTGGTCCTTCCACTCAGGCTAAGTAGATTTTAATCTACAAACCCTCACCACATAAGTGGTAAAATTATCTAGCGAGCCCTTGCGGGTTTAAAAAAAAAAATTCATATACTACTGATGACAAATTGTCCATTTTTTTGTTGTTGTTGGTGTGCATGCGCGCATGTGTGTGTTGTATATATAATAATAAATGTTATAAATGAAAGCAGTAGTAAGTTAAAAGTTATATAAAGTAAAATAGTATGTATATATGAACAATTCAAGGCAGGAAAACAAAAATGTAACTCCCAATATAAACAGAATTCTCAGTCTCAATGAATGTTCCCAACCTCTAAATCTAAATAGTTGATTAAACAGACAGTGGACATTCCAGAGGAGGATAAATAGAAGACAGATATGAAAATTCTAGAACTAAACAGTATCAAACAGCTCTAGAATCAAGAAAAACATCTTCCATTTTTTTATACATCATGTATAAAAGGAAAGAAAACAAAAGCAAAGGTACATAAACATCCATGAGAAGGAAAACATTACTTTTTAAAAAACTAACTTACCTGACAACACAGCACAACATGAATTTGTAATCTGACTACAGCCACTCAAGTTCAGTGACTTCAGAGCTTTCATACCTAAGAGAAAATAATGTTAAAAAATGAGAAATAAAACATCCCCAGTTAAAAATTCTTCACTTATACAAGATACAATCAAAGAGAGATGACCAATTTATTTTCTATTCTTCATTTTAACCTTCAGTAAAACTACCAAAATTCATCCTCAAAATATAGTACCACTGTAAATAAAGTCAACAGGTTTACAGTCTTGGAAGGATACATAGTGGGGAAAAAGAAAGAGAGGAAGACCAAAGTGAAGATGGCAATAAGACGATGATTTGTGAATGGATGTATCAGCAGCAGGGCATCTTGCTTATAACCAAGAGGCCTTCAAGAGAGCTGTTAGGGAGGCAAAGTTCCGGAAGGGACATGCTAAAGAGTGAATGAGGTTGATCATGAGAATCATAAAGCATAAAAATAATAATGATGATGATGAAGATGTTTCAGTTTGCTAGAATTAAGAGAAACCATACCTGTCAAAGGACTCAGACCACTGTCAGTTATCAATGAGCATGAAACAAGGCTTAAAGACTGCAAGTGAACAAATACTCTGAAAATGAAGAAAACATTTTTTAAAAGCATTCTGAACTTTATTCACAAAATTCTAGTACATTCTGATAAGAAAAAAAAACAACAACAAAAGTTTATGCATAAAATTCTAGTATATTCTGACAGAACAAAAAAAAAAAACCCAGAGCTTTATACATAAAGTTCTAGCACATTCTGATAAGGGGGAAAAAAAACTTTATGCGTAAGATTCCAGTATATTCTGATAGAACAAAAAAAAAAACTGAACTTTACACATAAAATTCTAGTACACTCTGATAATTAAAAAAAACAAAACTTTATCCACAAAATTCTAGCATATTCTGATAGAACAAAAATTAAACTTTATACACAAAATTCTAGTATATTTTGAATAAAAAAAAGCATCAAAATATGTTTGCTCAATGTAAACTACTTTATGAGTTTACGTAATATTTTATTTGTAAAAATAGCATTCCCTCCCTCTTTAACTCACCTCTGATCAGTCACTGACACTCAATGACTTGCACACACATACTTTCATATAAATTCACTATATACTCATACCTTTTTAAAAAAAACAAACATTTAACAGCATTTATAATAATTTCCTCATCACCCCTAAAAGGAAATTCAGTGGCAACAGCACCTCTGTATTACATAACATTTAAGGTTATAGTATTAAACATGTTATTTGAACTAAAACTTGCTACAATACAAAACATGTACACAAACATCATTATACATATCTCACCTTGCTGCATGCAACAATTCATTTGTTGTATATGGGTAGTAGTCTAGTGTCAGTCTGTTGAGGTAACTATAACAAAAACCATATATGTGCTTTAGCCAAATCTAATGCAAAACTGAGCTGTTTTTTATATTAAGAAAGAATATGAATGTTTGTTTCGTTTAAAATGTTCTAATACTGAGAAGCAAACAACAAATATTTCATATTGCCAAAACTCAGGCAAGTGGGCAGTTTGAGAAAAACATTACTCCAGAGTACAGTAAATGATGTGTCTCAACAAGTCATACTTAAGAAATATGTGCGCTGCGTAATCTCAGGTTTGATGTTTCCTAGGATGCTGAAGGTCACAGGTTCAAATCCCACCAGAAGTGGCAGGGATTTTTTTCTAGTGAATTATTCAGCAATAAATTCTATGATCTCTAGGCAGTCCATGTGGATTGTCATACACACTGAAAGTCTTGTGGAAGTTGTTGCTGGCACTTGGAGTGCTATGTTGGTTAAACATTCATTCTAAGATGGTGACTGAGCGGATACAGGAGTGTCCTGACTGAAATGCAGCCATCTTCAAACAATGAAATGAAATAACAAATGAGACAATTCTATGTTGAATTTTTTTTGCAAAATCTTTATGAAGTGCAAGTAGAATGATATTAGAAGCTGTCACCATAAAGATGTTGGAGGTATCATGTCATATTGCTAGCACCATAAAGATGCAGGAGGTATCATGTCATATTGCAAGCACCATAAAGATGCTGTAGGTATCATGTCATATTGCTAGCACCATAAAGATATTGGAGGTACCATGTCATATTGCTAGCACCATAAAGATGTTGGAGGTATCATGCCATATTGCTAGAGATGTGCAGTAGCTCACTTCAAGACCTAGAGTGGGCCCATTGTGAACTTCTCTGCAGTTTCTGCCAACAATGGAGTCTAAGGTGAGTCCTATTCTACTAACCGGGCTGAGTTTGCTAACAGGACCACCAGTACAGAGTGGTACTGGGCCTTGACATGCTCTAGTTCAAAGGCTCTGCTACCACTCTAACACAGTCATCTTTGCTCCAAGACAGTTTTATACTTTGTTTTAATACAAAAAAATACTATGAAGTATTTTAAAGATGACAACTTTAAAGCTAACTGCTTTAGAGATAAAATATGAATCACAAATTCAAATCTCAAAGACAAACTACATGAATCACACATTCGTATCTCAAAGACAAACTACCTAATAGACAAAGTATGAACCACGAATTCAAATCTTTAAGACAAACAACAGATAAAGTATGAAAAACAAATTCAAATCTTAAAGACAAACTACTTAATAGATAAAGTATGAACCACAAACTCAAATCTCAAATAAATGTACACTGTACCAACCCATACCTTGGAATTAGATGCAGAATTTTTGGTTTCAGCAGTCTCTCCTTCATAAGATAAGTAAGAAATCTTTGCAGCAGATCTTCTGACAAGCCTGACATTGAGTATATAGGATTACGAGGATCTGTTAGTCTCTTTGCTAGCGCACTTATGGCCAAATCCTGTAGGCTGTGGACACTGTAGAGGGGCTCTGTCTGCACCGGCTTTGGATTTACATCTGTTGGCAGCTGTGGTTTAGCTGACCTCTGTGCTGCAGCTTCAGCTAAAATCAATCAAAGGCAACATATTCACAGCTCACTTTCACTTTCTAACTTACATTTACAGCATCTCTATCACATTCTAACTTACATTCACAGCATCACTATCACATTCTAACTTACATTCACATCATCACTATCACATTCTAACTTCTTCATGTTAGGAAGTTCTTAATACAGAGTAATCTCCATCAAAATAGAGGAATCTACAAGAATTTATCTATATCAGCTTTTAGATTCACTCTAAAACAACAGAATTCATCCATTTTGCAACTGTTTTTTTTCTCTTACATCTATCTTTTTCATTCTATTAATTACGAGGATCGACTGATAAGTTCTCGGCATAATGTACAAATACTTGAAACACACAGTTGATATTAGATGCATTTGTAGATCAGGTTAATGTAAGATTAAACACCAAGTTTCAAGAAATTAACTGCAACCAATTTTTTTTTACATGCTACTGAAGTGGTGAGGGGTGGCATAAATTGAGAAAATGGATAAAATTTCTCATTGAGCAGTCATTTGCTACCTCTGCATCAAGGGCTTATCATCGAAGGAGATCCATTAGGATATGGTAGAGACTCTAGGGGAGAATGTCCCTTCTTACAGCACTGTGAAGAAATGGGCAGCTCAATTCAAAAACATGGAAGGGAGAGTCTGGAAGATGATCCCCATCCAAGAAGACCATAAATGGTAACCAGTGATGAAACCACCTGCAGAATCCATGACATGATAATGGAGGATTGACAACTAACTGAGCAGTACACTGCTACTGAGTTGGGCATCTCCCAGGAACGTGTTCATGCCATTATTCACAATGATCTTCAAATGACAAAAGTCTCTGCTCGATGGGTCCCAAAACTTCTTGGAGCTGATCACAAATGACAGCATTTCAACATGTCAAGAGACAATCTTGGCCATTTTTATGCAGATCCTGAAAAAAGTTTCTTCAGCAATTTGTGACTGTGCATAAGACTTGGGTTCATGATTTTCAACCAGAAACCAAAGAACAGTTAAAGCAGTGGAAACATCATGGATCCCCACCTCCAAAGAAACCAAGGGTGGTTCTGTTTGCAGGCAAAGGGCAGAACGGTCACCGGGGCCTGTTATGCTAATCTTGTGAAGCAACTGTGGATCAAATTGAAAGAAAAGCATCGAAGGAAACTGACGAGAGGAGTCATCTTTCATCAAGACAATGCTCCAGTTCACAAGTTGGCAGTGGCAATGGCTGCCATCCATGAATGCAGCTTCCAGCTTCTTGACCATCCTCCTTATTCCCCAGATTTGGCCCCTTTGGACTATCACCTGTTTACCAAACTCAAAAAGG
This sequence comes from Achatina immaculata, assembly GCA_009760885.1. NCBI lineage: Eukaryota > Metazoa > Mollusca > Gastropoda > Stylommatophora > Achatinidae > Lissachatina > Lissachatina immaculata. Next base: position 90,476,577 of record CM019691.1, on the reverse strand, counting down.
AGCTCAGTGGTCACAAATTTGCTTCAGATGATGACGTCATTCATGCTGTAGACCACTTTCTACTGGCACAAGATGCTGACTTTTACAAAGAAGGGATCTGTATGCCTCAGATCACTGGACTAGGTGCATAAACTTGCAAGGGGACTATGTTGAGAAATAACCCAAAAAAAGTTGTCCACAAATAATCCGTTGTACCTTATGCTGAGAACTTATCACTCACCCCTTGTATATTCCTTCATTTTATCATTCAATATAATTCTTAACAAACTGTTAATCTTTTTATACCTTTTATGGGGGCACATAAAAGGTACATAATCTTTTTTTTTTTTACTTGCTTTGGCAGTCCGCAAACCATAGCTGACATGCTAGTATTAGGGTTGGTGAACCACAGCTGACCAAGATTCTGTCCCGTTTATTCACTGGTACCCCTAGTAATAATTCTAACCTGACTAACAGGGCAGGGATTGCTACAGTTCCCATGGTGGTGCAGTCAGATAAAGAAGTACTGCACACCTTTTGCTTTTTCGCTTGTCTCAGGGAATGAAAAAAAATAACCACCATAATCTGCTTGAAATCTGACATGATGCTGTGCTTCAACACCTTCTTTGCATCAACTGCAAAGAACATCACACTCACTGTTCCTTGGAGATAATAGAAGATATACCTATACTTCTCCCTTCAGTTTCTTTTTACCTAAAGAAAAGCATTTTCATGCTTTCATTTCTACCTTATTAACATTTTTACCTGCACTTCTTGTAGATAAATTATGATCTTATGTTACAATGAAATAAATAAAGAAATAAGACACAAATGTAATAAAGTTAAAGAAGAGTGGCTAAATAAGAAATGTAATAAAATAGAGACACACAATCATGGAAACACAAGAGATATGTACAAACAAATAAAGGAGTTAACAAACAAATGGCATACCATTTTTGTTTCCTGAAGTCAAAGGAGGGGCATACAATAATGGACAGAGATGAAATAATGGCAAGATGAAGTGAATACATTAGAGAACTCTATGAAGACAATAGAGCCAAAACAAATATACGAAATAATAATGAAGGGCATTCCATATTAAAAGCAGAAATGGAAGAAGCCATCAAACACATGAAGAACAACAAAACACCAGGACCAGATAAAATCACCAAGGAAGAATTGGAAGCATTAGGAGAGCTTGGCATAGAAATAATTACCAGATTGCTGAATGACATCTGTAACAGTAACTTATGTCCCATCAGGCCTTTTGCAATCAGTTTTTACTGCCCTACTAAAGAAACAAGGTGCATTTGAATGTGAAGGCCATCGAACCATTAGTCTTATGAGCCATGTTACCAAAATCCTGTTTCGTATTGTCGTAAGAAGAGTCAGGGGCAAAATAAAACCAGAAATCACTGAGGAACAGTGTGGCTTTGTCGAAGGAAAAGGCACAAGTAATGCCATATATATATAGAGAACATTGATGGAAAGATCAATAGAAGTAAAGATGGACATATACTTATGCTTCATAGACTACTGTAAATCATTCAATAAAGCGAGACACACAGAAATTATAAGAATGCTGGAAGACATCAAAATAGATGGGAAAGATCTGAAACTCATCAAAAACATATACTGGCAGAAATCAGCAGCAATGAAGGTTGAGAACCAAATAGGAGCATTCCAAGACATAAAATTGGGTGTGAGACAAAGATGTGTTCTATCTCCTGACCTCTTCTCCTTGTATAGTGAAAACATAATGATAAATATAGAGAGCTTGCCAGGAATATCAATTGGTGGGTACAACCGTAACAACTTAAGATATGCAGACGACACAGTTCTGATTGCTAAAAGTGAAGGGGAGCTACAGGCTCTTCTGGACATTGTGGTTCGTGAAAGTAAAAGTAAAGGTCTCAGCCTGAATAAAAAATAAGACTGAAGTGATGGTCATCTCAAAGAAAAGAATACCACCAAAATGTAGCATTACCATCAATGGCACAGAACTGAAACAAGTTGATAGATTCAAGTACTCAGGAACAATTATAACAGCTGATGGGAAATGTCACAATGAAATAAAAACCAGACACGCTCAGGCCAAGTCAGCATTCCAGACAATGAGAAACATCTTGTGCAATAGATCCATATCAATGGAAGCAAGATTCCAAGTACTTAAATGTTACATCGAGCCAATTTTGTTTTGTGGATGTTAAGCAAGGGTCATGAATAAGAGAGTACAGCAAGAAATGGAGGCCATGGAAATGTGGTTCATAAGAAGGATGCTGAAGGTACCATGGTCTGCTAAGAAAACCAATGAAGAATTCTTAAGAGAGGCTGGAGTTAAAAGGCAAATTGCAGCGAAGATCAGAGGCTGACAAGCGAGATTTGTAGGACATTTTCTGAGAAGAGGAAAACTGGAACACATTTTGGCAACTGGAAAAATTGAGGGAAGAAGAGACAGAGAAAGGCAGGGAGAGAAGTTATTGGATGGAATGTCAGTGTGGCTAGGAAGAAAGTCACCAGCAGAACTGTGGAGAGAAATGATCGCCTACGCCACGCGGCACGGCACTTGACTGATTGATGTTACAATGCATTATATGGAAATGCACGGCCCACGACATTTCACATCTTCTTTATTTATTTTTTTTATAATGATTTGTATTATGCAATTTAAGGCGTATAATGCAATTTCTGATTTTTATATTTTGCCAAAGTGCAAATGCAATTGTACATATCTATTATATACTTCAAGTAACTTGAACAGATTTTCTTTGATGGCACATATCTACTTAATGGGGAAACATCCATCTGAAGTGGTTAAAAACTGGAGGAGTAAAGTCAAAGAATCAGACTTCCTAAAAGGTCAAAGAAATTTCTTCTCTCAAAGAACATGTGCTTGAGTAAAAGTAAGCCAGGAAAAGCAGTAGATGGAGCTCTTACAACACCTCATCACTCAAGGTAAATGAGAATCATACAAACTAATTTACTACAGCCAAGTGACTAAGCTTACATTACTTCAGTGAATGCAAACAAGTTCACACAAAGTAGTTATGACTAACAAAAGGAACATATAGACAAAAGTTTTCTTTCAAGAAAACACTACTAGGTCTGATCATGCTGTAAGATGGATGGAAAAAAAGAAAACCACACATACATGAAAAACATTTTTTCACAAAAACATAATACAGCAAAAACAGAAAAAATATATGATACTTTATAAAACATAATTATCAATTATACTACAGCAACATCACAGTAATAACAACAGTTGCTGCTATACTAACCAGCCATCACTGCTGCACCTCTGGTTAAGTGCACGTTATTGTCTCCTGGTACACCAGCAGGAACAAGCCTTTGTCCAAATCCTTGGAACACTGGTTGGTTCTCTAGAATATGATGCTGCCCCAGGATATCATCAAAACCACCAACCACAGCATCATTGTCACCATCTTCATCTGTAATATACAATATTCCAGATCTAGCAGAAACGGTCACATCATCGTCATCATCATCATCGCCATTCACTCCCTTGAGAGCATAGGCCATGGATGAAGGTTCTCTAATCATCCCTGTTCTTGGAATTATTCTCTGCTTCTTTCCATGTGTATCCCTTGTCTCTGAGCACTGTCATAATTTCTCTTCTCCAAGTATGTCTAGGTCTTCCTCATCACAAATACATGACAATCCAGATTTGTATGACATGGCAAACTTGACATCTAGTGACAAAGGGAAAAATGGAGAGACAAAGAGACAGAGGAAGACACAGAAACAAGATACTTGATAGACTAAATGAGTGGAACGGAGCATGGCCCAATACGCATCTTATGGAAAGAGCAAAGGACAGATGGTTGTGGAAATCAATGATGACCAACACCTGATTGGCATGGACCAGAGAGAGAGTGTAGAAATGCAATACAAGTGAAGTATTTCAACTTCTCTTTAGTGCATAATCTGATGGTTACGGCTGAAATAGAATTTCATTGTTAAAGGATTTAAGCACCAGCAAATAGGTCCTGAATGATCAGTGGCTGCAAAAATCCAGTTTTCCTTGCAGTTAGTTGTATATCCTTGTCAGTTTAACTTTCTAATGAGTTCAGCTGGCATAGTTTAACCAGCAACAATAAAACCCACCAACTTCATAATAACCTTCACATGCTCAACGGATCAAGAATAAGAAGAGGCAAACCCTGGGATGGCTGAAGCAGAAGACTCAGTAAGCATAGTAACTGATCCACAACAAGCCTCAGCCAAACCTGAATGAAAAACTGTAGTGAGGCCCATCAAAATCTTACTGAAGTACGCATAACCCTCACAAGAAAATGTTGAAAATGGGTGGAGGAGAAAACGCAAAAGGAAATAAATGAACTCATTAACAAACATACAACTCCTGGGGACATAATCATTTATACTGACAGATCAGTGAGCAGGGGAACTAGAAGCAGTTTGGGTTTTGCAGCATACTAAGGAGGCAAAACACTGAAACTCATGGCTGGGGCTTATACAAACACCTGCACAAGTATGCGCATGGAAAAAGAGGCCATCACACAAGCATTAAAATGGGTAGTGACACAGAGAACACACCGTATCACCATCATTACTGATTCCCAAAATCTATTAAGGAAAGTGGAAAAAAAATCCATTAGAAGTGAATGGCAAGATATAATTAATAAATCTTACATCAAAAACATCACATGGATATACTGTTCAGGCCATGCCAGAGTCAACGGAAATAATAAAGCTGACCAGCTAGCAGCAAGGGCCAAACCAGAAGGCCTCATCAAAATGGACAAATCAGACATATGCAAATCCATCAAATCGTCCACCTTGACGAACAAATGCAAAGTACCTATCACATATGACTCAATGCATTACACATAATGCAGTGGTTGCAAATCCCAACTAAATGCAAGATCACTAGCAACATACAATCAACACAACATTGGAGTAATCTCCCTAAAAACACTGAAGGAAATCCTGATGTCAAAGGCCGAACATGTGAGGGCATGCCACGAGTGTAATGAAACCGGTCCCTAGAACCAGCAGCAGAGTTAGGCCCATGTATGCTGCATCTGGTACTGCTTGTCTCCTATGTGGTGTCTATATGATTAGTATTATTATTATGTACAGCGCCAGATAGCGTTGGCAATCTTGCTTCTCCATTTTGTGCAGTCCTTGGTGTTCCTGTTTAATTCCCATGCTTTTCTTTTTCTACATTACTTGGTCAGTCCACTGAGATATTTTTCTTTTGGCGCCCCCCCCCCCCTTCCTTTCTCCTTTGAATTTTCCAGTCATTACTAGGTCCTTCAACATGTTTTATTATTACATGTCCAAGAAATTTTGACTGTCTTACAGCTTTTGTTGTACTGAAACTTCTTTGAGGACCTCTTTGTTTTTCTGTCTGTCCAGGATATTTGTTGCACCTTTCACCAAAAGCACATCTGTGCTGCTTCCAGCTTCTTTATCATTATTTGTTGACTGTCCAGGTTTTACAACCATAGAGCAACACTGGCTCATATAGCATTATAATACTCTTTTCCTCACTTTCTCACACATCTTATATGAAAGGTCTATATGATGGGTACTCAAAAACTTTTTTTTAAAAATTATCTATATAACACTCATTATATTGATGCCAATATGAAGGTAAACAATTTTGTTTTTCAACATTTCTCAATTCATTTCAACATGGATATCCTTGGTACCATAAAAAAGTATCCAGGAAATTTCTGACACCTTCCTGCATGGTTCAAAGTATGCTGAATACAACCGAAGTTACAGCATTCATTACAGTAATTCTTTCACAGTAACTCATAACAGGTTATCACTTCACAGACATTCTGTCTGTCTCACTTTTTCATTGTTCCAAGTCAGGCCTTTGTGTGTTTTACTCCACACTTGAGAGTACAGGCCTTTCAATTCCACTCCTGTTATTTTTTTACAAACAGGTGTGTTCTGATTCATAAGATTGCATTTCTAACAGATGGCTATTCCTAAGGTACATCTAAATTATTTGTTTAAAGCTGGCTCTTTGCCATGATCAAGACATGAGATCCCTTAAGCAACTGAAAGAATGTGACCAACAGAAAATCTGAAGAAATAACCAAATGAACTACAAACACATGTCCTATCATCTTAAGACCAACAGAGATTAAGCATCTCTGAGTGTGATTCAACATCTTAGTTACCCTTGAAAATGATGAACAACATCATGTGAGACATCATAATGAAGAATAGTGTTGGAATTTCTGAATGTGACCGAGGGGATGAAAAAAAATTAATTTAGTTCTGCCACATTAATGGCAAGATGTAACAACTTTTTTTTTTTTAAATGCCAGTTTGGCATGCTACTCTGGAAAATAAAGACTGAAGAAGGTAGATATTTAAATGAACATATGAGAGATTTATGCCAATTTTATCATACATCATGCACTGCATGACTGGTTATGGCTATGTTATTACTTGATAACCAAGTATCAGAAGCAAAAGTCACTGAATGGATCTGAGTATTCATGCATTTAAGACAACTAAAATAATGTCATGAATTAATTTTAAGCTTTTTTTTCTTTGCTTCTTTTTTTAAACACAAATCTAAAATTTGTTATTTCCAATTGAGTTTTTCTTTATTTTTCTGAAAACTAAGAATTTTCAAAATTTTTGTGCTTACTTTAACTTTCATGAAAACAGAAAATAATTTCATGTCTTTTATGTCTGTGTGCATGACAAATATATAATACTGGTTTATATTGGAATGTCACAATGACTCACTCTAGTATGCCACACTGTGACAAATATATAACAATGACTCACACGAAGATATCATATTCTGTGACAAACAGATAATGCTGACTCACTGTTAAAGCATATTATTTAGCAAAGATATAACAATGACTCATACTGATATGTCACACTGCATAGTAAATTATACAACTATTTTCATATTACATGCTAAACACACAACACTGGGTATATTAGATGGCAGCTACAACAGTAATATATCTCAACAACTCACAATTCCCTACCACACCAACTACATCAAGGTCATCGCTCATAAACACTCAAAATTACTTGCCTATGTCCATCCCCACCTCCCCCTGTCCATTAAAATCTGCACCATCAGCAACCCTGAATCCTCTCCCCCAGTTGTGCTCAGCAGGATGAGAATTATCATCCCAGTCCTCATCACCACCTTGCTCTTGTCTTGATCTCTCTGCATCATCCAAGGCTTTCATCAGTGACGCAGGCTGTGCTGGTCCCTGCTTTGTCCCTACCAAAAACACAAAAGTTAACACAGTGATTATGGTCAATGAATGAAGATAAAATTTGCCTCACAAACATACATAAGAGGAAACATTTATGAAATGAAATAAAAGCTATAAGCCTGACAATCACTGGAAAATTCAAGGCATAAAAAAAATGGAATAAGACTAATTTAAAAATATCTGAATAGTCTTAATGGCATATGAATGGAAAGATAAATGATTTGATCTTAGATACCAAGGACAAAATAAAGCAGAGAAAATATGTCCAAAGACACACCACATATTTAATGAATGATCATATATTTCATCTCATGGTAAGTGAGGTCAACTGAAAATGTAAAAAAATCTCCCTGAAAGGTGAGATACATCAGATTAAACTGCACTCATGGCTGTCAGCATAATAAGAGACAACTGTTCACATAAAAATCTGCCCCATTTATTAAGGACTTTGTCAAAGTTTACAGTAGACAAATGTACACACAGAATGAAAGAAGTAACACATTATTGAAAGGATGAAGGAGACTTAGTACACAATCCTAAAAAAAAAATCTGCATAAGTACACAAATATTTGACTGGCCTAAAAAAACATGTGACGTTTGTGAATGCTGGCCACGGCAGAGACAGAAAAACTTTCATGCAACCAACAACAAAAAAAGTCAATATCTTCTATTTTTCCTTAAGTTGGCTGACAAAATGAAAAACACTTGAAAAATTCAATGTAATAAATGATCAAGCCCTGTATGTTCTGCATACTCATCAAACTGATTAACTATAAAAGAACATCATTCCCTTCTGAAGATCATGCAGCTTGTCCAAACCAAAACTCACATAACGCCCAGCCCCAAAAAATATTACCTGTCTGATTACAGTTTGAGAGGCTGCAAAATAACCACTTTCATGCAATTATGCACAGCGAATATGAAAAAATAAGATTGTGTTAAAAAGAAAATGAAAAAAAGAAAAGAAACAGATACAAGAGAAAAGTAATATGGAAAGAAAGGAAGGACATCTGTCAAATGCTGCTACAATAAACTTCACAGAAGCTAAATCCTATAAGAATACCTGACCTGAAAGCAAGTCTCCCTCAAATAAAAAAAAAAGCATACAAGGGGCATCCAGAAAGTAATGCACCACATCATTTTTTTTCAGCTAATAATGAAGACAGAAGAGTGAAATTTTGCACACTTTAAATATGGCATGTGCTGATTGTGTGAATCAAATTGCACCGCAACCGGCCAAAGAATATGGCTGCCCTAACCGTTGGGTAAAGCTGGGGTGACCATCCCCACCCCAGCGCATCACAGGTGGCGGATGGTGAAAGTCCTTCAGACATGGAGGATCCCTGTGAATAAGGATTTACCCAAATAAGCAGGCGCAGACCAACTGGCCGTAGACTCAGAGAGCGAGGTGGGGTAGTAGGTAGCTCTACTACTCCTATAAAGTGCCTCAGGTGCTCAGTGAAGGGAATACCAGGCGGGTAAGAGGCACCTTAAAACCTCTTGCTCCTGCTGCCTTGACGGTAGGACAGGGAGCCCAAAGACTAGTGGAGAGTCCGTACACAAACCAGCAGAAGGCAACAGGAAACCACTGTTGTAGCTCCCAAGAACATTTATGCTTATTCAGAGTAATAGATTTGTCATGAATGATATTAACAGATGTTCCTCTGGAACAGCCTCGTCCGGTAAGGCAGCTCACGAGCCACAGGTGAGGCCAGATCGTCATCAAGCTACTGGTGGCAAAACTAACAAGTTCAAAATAGCAACATGGAATGTTAGAACTTTATTCTAGGCTGGAAAATTAGAAAATGTAAAGAGGGAAATGGAAAGGATGAAGATCAACATATTAGTAATGAGTGAAGTTAGATGGACAGATGCAGGAAAATAAACTCTGATAAATATACAATAATATATTCAGGAAGTGAGAAACATGAACGAGGAGTAGGAATAGTATTTGACAAACAGCAAGGACAACTGTAGGATATATGAACATCTCGGACTGAGTCCTGCTAGTCCAACTGAAAGGACAACCAATAAACATAAATATTATATAAGTGTACGCTCCAATATCTGAAAGTTCTGAAAATGTTCAGCTATTTTATAATGACACAGAGACAGCCCTGAAACACACAAAGTCACATGAAGTTACTACAGTCATGGGAGATTTTAATGCCAAAGTTGGTAAAGGAAGAACTTCAGACATCGTAGGTGACCATGGACTGGGGGAGAGGAATGACAGAGGTAGTAAATTAATTGAATGGGCAAGAATACATAGCGTGGTTGTAGGAAACACCTGGTTTAAACAACATCCCCGAAGACTGGAAACGTGGTGCAGCCCATACAAAAAGACTTTTAACCAGATAGACTACGTATTAATCAACAAATGATTCGGGAATGCATCACTGACAACAAAAACTATGCCAGGAGCCGACTGCAATAGTGACCATGACTGACTCTGTGGAAAAATTAGAATAAAGCTAAAGAAAGCATGCAGAAAAGTGAGAAACATCAAACTTAATACAGAACTTCTTAAAAATGACCAGGAACTACGAGAACAATACAAAGTTATTATAACAAATAGATACAATGCAACAGCAAAGATAAATAGTATAGATGAACAATGGGCAATGTTAAGAGATTCTATCCGCCAAACTGTTAAAGAGAAAATACCATCGAAAAAAGAAGCCCCTCAAAATAAATGGATGACAGACGACATCTTAGGACTGATGAACAAGAGGAGGAGGAATAAAAATAACCAAGAAAAAATATAGCAAGATAAATAAAGAAATAAGACGCAAATGCAGAGAAGCAAAGGAAGTGTGGCTAAATTAAAAGTGCAGACAAACAGAGGACTCTCATAATAAAGACAGCAAAAACATGCACAAACGAATTAGTGAACTCACAGGCAGGAAAACAAAATATACCACAGGATGCCTGAAATCAGAAGAAGGTAAAATGTTAATGGGAAAAGAAGACATTGTGGACAGGTGGACAGAGTACATCGGTGAGCTATATGGAGGAGAAAGACTAGAATTAACACCAGATACTGAAAACTGTGATGGACCACCAATACTTGAAGATGAAATCATAGATGCCATCAAACACTTAAAGAAAGAAAAAGTGACTGGGCCTGATAATATAACAATAGAAGAAATAGAGGTGCTAGAGCAGATAGGAATAAAAATAATAACCAAGTTACTGAATGACATTTACAACAGTGGTTATATGCCCAGTGATTTGCTTACATCCACGTTTATAGCACTACCAAAGAAACCAAGTGCAAAGGAATGTGATGACCACCGGACTATCAGCCTCTCATGTCACATAACGAAACTACTTCTGAGAATAATTATGAGAAGAACAAGGAAAATGATATTTATGCTTTACAAACACTAACAGAAAGAGCTTTAGAAGTACAGAAAGATCTCTATTTATGTTTCATTGATTACACCAAGGCATTCGACAAGGTGAAACATAATGAAATTATTAAATTATAGATGGCAAAGACTTGTGGATTGTAAAACATCTATACTGGCAGCAAGAAGCAGCAATTAGAGTTGAAAATAGAACTGGAAAATACCAACCTATAAAACAAGGGCTGCGACAAGGATGTGTACTATCTCCAGACCTTTTTTCTCTGTGCAGCGAGAATATTCTAAGAACGATGATTACAGAACCAGGCATAAAAATTGAAGGATACAATATTAACAACCTTTGGTATGCCGACGAAACAGTACTGATAGCTGGAAACCAACAAGACCTGCAAAATCTCTTGGATAAAGTTGCCAAAGAAAGTGAACAGAAAGGTATTATTTTGAACATCAAAAAGACAGACACTATGGTTATATCTAAGAAACAGAATCCATCAACATGCAGTATAAAATTAAACAGAATTATTCTAAAGCAGGTGCATAAATTCAAATACCTTGGAGCAGTAATAACTTCAGATGGGAAATGCAGAACAGAAATTAGGAACAGAATAGGCCAAGCAAAGACTGCATTTCAGAAAATGAGAAACATATTATCCAACACACCCTTGTCAATGAAAGTTAGAAAACAAGTCCTAAAATGGTATATTGAACCTATCTTGTTATATGGAAGTGAACCATGGACAATAGGCAGGTCTGCACAAAAATCAATTGAAGCAGCAGAAATGTAGTTTATTAGAAGAATGATTTGCAACATGATTTAAATCCCTTGACCAGCAAAAATAACTAATGAAGAATGTAGGAGAAGAGCTGGAGAGACAAAAAATCTTGTCAAAAAAATAAGAGAGAGACAATGTACTTTCATAGGACATGCAATGAAAAGAAGGGGCACTGAAAATATTATAACAACAGGAAAAATAGATGGAAGCAGATCAAGAGGAAGACCAGGAGAAATGATACTGGACAGTCTGACAAGATGGTGTGAGAGGAGATCACCAACTGAGCTGATGGCCTCCATGAAGGTTCGTGTACTCTGGAGAAGCATAATAGCCAACGCCAGTTGGCACAGTACCTGATGATGATGATGAACCATTGAAATGGAGCATGTTAGCAACTTGCGGTATAAGCAGCGAATTGTGATAGAATTTCTCGTTGCAGAGAAGGAAACTCTTGTAAACATTCACAAGCGTCTATGTGATGTGTATGGAAGTTTTGCAGTCGACAGGAGTACAGTCAGTCGCTAGGTTCAGAGAATCAAAAAATCAATAAGTGAAGATAAGGAGTTGCAGTATCAGTCGCGCAGTGGATGTCCTGCCACAGTCACCAAGGCAGAAATGTTGAAATGCGCTGAGGGAATAATTCTTACTGATAAGCATATCACTACTCAACAATTGGCCTTAAAGCTGTCAATCAGCAATGGCAGTGCAAATGCAGTCATAAAAGATCTTGGATTTTCTAAGGTTTCAGCAAGATGGGTTCCTCAAAGTCTCACAAATAAACATCGAAAAAGGAAAGCAATTTCTTCTGAATTGTTGGAGTGTTTCAATGCTGAGGGAGAGAACTTTCTGGCTAAGATCATAACAGATGACAAAACCTGGGCACATCATTTTGAACCTGAGACAAAAAGACAGTCAGTGGAGTGGCATCATCCACAATCACCACGAAGAAAGAAATTCAAGACAACTCCTTCAGCTGGAAAGGTCATGATCATTGTCTTTGGGACATTGAAGGTGTGATTCTTGTGGATGTTATACCAAGAGAGACAATCAATTTGCAAGCTTACATTAAGGCATTGCAAAAACTCAACGTTTTTGCAGAGTTCAGCCTCACAAAAACCCAGCAGACCTGCTTCTCCTTCATGACAATCCGCACCCTTACACAAGTCTGGCAACACAGGAAGCAATCACCAAATTGGGTTGGACTGTACTACCCCATCCACCTTATAGTCCCGATATGGCACCCTCTGATTTCCATCTGTTTGGTCCACTTAATGATGCACTCCGAGGGGTAAGATTTGAAGATGACGAAGGAGTGATTCATGCAGAGAACAAATGGCTACATAATCAAAATCTGGTACGGGCTAGGAATACATGCACTTGTTTCACGCTGGTGAATCATGGGTGATTATGCTGAATAATAGCGATCTTTACATGACATATCCATGTATATTGTGTATAAATTTCATGCTTATTGAATAAACAGCTCCTGAGAAAAACGATGTGGTGCATTACTTTCTGAATGCCCCTCGTACATGTCACATGTAGCTAAAGATGAAAACCTCAAAGATGTAAATTGGACGCTGTCAATTATGTAAAGTGAATAATTAAGTTGTGAATCCAGAAAGCAAGAATACTCAGGTAGGAACAGAAGAACACTTTACTTATAAGACTATCTTCTGATCTAGAACACAATACTGACCATAAAAAGCAAGTGTAATGTCAAGGCAATGAGAGATATCAACAGGCAGATATGTAACTTATTTGCATGTTCTCATTTTATCTGTGAATAATTCACAGAAGTCAAGTACTGAAGACAATACACAGGAACTGACAATTCACAATACAATGTCTGGTGTGGTTCACTATGAATTTAGTATAAAAAAGAAGAAAAAAAGTCCATATATTTCATGCCACATGCAGAAACAAAGCATACCCCATTAGAGATTATAGTCTATACCCTTTTAGAGATTATAGTCTATTTGCATTATTTGTGCTTCACTATCTTTACTGATATCGTTCTGTTATAAATTACAACTGGAAGTCTGAACTTAGCAGTCTCAAAAACTGAATAAAAATATGAAAAAGATATGCTGTTCTCTTTTTTTTCAGAAAAAGGTATCTTATTTTAATCTTTCAGTGTTAACTCTTCTGTTGCCAGAACAATCAGATAAGTGCAGTATCTTCACTAAGTTAAAATGCTCATACAATATCTGCACTGATTAAACATGTTTCATACAATGTGTGTAGTGGGTTAAACAGGTTCCATGTTTCATACAATGTGTGCAGTAGGTTAAACAAGTTCTATGATGCACACAATGTGTGTAGTGGGTTAAACAAGTTCTATGTTTCATACAATGTGTGTAGTGGGTTAAACAGGTTCTATGTTTCATACAATGTGTGTAGTGGGTTAAACAGGTTCTATGTTTCATACAATGTGTGCAGTGAGTTAGACAAGTTCTATGTTTCATACAATGTGCACAGTAGGTTAAACACAAAAAAAAAGTGGGTTAAAAAAAGTTGTTTCATACAATGTGTGCAGAGGGTTAAGCAAGTTCTGTTTTGTACAATGTGCATAGTGGGTTAAACAAGCCCTATGTTTTGTACAATGTGTGCAGTGGGTTAAACAAGTTCTATGTTTCATATAATGTGTGCAGTGAGTTAAAAAAGCTCTGTGTTTCATATTATGTTTGCAGTGGGTTAAACAAGTTCTATGTTGCATACCTGCTTGACTGGCAGCACTCTTTTTCAAGACCAAGGAACCAGAAGGAACAAGTCCAAGCTCTTGCAATGACTTGCTCATTTCTTCTTTAGTGAACTCCCTTCTTGGGAAAGGCTAAAACCAAAGACATGCATTTTACATTAAAAATTTAAATCAATCAGTTTGATTTACCCAAAGTGTCATCATACAAAACAGTAACAATATAATATGAACTGACATCAGTGATTAATTCTACATTCATATCCTCAACAGAAATGGTATCTTGTTGAAATAATTTACCAAAATTATTATGATGAAAACTGAACAGTGGCACGTACAATTATTTATAAGTCACTATGTTATTATTCAGTGGCAGAGGGAGTGAGTAAAGTGAGAAAAAACGAATAGAAAATATGAAAATGTATAAATGAAAAACATACAACATCCGATATTTCGGCATGGGCCTTTTTCGAGGATTACATGCACAATGAGACAAAAACAAATAACAAAATGAAGAACTTATCTTAACATGACCTCCTCCAGAAGTAGGAAACAGAAATGTGTATCGATTGGAAGATGCATAGGGGCCATGCAGGCTGTCTAAAGATTTGGCAGTTTTGAGTTTCATATCATTTTGCCAAATTTTAAGTGACCACTATCCAATACCCCATTTTATTTCATTCTTGAAGATGGTTTAACTAATGAAATAAATCAAGTGCCACGAAAGAACAGAAAATTACTCTCAGATACAATTACTTTCAATCAGAAGTAAGTAATTTTTGATAGATGACCACGACAAATCATGAATCCAATCCCATAATGAGAAAGACAGCAGAACTAAATCAATGAAAAAAAATTGCAGATCAACCTTTCAAACAGAATCCTCAAACAAAGTAAACACTATATGGGAGAATACAGAGTCAGAATATATTCTGGGTGGAGTCGGAGTTGGTAGAAATGTACCATTTATAAAAGAGTCATGGAAATATAAAGCAGTCGGAGCTGAAGATATGCCATTTGCATTTGCATGTCCCTCGCAGAACTTTGCCTCCCTAACAGCTCTCCTGTAGGCCTCTTGGTTGTAAACAAGATGCCCTGCTGCTGATGCATCCATTTGCAGATTATCAATGATGTCTTGCAGCCATCTTCACTTTGGTCTTCCTCTCTTTCTTTTTTCCATTATGTACCTTCCAAGATGGTCTTCTCTAAATTATTATGACATTTAATGTGTCCAAAATATTTAAGTTTCTCTGTTTAATCCCCTTTACTAGCCAGCCTTCTTCAATAGTAAGTTACAGTAGTACGGATATATTTGTTCTTTTTTGTGTCCATGATATTTGAAGAACTCTTCTGTAGCATTTACATTCAAAGACATTTATGTGTTTCTCAGCTGTTTTGTTAAGTGTCCAGGTCTCACGGGCATATGTTGTGATGGGAAAGATGCATGGCCTTAAAAATCTTATACTGACTCTGTATTCCTGGGTTAAGATCTTATCCTACTGCTGGAAACCCAGACCATCATTATATACTATGTTACTAGCAAATGATTTAGACTTACATACAGTATATAACCATGGATGTGCGCAGTGCTTAGATTGTACTTCAGCATGTTCAATGTACTCACCCCAAGCTCAATGCACTATTGTCAGCATTCCTTATATTCTCGTGGAATCAATCTTTAGGGGTAATGCACCCTTACTGATGGACTACCCCTTGCAGTTCTTCATTATTTTGAAACTTTGGCCTCTCTGTGGTTTCTTCATAGCTTCAAACCGTGCACAGTCATTAGAAGCAAGGTCAGGAGAACATGGTGGATGTGGCAACATTGCAAATCCCAAGGACTCCAACTCAGTAACAGTTTCATGGCTTGGCTCCTGTGTGTTCATGTATTCATGCAGGAGCAACATGTGACTGGACCACTTTCCTTTACGCTGCTGGATTTTACAGCATAAACTTTGTAATGACTTCCAATAACGTGCACTGTTGATTGTCATCCCCTGTGGAAGCCAGTCAGCCAAGAGTACACCATGGTCATTCCAAAAACTGTAGCCATCTGCTGATGGGGCTGCATGAAAATTCATGGATGTCCTTTGTGTCTCCATTGCCTTGACTGTTGCCTGGTCTCAGGTGTATGGTAGTGAAACCATGATTCATCACCAGCTAAACAAAGATGGATATTCACTATGATTTCACCTCCCTTTCAAAGAAACAACGCAGACAGCCTCCATCTTATCATATGTGTGTGCATGGGGGCTGGCGGGAAAATGACACGCTGGTGCTCCCTTATTGCACCTGTCAGGAAGCATGGCCATGCTTTTATGTATATGTAGGTCCTTAACTGACATATATTTTCATTTCTCTAGCAACAAGCATCATTGGAAAAATGATACCTAACCAAATAATTTGTTAATGACCCTAATAGCAGTTTACTAAGAATTCTGCTTGTCAAATTCACTCCAAGTATTAAATAAACTCAGCTGTGGTTAACGCCCCATAATGCTCAATGACTTCACCACTGCATTAACTGCAAAGAACTTCAGTTCACGAATAAAGGCAGCCTGTCAGAGAAGCTAACCAACTAGGCACCAGCATAAACACACTTACCTTGTATTATCTGAGAATGACATCAGACTGACTAATTTAATTTGTTCTGTAATTAATTGTATACTGTCCAAAAAAAGAAACGCATAGCTTATATAAGCTTCATTTTTTATGTTATGACAAAAGTTTTTTTTACGGGTATCTCAAACCAAACCAAAAATTATCACCAAGATATCAGGTCCATGATTTAGCATGAATTTTGCTATTCTTGTGTATAGTCAGAACGCAGTAGCTGCCCTTGCTAATCACGCATCTTTTTAAACCATAACTCACGTTGCATTTATGGAAAAGTCATGACTTTTGAGGTGACCACAACTCACTTCCCACACAAATGAAACCCTATAAAAGGATGAAGTTACACAAATTCAGTTAATTTTCAAGCAGACAATTATGGCGCATCTATCGCAAAATTTACGAAACAATGCTATTGGTCACCTGCAAGAGGGCAAAAGTCAAAGGTTGCCAGGCATTTAAACATGCAGCAGAGTACCATCAGTCAACTTTGGTACCGTTTCCAAGACACTGGCTCAGCTGAAGACTAGCAAAGCAGTGAACAACCCAGGGTGACAACAGCAGCTGATGATCACTTTATTCTGGTTCATCACCTCAGAAACAGGTTTACAACAGCTTCCTCAAGTGCCCAGTCATCGCTTGTAGGACTGTAAGGAATAGACTGCATGAAGCTGGATTAATGGCATGACAACTTCATGAGGTCCTGTCTTAACGAGACGCCATCGCCAAAATCGATTTGTTTGGGCCAACCAGCATCAGCCCTGGTCAACTGACAATCAATGGAGACATGTCTAGTTTAGTGATGAATCATCCTTTTTGTTGCACCGCCATGATATGCGGAGAAGGGTCTACCATAGGCTTCTTCTTCTTCCTCTTCGTTCGCTTTGTCTGTCTATACCTGCAGTCCTGTCTCTTGGATAAATTTCACTGTTTTTTGTAATTCATGTATGGAACCGTAGAGCTTATCGTCTTTAGTGGTTTCACTGGGCCAGTAATTATTTCTCAGTGTTTCGTAGTTGATGCAGTTCTGGAGGATATGTTCCACAGTTTGGGGCACCTGGGCACATGTACATAGATTAGTAGTACCAACTTTAAACTTTGTATACATATGACTTCGGAGTCGGGTGTGTCCTGTTCGGAGACGGAAGATGGTGACTTGTTCCTTTCTGTTTAGCATGTGATAGTCATCATGTGGTGGTGTTTGTAGCTTCATGTAGGTTTTTATCATGCTTTTCTTCTGATTATAGGTGATTGGTATGTCTGGTTGCTCCATTTCAGTGCCCTCTTTGGCCAGATGGTCAGCTTTCTCATTGCCTGGTATCCCACAGTGGGAGGGAATCCATTGCAAAGTGACTCCATGTTGTAAGTCATTTTTGACAAGGCATCCTTAAGGTCTGGTAGTTTGTTGCACTGAAGAGCTTCCAGTACTGATCTTGCATCTGTGAGAATTACTACAGGACATGTATTAATTCTGGAGTCTGATAGTTTTTCAACTGCAGCAATAATTGCCCTAACTTCTGCATCAAAGTTGTTGCAGTATTTTCCAGTGGGTATGGAAATCTTGTCAGTGGTGTTGTTTGGATATTCAATATGTGCTCCTGCCCCTCCATTCTTTATGGCATTGTGTGCAGATCCATCTGTATACACACGTATCCAGGTGTCACATGGATATTTGTCATCTAGCACACTAAGTGTGGCTGTTGATCTTACAAGGCTGCTTTGCATCTCACCATTCTGCACACCTTTCACTTCAGTCTGAATAGTTATTTGTGTATAATCTGCTTCTTTCCATGGTGTATGCTCTGGTACAGATGATAATGGAGCGACTACAGTTGGAAGGTCAGGTATCAGCTTACGCATACGCCTGGCCTGGTGAATGAAGCTGCTTCTTTTAAGCTGTCTTAATGCCAAGTTATAGAATCTCTCCTTCAGGGGCTGGCTTACAGAGCTAAGGAATTTCTCTCCCATGGTCATGACTTTTGTGTCTCTATGTTCCTTTAGCGCTTGAACACCAACTATTTTCTGTATTTCTATTATTGGTGTGGACCTCATGGCACCTGTGATAATCCGTAGTGACTGATTTTGAACCTTGTCTAGATTATGCAGCGTAGTGTTTGATGCTGTGCACCAAGATGTTGAGCCATATTCTAAATGTGGTAGAATACTTTGCTGATATACATTCTTGAGGATTCTTTCACTAGCTCCCCATGTGGTTCCACTTAATTTTCTTAATATGGCTAGTTTTCTTCTGGCTTTGCTTCTGCACTGTTGATGTGTTGCTTCCAAGTCAAGAGTCACTCCTAAGTAAGTGGGATGGTTGTCCATCCTTAAGGATATTCATTTACAAAGATCTTACCTGCTTTCTGTTTATATGAGAGAGTGAACAGAGCGGTACTTGATTTCTCTGTGTTGATACTTACACACCATTTGTTTGTCCATGATGTCAAGATGTCTGCTGCTCTTTGGAGTCTCTGTGTAGCAACTGTCGCATATTCATCTGTACACCACATGACCAGATCATCTGCATACAGTGCCGCTTTGATTCCATAGGGAAGTTCCTTGACAAGGTCATTAATGAATACAAGGAATAGTGTAGGCGAAAGGACTCCTCCTTGTGGTACACCGTGTCGCAGAAGTACTTTCTGGCTTTTGTGTCCATCCATTACTACTCTAGCTCTTTATTGTGTAAATAGGACTTTATCCAGTTGTACAGTCTTCCATTCACATTGCAGTTTCTTAGTTTCCACAGCAGACCTTTTTTCCATACTTTATCAAAGGCTTTCTTTAGGTCTATCCACGCTGCTAGTACAAGGTTTTTATCTTGGAATGCATCATCAATCTCTTGAGAGAGATACGTCACTTGATCTTCCGTACTGTAGTACTGCCTAAATCCTGCTTGTTGTGGAACAAGAAGGTTTTCACTTTCTAGGTACCATTTTAGCCTCAGGTCAATGATGCGTTCCATCGTTTTGCATAGGCAGCTAGTGAGACTGATTGGCATGTAGCTGGAGGCAGTATCACTGTTTTTCCCTGGCTTTAGCAGTGGTACCATGCTTGCTTCCTTCCAGATTTGAGGTAACTTACCTGTGCTCCAGCACATATTGAAAATATCCAACAGCTTTCCCATTGCTGCCATTCCCAGGTTCTTGATCATTTCATTGGACATTCCATCTGGTCCTGGTGATTTCCTTGGTTTCAGTTTACTGACTGCTAGGTCTAACTCACTGCGTGTGATTGGTGCATCCATGACCTCCACTTTTCTGACTTGTTCCTCTTCTTTCTGTGGGTCAATGCGCACTGCACGCTCTTTCTCTGGATGGATAACAATGTTGCAGTCCTGTGCAAACATGCGAGCAAAGTGATCTGCTACCTGCTTACCTGTAAGAGTTTTCCCATCCTCTATTAGTGTAATCTTTGTACTTCTTCCAGTACTCTCATCATTTAACTGTTTGATTAGTTTCCACAGTTTCCTTCCATCCTTTTCAAAGTTTAGGGACTGTTTTCTCTCTCCAACTTTCCCGTCTGGCTTGCAGCTTGGCTCTCTGAAATTTGGCCTTAGAATGTTGGTAATTATTGTGGTGTTCTTGGCATGGTCTATTTTCTGCTTGCTTTCAAGTTGCTTCTACATCATCATGGAGTTTTCCCAGCTCACTAGACCGGTATGGTTTATAGTCCCTGCGAGCTCCTCTGGGAATGGTTTCACGAGCGGCCTGAAGGATACAAGCATTGAATTCCTTCACTATGCTGTTATTATCCTTACCTTCTATTGACAGCTGTCCCACCAGGATACCTGTACAATGTCTGTACATTGTCCAGTTTGCTTTTTTATAGTTCCATCTGGGGAGAGGGCTACTGGTGTTAAGGAGTTCATTTTCTATTGTCAGGAAGACTGGTCGATGGTCGCTACCTCCAAGTTGTTTTCCAACTTCACGTGTAATGTTCCACTTCAGATCTGGAGAGTGGAATGCCAGATCTGGTGTTGAGGTTGTACGCCAAGCCCTTGAGTAAAATGTTGGAGGATCCATTGGCTGGTTGATCAGGAGAAGTCCATTATCATCCTGCCAGCTCTCAACTTCCTCTCCTCTCTTGTCTATGTGGTCATAGCCCCAGCTCTGGGAATGGCTGTTAAAATCGCCACAGACCATCAGTCTCTCTTTGTGTGGGATTGTTTCTAAAGCAAGTGGGCGGTCATTAGGACAGTAATAGTTAAGGAGGAGGAAATCTGTATTACTACTTTTTAGATGGATCATCTGATATTCGGTTCCTTCCATGAACACTCCCACCTAACATGCGCTGATCTTATTATTAACAAGTGTAAGTACTCCTCCTTTTCTTCTGTCCTGTCGGTCTGATCTAAAACACTGGTAGCCTCTGATTTTAAAGGCGGCATCTTTGGTTAGGTGTGTCTCCTGTATGCAGCATATACTTACCTGCTCTGCAAAAAGTATGTTCTCTAGTTCCACCTTTTTGCTATAGCCATCTCTACACTGCTGACACCCTCAGCATTCCACTGCATTATTTTAAGTTCTTGCTTTTTTGACTGTTTTCTTCCGCTGTATTTTTTGGCCAGTAGCTCTACTCTCATGTCTCCTGACTCCACAAGATGAACTGAGATGACCTCCAGTAGCATTGGGTGGACCCTTTCGAGGCAGGGAGCCCGGCACTGCTCTTCACAGGGCGAGCACCATATTTGAATACTGCAGATAGAGACATTTCATTAGTGATAATGCGTGTTACCCTGATTTTTGCGATGCGCCTTTTGGCTGGGTAACTCCGACTTCAGCACCTTTCCTTGCTAGGGCAGACTGTGGTCTTGCTCGGACTGCCATGAAGACAGTGTGGCTGGCCTGGCCAAAACTTTGTTTTCCAGCCTCTGGTGGCTGTATGTAAGTCCCTTCTCCATGTCAGATGGTTTGGAGACAGTTCCACAAAGACACTCTGACTTTGAGATGAGGAATCTGATGAGTGCTTCAACAATATCCATTCCCCGCCACCTATAGTCTGCTAGCTCTGTTTTGTTTACATCATTCTGATAGCCATTGTTGTAAAGACTTATAGGCTTGTCACGTCCTGGATTTATTGGTTTCACACCAGACTTCCCTCATCCCCGCCAGAGATCTCCATGTCTCCATCCGTCCACCAACCTGACATTATATTTTACAAAAATAACAATTACAATTAGTGTTGATTGCTACAAGTTTCTGGGCTACAGAAGTAGGTCAGAGTTTTTAAGCAAACAGATCTATGTTCCCTGTCTCACAAACACTATGTTAAGATAAGTGTGCTCTTAACACAGTTGTTCCCAGGGGGTCTACCATAGGCCAAATGAACGTTTTGCCCAAAATTGCGTTGATGAAGCTCCACTGCATGGTGGTGGAAGTGTAATGGTATGGGGACTGATCAATTTCAACATTGGTGTATTGGTGCAGATTGAAGGAGGCTTGAATATGCAAAGAAACATCAGTGAAATTCTTCGACCCCATGTCCTTCCACTTTTGGCCGACAAAATGAGACACCATCGCCAAAATAGGCTTGTTTGGGCCATCTGGGTCTCCAGACATGAATCTGATCGAGCACCTATGGGATGAGCTGCAAAGACGTGTTTGTCACCGAAACGTTTCTCCAGCCAATCGTCGTGATCTGTGGCAGGCACTCCAGGAAAAGTGGCCAGCCATCCCACAGGCTAACATCAGACATCTGATCGCATCTATGCCCAAGAGATGCCAGTCAATGATCGGTGCAAGCAGAGGCCACACACCATACTAACTTGAGAACCCATGGGACTAACAAATTTTCATCACACAAATGTAAGAAACTGTCAAGTGAGTGTTTAAACCCTTAGGTATTATTGTGTGCAATTTGAAAATTTTATTCATTCAATTTAAAAAGCTGTAGAATATCATATTTCTGGGTAAAATTGGGTCATCAGTAGTTATGCGTTTCTTTATTTGAACAGTACAATACATGACATAATTTGAAAAATATGAAACACTAAATATTAAAATGTTATTTAAAAAATTAAGTGAAATAGTGTAATAATGCTGGAACAATAAAAAAAAACTTTATAAATAAATAACTGCTCATAATTTTTTACTACTCTTTTCCAGTTTAGACTTCTTGATGTCTACAAATTTTGATGAAACCTTTCAAATGTTCTGGCTTTTCAGAAGTTATGGAAGAAATACAGTTCACTTTAAACAATAATTTTTGTTTAACATTGTTTTTAATCTGATGTCTGGCAGACTGAACATAACAACTCGAAACAGGTTACAAAACTCCTCCAGACCTGAATAAAACCTGAGTGAGCCACCATGGCAGTTTTAATGAGTTCATACACAGTATCCCATACGTTGTTCAATGTCGCCTTCACTGAAAAGTTTTGTCGGTAGATCTTGCCTGAAGGAAGTCGTACCTAACAGTTAAAAGAAATACTGCCTTTACTATAGTGAGAAAACCACAGCAGTGAGAATGCAGTCACAAATATAAGGTAACAGTACTACTTGTATACTTGAAACTTTTTTTTTTGTCTTTAGGGTGCTCTCAGATGTTATTTTGTTCCTGAAATCTTTCTTCCAGAGATGCATTGTCTTGACACTTTGGTTTCATCACACTTTCTAAGGTCTCTTTTACCTTTCTAGAAAGTATTGTAGCTTAACGCATTTCCTGCTTCAGCTGAACAAATGGGTATGAATAAAGTAACCTGCCTAGGCTGAAATAACTCCCTTTATGACAAGGGATTAACTCACAAAAGAAACTGAGACCCTTTAAATATAATTTTAAAAACACTGAGTTGTAATATTCAATTTTCCATGAACAGGCTATTGTCATCAGGGGTCATGACACTGTTGATCGTGCTTCTCCATTCAGTGCGATCCTTGGTATTTCTAACTGGATGGATTGCCTCTCTTCCCCCACACCATTTGGTCAGATTTCTACTTATATTCTACTTTCTCTTTTCTTTCCTCCTCTGAGTTTTCCAGTACTGATAAAAACATTTTATAAGCACACTCAAAGTAAATAAAAAGTGGGCAAATAACTGATATATATTTTGAGAAATGATCTTCACTTTTTTTCTAAATATGTTTGTTTTCTGTACTGCCAAATAGTTCAAGACTACAGATACTTCTTATGCTCTTACCTGAATAATAGTGGTTCTGTTACTGGCATCATCTTGCCCATCTGAAGGAAAAGATGATGTCCCTTGCTGTGAAGGTGATGGTGTCTTGGACTGTGACTGTGGTGGAGGCACAGGCTCATTTTTCAGTTGTTTGATCATCTTCACTTTCTCTCTGTCCTCTTGAATTTCTTTCAATATTCTTTCTCGCTCCTAGAGAATAACACACAATAATTAGTGTATAAGTATATAACTATACACGAAGCACTGCAGTAAAGCTGTGATACCAGAATGTATAAACTAGGAAAAATGTAGAAACAGCTTTATTACTTAACACCTATAAAGTTGTGATGTTTCGGTGTGAGCCTTAATCATACAAAAACATACAGGACGAAGAAATAGAGAGAGGAGATAAAGTATAGATTCACATGAATACTATTAAAAAGAAAAAAAAATTAAATAAGTACTTAGCTGTAAATTGTGTGACTTGTCCAGCGGTGTGTGCCAGGAATGGATTTAGTAGAACGTGGAGACTGTTTAAATGGAGACCTGTGATATGTGGTCGGTGGGTTGTAACTGGGGGTAGTGGATGGGGAACCGGGGAGGGGAGAGAGAGTGATACAATGATGACCTAGCCAGGAGAAGTTGAAATAGATGACTGAGGGAGAGGGGTTGTAAAATGATGCTGTTAAGAGGTTTGACATGTGGCTCCAGTGTCCCATAATTTTGAATGCAGCAGTTCTCAAGTGCCAGGCGGCTTGTGTCATCTGTGTAACACTGTTTGATGGCTGTTACCAGAAAATCAGATTTGCCTCTGTGGTGGGGCCATTGAAATGATTTGGGACTGGTTTCGAAGCATGCTGGGCGATGTCGTACAGATGTTTTTGCATGCGGTCCCCTAATCTGAGGCCAGTCTCACCAATATACGTTATCCTGCATCTTTTGCAAACAATGACATATATCACATTACAGGACTCGCATGTGAATCCTCATGAAGAGTGAGGATAGTTCTGGGAAAGGTGATTGTTTTCATTTCCCAGACTACCGGGCAGGTAACGCAGCGGGGGCGGTTACATTTTCTGGTGCCAACATATGTAAGGCTCTGCTTCAAGTGGCTGTGGACGAGGATGTCCTTAAGGTTTGGCTCACGTTTGTATGCCAACAGGGATTGTATATTGTTGAGACTGACCTCAGATTAGGGGACCGCATGCAAAAACGTCTGTACGACATCGCCCAGCATGCTTCGAAACCAGTCCCAAATCATTTCAATGGTCCCAACCACAGAGGCAAATCTGATTTTCTGGTAACAGCCATCAAACAATGTCACGCAGATGACATAAGCCGCCTGGCGCTTGAGAACCACTGCATTTAAAATTATGGGACGCTGGAGCCACATGGGTTAAACTTGCTGTTTAGCTACACTCAACATTCTCTTCAATCATTATAGCACCTCTCTACTAAGCTCCACCCCTTCTTACTTGTCAAACCTCCTCACAGCATCACTTTGCAACCCCTCTTCCTCAATCATCTATTTCAACTTCTGGCTAGGTCAACATTGTATCACTCTCTCTTCCCTTCCCAGTTCCCCATCCACCACCCCCAGTTACAACCCACTGACTATATATCAGGTCTCCATTTAAACAGTCTCCACATTCTACTAAATCCATTCCTGACACACACCGCCGGACAAGTCACACCTTACAATTTACAGCTAAGTACTTTTTTTTTTTTTCTTTTTACAGTATTCATGTGAATCTATACTTTATCTCCTCTCTCTATTTCTTCGTCCTGTATGTTTTTGTATGATTAAGGCTCACGCTGAAACATCACAACTTTGTAGTTGTTAAGTAATAAAGCTGTTTCTACATTTTTCCTAGTTTATACATTCTAGAGAATAACAATACTGTTAAAAAATTCACATTAATCAAGTAAATTATGAAAAAAAATTGTTTTATTCTTTTATCTACTATTTTCTTGTAACTATTTAGAACTGAAAACCCACAGACTTTTGCAAAATAAGGAAATTGAATTGTGCGAGCTATTAAAAATTATCACTAAAATTGGCCATGGTCATTAACCAAGATAAGACAAAGTATATGAAGGTATCAAGAGACCACGGGCAGAATGATCCAGATTATATAAATGTTCAAGGTAAGAGCATCAGGAAAACAGAAACATACAAATATCTAGGCATAACTTTCAACAGCTGCAACACAGTAATCGAGGAAATTAAAAGCAGAGTACAGACTGGGAACAAAATATACTAACAGACAAAATAAAATTGATGGATGTACTAGAGATCAAGGAAACAAGACCAAGAGGTAAATCAAGTCAGGAATGGGGAGACAAAATAGAAGAGGATATAAAGGAAAATGATGTCACCAACTGGATAGAAAAGATTAGGAATAGAGAGGAATGGAGGTGAACTTTGTGCAATGAGTCTTAATAGCTCAGAAAGCCGCTGAAAAAGAAGAAGGAGGAGATTAAAAGTTATCATCATTTGTGCTAAATCAAAAGATGCTGATGTTGTGCATCATTCTGTGTGATCTTTTTTTTTTATTTCTAAACAGATTTATTACTTTTCTTTTCTTGTTACACTATGTCAGCCAGTCCAGATATTTCTCTCTGTTTCCTTTAATCTTTTCTGTGATCATCAGGTTCTTTAACAGAAATCATGATTAAATCAGGGGAAAACGTATGGTAGTATTTTCCAAATCTCTGTAAACATGACTATAATTATTTTAAATCTCATGTGCCAATTAGATGATTATCCAACTGGCTGAGTCTATACAATTAGAAGAAATTTAAATATCTAATATAGCTATTTTTCATGACCACATAAAAATCTGGTCTGAACTGGATAAAAATCCAAGATCAATCTAATATTTCTAACTTTGTGATGCATACCATTAAAAAACATAGTCCCAATATAGTCAGAGGAGTGAAATTTTGGAAGCTTTGCACTTTGGGTTCAATTTCTCAAGGTCAACCACCTGCTCTCTTATTCACTGGCTTTATTCTTTTTGACATTGGTTTTTAGAATCCCACCTTTAAGCAGGGTCTGCAGAAATTCACTGGAAGCCAAGGACAAACCTCTGTTATGAGAAACCAGTGTTTTAACCACTGTACCCCTCTTATGCCCATGCAACATCTAACACATGATAAAAACATAACAAACACATGATATATGTAACATCATATACTCACCAGCTTCTTCTGTCGCTTTTCCTCATTAACCTTGCGTTTTGCCTCCTGTCTTTCCTTCTCCTCAAAGCTAAGCTTAATCTGCTGCTGTTTTTCTGACAAATGTGATCTACTCACAACTGTCTCATCCTCAACATCCACCCCCATCACCTCTGAGGTAGCAGGTAGATGGCCAGCAGGGGCAGTGCCCTGTAAAGCTGAAACATTTCCAGGCACAAATGGATTGCTAGTACTTCCCTGGAGCTGGCCAGGAACCTGCATTTCAAACAAAGTATAGACTTTTACACATAAAGAACAAAAAAACCAGTTACATCTAAGAATTATAAGCTAGTTCTCTTATCATGATCACAATGTAAACAAAATCTCTGTCCATTAGGGACTCATTCAGAATATGAAAGAAGTCAAAAGCTTTAGGACACCTAAGTGATTCCTAAACATAACTAACCATTCCTTTTTTCTTTATAACAAAATGTGAAACACATTCAATGAAACCAGTTACTTACCACTCATTAGATCTGAATAAATGTGCTAAATAATAAACAAGTGTTACCTTGCCAAGTTTCAATGATGGCTGAGCTGCTACATTTCCAGGTTTGCCAGCAAGAATCCTAATTTAAATGACAAAACACTTCTGAGTATCATCTATTATGACTTACCAATTTCTGAATAATCACTGGCACAAAATAAATGTCATTAAACTTCTACCCTGCATGTTTCACCTAAAAAATCACAAATAATTTAAGAAGTGCAGACCTCATTTCTGTTAATTTGAGATATTTACTTACATATAACAATTTTCCCATAAAGTGCAATAGCAACAGTAAAACTATAAAGGGAGTAGAGATTTCAACTATGCAAGACCTCTGAATGATGTGACACCAGAATCTCCTACACATAAAAATACTTAGTCACATTTTTATTAATTGTATTTTAATCTGCATTCATCAACTGCAAACGCATTTGATGATGGAGGTTCAGATGTGTTTCATGTGAATATCTGCTTATTTCTTAATGTACTGACAGCCATATATATTTCATTGATGTGCAGGCAAGCATGCTTGAATTTCAGTGGCATGTTCCCTAACACAAATATATCATTCACAATTGATGGAACTGTATTGGTAGTGGGTTTCCAACCAACTGTCACCACATCAGTAACCACTTCACTATCACTGTTCTGCTCTTAAACTCATTTCCTTTCAAACAGCAGTTAATTTCTGATCAATTAATAGCTAAAACAATTCATTTCTGATCAATTAATAGCTAAAACAGTTAATTTCTGATCAATTAATAGCTAAAACAATTAATTTCTAATCAATTAATAGCTAAAACAGTTAATTTCTGATCAATTAATAGCTAAAACAGTTAATTTCTAATCAATTAATAGCTAAAACAGTTAAGTTCTGATCAATTAATAGTTAAAACAGTTAATTTCTGATCAATTAATAGGTAAAACAGTTAATTTCCCTTTCTAAATTCTTTTTTGGTTTATTTTGCCACTTGTGCTCCTTTCTAGCCTGAGAACAGATGTAGACTCTTCATTAAAAATACGGCCATAAATAAAACAGACTGTGCTAAGATTTTTTCTGCAAAAGCTAAAATATTACACTGTTCATCTTTACTCGGTCTTTTTACCACAAAGTTGAGCCACCTTGACACTCACCATTCAACAGCTGCTTCCACTGTCAGTTTTCCATTGATAATTGCTTCCTGACATTCATTAAACTCAAATCCCATGGACATCAGCATAGAAACAGTATCATCTAATCCAATGATCTGTTATAAAAGAAAATAACTCTTCATTAAAGATGTACACAATGAGCGACTAAGAGCAAAACCAAGAGATTTTTGGTTCAGTCTCATCATGTTTGTGTTCCACATTTCTAGATAAAGACCCTACTTATTGTGGTACAGTTATGAGAATTTGAGACGAAAGAAAAGAGCAGCACAATAACCAGTATCTCACAGGGCTCTGTTGTGCTGGAGGAGCATACCCCACAAATATTTTCCATCACTTGTGACCTGTAGGAAGTCTAACATGTCTGCTCATGAGTGTGAAGCTTCAAAAAAAAAAGTATGTAAAGTAAAATTATTTTAACTCTGCAACAACTTTTTTTTTAGATTGTAAATTAAAGAAAAAATTTTGTTAATTATGCAGGAAAGTTAACCACACATATGCACATGTTAGCGAGTCTCCTTCATCCTTTCTCTAATGTTTTAATTCTTTCTGTGCTCCGTCACTTTGTGCACAAAATCTTGCATTGAATTAAAGAAACGGTTTTAGCCAATGCAGCTCAGCTGGCTATTTTTGTTTGTGAGACTGATGACGAACTTCAAGTTTCTGAAGAACTGTAGGTTTTACAACCCTTGAAAAGAGCCATGAAGGGAACAGACATTCTGGAAGCTACAAAAGTGACTCTTGCTACATATCACCTTGGTCTTAAGAACCTCAAGGGTTTACAATGATGGAACCCCAGCTATGGAAATTGGTAGCACTTTAAATAAAATAAAACAGAACAAGGCATTAGCAGATTTCCCAACTACCATTGCATTATTCACTAGGAAAATTTGTATGCTAAACCTCTTGGTTTTGAAAATGTCATAAAAGTTATTATTGTAAATTTCATCTGTGTAAGGGATTTGAATCACTGACAATTTTAACATTTTCCATGAGGGAAAGAAATTGTGATCATTGTGATGTTGTCTACTTCTCTGCCTTGCAATAATTAAACTGCTGAAATGTACTCATGAAGATTTTAAGTTGAAAGATGCTCCAAAAAAGCTCATGACAGCAGAAGCCTAGAATTTTACACACAAAAAAAAAAAATACGTGGAAAAGGAAAACCTGTCAGTTTTAGAATGTATGTGGCAAGAATCTTCTCTCTCTGCAGAAGCACATACACGTGTCTTCCAGCATGAAGCACAGCAAGCGAAAAATTAAGACAAAAAAATGACTGGTTGTCATCTAGAGCACGGACTCTAACATAGGAAACTTGGTCTCTTTCTTCTAAATGACCCGTAGATTTACAAAACAAAGTTACTGTAGAGTCCAGTTTAGAAACTATTCTCAAAGGTAACAACTTCAGGTTGAAAAAACTTTTTAAATAGTCACATTTTAGAAAAGAGCATGGAGTAACACTGTGTAACACTGTAATTGGTTTTAAATGTCTTCATTCAACAAAGTTTCCCTTAGATGTTGCTTCTGAATTCAATCCTCAGGACAGAATGTAAGACTTGTCTATGTAAGACATGCACCAAATTTTCAAACTGACCCATGACTTTCAAAAGGCTGAGCACCCCTGGAGCATGGAATACTATGAAACGTTATTGGTTATTTCAGTTTCCTATGTTAGAGATTCCTAACTTCTTCTGCAGATTCCTCACGTTTGACAAATGGTGCAACACTGATCTTTACTTTCTCCCTTTGAAATTTCAATATACAATGGGATTTTTATTTTAATTATTAATCATATCTAGGATGTTAAAGCTACAATAACCAAGGTCAGGACAGCATTTATCCATCATCATCATCTGGTCCCATGCCGACTGGCATTGGCTATTATGCTTCTCCAGAATACACGATCCTTCATGCAGGCCATCAGCTCAGTTGGTGATCTCCTCTCACACCATCTTGTCAGACTGTCTAGTATCATTTCTCTTGGTCTTCCTCTTGATCTTTTTCCTTCGATTTTTCCTGTTGTTGTAATATTTTCAATGCCCCCTCTTCTCATTGCATGTCCTATGAAAGTACACTGTCTCTCTCTTATCTTTTTGACAAGGTTTTTTTTCTCTCCAGCTCTTCTCATACATTCTTCATTAGTTATTTTTGCTGTCCATGGGATTCGCAACATTCTTCTAATAAACCACATTTCTGCTGCTTCCAATGATTTTTGTGCAGACTTGCCTATTGTCCATGATTCACTTCCATATAACAAGATAGGTTCAATATACCATTTTAGGACTCGTTTTCTAACATTCATTGATAAGGATGTGTTGGATAATATGTTTCTCATTTCTGAAATGCAGTCTTTGCTTGGCCTATTCTGTTCCTAATTTCTATTCTGCATTTCCCATCTGATGTTATTACTGCTACAAGGTATTTGAATTTCTGCACCTGTTTTAGAATAGTTCTGTTTAATTTTATACTGCATGCTGGTGGATTCTGTTTCTTAGATATAACCATAGTCTCTGTCTTTTTGATGTTCAAAGTAAGGCCCTTCTACTCACTTTCTTTGGCGACTTTATCCAAGAGATTTTGCAGGTCTTATTGGTTCTCAGCTATCAGTACTGTGTCATCAGCATACTGAAGGTTGTTAATATTGTATCCTTCAATTTTTATGCCTGGTTCTGTAATCATCGTTCTTAGAATATTCTCACTGTACAGAGAAAAAAGGTCTGGAGATAGTACACATCCTTGTCGCACCCCTTGTTTTATAGGTTTGATATTTTCCAGTTCTATTTTCAACTCTAACTGCTGCTTCTTGGTGCCAGTAAAGATGTTTACAATCCTCAGGTCTTTGCCGTCTATGTCGATGTCTTCATGCATTTTAATAATTTATGTTTCACCTTGTCGAATGCCTTGATGTAATCAATGAAGCATAAGTAGAGATCTTTCTGTACTTCAGCATAAATGGCATTGTATGTTCCCTTTCCTTCAACAAATCCAAACTGTTCATCTGCTATTTCTATTTTTATCTTTTTCTTTCTTCTTCTCATAATGATTCTCAGAAGTAGCTTTGTTATGTGACATGAGAGGCTGATAGTCCAGTGGTCATCACATTCCTTTGCACTTGGTTTCTTTGGTAGTGCTATAAATGTGGATTTAATCAGGTCACTGGGCATATAACCACTGTTGTAAATGTCATACAGTAACTTGGTTATTATTTTTATTCCTGTCTCCTCTAGTGCCTCTATTTCTTCTATTGTTATATTATCAGGCCCAGTCGCTTTTCCTTTCTTCATGTGTTTGATGGCATCTTTGATTTCATCTTCAAATATTGGTGGTCCATCACAGTTTTCAGTATCTGGTGTTAATTCTGGTCTTCTCCTTCATATAGCTCACGATATACTCTGTCCACCTGTCCACAATGTCTTCTTTTCCCATTAACATTTTACCTTCTTTCGATTTCAGGCATCTTGTAATATATTTTGTTTTCCTGCCTGTGAGTTCACTAATTCGTTCGTGCATGTTTTTGCTGTCTTTATTATGAGAGTCCTCTATTTGTCTGCACTGTTCATTTAACCATACTTCTTTTGCTTCTCTGCATTTGCGTTTTATATCTTTATTTATCTTGCTATATTTTTCCTCGTTATTTTTCCTCCTCCTCCTCTTGTCCATCAGTCCTAAATGTTGTCTTTCATCCATTTATTTTTAGAGGCTTCTTTTTTTGGTAGTATTATCTCCTTGACAATTTGGTGGATTGAATCCCTTAACACTGCCCATTGTTCATCTATACTATTCACATGATGACTATCACATGCTAAACAGAAAGGAACAAGTCACCATCTTCCGTCTCCGAACAGGACACACCTGACTCCGAAGTCATATGTATACAAAGTTTAAGGTTGGTACTACTAATCTATGTACATGTGCCCAGGTGCCCCAAACTGTGGAACATATCCTTCAGAACTGCACCAACTATGAAACACTGAGAAATAATTACTGGCCCAGTGAAACCACTAAAGAAGATAAGCTCTACGGTTCCATACATGAATTACAAAAAACAGTGAAATTTATCCAAGAGACAGGACTGCAGGTATAGACAGACAATGTGAACGAAGAAGAAGAAGAAAATCTATACTATTTATCTTTGCTATTGCATTGTATCTATTTGTTATAATAACTTTGTATTGTTCTCGCAGTTCTTGGTCATTTTTAAGGAGCTCTGTATTAAGTTTGATGTTTCTCACTTTTCTGCATGCTTTCTTTAGATTTATTTTAATTTTTACACAGAGTGGTCATGGTCACTATTGCAGTCAGCTCCTGGCATGGTTTTTGTTGTCAGTAATGCACTGCGGAATCATTTGTTGATTAATATGTAGTCTATCTGGTTAAAAGTCTTTTTGTCTGGGCTGCACCACGTTGCCAGTCTTCAAAGATATTGTTTAAACCAAGTGTTTCCTACAACCATGCTGTGTATTCTTGCCCATTCAAATAATTTACAACCTCTGTCATTCCTCTTCCCCAGTTCATAGTCACCAATGATGTCTGAAGTTCTTCCTTTATCAACTTTGGCATTAAAATCTCCCATGACTATAGTAACTTCATGTGACTTTGTGTGTTTTAGGACTGTCTCTATGTCATTATAAAATAGCTGTACATCTTCTTCAGAACTTTCATATGTTGGAGCGTACATCTGTATAATATTTATGTTTATTGTTTGTCCTTTCAGTCCATTTTCCAGCATTTATCCAACTTAACAAAATATGGTCATCTAAGTACATCAAAACAAAAATCTAACTTAGACTTTTCAATACAAATGTAAAGATTGTCCTGCAAAATGGTCTGGAGACATGGGTTATGACCAAGACAATATAACAGAGGATACAAGCATTCATGAACTACTGCTTGAGGAGGATTTTAAACATTAAATGGCAGGAAAATATCATGAACGAGAAGGTCTGGGAAAGGGCAGGACAGGAACTTATGAACCTACAAATCATGTCTAGGAAATGGAGGTGGATTGGCCACACTCTGAGAAAACCAGGCACCAGCACAGTAAGATAGGCAGTGACATGGAATCCTCAAGGAAACAGAAAACGAAGTTAACAAGACTTACTTGGAGAAGAGAAATTATGACAGTGCTCAGAGACAAGGGATACACATGGAAGAAACCAAAGAATAATTCCAAGAACAGGAATGACTGGAGAGCCTTTATCCATGGCCTATGCTCTCTAGGGATTGAAAGGTGATTGATGATGATGATGATGAAATATGGGCACTTTCTGTGGTCTGTTAACAGTACTAACTCCATCCACTGCTTGCAAAATTCCTTTTGTTTATCTACGGCACATAATTAACGGACAATGGAAAAATTTGAAATGGAAATAGCTTTACTTCAGTGAAATAGTCAGTATTTGATGAAACAAAAATATTTCAAAGAAAATTGCATCCCATGGCCTCTCTTTTACTACCACTGGCAACAATTCCATGTTTGAACAGGACTATCCTACCATTCCCCCCGTGTGGTACCCGGGATCTGCAAAGAATAGGACCACTGTACCCTACCACGCATGATTGTAAAAGGCGACTAAGAAGGGTTCAGCATAGGGCCAGCAACCCTATCTTGTAAAAAAAACTATCAGACTGCTACAGAAACGGAAGTAAGGGAAAAAACAAATGCAGGTGGAAGGAGAAATGCTTATCAGGAAACTGAGCTCATGAAGGTTGTGGATGAAAGCCAGCCACACGAAGTCCCCAGCCCGACTGCAGACCTCCTGGAACCTAAACACAAGATGCAAATAGGCAGCTGGAATGTAAGAACACTAAACCAGACTGGAAAACTAGCACAAACCATCAAGGAACTGCACAGATACAAACTAGACATACTAGGAATACAAGAAGCAAGATGGACAGGACAAGGCAGAAGGAAATTAACAACACAGCACACAGAAGATACAATAATATGGTCAGGTAAAGAAGATCTTCATGAAGGAGGAGTAGCATTGATTATAACAAAAGAAGCATCAAGAGCATTGCTGAAATGGACCCCAATAAATGAGAGATTATTATATGCACGGTTCAACTCAAGATTCACGAAGCTGTCTATTATAGTTTGTTATGCACCAACAGAAGCAGCTGAAGAGGAATTAAAAGAAGATTTTTACAACAGCCTCCAAGCAACAGTAGAAACAATACCCAAGCATGATATGCTACTCATCTTGGGCGACTTCAATGCAAAAGTAGGTGAAGGAAATGAAGATAGAAGAAGAATCATGGGAAGAGAAGGAATCGGAGAAATAAATGAAAATGGAGAAAGACTGCAGTTTCTGTGAAGAAAACATGATGACCATCGGAGGGACAATTTTCCAACACAAAAACATCCATAAGGTGACTTGGAGGTCACCAGATAAAACCACAGAAAACCAAATCGATCACATACTAATAAACAACAAGTGGAAACGGTCACTACAAGATGTGCGAGCACGGAAAGGAGCAGATGTAGGAAGTGATCACAACCTTCTGGTAGCAAAAATAAAACTAAAATTAAGGAAAGCCAAAATCGGAGAACACAGAAAGATACATTTTGATACAAGAAAACTGATAGACCAGCACACAAGAAATGAATTCTCAATAGTACTTAAGAACCGCTTCAGTGTCCTACAAGATGAAGCAGAAATGTTCATATTAGAGTTCAATAAAACACTACAGGAAACAGCAAAAGAGGTGCTGGGATATCGGAAAAGGAGAAAAGAGGAATGGATAAGCGAGACCACATGGGAAAAGATAGAGCAAAGAAAAGAAATCAAGAAAAAATTACTGAACACCAAATCACAACGGCTTAAAGAACGAGTTTTAAGTAATTATGCACAAAAACGAGAAAGAAGTGAAGGAATCATGCCGTCAAGATAAACGTCAATATTATGACAACTTAGCAGAAACAGCAGAGAAAGCAGCATATACAAATGACATGAAAACCATATATAAAATCACAAAGCAGATGACAGGTAACTTCAACACAAGATGTGAAAGTGCAGTAAGAACACAAAATGGACAACTGGTCAGTGGAGAAAGAGAAAAAATTGAAAGATGGAGGGAACACTTTAACACCCTATTAAACAGAACACAAGCAGCACATACAACAGATATACCTGAAGCAAAAACGGAACTAAACATCAATACAGGACCAATAACAATAAATGAAGTAAAGGAGGTGATAAAGAAGCTAAAATCAGACAGGGCACCAGGTGAAGATGAAGTGACTGCTGAGATGTTGAAAGCAGAAGAAACAGAAACACCAAAACATCTTTGCCAGATATTACAACAAATTTGGGATCTAGAAAAAGCCCCAGAGGAGTGGAAAACTGGTCTTATAGTAAAACTACCAAAGAAGGGTGACCTCAGAGATCGTGGGAACTGGAGAGGCATTACCCTACTGCCACTCACCAGTAAAGTATTTTGCAGAATAATCATCAACAGAATTGTACCAACACTTGAGGAAAAACTTCGGAAAGAGCAGGCAGGATTTAGGAAAGGAAGATCATGCATAGACCACATATTTGTACTTTGACAAATATTACAACAGGCAAATGAGTGGCATAGCACAACATATGCATTATTCATAGATTTTGAGAAAGCCTTTGACAGTGTCAACAGAGATGCACTGTGGAAAATCCTAAGATGGCATGGCCTCCCCCATAAAATAGTTAATGTAATCAAAGCCCTATACGAGGGTTTTCAGTGCAAAGTTATCTGTGGAGAACATACCTCCAGCAGCTTTAGGGTACAAACAGGAGTGAAACAGGGATGTGTACTATCACCAACATTATTTATCTTGGCAGTAGACTGGTTAATGAAGGAGGCAACATCAGACAAACGCAGAGGATTACATGGACCCTTGACACAGTGCTGGAGACCTTGACTTTGCGGACGACATTTGTCTATTATCAAGCAGTCACAAAGATATGCAAGATAAAATAAACAAGCTAACTCAGAATGCAAACAACATAGGACTAAAGATCAACGTAGGAAAGACAAAGTTAAAGAAGCAAAATGTGAACAACAGAAATGTACTCAGAGTAGATAACAAGTTAGTGGAGGAGGTCAACGAATTTGTATACCTTGGCAGCAGAGTAGTAGAAAATGGAGACAGCACAGAGGACATCAACAGCAGACTTACTAGAGCAAACCAGGCTTTTGCAATGCTGCAGACTATATGGAAATAAAAAAACTAAGCATAAATATGAAAATCAGGATATTTAAGAGTAATGTTCTAAGTATACTACTCTATGGAAGTGAATGCTGGAAAATCACCAAAACCATAGAAAACAAGTTGAATTCTTTCCAGACTAAATGTTTACAAAGAATTAGAAAAATATTTTGGCCAAACACCATAAGAAATAACATCTTATTAGCAGAAATGCAGATGAAACCACTGACAACAATTATTGAGGAAAGACGCTGGCGATGGTTGGGACATGTGCTCCGAATGACTGACAACTCACTACCAAAAATAGCACTAAGATGGACACCACAGGGGAACAGAAGTAAGGGTAGACCAAAAGAGACATGGAGAAGAACAACAGAAAGGATGTTGAGCAATAGAGGGCTGACCTGGGCAAGAGCAGAAAAAAAGGCGAAGGACAGGCATTTGTGGAAAACCCTTGCGGAAACCCCATGTGCCCTGGGCACTTAAGGTTCAGAGAGAGAGAGAGAGATCCTACCATTAATAATACTGTCATACTGTCTTGATTTTTTTTTTTTAATTTAACTGCCATTTACATTATTAAATGTATTATGCTGCATTGTATTTGTATGTATTTATACTATACATTTACATTATTAAATGTATTATATTATACGATACTTATGTGCATTTTCAGTATTTAGGAAAGGAAGATCATGCATAGACCACATATTTGTACTTAGACAAATATTAGAACAGGCAAATGAGTGGCATAGCACAACATATGCATTATTCATAGATTTTGAGAAAGCCTTTGACAGTGTCAACAGAGATGCACTGTGGAAAATCCTAAGATGGCATGGCCTCCCCCATAAAATAGTTAATGTAATCAAAGCCCTATATGAGGGTTTTCAGTGCAAAGTTATCTGTGGAGAACATACCTCCAGCAGCTTTAGGGTACAAACAGGAGTGAAACAGGGATGTGTACTATCACCAACATTATTTATCTTGGCAGTAGACTGGTTAATGAAGGAGGCAACATCAGACAAACGCAGAGGATTACATGGACCCTTGACACAGTGCTGGAGGACCTTGACTTTGCGGACGACATTTGTCTATTATCAAGCAGTCACAAAGATATGCAAGATAAAATAAACAAGCTAACTCAGAATGCAAACAACATAGGACTAAAGATCAACGTAGGAAAGACAAAGTTAATGAAGCAAAATGTGAACAACAGAAATGTACTCAGAGTAGATAACAAGTTAGTGGAGGAGGTCAACGAATTTGTATACCTTGGCAGCAGAGTAGTAGAAAATGGAGACAGCACAGAGGACATCAACAGCAGACTTACTAGAGCAAACCAGGCTTTTGCAATGCTGCAGACTATATGGAAATAAAAAAACTAAGCATAAATATGAAAATCAGGATATTTAAGAGTAATGTTCTAAGTGTACTACTCTATGGAAGTGAATGCTGGAAAATCACCAAAACCATAGAAAACAAGTTGAATTCTTTCCAGACTAAATGTTTACAAGAATTAGAAAAATATTTTGGCCAAACACCATAAGAAATAACATCTTATTAGCAGAAATGCAGATGAAACCACTGACAACAATTATTGAGGAAAGACGCTGGCGATGGTTGGGACATGTGCTCCGAATGACTGACAACTCACTACCAAAAATAGCACTAAGATGGACACCACAGGGGAACAGAAGTAAGGGTAGACCAAAAGAGACATGGAGAAGAACAACAGAAAGGATGTTGAGCAATAGAGGGCTGACCTGGGCAAGAGCAGAAAAAAAGGCGAAGGACAGGCATTTGTGGAAAACCCTTGCGGAAACCCCATGTGCCCTGGGCACTTAAGGTTCAGAGAGAGAGAGAGAGATCCTACCATTAATAATACTGTCATACTGTCTTGATTTTTTTTTTTTAATTTAACTGCCATTTACATTATTAAATGTATTATGCTGCATTGTATTTGTATGTATTTATACTATACATTTACATTATTAAATGTATTATATTATACGATACTTATGTGCATTTTCAGTATTTATAAACTCAGTTCACTATGATTTCATGCTGTAGATTTGATGGAGCTAATGGCTAAGAATGAATTAAGCAATTTCTATCATATAAAATTTGCATGTACAGGATTAAGCAATTTCCACTGTATAAGATGTGCATGTGATATATGTATCAATGAGGAAAAACTGGAAAAAGTGGAGAGTTTTGAATATCTTGGATCACTGCTAACTAATAATGGAGATACAATGAGGGAAATTAAAAGGAGGAGATCTATCGCTCTTCAGAAAGTAAAACAACTAAAGAAGCCATGGAGAGGAACGGACAGAACTACAAAAATAAGATTTTTAAGGGCATGCATTTTTCCATCACAACATATGCCTGTGAGATGTGGATACTTAACAAAACAGCTGAGGAACACATAAATGCCTTTGAATGTAAATGCTACGGAAGAGTTCTTCAAATATCATGGACACAAAAAAGAATAAATATATCAATACTACAAGAACTTAATACTGAAGAAGGCTGGCTAGTAAAGAGGATTAAAGAGAGAAAACTTAAATATTTTGGACACATTAAACATCATGATAATCTAGAGAAAACTGTCTTGGAAGGGTGCATAATGGGAAAAAGAAAGAGAGGAAGACCAAGGCGAAGATGGTTGCAAGACATCGTTGATGATCTGCAAATAGATGCATCAATAGCAGGCCATCTTGCTCACAGCTGAGAGGTCTATAGGAGTGCTGTTAGGGAGACAAAGTTCCGCAAGGGACATGCAAATGAATGAATGAAGATGTGCATTAATAGAGTTGCT
This sequence comes from Achatina immaculata, assembly GCA_009760885.1. Classification (NCBI taxonomy): domain Eukaryota; kingdom Metazoa; phylum Mollusca; class Gastropoda; order Stylommatophora; family Achatinidae; genus Lissachatina; species Lissachatina immaculata. The sequence goes on along the minus strand of CM019691.1, from coordinate 90,436,879 downwards.
TCATATTATAAGTGCTACAATGCACAATGCACAAAGTGCAAAACTGTTGCCCTGATTAGTCATACCAGTAAAATTCTATTAAAAATCATAATGGGTAGACTTCAAAAGAAAATAGAAGAAATCAATTTGGTCCAAACTGGTTTTAGACATGGAAGAGGAACAAGTGATCATATTTTCAATATAAGATTAATAACAGAGAAATGCAGAGAATTTAATGTGAATCTATATTTATCTTTTATAGACTATTCAAAAGCATTTGATTGTGTACAACACCAGAAACTTAGGAAAATAATGGGAAAAATGGGATTTCCAATATATGTGACACAATTAATACCGCTGCTGTATCTAGGTCAATAGGCAGCAGTAAGAATAAATGGTGAAACAACAACTTGGTTTAACATAAAACAAGGGGTCTGTCAGGGTTATATACTGTCACTGTACTTATTTAACCTGTATACTGAAATAATAAATACTGCGAAGAGCAGAACCTCTATCTTAATGCGAAGAAAACTAAATTGATGACAAATGACAAAACAAACAAGGCAGCTGAAATATATATCAGTGAGGAAAAATTGGAAGAAGTGGAGAGTTTTGAATATCTTGGATCACAACCAACTAATAACGGAGATACAATGAGGGAAATTAAAAGGAGGACATCTATCGCTCTTCAGAAAGTAAAACAACTAAAGAAGCCATGGAGAGGAACAGACAGAACTACAAAAATAAGATTTTTAAGGGCATGCATCTTTCCCATAGCAACATATGCCTGTGAGACCTGGACACTTAACAAAACAGCTGAGAAACACATAAATGCCTTTGAATGTAAAAGCTACAGAAGAGTTCTCCAAATATCGTGGACACAAAAAAGAACAAATATATCTATACTACAAGAGCTTAATACTGAAGAAGGCTGGCTAGTAAAGAGAATTAAAGAGAGAAAACTTAAATATTTTGGACACATTAAACGTCATGATAATTTAGAGAAGACCATATTGGAAGGATACATAATGGGAAAAAGAAAAAGAGGAAGACCAAAACGAAGATGGCTGCAAGAAATCGTTGACGATCTGCAAATGGACGCAGCAGCAGCAGGCCATCTTGCTCACAACCGAGAGGCCTACAGGAGTGCTGTTTGGGAGGCAAAGTTCCACAAGGGACATGCAAATAAATGAATGAATACTGAAATAATAATGAGGAATGTTAGAGAAGATGAAGACAAAGAATATTATGATGTCATAACAATTGGAGGTTATGAAATACCAGAGATTAGATATGCTGATGACACAGAATTACTGTCCACAACACAAAAAGGAATGGAAAAACTAATTATGTCACTCTGTAAGAACAGCAAAACCTTTATCTTAATGCAAAGAAAACTAATTTGAAGACAAATGACAAAACAAATATGGCAGCTGAAAAATATATATCAGTGGGGAAAAAATTGGAAGAGTTGGAGAGTTTTGAATATCTTGGATCATTCATCATCATCATCATCATCAGGTGCCGTGCCGACTGGCGTTGGCTATTATGCTTCTCCAGAGTACCCGATCCTTCATGCAGGCCATCAGTTCAGTTGGTGATCTCCTCTCACACCATCCCGTCAGACTGTCCAGTATCATTTCTCTTGGTCTTCCTCTTGATCTTCTTCCTTCTATTTTTCCTGTTGTTATAATATTTTCAATGCCCCCTCTTCTCATTGCATGTCCCATGAAAGTACATTGTCTCTCTCTTATCTTTCTGACAAGGTTTTTTGTCTCTCCAGCTCTTCTCATACATTCTTCATTAGTTATTTTTGCTGTCCAGGGGATTCGCAACATTCTTCTAATAAACCACATTTCTGCTGCTTCCAATGATTTTTGTGCAGACTTGCCTATTGTCCATGATTCACTTCCATATAACAAGATAGGTTCAATATAGCATTTTAGGACTCGTTTTCTAACATTCATTGATAAAGATGTGTTAGCTAATATGTTTCTCATTCTCTGAAATGCAGTCTTTGCTTGGCCTATTCTGTTCCTAATTTCTGTTTTGCATTTCCCATCTGATACTAACTAATAATGGAGATACAATGAGGGATATTATCACTTTTAAAAAAAATAAAACAACTAAAGAATCTGTGGAGAGGAACAGACAGAACTACAAAAATAAGATTTTTAAGGGCATGCATCTTTCCCATCACAACATATGCCTGTGAGACATGGTATGTAACTGTATATAATATTTGTGTGTCTATCTGTTTGTGCAACCCTCCCCCTCCTGGGCACTTAACAAAACAGCTGAGAAACACATAAATGCCTTTGAATGTAAATGCTACAAAAGACTTCTTCAAATATCATGGACACAAAAAAGAAAAAATATATTCATACTACAATAACTTAATATTGAAGAATGTTGGCTAGTAAGGAAGGTTAAACAGAGAAATTTAAATATTTTGGACTTATCAAATGTCAAAATAATTTAGATAAGACAGTCTTTTCATAATGGGAAAAAGAAGACCAAGGTGAAGGTGGCTTCAAGACATCGTTGATGATCTGCAAATGGATGCATCAGCAGCAGGGCATCTTGCTTACAACCAAGAGGTCTACAGGAGAGCTGTTCTGCAAGGGACATGCAAATGACTGACTGACTGAACTGCTACAATGAGCAAATCACGCTTGTAAGTAAATATATATATATATATATATATATATATATATACACACACACACAATTCCACTGGATTACTACGCGAAATGAACGAGTTGTGAAATAGAAAGAATGCTACAATAGATCACTGGTTATACACCACTTACCATTATTATTATTATTACTATTATTATAATTATTACATGCAGAAGAATAACATCTATCTGTATTTTTACACTTCCTTTCGACTGAACCTTATGGTTCATCAGGGAAACCCCCTTTGCCATTCTTACTGGATTATAAAAATCAAACTGCGATAGAGGTAGTTTTTGCTAGTACTCGCGCTGTTGTTGTAGTCATTTACTCAAACATTACTACTGGTCACATCATTGTATACCAAAGAAAGTAGCATCAAGTCTTTCAAAATGAAAGAGATTCTTATATTTTATTAACTTTAACAACAATCAGCTGACACTACACAAACATCACCTCGGATGCCATTTTTTTTGTTTTTCCTTTGACGCAGGAGTAGTTATTGGAATTTTACATGACTGTTGGGGATCGTTTATTATTAGGAAAAATTTTTTTATAAATATGAAACTACGAGTAAGAGAACAAATTTTGTAGGATTAGACCTTGAAAAAATCGTTAGACAAAGCACTTTAGTGAGACGTGAGAGAAAGAAAAACCACAAGGATTCGAACACGGACTCTAACCACGAGAGAACAGCGTACTATCGACTTAGCCAACTGGCACCCCCAAAACGAGTATAGAGATGGCTAAACACTGTTGCGTGACTAGACGGCTCCTCGTCCTATCGAGTTCCTTCGTTCAGGTACCAGGTAATTCTCTTGTCATCTTTTCTGTCTCTCACGTCTAAAAGTGCTTTGTCTATGCATTTTTTCCTAGTTCTAACCATACAATACTGTGTTCTTGTACTTCGAACAGATTAATGGTGTGGCCATGGGTACCAAAATGGGCTCCAGCTACGCATGTCTGTTCATGGGCCACTTCGAACACAAGGTTCTGAGAGCCTATAGAGGCCCTTTTCCAGCCTTCTATAGACGCTGCGTAGACGACGGCATTGGGGTCACATTAATGCCAGAGGAAGACCTTCACAACTTCATACATTTTGTTAAGAAGTACAACTCTGTCATTTCTTTCACCTCTCATGTCTCTGTAGCTTAATTTTCTCGACATTGCCGTCACTATCGGTCCTACTGTGCTCACCACTTATGTCCTTTATAAACCTACAGACTCTCACGGCTATCTCCTGTACTCTTCCTCCCATCCAGGATCGTGTAAAGACTATTCCTTTTCCCAGCTTCTTAGGCTGCGACGTTTGTGTACTGAGGATGCTGATTTCCATGATCAAACTCACAAAATGCTAGATTTTTTTCTCCGACGCGGCTATCCAGAACATGTTCTCTGGTAATCTTGGAACCGCATCAGCCACATATCGCGGCAACAAGCCCTTACTCCTAAACTGCCCTGTAGCTCGGACATAGTTAAACTGGTACTCACGCACCACCCCATAGTTTGACAGTTAAGTATATACTGTTTCGCCATCTCCATCTCCTCCAAATCGAGCCTGATACACGTGAACCCCTACTGGTGGCCTACAGACTGGGACAAAAACCTCAGGGACGTTTTAGTTCGAAGTCGCCTTAAGACAGATAACACTTTTTAATGGTACCAGACATTGCGGACGTCGTAGATGCAACACTTGCCCATTTGTTGTAGAGGCTAGCCAGGTTTCTTTCCCTAAATCCACGTTATCAATTCAGGAGGGTTTCACCTGCACTTCACTCAATGTTATCTATGCCATTATGTGCAAACATTGTGACATGAAGTATATAGGGGAGACCGGTTTACACTTAGGAGATCGTTTTCATCAACATCTTAATGACATTTCTAAGAGGGCGTGGACCCCTATAGCAAAGCACTTTTGCCAAAGTGATCAAGGGGAAAACAGGACATTTCTGTAATTGTGATCCGCTCCTGTTCTTCTGGTGTACGAGCTCGGGGAGCTCTAGAACAGCGACTTATTTTCTTCTGCAGTTCTTCATTCTTCAGTTTCACGTTATCTCCCAGCTTCCCTCCCCCTCTTTACCGCCACCTGCTTCTCTCGTGGCCTACAGGTGTTTATTGCCTCCCCCCCCGGGTCGTGTACCTGCGCCTCTTTCCCTCCCCCCCCACCCCCAATCTCTCTCTTTCCCTGCCTCTGATATCGATTGGTTGTATCCGCTTTCCTTTGTGGAAATATTTTTCCTCGCCTCTAGGACTCATTCAAGTGTTTTCTTTCTAGGAGGATGCCACAAAGCTAAGTTTTTCATTTTCTTTTTTTTAGTTATATGCTGTGTTGTGTTTGTGTATGTAATCCTTGAGAAAGGCTCACGCGAAATATTGGATGTATGTTTTTCATTTAATAATTCTCATCTTACTCTCATACTCTTTGCTATTTTTTTTTCCTCATTCCCTCTGCCGCAATGTAAAACTGTACCATACACCTCTATTTACCTTTATTACTAGAACCATTTTTACTGCAGTTGCTAACCTCTTTTATCTGTCTTATTACTTGAATGTTTTCTATGTTATTTGGTTAGCGGGGTAGGGGTATCCCCTATCAAAGGAGAAGTAAGACGCCTCCTTTCCTCCGTCAGTCTACGGGACACCCTTGGGCAAGGTGGAGTACCCGTATAGCCCCCCGATCAGGGTGACGTGAAGCCGTGGGAGCAGGTGGTGGATGGAATGGGAGAGCAGCTGACAGATAATGTTGGTTATGGTCACCATTCTATGATGGTAGGCAGATGATCTCAATGTAGGGACAATGGCTATGATCATTGACTAGTACAGTCACTGCCCGGAAGGAAAGCAATGGTAAACTATCTTCTGGAAACATACCAAGAAACCCAAGCAGCAATCATGGAAAGTCAGTTAGGAAAAAGATCTGGTGGTGACGCCTCCAGGCCAGATAGATCTAATTTTAACACTGGGGAAGAGTGTGAGGCAGAGGTCGGTACTAGTAATTGTGATGACGGACAAAATCCTGACGGTGTTACCAAGGAAAACCCCTGTATCAAACTAAAAAGAAAAATAAGAGTAGGAACATGGAATGTAAGAAGCATGTATGAGGGAAAATATCAAGTAATAAGTGACGAGATGAAGAGAACGGGGATACACATTTTGGGAATCTGCGAACATCGATGGAAAGGATCAGGACACTTTAAGAGCGTTAATGATAATATATTTATATATTCTGGCGGAGAAGTAGGAGGAAAGAACGGAGTGGCTTTTTATTTGGACAAATCAACATCAAAAGAATTATTAGGCTACAATCCAGTAAGTGATAGAATCCTAACAATCAGACTTAAGGGCATTCCTAGAAATGTAACAATCATCCAGATATATGCATCTACATCAGCAGCAGAAGAAGAGGAAGTAGAAAACTTTTATAACACACTGCAAACGACAATAGACCAGGTACGGAAAAATGATATTGTATTAATAATGAGTGATTTTAATGCAAAAATTGGTACAGAAAGAGCAGAAGATGAAGGACATGTTGTAGGGAAATTTAGCATAGGACATAGAAATGAGGCAGGTGACAATCTAATGGCGTTTTGCATGGAAAATGAGCTAATGATCGCTAACACACTTTTTAAACAACATCCAAGAAGACTTTACACATGGACATCACCTGATGGGAAAACCAGGAATCAAATAGATTACATTTTAGTGCAGAGAAGGTGGAGGTCAAGCATAACATCAGCAAAAACTTTACCAGGTGCTGATTGTGACACGACCATGAGTTATTAATAGCAGACATGAAGATAAAGATGAAAAAGATAGTTACGAGATCAAGACCACTCCGCTTTGACCTTACAAATATACCAGAGCAATATGGTATAGAAGTGAAGAACCGTTTCGAAATCCTGATGGCTGTACAGGAGGAGATGACACCAGATGAATTGGCTATGCAGGCCAAAGATATCTTAGTAATAACAGCTAAAGACATGGTTCCAGTAAAGAAAACACAAAAGAATAGATGGATCACAGCAGGTACACTAGAACTGATAAAACAATGTAGAGAAATGAAGACGCAATGGAAAGTGACAAACAACAACAAAGATAAATATAAAACTTTAACAAAAGAAGTACGAAGAAACATAAGAAAAGACAAAAAATAATACATACAAGATTGTTGTGAAAGAATACAAGAACATCAGAAGTGTGGAAGAGATAGTGAAATGTTTAAAGAAATGAAGACATTGACGAGAAATGTCACACCTAAGCTAAATGTAATTTGTGATGAGATGGGGAATACCCTGACAGAGACAGAGGAAATTCTAGAAAGATGGAAGGAATATTGCAAAAGAATGTATGAAACAACCGACTGTGGAAGCAGAAATCAACAGTGTGAATTATTATTGGAGGAGAAAGAACCCGAACCGACAATGGAAGAAGTTTTATGGGCAATAAAGAATCTGAAAAATGGTAAATCACCAGGATGTGATGAGATAACAGCTGAATTTATTAAAGCAGGAGGAAAGGAGTGTGCAACAATCTATCATGCACTATGTAAAAAGATATGGCATTCAGGTGTTTGGCCAAAAGAATGGAAAAGAACTGTATTCATACCACTGCCAAAAAAGGGTAACCTGAAATTATGCACCAACTACAGAACTGTTGCCCTGATTAGTCATGCCAGTAAAATTCTGTTACAAATCATAATGGGTAGACTTCGAAAGAAAATAGAAGAAGAATCAATATGGTCCAAGCTGGTTTCAGGCAAGGAAGAGGATCAAGAGATCATATATTCAATCTAAGATTAATAATAGAGAAATGCAGAGAGTTTAATGTGAATCTATATTTATCCTTTATAGACTACTCAAAGGCATTTGATTGTGTACAACACCAGAAACTTTGGGAAATAATGGAAAAAATGGGATTTCCAACACATTTGATACAATTAACATCACTGCTGTATCTAGACCAACAAGCAGCAGTAAGAATAAATGGTGAAACAACAACTTGGTTTGACATAAAACAAGGGGTCCGTCAGGGGTGCATATTGTCACCCTACTTATTTAACTTGTATACTGAAAATATAATGAGGAATGTTAGAGAAGATGTAGACAAAGAATATTACGATGCCACAACAGTTGGAGGTTATGAAATACCAGAGATTAGATATGCTGATGACACAGTATTGCTGTCCACAACACAAAAAGGAATGGAAAAACTAATTATGTCAGTCTGCAAGAACAGCGAAGAGCAGAACCTCTATCTTAATGCAAAGAAAACTAAATTGATGACAACTGACAAAACAAACAAGGCAACTGAAATATGTATCAATGAGGAAAAACTGGAAGAAGTGGAGAGTTTTGAATATCTTGGATCGCTACTAACTAATAATGGAGATACAATGAGGGAAATTAAAAGGAGGACATCTATCGCTCTTCAGAAAGTAAAACAAATAAAGAATCTGTGGAGAGGAGCAGACAGAACCACAAAAATAAGATTTTTAAGGGCATGCATCTTTCCCATAGCAACATATGCCTGTGAGACCTGGACACTTAACAAAACAGCTGAGAAACACATAAATGCCTTTGAATGTAAATGCTACAGAAGAGTTCTCCAAATATCGTGGACACAAAAAAGAACAAATATATCTATACTACAAGAGCTTAATATTGAAGAAGGCTGGCTAGTGAAGAAGATTAAAGAGAGAAAACTGAAATATTTTGGACACATTAAACGTCATGATAATTTAGAGAAGACCGTATTGGAAGGATACATAATGGGAAAAAGAAAAAGAGGAAGACCAAGGCGAATATGGCTGCAAGACATCGTTGACGATCTGGAAATGGATGCAACAGCAGCAGGCCATCTTGCTCACAACCGATAGGCCTACAGGAGTGCTGTTTGGGAGGCAAAGTTCCGCAAGGGACATGCAAATGAATGAATGAATGAATTTCTATGTTACAAGCCATTTCCAGCCGCTTACTTTCTCTTATTTTACGTGTTTCTTTCTTTCCTTCTGGTTTCTGCCTACATTATTTAGTTATTTATAGTCTGCTCTTTTTTTCCAACGCAAAAAGTCAACTTGAATTTACAAAAATATGCACTATCAAACTTAAAATATGTACATAGAGATCATATCAAAAGAAAGACTCCGAGAAATGTATAGATAGACGGAATTAGGGAAACACCCACGAATTACGGCATGAACATCGCAGAGGCCACTTATATGGTCCAGAAACGCAAACAGCATATCCCCTCGCCACCTCACGACACCAGAGAAAGAACAACGTAAAGTAAAGTATATAGATCATATACATGCATGAGAGACATTAAAAGATGCAAACCGCCAAGGTCCTTTACTAAAAAGCATGGATAAAATGAAAACATACATGGACGAGGGAAGACACTTATAATATGCTGAAAAATGTCTCACAAACATTATCTGGCGTTTATTTCTTGGTTTAGAGTATTAAGTAAATCATCGTTTAGCTCTCTAAGGTACAGTTGTCATTTATACAAACATTTCCTCTTTTACATTTACTAGTGGCTCACGATTACAGTAAGAAACATAAGAGAAAAAAAAAGAAACATGTTTTGTTGATGTTGATACTGTTGTTGGTGTTGTTTAAATCTTCAAATATCCTAATACTATAGCTATGTGGGGGCATGGATGCTTCAAGCGCAAGAACGAATGTATTAAATGATCATATCGTGGCATGGACTTCAGTAAACATGAAGAACTCGTAACACGCATCGCTTACAAAACGGAATTGTCTAAACAATTCAAAATCAACAGACACTATGTAAACTAGTGATATAAATTCTCATTAAATACATTTTATGAACACTGAAAACGCACACAAATACATAGTATCATACTTAACAATACAACTGGCAGCTAAATAAATATTTAAAGAAAAAAACAATATGACAAGATTACTAATATTATAATACTCCAATTCACATATAGGGTCGTTAATAACTGTATGGCAAGGCTTCCGAGCGAAATTTGTTAGTCAGTGCACCCTCACTTCCCACCCCCATTGATGTCATATCTTGATGTGAAATGTTATGTCTGCAATTCATTCATTCATTCATTCATTCATTTGCATATCCCTTGCTGAACTTTGCCTCCCTAACAGAACTCCTGTAGGCCTCTCGGTTGTGAGCAAGATGGCCCGCTGCTGATGCATCCATTTGCAAATCATCAACTATGTCTTGCAGCCATATTCGCCTTGATCTTCCTCTCTTTCTTTTTACCATTATGTACCCTTCCAAGACGGTCTTCTCTAGATTATCATGACGCTTATTGTGTTCAAAATATTTAAGTTTTCTATCTTTAATCCTCCTTACTAGTCAGCCTTCTTCAGTATTAAGTTCTTGTAGTATAGATATATTTGTTCTTTTTTTTTGTGTCCACGATATATGAAGAACTCTTCTGTAGAATTTACATTCAAAGGCATTTATGTGTTTCTCAGCTGTTTTGCTAAGTGTCCAGATCTCACAGGCGTATGTTGCGATGGGAAAGATGCATGCCCTTAAAAATCTTATTTTTGTAGTTCTGTCTGTTCCTCTCCACAGATTCTTTAGTTGTTTTATTTTTTTTTTGGAAGAGCGATAGATGTCCTCCTTTTAATTTCCCTCATTGTATGTCCTCCTTTTAATTTCCCTCATTGTATCTCCATTATTAGTAGTAGTAATCCAAAATATTCAAAACTATCCACTTCTTCCAATTTTTCCTCATTCATACATATTTCAGCTCCCTTGTGTGTTTTTTTTCAGTTGTCATCAATTTAGTTTTCTTTGCATTAAGATAGAGGTTTTGGTCTTCGCTGTTCATACGGAGTGACATAATTAGTTTTTCCATTCCTTTTTGTGTTGTGGACAGTAATAATGTGTCATTAGATTGTGGACAGTAATAATGTGTCATCAGCATATCTAATCTCTGGTATTTCATAACCTCCAATTGTTATGGCATCATATTCTGTCTTCATCTTCTCTAACATTCCTCATTATATTTTCAGTATACAAGTTAAATAAGTACGGCGACAATATGCATCCCTGACGGACCTCTTGTTTTATGTCAAACCAAATTGTTGGTTCACCATTTATTCTTACTGCTGCCTGTTGGTCTAAATACAGCAGTGATGTTAATTGTATCAAATGTGTTGGAAATCCCAAATAAGTCTATAAAGGCTAAATATAGATTCACATTAAACTCTCTTCATTTCTCTATTATTAATCTTATATTGAATATATAATCTCTTGATCCTTTTGCTTGCCTGAAACTAGCTTGGACCATATTGACTTCTTTTATTTTCTTATGTGTGGTTTGTACACGTTTACATATTTTTAAATTATCTTAATTTTTCTCGTTACAGTGTTTTTTTAGAATTTCTTGTGTCTTTTTTTAACAATACACTGACCTCTTGCACCATAACGCTCATATACTTTTGAGGCATCTGTAGAATATCTTTATTTCAAATTTTCTTGTTTTAAGGTATGTTATTTTTATGATGATCTCTCTAGATGATAAGATAAGGATATGTGTATAGTAATTTTACAAGTAATGCAGTGTCTCTCTCTCTCTCTCTCTCTCTCTGTGTCACTCACTCACTCATTCACTCACTCACTCACTCACTCACTCACTCACACACACACTCACACACACACACAATCTCTCTCCCTCTCTCTCTCTCTACTGCCATTGTTCATGGGGATTTGAAGAAACGTTTGTTTCAGATCTCTCTCTCTCTCTCTCTCTCTCTCTCTCTCTCTCTCTCTCTCTGAACCTTAAGTGCCCAGGGCACATGGGGCTTCCGCAAGGGTTTTCCACAAATGCCTGTCCTTCGCCTTTTTTTTCTGCTCTTGCCCAGGTGAGCCCTCTATTGCTCAACATGCTTTCTGTTGTTCTTCTCCATGTCTCTTTTGGTCTACCCTTACTTCTGTTCCCCTGTGGTGTTCATCTTAGTGCTATTTTTGGTAGTGAGTTGTCAGTCATTCGGAGCTCATGTCCCAACCATCGCCAGCGTCTTTCCTCAATAATTGTTGTCAGTGGTTTCATCTGCATTTCTGCTAATAAGATGTTATTTCTTATGGTGTTTGGCCAAAATATTTTTCTAATTCTTCGTAAACATTTAGTCTGGAAAGAATTCAACTTGTTTTCTATGGTTTTGGTGATTTTCCAGCATTCACTTCCATAGAGTTGTACACTTAGAACATTACTCTTAAATATCCTGATTTTCATATTTATGCTTAGTTTTTTTTTGATTTCCATATAGTCTGCAGCATTGCAAAAGCCTGGTTTGCTCTAGTAAGTCTGCTGTTGATGTCCTCTGTGCTGTATCCATTTTCTACTATTCTGCTATGCCACTCATTTGCCTGTTCTAATATTAGTCTAAGTACAAATATGTGGTCTATGCATGATCTTCCTTTCCTAAATCCTACCTGCTCTTTCCGAAGTTTTTCCTCAAGTGTTGGTATAATTCTTTTGATGATTATTCTGCAAAATACTTTACTGGTGAGTGGCAGTAGGATAATGCCTCTCCAGTTCCCGCAATCTCTGAGGTCACCCTTCTTTGGTAGTTTTACTATAAGCCCAGTTTTCCACTCCTCTGGGGCTTTTTCTAGATCCCAAATTTGTTGTAATATCCGGCAAAGTTGTTTTAGTGTTTCTGTTTCTTCTGCTCTCAACATCTCAGCAGTCACTTCATCTTCACCTGGTGCCCTGTCTGATTTTAGCTTCTTTATCACCTCCTTTACTTCATTTATTGTTATTGGTCCTGTATTGATGTTTAGTTCCGTTTTTGCTTCAGGTATGTCTATTGTTTGTGCTGCTTGTGTTCTGTTTAGTAGGGTGTTAAAGTGTTCCCTCCATCTTTCAATTTTTTCTCTTTCTCCACTGACCAGTAGTCCATTTTGTGTTCTTACTGCACTTTCACATCTTGTGTTGAAGTTACCTGTCATCTGCTTTGTGATTTTATATATGGTTTTCATGTCATTTGTATATGCTGCTTTCTCTGCTGTTTCCGCTAAGTTGTCATAATATTGACGTTTATCCTGACGGCATGATTCTTTCACTTCTTTGTCTTTTTGTGCATAATTACTTAACACTCGTTCTTTAAGCCGTTGTGATTTGGTGTTCAGTAATTTTTTCTTGATTTCTTTTCTTTGTTCTATCTTTTCCCATGTGGTCTCGCTTATCCATTCCTCTTTTCTCCTTTTCCGATATCCCAGCACCTCTTTTGCTGTTTCCTGTAGTGTTTTATTGAACTCTAATATGGACATTTCTGCTTCATCTTGTAGGACACTGAAGCGGTTCTTAAGTACTATTGAGAATTCATTTCTTGTGTGCTGGTCTATCAGTTTTCTTGTATCAAAATGTATCTTTCTGTGTTCTCCGATTTTGGCTTTCCTTAATTTTAGTTTTATTTTTGCTACCAGAAGGTTGTGATCACTTCCTACATCTGCTCCTTTCCGTGCTCGCACATCTTGTAGTGACCGTTTCCACTTGTTGTTTATTAGTATGTGATCGATTTGGTTTTCTGTGGTTTTATCTGGTGACCTCCAAGTCACCTTATGGATGTTTTTGTGTTGGAAAATTGTCCCTCCGATGGTCATCATGTTTTCTTCACAGAAACTGCACAGTCTTTCTCCATTTTCATTTATTTCTCCGATTCCTTCTCTTCCCATGCTTCTTCTTCTATCTTCATTTCCTTCACCTACTTTTGCATTGAAGTCGCCCAAGATGAGTAGCATATCATGCTTGGGTATTGTTTCTACTGTTGCTTGGAGGCTGTTGTAAAAATCTTCTTTTAATTCCTCTTCAGCTGCTTCTGTTGGTGCATAACAAACTATAATAGACAGCTTCGTGAATCTTGAGTTGAACCGTGCATATAATAATCTCTCATTTATTGGGGTCCATTTCAGCAATGCTCTTGATGCTTCTTTTGTTATAATCAATGCTACTCCTCCTTCATGATCTTCTTTACCTGACCATATTATTGTATCTTCTGTGTGCTGTGTTGTTAATTTCCTTCTGCCTTGTCCTGTCCATCTTGCTTCTTGTATTCCTAGTATGTCTAGTTTGTATCTGTGCAGTTCCTTGATGGTTTGTGCTAGTTTTCCAGTCTGGTTTAGTGTTCTTACATTCCAGCTGCCTATTTGCATCTTGTGTTTAGGTTCCAGGAGGTCTGCAGTCGGGCTGGGGACTTCCAGTGGCTGGCTTTCATCCACAACCTTCATGGCTCAGTTTCCTGATAAGCATTTCTCCTTCCACCTGCATTTGTTTTTTCCCTTGCTTCCGTTTCTGTAGCAGTCTGATAGTTTTTTTTGCCAGATAGGGTTGCTGGCCCTATGCTGAACCCTCCTTAGTCGCCTTTTACGATCATGCGTGGTAGGGTACAGTGGTCCTATTCTTTGCAGATCCCGGGTACCACACGAGGGTTTGTTTCAAATATAAGGTTTATAATAATTTTATCTCTTTCTTATATTTATTTACTTTCCCCCTCATAATCTTTACATTTATTTATTGACACTTTTCGTCTAAAAAGACGATTTTGAAGCAGATATCAGCCGTTACGGGCTTTTGCTGAGCACAGTCTCGCTGAACAGTTCCTTTCATGGCTAGTTTACCAGTGTTGGATTTGTGGTACTGACGACAATTAATGCAAGCTATGTTTGTGGTGCTAGATCCAATCTCCTTACTTTTAAATCTGTTTGCTTCATGCATACATTAACAAATTGGCGAACTACTTTGCGAGCCCTATGTGACGTGTAACGGCACGGGAAGGATATAAGATATAAGATAAGACACATTAACAAAAATTGGGTCCTGCTGTTCGTGTGAATGAAATTGTAGCACGCAGGCACAGGTACTCAGGGCATGAATCAGGCATAAATCATTATGCACTTACCCCTCCCTCCCCTCCCTTTTCCACACAAATCACAATGCGTGCTATATTACTACAACCGATCAACGGATTCCTGGTCTGGCGCAGTGCGCCAGTCCGCCAATGAAACTGTGAGGCGAGGGAGATAACAGTGTCGCGACTGAACCACTTCCGCCTAAACTCGCACCGGCGTCTGCTTCGTTACGATGAACAAAGACGATCCGTTAATGTGTATTTTATTCCTGAGAGAACTATATTCGGAATCGTGTAATATCTGACTTAAAAAGGAGGTAAGTTTTTGTGTATCGTACACTGAACCCATTCACCAGTCTTTTCCACAAGCCTAAGGGCCGATTGCAAAGACGTTGTGTGTGTGCGTGTGTGCACACTTCTGTTGTGTGCTCATTTTCGATGGGTGGACGGTGAACTTGTTCGTTCTGATTTTCTTTTCCTTTAAATTTACACTTCTGAATGATGTCTTGTATAAATAACCTCACACCTTATGAATTCGGCCTCAGCACAGAGATAAAATATTGACCCAGCCGAACCTTGTGTTATTTAGTCAGTTGCAGCTCATGTATCATATACACGTATCATTCCAGGATTCTTTTAGACCAAGATAAATAATACATTGCAGATATATTAATCCCTTTCCGCTCAAGTGCTGAATATAAACAATAGGAAACCGCAGAGATTGTGGATTCTTTCATTCCTGTCTCACATTTTAAATTATCTTAATTTTGTCTGTCCCACTGCTCATCCTTATATTCTAAACGGTTGGAAACAGCAGAGATTGTGGATCGCAGAACTCCAGCACATATGTGCACGTTCAGCAATAACGAGACAGCAGTACTCTCAGTGAGATTAGAAAGGGCCAGTACATGCACGCCATTATATGCAAGCCAGCCTATAACACTGACACTTCAGAAGCGCACAGGCACAAATATCAGTGTTATATTAGCTACGAGGTCGGAGGTCAAAGTGAACAGTCCCTCGCGGGATGCACTTGTCGCGCTGTAATCTATTTCTAATTTAGCTCGTCAGGCGAAGCTGGAAAAAAAGGCCGGGGGGGGGGGGGGGGGTGGGGAATTGTTACCATTTTTGTGTAGTAATATTTTTAAATAACTGAACCCAGCGCTGAACGGGTGGGTTTAACTGGAGACATGCCGTCTAGTCGTGGTGAATTACTGTTGGTCACTTATGTTAGATGTTAGCGAAAATAAACGCTAAATTAGACAATGATGAGAAATATGTTGAATAAAAGAAAGGTTCAGCACTGGGAGAGAAAAGAATGAAGAAACCCACCTCCTCCTGTTTATACTATTAGATTCAGCACTAAGAGAGTAAGTAAATAAATAAAAAAAATAATAACTATCTCCTCCGTGCTTTCTCGTTGTTTAAGTGGAAAGGGTTTTTAACCTTTTTTTTTCCTCACTGTTGCAAACACCACTTCCCCCTTTCTCTCTCTCCTTCCCGCACCCCCTTCCCTGGACTACCGAAATCATCATCATCGCTAGTCCTGTTGGGTACTAACTTAAAAAAAAACAACTTTACTTTTCTTATAGATAGCATTATGTCAATAACGTAGCTTTACTTTACACACAGATAGCATTTTGTCAATTTACTTTACATATAGATAGTATTCTGTTAATAACTTTTGCTCTGCTTTACATACAGATAGCATTATATCAATAACGTAGCTTTACTTTACATATAGATAGCATTATGTCAACACCTTAGCTTTACATATAGATATCAATGAACAGAACTGCTGAAAGACAATCTAATCTAACAATTTTGTTTAAAAAAATACAGTATATTGAGTTTAGTGCCTTTATCATTTTTGTTTCCAGAAATCACCCCCACCCAAGCGTATGATTGCCCTAGATTTAGAACGAATGCATTAGAATATAAATTTCAGCAGTAATGGACAGTAAGGCATTCTTTTTGAAATCCGCAGTATATTGGTTTGATTATAACAGATTACGTGGTTAAGCACCGTGGCAAGCACAAACGAACGCATCTGCGATCACTATAATGTGCTAGTGTTCTGCGATCGTGTTTTGAACTCATGTTTCCATTAGTTACAACGCGAAAACAGTGCAACACTAATATGGACATCTTTAGTGTAAGAGAAAACAATACCATCTACACCGTCATTTTATCACACGTTTTGATAGTTTTTTTTTAAAGCATTATTTAGGCTGAGTGCCGCGATGGTGTAGGGGTCAGTGCACGCGCCTGCCGAAGGTCCCCAGAGCGACCGACAACGGGGTCAACCTAGCCTAAAAGATCTGGGGTTTCCCAAGGAAAACAAAGCCAGAGAACAAGTGCTGGCACCCCTACCTCAAATTCTGTAATGGCCTTAAAGTATGAAGGGACATAGTGGCTACACACTGGCCCAGTTAAAGCCCTTGTAATCTCTCTCTCTCTCTGAACCTTAAGTGCCTAGGGCACATGGGGCTTCCGCAAGGGTTTTCCACAAATGCCTGTCCTTCGCCTTTTTTTCTGCTCTTGCCCAGGTGAGCCCTCTATTGCTCAACATCCTTTCTGTTGTTCTTTTCCATGTCTCTTTTGGTCTACCCTTACTTCTGTTCCCCTGTGGTGTCCATCTTAGTGCTATTTTTGGTAGTGAGTTGTCAGTCATTCGGAGCACATGTCCCAACCATCGCCAGCGTCTTTCCTCAATAATTGTTGTCAGTGGCTTCATCTGCATTTCTGCCAACAAGATGTTATTTCTTATGGTGTTTGGCCAAAATATTTTTCTAATTCTTCGTAAACATTTAGTCTGGAAAGAATTCAACTTGTTTTCTATGGTTTTGGTGATTTCCTTTTAATGGACCCCGGTTAACTCTTCCCGTGCCCACAGGAAGAAACGAGGACATTCAGTTGGTGCCGGAATAAAAGCGCAGGTCTTGATATGTTAGGGGGTATAGTTGTAAAATGGAATGGGAAACAGTATTTCCATGTACTTCCGTGTACTTATTATGTTTCAAAGTATAACTCATCATCATCATCATGTGCCGTGCCGACTGGCGTTGGCTATTATGCTTCTCCAGAGTACACGATCCTTCATGCAGGCCATCAGCTCATTTGGTGATCTCCTCTTACACCATCCTGTCAGACTGTCCAGTATCATTTCTCTTGGTCTTCCTCTTGATCTTCTTCCTTCTATTTTTCCTGTTGTTATAATATTTTCAATGCCCCCTCTTCTCATTGCATGTCCTATGAAAGTACATTGTCTCTCTCTTATCTTTTTGACAAGGTTTTTTTGTCTCTCCAGCTCTTCTCCTACATTCTTCATTAGTTATTTTTGCTGTCCAGGGGATTCGCAACATTCTTCTAATAAATCACATTTCTGCTGCTTCCAATGATTTTTGTGCAGACTTGCCTATTGTCCATGATTCACTTCCATATAACAAGATAGGTTCAATATAGCATTTTAGGACTCGTTTTCTAACATTCATTGATAAGGATGTGTTGGTCAATATGTTTCTTATTCTCTGAAATGCAGTCTTTGCTTGGCCTATTCTGTTCCTAATTTCTGTTCTGCATTTCCCATCTGAAGTTATTACTGCTACAAGGTATTTGAATTTCTGCACCTGCTTTAGAATAGTTCCGTTTAATTTAATACTGCATGCTGGTGGATTCTGTTTCTTAGATATAACCATAGTCTCTGTCTTTTTGATGTTCAAAGTAAGGCCTTTCTGTTCACTTTCTTTTGCGACTTTATCCAAGAGATTTTGCAGGTCTTGTTGGTTCTCAGCTATCAGTACTGTGTCGTCAGCATACCGAAGGTTGTTAATATTGTATCCTCCAATTTTTATGCCTGGTTCTGTGATGATTGTTCTTAGAATATTCTCGCTATACAGAGAAAAAAGGTCTGGAGATAGTACACATCTTTGTCGCACCCCTTGTTTTATAGGTTGATATTTTCCAGTTCTATTTTGAACTCGAACTGCTGCTTCTTGCAGCCAGTATAGATGTTTTACAATCCTCAGGTCTTTGCCGTCTATATTGATGTCTTCAAGCATTTTAATAATTTCATTATGTTTCACCTTGTCAAATGCCTTGGTGTAATCAATGAAGCATAAGTAGAGATCTTTCTGTACTTCTAAAGCTCTTTCTGTTAGTGTTCGTAAAGCATAAATGGCATTGTGTGTTCCCTTTCCTTCAACAAATCCAAACTGTTCATCTGCTATTTCCATTTTTATCTTTTTCCTTGTTCTTCTCATAATTATTCTCAGAAGTAGCTTCGTTATGTGACATGAGAGGCTGATAGTCCGGTGGTCGTCACATTCCTTTGCACCTGGTTTCTTTGGTAGTGCTATAAACGTGGATTTAATCAGGTCACTGGGAAGTATAACTAAATTTATGACAATTTCATAAATGCAGAGTTTTTTTTAGGAAAAAAGAAGTAATGTGATGTTTTTAGACAATGACTGTGCCCAACTCACCATCGGCTAGGTCTAGATCTACACTACTTACCATCTGAGATGTCTAGATCTACCTGTCAATCTCGTATTGTGATTCTATGTTACATTCTCACTAAATTAATGTCTGAAATAACCTCCTAACTACTTCTCCAGTCGTCGAAATATGTCTAGATCTACTTGGGAAAGGGCCAGTGGGGTGGTCACAGGCCATGTCCATACCCCTATCTACATTATCAAAAACTGAAAATTTTAGATGTTTCTCTTCCTTTTTCTCACTCGTCATCGCTCGTAACTAAGGACTCTTTCATCATTTTGAAAAGTGTCACCGGAAACGCGGACGAAATATGTATAATCTAAATGTTACACCGGTTGTTTTATTGAAACAAATGAATTGTCACTATAACGACTATGGCACGCAACTCAGTAACCGGAAGTTAGCACTATAGCGACGATGGTACGGGATGTGTCACCATATTTTAACGGTACCGACGATGTGCATTATGCGAGTTCGCCGGTATTTATTTCTACATTTCTTATAACTTAACATATTCTATTTTTTTTTTACGGTGTCTGTGTATTCGAAATCACAGACACCATTAAAAAAATAGAATGTGTTAAGTTATAAGAAATGTAGAAATAAATACCATATGAAGTCACATAGAAATTTCAGTGTTATATATATATTTTTAAATATACCAGCCACACCTTAACAATTTTTTATACGATCACACTCTCTCAACACCACACCTATCACATCTTTCTCCTTGATGTCTGCTCCCTATATACCCCTATCTCCCATGAGGATGGACTCTTAGCACTCCACTATTTTCTCGACAAAGACCCTCACCCCACCACTAACACTGACACCATAATCAGACTCACACAGCCAGTACAAAACCTAAATTCTTTTGAATTCAACGGCGAATACTTCGAGCAAATCAGTGGTGTTGCCATGGGAACGAAAATGGGTCCCAGTTATGCTTGTCTATTTATGGGCTTTCTGGAAGTCAAATTATGGGAAACCTGCACTGGCAGACTTCCAGAATTCTATAAAAGGTACATCGATGATGGTATTGGAGTCACAAGTATGCCACAGGAAGAGCTAAAAAAATTATTGAATTTGTCCACTCACTCGACAGTAACATAAAATTCACTTATGAAATTTTTGACAAGTCTGTCAACTTTTTAGACATTAAAATTTCTATTGGCACAAATAGGCTTGTCACCTCTGTATTTTACAAGCCCACCGACAGCCACACCTATTTGCTTTACACTTCTTCCCATCCTGAAGCCATACTCCCAACTCCTCCGTCTTCGCCGCATATGTCAGGATAATTTGGACTTTATAGATCAGTCCTACAAGTTATTAGAATTTTTCCATCATCGCCACTACCCAGAAAAGGTCCTTCGTGAATCTTTCAACGGTATCAAACTAGTGAGCCGCAAAGAAGTACTCAGGAAAAAGCCTGTTACTCCATCTGACAGAGTTACGTTAGTACTGCCTTTCCACCCGCATGGTCAGATGGTTAAGAAAATTCTTTATCGTCATCTGCCGCTAATCCAACTCAACCCCGACACTCGCGACATTTTCTCTGATCCACCACTGTTGGCATACAAACGTGAGCCAAACCTTAAGGACATCCTTGTCCACAGCCACTTGAAGCAGAGCCTTACATATGCTGGCACTAGAAAATGTAACCTTCCCCGCTGCGTGACCTGCCCTATGGTCTGGGAAACGGAAACAATCACTTTTCCCAAAACTATCCTCACTTTTCATGTGGGATTCACATTCGAGTCCCGTAACGTGATATATGTCATCGTTTGTAAAAGATGCAGGATAACGTATAATGGTGAGACTGGCCTCATATTAGGGGACCACATGCAGAAATATCGGTACGATATCGCCCAGAATGCTTCGAAACCAGTCCCAAATCATTTCAATGGCCCTAACCAGAGGCAGATCTGATTTTCTGGTAACAGCCATCAAACAATATCACGCAGATGACACAAGCTGCCTGGCGCTTGAGAACCGTTGCATTCAAAATTATGGGACGCTGGAGCCACGTGGGTTAAACTCGCTGTTCAGCTACACTTAACATTCTCTTCAATCATCATAGTACCTCTCCACTAAGCTTCGCCCCCTTCTTACTTGTCACACATAGTTCAAAACCTCCTCACAGCATCGCTTTGCAACCCCTCTTCCCTAATCATCTATTTCGCCTTCTCCTGGCTAGGTCAAAATTGTGTCACTCTCCCTCCCCTCCACGGTGCCCCATCCACCACCCCCAGTTACAACCCACCGACCACATATCACAGTTCTCCATTTAAACATTCTCCACGTTATAAAAGTTCCATTCCTGACACACACCGCCGGACAAGCCACATTTACTGCTAAATACTCTATTTAATTAATTTATTTAATTTTTATTTATTTATTTTTTAGTAGTATTCATGTGAATCTATACGTTATCTCCTCTCTCTATATCTTCGTCCTGTATGTTTTTGTATGATTAAGGCTCACGCCGAAACGTCACAACTTTGTAATCGTTAAGTAATAAAAGCTGCTCCTACTTTTTTCCTAGTTTATACATAACTAAGACGAGTGAAAGTCTTGTTCGGTTTTGTTTCGATTTTTAACAAGTTTCGATACAGTTGAAACGTCAATTTCAAATTTATCCGCTATGTCCTTTCTTGTAACCTTTTCATCAACTTGCTTCAGAATATTCATTTTAGTCCTCTTTTCAGGATCAACACGTTTGCTTTTAGTAGCCATTACAACGAGAACCAGAGAAAATTTCCAGGCTACACACTACTCGATATATATAATGTTAAAAAAAAGTAACGCAACAAATATAAAATATATATATTTAAACAAAGTTTGCTGATCAGACAAGGGCAAATTGCCTGAAACGTTCACTTGGACATCAACTTTACGTGCTGACTTGATTTGTACTCAGCAGATGATTCATGAGCACAGAAAAGCGACACTACTCAAAACAGCAGTTTTGACAATAACTCATGACAAGTTGATGAGAATCCCGTGAAACTTACTGAACACAAAACTCACTGACCGTGTTATTGAATGCCTTATAAAACACTGACGCTTCTGGAATGAATTCATTTGAAAATTCAGAGTGCAAGTTTGACTCATCTCACTACAGTACAACAGTTCATCGTCATTGTGTACCTCAAAATGTACAGATCAAGCGACCGGGATAGTATGTGTTTATTTACAATCAGCGATACGAAGAGAACCTACTTCGTGCAGTTAATCGTGTGTTCATGCAATAAATTATATTTTATAATTGTCATATAACAAGCAGGATGTAAGGAAAGTGGAACATTTTCAAAATAAAGAGATATATGAAGCAGTAAGTTAAGCACATTCTACTGAAGACATTAAAAAAAAAAGTATATAAAGTTAATCCATGTGTTGCAGGAAAAAGCGATAGTATTATCAGTAATTTCCTTTGCATTTCAAGGACTGATGGAGAGTCTTTCATTCTTCCATTGTTGTTATAATGTTTATATTTACCAGGTATGTCAAGCATCTTTTAAAAAAAATATAAATATAAGTAAAAAAAAGCAACTTTTAAAAGGCTGATTTACTTTCCAGTAGTACATAGAACGCTATAAAATGAAACAAAAAATCAAAATTCAGACAAGTCTTAGTAACTCAGTCGATAAAGTTAATATAAAGTTGCATAATTAAGCAAATTACGGTTTCCATTTTTAATAATACATGTAGTGGTTTCTTACTTGGCCTATAGCAAAACTAGATTTTATGGTTATGAGTTCTCGTATAGTGTTACGATTGGATATCATTCTAAAATATTATAAACTAACTTGAGATGTCCATTCTGTTAAACTGGCCAATGTCTCTCTCAAGAACTATCACTGCGGTTGCTTGTGTACTAGTCCCTGCCTGGAATAGTATGTTTTACCATGTGTGCATATGTGGACAATTTTGCTTGTACAGTATCCCAGATGTTATCAAGTTTATATTATTTTATTCATTACAGATCCTATACAAAAACAGTACAGTATCTAAATTTTGTCTGATGTGGGTTTTTTTTACAAACACACACGCACGCACGCGCGCCCACCCACACACCCCCCCTCCACACACACACACACACGCGCGCACTCACACACACACGCGCGCGCACACACACACACGCACACACACACACACGCGCGCGCGCGCGCGCGAGAGAGAGAGAGAGAGAAATGCGAGCTGGTGTTCTTTGTAGCCGGCGAGCGAAGATGTTCAGGTGTAGGACTGTCGACTTGAGAGCGGGTTGTGAAGGCTGCGGGTTGTGACGGCTTCAGTCCCTGCATGGATCTAAAAAGCAAGGGGTGTGTGCTATATTTCTTTTAGCAGATTCCACCGTCATGGGGACTCTGGTGATCCCTACCCCATTAGACAGGGTAGACCTGTTATTACCGAGTACCAACGAAGAGGTGACACAGTGTCTTGGTCAGCTATGGTTGTAACAGAATTATTATTCTGTTGCAGAATGGGGATTTAACACCCGCGTGTTGCGGTCAAAAGTTCTTGACCACAGAACCTGTACGAAGTTTCAAAGTTAATTTCTCACTTGTACACTTCATTGTTCGTTATGGTGTTTCTGTTTAACTTCAGACTTCAAATTGTGTTCGTGACTGTATGCGCATCTCAGCGTTCTGTGCCTTTATTTTTCATCACGTTAGTTTCTTCTAAAGATACGATTATGAATCTGAAAGCGGTTGTAACAATATCAACTTGCCAACGTTCATGCTTTTATAATTTATGTGTACTTTTTCTTTTCATTGCATTTGAGACGAAATATGGGAGTCATGTTGTCCACGTAATAATTATACTGGAAATCATATTTCCTCTCTCCCTAAGACAGGATTGTGGATTCGTGAGGCAGTCGGTTCTGTTGTTACATTAACGTGATAACAAAGGGAAAGAACGCCTAGTCATCATGGTGGAGTAGTTTGCTCGGAAACGTTGCATTCTTTCCTGCCTTTTACCTCCACCCCAGATCTGCAAGCCGCCTTAACCCACTTCCCATCCGACATGATATTTGTGCTTCATCATCTTCACCGCATCGGCCGTAGAGAACATCCTGCTCGCAGTTCCGGCGAGGCAGAACGAGAACAAGAAGTCATTAATGGATTATCATTTTCAGATGTAAGACGAGTAAATCGAACTCTTCACATTTAACCTTATCTTGGTATAAATAATCATATTTATGTAAAAAGGTAATATGAAACAACATGCTGTTTTTGACCTGCACACAGTTACTAGTTGAGAGGTTCGATAGAGAGGTTCGATATTTCAGCCTATTCGGATTATGGAGTAGTACTTCGCAAGCTGTTGCCATGGGGTTATTTAACGAAGGTGATTTCATCTAAAAGCTATGCACGTCAGCGGGAAAATGCTCAGTATATAAGGAGGGGAAAAGTAAATGGATAACACTGGCTTGAAGAAACTTTTGCGTTATATTTAAAACAGAGGGAAAATTGTGGAACAAAAACTCCTTGGGTTAGCACGGAGGGGAAAGAAGTCCATCAAGAAGAATAAACAGACGCTTGTTTTAAATATACAATGACGGCTCGTTCTGGTGAAGGACAGAAGTAAGTAAGTGGGTGGGTGTGTGATTGGGTGGGTGGGTGGGTGTGTGGGCAGGTGAATGAGTGAATGAGAGAGAGAGAGAGAGAGAGAATGAATGAATGAATAATCTTTATTTTTCAAGGGTAAAGAATTGGACACGCAGCCCCGTCTTACATTCTGTCCTTCATCACTCCATCTTTCATTCTTCCCACACACTTGATTTAGTACAAATATACAAATTAAATTAGGAAAAAACATATCAAAAGAGTGTAAGATCTAACTACCACATTCAAAGTAAAAGAGAAGAAGTAATTAACATAATAAAATGGCACTCATTTTAGTACTTGATGGTTGGCGAGTCACGTGTTGAGAGAGTGCTGATTATTTTATGGAGGCATATAATTACAAGCAAGTAAATAAAGAAACAGGTTTGAGTTAAAGGATGAAGTATTACCAGGGGATTTTAAATGGTAGGGGAGGGTGTCCCAGAGCTGTACTGCAGAGTATGCAAAGCTTTTCTTGTACAGATCAATCCTGGGTTTAGGAAGAAGACAGTTTTTTAAACGCTGGCTATGTTTAGTATTATACGTAAACAGTGACCACAAGTAAGGCGGAGCATTGTGCGACAGAATTCTCTGAACAAACTTAACTTTGTTAAAAATGATTCTATTTTTGAGGGGTAGAATTTTGAGTTGTTTGTGTTGATCTACAGTCTGTACTGGGTATTTGTCACAAATAAGATTTAATGCTCGCTTGTGAAGTGAGTGGAGCCTTTTTGTGCTTGAGACTGAGCATCCATCCCAGATTGTGGAACAGTAATCTAAGTGTGTTTGTATGTGTGATTTGTAGTATATCTTTCTTGCGTCTTTGTCGATAAAGTGTTTAATTTTGGCTAATTGGTAAACTTTCTGTGCAGTCAAGTTTGTTAGGTTATGTATGTGAGAATTCCAAATTAAATGCTGATCAATGATGAGTCCTAGGGTTTTATGTTCATGAACATTTTCTATTGCCTTAGTCCCAGCACAAAGCTGTAGTGAAGTTTTTGTTGCATTCTGCAGTTTCTGTCTTGTAGTGATGAGCATGGATTTTGTTTTGTTGGTGTTTATCAACATACCATTTTTATTACTCCATTTAATCACACTGTTGATATCATTTTGGAGCGTTGTCTGTAGTTTATTGATGTCATAGTCACTATTGTAAACAGTACAGTCGTCAGCGAAAAGATCACATGAAGAGTACTTTAAATGTAGTGGTAGGTCGTTAATATAGGTGGTAAAGAGAAGAGGACCAAGAATGGAGCCTTGAAGAATACCGGTATCAACCACAGAGAGCCAGGTATTTTGTTTCTAAAGCAAACTACTTGTTTTCTACCTGAGAGAAAAGATGTAATAAATTTTGTTAGGTCAGGGTGTAATCTATAGCCTTCCAGCTTTTTTGCAAGAATTTCATGATCAGTCGTATCGAAGGCTTTCTTGAAATCAACAAAGACATCACCACACAATTTGTCATCATTTATATTAGACAGCCAGCTTTCTATCATTTTAGTTAATGCTGTGTGGCAGGAGTAATTTGGTCTAAAACCTGACTGACTGTCTATTAGTAGATTGTTTTCTTGCATGTGGAGCAGTGTTAACGTTTGTATATGCTTTTCAAGAGGTTTAGATAGTGATGACAGAATGGATATAGGTCTATAGTTTGAGAGGTCACTAGTCTGTCCAGATTTAAAAAGAGGAAAAACTTTGGCGAGTTTAAAAGCGTCAGGGAAATATTGTTTGTCAATGCACAAATTGTATAAGTATGTTAGTGTGTCTGTGATAACTGGTGCAGCGTAGCGTAGTATCTTGTTACTAATGTCATCACATCCTGCTGAGTTAGTGTTCTTTAAAGACCGAATGTAGTTATAAACCTCACCGACTGTGAGGAAAGGAATATTAATTTGTTTTAGCTTTACACATTTACTATCGTTGAAAGTTTTCAACACGCTCAGGTCGCAATTAGGGGTCGGTAATGAAGATTTTAGAACACTAATTTCTTCCATAAAATGTTCACTGAAGTTAGTGCAAGTATGTTCACCGTTAAGTGTTTGTGGGTCAGTTTGCTTCCTTTTATTTACAAGAGTATTAATTGCTTTCCAGATTGATTTACTATCAGTATTGTTTTTCACAAAATTTCTGAAGTAATTTTTCTTTTCCTACCTAATTAAATACTGCACTTTATTTCTAAGTGAACGATAACTACTGAAATTTCTGCTTTTGTGAGCTTCATCCCGTTTCCTCATGAGTTGCAATATATCGGGAGTTATCCACGGGGATTTTGGTACGTGTTTTACTCTCATTTCTTTGATGGGGACATGCTTGTCAAAAATATTTCGAAATATCTTGATCCAATATTCGATAGCCTTATCTGGATTTGTTAACTGGAAAACGTACGTAAGAGGCGAAGCTTTTATATCAGTTAAAAATAATTCCAAGTTAAAGTTTTTAAAGTTTCTATATTTGATGCTGGTATGTTTGTGTTTAGGCATTTTATACCCCTTATGTGACCACGTACAGCAGACCGGAGTGATCACTCAGTGGCACATGAGGGACAGTACATTCAGTAATGTTTCCTAGATCAGCTACATAAATATGATCTATTAGTGTTGATGATGATTCAGTTACTCTAGTAGTTTGTTAACAATTTGGGAGAAGTTGTAAGATGTTAAAATATTCTTCCATGTAGAATTTGACTGAGTAAGATTTATACTGAAGTCGCCTAGAATGATTATGTCCTTGAATTTATAAGTTACAGCATCATCCATCATGGTCGCAAAGTGATCATACCACTCGGCTGAAGCATTTGGATTTCGGTATATAAAACTAATTAGAATTGGACTAAGATTTGATATTTTGATTTCTAGCATAATACATTCAATCTCTGATGTTTCCAGGTCTTCTCTTCTACAAAATTTAATTGTGTTAGAAATGTAAACGACTAAACCTATCTCTAGCTTCCTAGATGGGTCGCACCTGATCAAATTAAAACCATCTATTCGTATATCATTGTCTGTGATGTTTTTATGTAATCTGCTTTCAGAGAAACCAAAAATATGAAAATGTTGTTGAAGTACATGTGTAACCTCAGGGAGTTTTCCTAACAAATGATAAACATTTAAGTGGCCAACACTTAGGCCATCGTGTCGCAGCCACTCCTCCATTTTCTGAGTCATTTTATAACAATGTTAGAAATGTTATATTTCACTAAAAATAAAATAACTGGTCAGACAGACTTATTCGTGCAACAGTCACACTTCAATCATACAATTATAGGTATACGTTTTAGAGAGAGAGAGAGAGAGAGAGAGAGAGAGAGAGAGAAAAGGGAGAGATAGAGACGCATAAAACATATTTTAGTGGTAGCAGTTCTGTTTCGACGAAAGTTACCAGTAAAATCTACATTACACGCGAGCACTATGTTTATGTAATTAAAAACAAGACCAAAAGCAAATTACCCCTGTCATGGATTGGAACTGCAACCATTTTGTCTCTTGTCTGTGAACACAATCAGGTGCTTCACATTACGTGCTTCATAGTTCGTGAACGAAAGTCAGGACAGGAAATTTAAGAAGCAAAAAAAAAAAAAAATGCATAATGCCAGTAGAAATATTGATTAATGGGGCATTATGTCGAAAATGTGTTTATATGCAGATTTGATCAGTTTTCTATGCCATCGTTCACTTACTGTCATTATTTCATGTGAGACTGTTCACATGCCTCGCATTCGAGTTCCGGATTCACTCTCGACATTATTTTAGAACCTCTGCTGTCTCTCTTCAAGGCCAGCGAATTTCACATTCAACGAAAAAGTGAAATTAATTTTTGTTCAGTTTCATTTCTTGGCGTCCCGTATTGCATTTCATTTGACTGCAGGCACAACACTGCCAATAACCGGGCCTGTGGAGTTGGTAACCAGAACTGTGTGCTTGATGCGTCAAATCTTCGAGTCTTGTTTTCCACTGTTCAGTTTTGATTTCAGGCAATACTTCTTCATAGATTGTACATTTCTAACGAGGCTGACTCCTCCAAAAATTGCTTCTGACTCCGATTCATCTGTTTTTGGATTTATCCTCTGCTTCATTCCATTTGTATCCCTTGTCCCCGAGTAATGCCATAATGTTCATTCTTCAATATTTCTAGGTCTTCTTCTATTTCTGCTTCACTGAGAATTCCTTGTCAGTGTCTGTCATGTTATGCTTGTGTCATGTTTCGTCACTGTGTAGCCAGTTCACCTCCATTTCCAGACCTGATTTGTAGGTACAGATTAACATCAAAAGCATTACTAGGTTACAATCCAGTAAGTGACAGAATCCTCATTATCAGACTTAAGGGCACTCCTAGAAATGTAACAATTATCCAGATATATGCACCTACATCAGCAGCAGAAGAAGAGGAATTAGAAGACTTTTTTTTCCAGATATATGCACCTACATCAGCAGCAGAAGAAGAGGAATTAGAAGACTTCTACAACACACTGCAAACGACGATAGACCAGATACGGAAAATTGACATTATATTAATAATGAGGGATTTTAATATAAACATTGGTACAGAAAGAGCAGAAGACGAAGGATATATTGTGGGGAAATTTAACATGGGACATAGAAATGAGGCAGGTGACAATCTAATGGTGTTTTACACGGAAAATGAGCTAATGATCGCTAACACACTTTTTAGACAACATCCAAGAAGACTTTACAAATGGACATCACCTGACGGGAAAACCAAGACTCAAGTAGATACATTTTAGTACAAAGAAGGCGGAGATCAAGTATAACGTCAGGAAAAACTCTACCAGGTGCTGATTGTGATACGGACCATGAGTTATTAATAGCAGACATGAAGATAAAGATAGAAAAAGACAGTTACGGTATCAAGACCACTCCGCTTTGATCTTACAAAAATACCAGAACAGTGTGGTATAGAAGTGAAGAACCGTTTCGAAAATTGGAAGTTACGAAATACCAGAGATTAGATATGCTGATGACACAGTATTATTGTCCACAACACAAAAATGAATGGAAAAACTAATTATGTCAGTGCGTAAGAACAGCGAAGAGCGAAACCTCTATTTTAATATGAAGATAACTAAATTGATGACAGCTGACAAAACAAATAAGGCAGCTGAAATATGTATGAATGAGGACAAATTGGAAGAAGTGGATAGTTTTGAATATCTTGTATCACTACCAACTAATAACGGAGATACAATGATAGAAATTAAAAGGAGGACATCTGTCGCTCTTCAGAAAGTAAAACAACTAGAGAAGGAGAGGAACAGACAGAACTACAAGATGTTTAAGGGCATGCATCTTTCCCATCGCAACATACGCCTGTGAGACTTGGACACTTAACAAAATAGCTGAAAAACACATAAATGCTTTTGAATGTAAATGCTACAGAAGAGTTCTTCAAATATCATGGACACAAAAAAGAACAAATATATTCATACTACAAGAACTTAATATTGAAGAAGGCTGGCTAGTAAAGAGGAGTAAAGATAGAAAACTTAGATATTTTGGACACATTAAGTGTCATGATAATCTAGAGAAGACCGTCTTCGAAGGGTACATAGTGAGAAAAAGAAAGAGAGGAAGACCAAGGCGAAGGTGAATGCAAGATATCGTTGATAATCTGCAAATGGATGCATCAGCACAGGGCATCTTGCTCACAACCGAGAGGCCTACAGGAGAGCTGTTAGGGAGGCAAAGTTCCGCAAGGGACATGTTTACTGAGTGACTGACTGATTTGTAGGTTCATAGTTCTTGTCACGCTCTTTTCCAGATCTCCTCGTTGCTGATCTTGTCCTGCCATTTGATATTTAAAATCCTCCTCAAGCAGTAGTTCATGAATATTTGTATCCTATGCCTTAGTCATCATCCATGTCTCCGGACCATACTGTTCAAAAAAGAAACGCAGCACTATTGTAGTCGAAATGGACACCAAATTTCAAACTTGTATCAAAATTTTATTTTACGGAATTAATGTTTCAATCTTGGCATGAAGAAACTTTTAGACTTTAACAATGAAGTGATGTTTATTAAATTTAGTTTGAACTTTTATTCTTTGTGACTGAGGCCTCCGTTTCAGTAAGGTGTCTGGCTTCCTCTGGCCTGTATCATAAAACGACATCTTGACATGGATCCGATTAGCCTTGGATCTGTTGTTGTGGAATGGCTGCCCACTCTTCCTGCAATGCAAGAGACAACTGTCGGAGATTTTTTGGCACCATGTCTCGCTGGCGGACCTGTCTGTTGAGTTCATCCCATAAGTGTTCTATTGGGTTCATGTCTGATGACATGGATGGCCACGGAATGGTCTGGACGTTGTTGTCAGCGAGGAACTGGGTGGTGAGTTGTGACACATGAGAACGAGTTTTATCCTGCTGAAAAATTTACCCTAGTGCCACCAGAAGTGGAAGGACGTGAGGACGAAGAATTTCAACGACATATCGTTGGGCATTCAGGCGTCTTTCAGTTTGCACCAGGTCACTTCTTCCCATGAATTTGATCGTCCCCCACACCAGTACACCTCCACCACCATGTGGAGGAGCCTCAACACGCCGTTCTGGGCGTAGCACTCATATGCTTTGCTGTAAACTCTTCTCCGTCTATCATGTCGCTGGAGCAGAAAGAATGACTCATCACTAAACCAAACCCTTCTCCAATCATTCGCAATGGTCCATCGACGATGCTGGCTCTCCCACTGCACTCGGTTCTGGCGATGCTGGTCCGTAAGAACAGGACCTCTGTAGGGTCTTCTAGCCCAAAGACCAGCGTCGTGCAGCCGGTTCCTGACCATTTTATCTGAAATTCGACGAGCTGCTGTCATTGACTGGACTGTTGAGGACGCATATGCAAATCGATTCCTGAGGTGACGCAGCCGTATGAAACGGTCTTCGGCAGGAGTTGTGACTATGGCTCTTACACTACGCGGCCGGTCTGCAACCGAGCCAGTTTCTTGAAATCGTCTCCAAAGTCGACTTATAGTGCTTCTAACCACATTAAAGTGTCTGGCCACTACACTTTGTGACTGTCCAGTCTGTAAACGCCCATGGTGATGAGTGGTTGTTCTGTAGTGAGATGAACCATACTTGCGCATTGTATTTTCAAATGAACTGATTCAAGGAGCGTTTTATAGGCATTCAATAACATAGTGAGTTTTGTGTTCAGTAAGTTTCACAGGATTCTCGTGAACCTGTCATGAGTTATTTTCAAAAATGCTGTTTTGACTAGTGTCGCTTTTCTGTGCTCATGAATCATCTACCGACTACAATTCAGGTCAGCACGTGAAGTTGATGTCCAAGTGAACGTTTCAGGCAATTTGCCCTTGTCTGATCAGCAAGCTTCAGTTTAAATCGCAACATCGTATTTGTTGCATTTCTTTTTTTGAACAGTATATATATAGCAAGGCAGTCTTTACGTTTGTAATGAAGAGCCTAAGTTTGGTTCCTGTTTGTGACTGTGTTTTTCATCTATATGAAATAAGTTTAAAACCAGGACGTGGATGAAGATAATAGATGTTCTCACTGATTGGTAGTAGTAGACGACACGAGTAAATGAAAGCGCATTTCTCTCTATCTCTGCTTTCCTGTGCTCTCTCGCCCTCTCCCCTCCATTCAAGTCTCAGTCTCAGTGCTGAAGGTAAGCTAGATCTGAATGCCGAAGTCTTAACCCATTGAAAATAAATTTAGTTTGTTTGCTCTCACTCTCTCTCTCTCTGTCTATCGCTTTCTCTCTCTTTCTCGCTTTCTCTCTCTCGCTTCACTCCCCTCCCCCAATCTCTCTTGTGTGTATGTGTGCCAGTGAATGAGGGCATATGTTGTCTGTATTTATAAACTATGTGTGGGTGTGTGGATAGAAAGAAGGTAACAGATAAAAGGGATGGCGACTGCAGTAAAACTGGTTAATATAAATAAGGTAGATAGAGGTGTATGGTGCAGTTTTACAAAGTGAGGGAGGAAGTGAGCAAGGTGATAAAAAAAACGAATATAAAGTATGAGAATGTATAAATGAAAAACATACAACATCCGATATTTCGGCGTGAGCCTTATTCGAGGATACATGCAAAAACAAAATACAAACATATATAACTTATCTGAAGCGTCTTGCTCTCAGTAAAGCGGAAATGTGTGTGGAAGAAGGAGGAGGAGGAAAAAAAACGTTGCCTACAGACAAAAGATTCCCGATATAGCCAGTCATAGCGAAGAAGCGGAGAGAGAGGAGCAGAACAAGTGGAGAAAGGGGTTGGGGGAAGGCAATAGAAACATGATAGCCGCTATAGGTGTCGGGGGGGGGGTGGGGGGAAAGGGGAGAGAAAAGAGGACGCGAGAGATAATGAATGAAGAACTTAAACACCTGCAGGGAGGAAATGTAAAACTGGTGAATGGGACAAGACCAATATGTTGGCAGAGAAGGAAATAGGATGGTGGTAGGGAGGGGTAGCATTAGCTCATTTTCCGTGTAAAATACCATTAGATTGTCACCTGCCTCATTTCTATGTCCCATGCTAAATTTCCCCACAACATATCCTTCGTCTTCTGCTCTTTCTGTACCAATGTTTATATTAAAATCCCTCATTATTAATATATATTTGCTACAGACAAAAGATTCCCGATATAGCCAATCATAGCGAAGAAGCGGAGAGAGAGGAGCAGAACAAGTGTGAAAAGGCAATAAGGGTTGCCGTGCGGGGCCGATGCGAAAAGGTGATGGAAAGGATAAAGTGAAGCTTAATCGGTATGTCCATTAGTCTCGCGGCGAGAGCTACTCATACCACAGCATCTTTGCTCTAGAGGCCGGCCACGTACGATATACACCCATGCTGGTGAAATATGCCTAAACCGGCTTAAACCAGGGGTGAAACTTGATGGCTACTCATGTCACGGTACCTCTGCTCTAGAGGTCGGTCACGTCCTAAACACGCCCATACTGTGATAATACGCCTAAATCGGCTCAACCCAGAGGTGAAACTCACTAGTGGCGAGGATTCGTCCTCCCGGACAAAAGCTCCATCCTGGTCACAACTAGGAAGGGTAGCGGCCACGACCACGAAATGCTGAAGTCGGAGACATCGGACCAATGCAGTCTAGATGGACAACCACCTCTCACCCGGCGGGGGGGGGGGGAGTGTATGCGTATCCTAATCATGCTGAGGTTTTCCGTTGAGAAACTCCAATGCTGGACTGGATGAGCAACCACCTCTCACCCAGTGGGGATATACTGATATCCAAAACACGCCGAGGTTTTCTGCTGAGAAAGTCCAACTCTAGATTAAACTGGTGCAACGAAAACCACGATGTCACGCAATCCCGCTTCTGAGACCCACTGAGAATACAGGCTCAAGCCTTGCGATACTCTGAACCTCTTGTGGTCCTCTCGAGGATCTCATGTAGTTCTTTCGGGGACCACGGGACCTGTAGAGGACCACAGGAGTAAATTCAGTAGGATCAAGGGGCAGTCTTTGTAGTAGAAGCGAATGAAGAAGAAGAAGAAGATACATCATAAGTCAGTGTATGTATGGCGTAGAAAAATGGGGGCCACCTTTCAAAGTGTAGCCTGGGTGCATGTGTGGTTGTTTCACGAAGCTTGTGAGAAGAGTTGTCGCCCATATTGAAGAAATCACAGCCTTGCACAAATGTTAAAAGCACAACGAGAAACTGTATATGAAATAAATGAATTGAAGCGTATCGTGACACTGGGGAAGGTTTTAATCCTATGTGAGGTGTTTCCTCCATTTACAAACGCTCTTGCTGTGATCGTCTGGTACTTTGATTACCCGCTTATCTGCATTATCTGTTCCTCGACTGATGTTTCCGGGTCTTATGTTCTTGCATTAACACTGTGCACGTTGTCAAGTTGTAAGGATATATCAGGACAAAAGTTTCCTTGGTGGAAAGGGGAGTGGGGTGGGATATACGCGTCATGATGAGAGAATTTGTTCTATAACACTATGCTATTGGTGTGACGTGCAAGATGGCGGACGTTTTTTTTAAACGCTCTTACAGGCAAGCACAAATCAGCGGTGTTCCACTTGATCTGTCACATATCCTGTATCGGGAGTTGGGCACAAGGCTAACAACCTTATCATGGAACCTACCTAGAGACATAAAGCTAACAACCTTATCTTGGGACCTATCTAGAGGCGACTGTAGATGGGGAAAAAAGAAATCGTTATGGAAACTCGCAAAGAAACCAATCGAGCATCAGGGATGCCAACTCCGAAGAGCTCATTTGCCGGTCCTAAACACGTGACAAAAATTGGATTCTGGAATGTAAGAACGATGACAGCACCAACAAAAACTACCCAGGTCATCAGAGAAATGGAGAGACACTACCTACACGTACTGGGCATCATTGAAATGCGATGGACAGAAACAGGTAAAAGATCGGTGGAAAACGGTAAGTTAATAATACATTCAGGCAGAGAAGACGGGAAACATCAGGAAGGGGTAGGTATAATTATGTCAAATTTAGCAGCAAAGAGCCTTGTAGAATGGGAACCAGTGAACAGTCGTATAATAGGAGCACGATACAACCTACGACACGGAAGAATGACAATAATACAGTGTTATGCACCCACGAACGATGCAGATGATGAGGTGAAAGACGATTTCAATCACCAATTACGAGAAATTATTAACAAAGTCCGTAAACACGACATCCTAATTGCTATGGGGGACTTTAACGCTAAGGTAGGGAAAGATAACACCGACGTTGAAAAAGTAATGGGGAAAGAAGGAGTTGACACGGTAAATCAGAACGGAGAAAGATTAACTGAAATATGTCTAATAGAGGGCATGATCATTGGAGGCACAATATTTCCACACAAAGAGATACATAAAACAACATGGATATCTCCAGATGATAGAACTAGAGACGAGATAGATCATATGTATATTAGAAAGCAATACAGAACATCTCTGTTGAATGTAAGAGCATATAGGGGTGCAGATGTCAACAGTGGTCACTATCTTTGTATAGGGAAAATAAAAAACTGAAAAGCCAACACAAGAAATCAGTACACAGAAAGATAAACTTGCAGCCACAGCCTACAAGAAGAAAATACTAACAGTAAGTTCAATCAGGAGCTTTCCAATCGTTCCACAACACTCAGTGAATTAGAGGAGATAGGTATAGATGAATTATGGAATTCTTACAGCACAGCCATAATCACAGCAGCAAGCGCTGGACTAAAAAAACAAATAGAAAACTATGGATATCAGAAAACACATAGAAGTATATACATGAAAGACGAGCAGCCAAATTAAACATGTTGAATGTAAAGACAGATCGTAGAAAAGATCTGGCGAAAGCAAAATACAAATAAATAGACAAGAAAGTAAAACGTTCAGCTAGAAGGGATAAAAGAAAATATGTAGGCAATATGGCTAAAGAGGCAGAGAAAGCAGCAAAAACATGAGACAGCAAAACTTTATATAACATACAAAAGAGACTAACAGATACTATTACATCTAAAGAAAGACCAGTCCTTACCAAAACTGGAACCCTATTAACATCACGTAAAGACCAAAAGCAAAGATGGGCTGAACACTTCCAAGAAATACTTAATCGACCACACCCAAAAGAATTGTTAAACGTTGAAACCGACTTACCAAACCCACAATTAAATGTCAACCTGGAAATTACATTGCATGAAGTGGAAACAGCAGTGAGTTTAATGGCTAACAACAAAGCTGCAGGTGAAGATGAAATAACATCCGAAATGTTAAAACCTATTAGTAGTGACAATATGAGACAACTACAGAGAATGTTTAATAAGATTTGGAAAGAAGAAAAGGTCCCTTCTAATTGGAGAAAAGAAATCATTGTTAAAATACCCCCCCCCCCAAAAAAAAGGCTACCTTAGTGACTGTAACAATTGGAGAAGAGTAACCTTAGTATCAGCTGTGTCAAAAGTATTTTGCAAGGTCATTCTGAATAGACTTAAAAATATAGTAGATACTGCAATGAGAGAAGAATAAGCAGGATTTCGAAAAGGGAGAAGCTGTCTCGACCAGATCTTTACTCAAAGGAAAGAACATACTTGAAGAACATATTGAAAAGAAGAAACCATTAATACTGAACTTCATAGACTTTAAAAAGGCATTTGATAGCATACGCAGAGATTCAGTGTGGAGAATTTTAAGTCTATATGGAATACCATCTAAAACTGTCAACATCATCAAGGACCTCCACACTGGATATGTTTGTGCAGTAAAAACAGACGAAGGGATGAGTGAACGGTTCCAAATTGAAACAGGTGTGAAACAAGGATGTATACTATCGCCCTTGCTTTTTTGGAATTGCAATAGAATTCATAGTGAAAAAATGCTGCACAGGTAACACAGGTATTGATTGGGTAAATGGAACCCAACTAGAAGATCTTGATTTTGCTGATGACATAACTCTTATTAGTAACAGTGTGAAGTCTGTGCAAGAAAAAAACAGATATTCCGTCTTCACTGGCTAGCAAATTTGACTTGAAATTAACAAGGACAAAACTAAAATAATGAAACTACCCATTAATCAAAATGGAAAAATACACGTAGAAAGGACAGATGTTGAAGAAGTCAGTCAATTTACATACCTTGGCAGCTACATAGACCATGATGGTGACACCAGAAAGGAAATTAGAATTAGAATTGCAAAAACAGCGTCGATCTTCAAGAATCTTGAGAACATGGCATTCACAAGTTATAAGCACAAAAACCAAGTTAAGACTATTAAATTCAAGTGTAATATCAACACTCATTTATGCACGTGAAAGCTTAAAAACAACTAAAAAAATAGACAAGAAATTAGACTCTTTTGAAAACAAATGCTTAAGGAAAATACTCGGCATCAAGTGGAACGAATTCAAAAACAATGCAGAGATGAGACAGATGACGAACAACAACTAGTCTAATGGGTGATCAGGAAAAGGAGATGGACATATGTTGGTCATGTGGTGAGAAGAAACGATCAGAGAATCCCAAAACAAGCTATCAAGTGTACCACAACAGGCCAAAGTAAAAGAGGCAGACCACGTGAAACTCTAAAGAGGACAGTGATAAGAGAGGCCAAACTAATAAGCATTAAATCCCTTGATGAGGTTGAAAAACTCGCCGAAAACAGGAACAATTGGCGAACTACATTGCGAGCCCTGTGTGACGTTTAATGGCACGGGAAGGATAGAAGATATAAGATATTGGTATTTTAATTTGGTAAAACTCATATAATGGGGCTTCTGGTGACGCTGTATAATCTGTGTTATATTGTGTGT
The DNA here is from genome assembly GCA_009760885.1 of Achatina immaculata. Taxonomy (NCBI): domain Eukaryota; kingdom Metazoa; phylum Mollusca; class Gastropoda; order Stylommatophora; family Achatinidae; genus Lissachatina; species Lissachatina immaculata. The sequence continues at coordinate 90,399,000 of CM019691.1, read as the reverse complement.
TATCTATATACGTATCATAGATTTGTTATAATTCGCAAAAAAAGTAGATATGGACTTAGGTCTGAGATATTGGTGGAACTTTTAATTTTCGTTTCATGTCAGCCTGAAGTGTTTTATTAGTACCTGAAAAACATGTAACTGCCTCATTAAAAAAGTGATTATTTATTTGTTGTGAAAGATATAAATTCTTTAGCAGTTTGTCTACCCGTCTACTTTTAAGATGATTGTATAGTTGTTGTTATTATTATTATTATTACAAATGACAAAATTCCTTCACTTATGATTTTGTTTTTTATTTTTTTTTTGGGGGGGGGGCGGGTAGTTTTCTAAACCTGTTATTTAGTTTTTCCTTTTAGTATTTATTTCCCGTGCAAAATATTGCTTTATATCGACTTAACCTTGTCTCTTGAAAGTCACTACTTGCTTTTTTTTTTTAGTAAGTGCAGAACTGTGGTTTATTAGAAGAATGTTGCGAATCCCCTGGACAGCAAAAATAACTAATGAAGAATGTATGAGAAGAGCTGGAGAGACAAAAAAACCTTGTCAAAAAGATAAGAGAGAGACAATGTACTTTCATAGGACATGCAATGAGAAGAGGGGGCATTGAAAGTATTATAACAACAGGAAAAATAGAAGGAAGAAGATCAAGAGGAAGACCAAGAGAAATGATACTGGACAGTCTGACGGGATGGTGTGAGAGGAGATCACCAACTGAACTGATGGCCTGCATGAAAGATCGTGTACTCTGGAGAAGCATAATAGCCAACGCCAGTCGGCACGGCACCTGATGATGATGATGATGGTGATGATGAAGTGCAGAAACATAGGAACTAAACTAGAAATGTGGGGCGTACAGCGCGCGAAATGAAGGATTATCTCGTTTACAAAGGATTATCTCGTCTATAAAGGATTATCTCGTCAGCCAACAAATGGACAGAGAATTGTGCAGATTCATAATCGTGATTATAAAACAAAAGACGCAGTTTAAAAAATTATTATTATTAATATTTTAAAACAGCAAATGTTTACAGTAATGAATTAGTGACCGCACACTGTCCATTCGTAATTAATGACCAAAACAAGATGTTGCCAGGGTAAAACTCTTTTTTTTTAAAGGTGTAATTTAGTGTAATTTAATTTTTTTTAACGGTGTAATTTAATTGTCATTTGTAACTTTCCATTCTCCCCCCCCCCCATCTGATAACATCAATTAATTATAATCAGCGAGTTTGTCCCACGTGCGGTGATATTTAGTTACCCAGTTTGGCATGGCTAATCGAGCTCTCTATCTTTTCTAACGATTTTTTTTAGGACTGGGACAAATTAAAAGGCTCATACTGATGTGACTTACCTTCAAGCGATAACCTGTTCTGTCATCATTTACTGACAGCCCTTAGACCACTACAGTCAGGTGTGCCACGTCATGCAGATACATATTCTTTGTATTCGGAAGCAGTTTATCCTCGGCACGATGTGTAGGGTGACGTTTTACTGCCTGGGGATCGACTGGAGGACGCTGGTGGTGGTTTCTGCCGCGTAGTTTAATTCATCTGTTTTTCCTATGAGGCTAATAGTTGCCACTTGTTTTTGTAAACTTTGCTGAGAAATAGGGGTTTAATTATGAATACATAGTGACAGCGCTAGGATTTTTCGAAACAGGTAAACTTGTACCTGTATCCGAAGTACCAGTTTTCTCAATACGTCATTCGGTGTGTTATGCTTTTTTTGCAATGTAAAACCGAGCATACTTAACAAACAACGGAAATTAAATGTTGGCATGACATTAAAAAAACTGTATTCCCTACGAAATTTACTATTTACAAAATGCTCCATGCGGAAATACAGTCGAAACTGGCTGATTCTAGTCCATTCAAATTAAGCTTCATCAGCCTACAGGCCTGAGTATCCTCCAAACGATTTCACTGGGTACTTTTTACTAGGTTTTTTATAATATAAACCCATTACAGTAACCGACGATCTCCAAAACTTTCGATTTTTCTCGTTTTCTTAAAAATCCTTAATTTACCAATAATTGCCAGTTGACCCGATCACTGATACATGGGTATAGCTGACGCCATATTTAGCATAATTTCTTAAGTTTCTTCTTCCAAACAGTGCGTGAAATTCTGAATTTACCATGAATCACTGTAAAACCCAGAAACACATGCACAGAAAATGAAACTGCCCATCTGATTGTAATTTCTGTTTCTTGCATGCAACTATGAAGGGGGGAAACTCTTGGCAACTGATGACACGATGAAGATCATGCACAGGAGTGGCAAACCTTTCAGAGGGTTCATGCCAAGTTCGGCTCGATTCTTTATTAAAGACTTCACTCTCGTGTCACTAAGAATTTTACCATGTACATGTATTGTAAAGTGTGAACTTTTGGGGTTTTCACGTGCCCCCCTCCCCAAATTGCTCGCTTACCTGTTTTGGTAGGTGTGCCATCCCTGAACTTCAGTGCTTTCTTTGGTTTTCTGGAGCAGACCCAAAAGGCAGGTATTTGAAAACAAATCATGGACTCCTCTTTTATTGACTAGGACGTGGTATAACAACAGACTGTTCGCCTTGAGCACCACTTGAAGATAAAATAAGATCTTTACCAGATGTATTCCACTGGCTATGATGAAAGTATCATATCTCTGACACAGTCATCACTTCTTCTGTTGTCATTTGATACACGAGTTCGCTAGATTTCAGCGTCATATCATTTTAAACAATACGAGCTGCTGAGTAAAATTAAAACCGTTCTAACCGCAGTGAATCAGAAATACTGCTAGACAGCAGGCTGTATGAAGAACTGATGAAGCAGCTTAGACCAAATTCTAGTGTAGCTTTGCATTGTACTTTGGATATTGTTTTAGAACGGAATCATAGTCATATAGCATCTCTCTCTCTCTCTCTCTCTCTCTCTTTGAACCTTAAGTACCCAAGACACATGGGGATTCCACAAGGTTTTTCCATAAATGCCTGTCCTTTGCCTTTTTCCGCTCTTGCCTAGGTGAACAACATCCTCTCTGTTGTTATTGTCCGTGTCTCCTTTAGTCTACCCTTACTTCTGTTCTCCTGTGGTGTCCATCTTAGTGCTATTTTTTGTAGTGCGTCATCAGTCATCCGGAGCGCATGTCCCAACCATCGCTAACGTCTTTCCTCAATAATTGCTGTGAGAGGCTTCATCTGCATTTCTGCCAACAAGATGTTATGTTATTTCTTACGGTGTTTGGCCAAAATATTCTTCGAATTCTTCTTAAACGTTTAGTCTGGAAAAAAATTCAACTTGTTTTCTATGGTTTTGGTGATTTTCCAGCATTCACTTTCGTAGAGTAGTGCACTTAGAACATTACTCTTAAATATCCTGATTTTCATCTTTCGTCTTCATGCTTAGTTTTTTATTTTTTTTTTAGATTTCATTATAGTCTGTAGCATTGCAAAAGGTTGGTTTGCTCTAGTAAGGCTGCTGTTGATGTCCTCTGTGCAATCTCCATCTTCTTCTACTCAACTACCAAGATATACACATTCCTCCACTAACTTGTTATCTATTCCCAGTACATTTCCGTTGTTCATATTTTGCGTCATTAACTTTGCCTTTCCTAAGTTGATCTTTAATCCTATTTTGCTAGCATTTTGAGTTAGCTTGCTTATTTTATCTTGCGTATCTTTGTGTCTGCTTGATAGTAGATAAATGTCGTCGGCAAAGTCTCCAGTACTGTGTCGAGGTAAGACAGCATATAGAAGGCTTAAAATATAGTATAAATATACAATGCTTTCGATATTTCTTTCAGTGTTGGGGGAAGGCTCCACTGAAATAAAAGTTATTTGGAGACATCATATCTCTGGAAATAGCAGCACAGTTTATATCTGAGACCCAAAATTCTCTTTTGAGAATGAAAGAAGTAGGAAGCAGTAACATTAACAAAGTGGAACAGTAATTGTTCATATTTTTAAACACTGTTTTGTTTTTTTTCTTTCTAGATCAGCTACGGATATATACGAAGCAAATGGCAACACGATTCAAGGACTTCTTGCTGGGAATCTTGCTTGGGCTGTCCGTGACTTTCCTGTTTGTTGCCAGAACAATAGTGAATGACGTAATACAGGTACCCACGCAAGTAATTTAAGCTGTTGTGATCTTGAAACGTTGGATCCGCTGATAACAATTTTTTTCCCTTGAATATCAGACTGATGTGGGAATTAGGTGGTGACATTTTATCAGTGAGTTTTCCCTCTTGTTATCAGACTTGTGCAAACAGACATGATCTGATGTCTTTCATGTCTCAGCCGCTTTGGTTCATGCCCTTACACAAGTTTCAATTTCTCTGTGGCCTCCGTTCCCTGTTTGATCAGGAGGTAGGACTGCTTATTAAATAGCCATGAAAAAAAAACTGCTTTTGTCTGAATCTCAGCGATGTATTTCAGTCAGTTAAATCTCTTTATAAATACATCCATGGCATTATTAGTGGTACTAGTAATGCAATTTCAGGATTTATTATCTTTTGCTTTCATTTGATTTGGAGATTCGTTGTACATAGCAGCTGTTTTGGGGTTTTTTTTCACTTCATATATCTTCAGTGCATGTGAACCCTACAAAATTACAGAAAATATATTAGATGTGCACAAGAGCTGTGGTTTTCAGACTGTAGTATGCAAAATAACTTTTTTTTTTGCTCTGTAAAGAAGTTACATATCAAACTAAATAAGGAGTGCCCGAATAACACAAATTTCATTAAATCTTTAGCATGTACCTTGCGGAACTTTGCCTCCCTAACAGCTCTCTTGTAGGCTTTTGGATTGTAAGCAAGATCCCCTGCTGCTGATGCATCTATTCGCAGATCATCAACGATGTCTTGTAGCCATCTTCTACTCGGTCTTCCTCTCTTTTCCCCATTAATTACCATTCAAAGACAGTCTTCTCCAAGCTCTCATGACGTTAATATATCCAAAATATTTAAGTTTTCTCTTCTTTATTAACCAGCCTTCTTCAATATTAAATTCTTGTAGTATAGATATATTTGTTCTTGTTCTTTTATATTTATGATATTTGAAAGACTCTTCTATAGCGTTTACATTAAAAGACACTTAAGTGTTTCTCACCTCTTTTGTTAATTGTCCAGATCTCACAGGCATATGAAAAAATGCATGCCCTTAAAAGCCAAATTTTTGTAGTTTGTCCCTCTCCTCATTTTCTTTAGTTGTTTTAGCTTCTGAAAAGTGATAGATGTCCTCTTTTTAATCTCCCTCACTGTATCTCCATTATTCATTGGTAATGATATGAGATATTCAAAGCCTTCCACCACTTCCATTTTATCCTCAGTGATATATATTTCAATTGCCATATTTGTTTTGTCAGTTGTCATCAATTTAGTTTTCTTTGCATTAAGATAAAGAGATAAAGGCTTTGCTCTTGACCATTCTTACGTACTGACATAATTAGTTTCTCCATTCCTTTCTGTTTTGTGGGCAGTAACATTGTGTCATCAGCATATCTAATCTCTGATATTGCAAAATCTCCAATTTTTATGACATTGTAGAAACATATTAGCTAACACATCTTTATCAATGAATGTTAGAAAACGAGTCCTAAAATGCTATATTGAACCTATCTTGTTATATGGAAGTGAATCATGGACAATAAGCAAGTCTGCACAAAAATCATTGGAAGCAGCAGAAATGTGGTTTATTAGAAGAATGTTGCGAATCCCCTGTACAGCAAAAATAACTAATGAAGAATGTATGAGAAGAGCTGGAGAGACAAAAAAACCTTGTCAGAAAGATAAGAGAGAGACAATGTACTTTCATAGGACATGCAATGAGAAGAGGGGGCATTGAAAATATTATAACAACATGAAAAATAGAAGGAAGAAGATCAAGAGGAAGACCAAGAGAAATGATACTGGAAGTCTGACGGGATGGTGTGAGAGGAGATCACCAACTGAACTGATGGCCTGCATGAAGGATCGTGTACTCTGGAGAAGCATAATAGCCAACGCCAGTCGACACGGCACCTGATGATGATGATGATGTAGTGCTCTTTGTTTACATTTTCTCTGACATTTCTCTTTATGCTTTCAGTACACAAGTTAAGTAAGTAAGACGACACTATACAACCCTGTCGGGCCCCTTGTTTTATATCAACGAATCTTACTGCTGCCTGTTGGTCTAGACACAGCATTGCTGTTAACTGTACCACATGTATTGGAAATCCCATTTGTTCCCATTATTTCCCAAAGTTTCTGGTGTTTTACAGAATTAAATGCCTTCACAATCTAACAGAAAATATTTTTCCGCTGTAATTCGGATCACAATGTTTTCCCTGAATTTCACAGTATTGTCTGTATATTCAGTAAAGCACTTGAGTTCGAAATTAATCATTTCGATTCCTATTCTACCTTGAAATAATGGACACCACACTTAGTCCCGACTCGGGTGAGTAAGATTTTCTGTTGGTTCGAAGTCATATTAAAAGTCGTGGCTCTGATTTTCTTCAAAAGTTTATAAACGACCAAGTTGTCCGCTGTTTATGCCATGATGAAATGATCGATACCTTGTAGAAAAAAGAAATCTAATGACTAAAAGTAGATGTGGTAATTCTATGTTCTTGTAAGAAAAATGTAATGTTGCCTTTTAGCAGCACGAGAGTCACTGAACATTTCAGTCAGTGATAGCTTCGTAGGTGGTAGGAAATCTGAACTGTGTGTCAGAAAACGCGTTGTAAAGAACCAACACTTGATGGGGACTGTTAGCAAACATACTCTTGGATGGATGCTGCGGCATGCGGCGGGGCATATATGGGGTTGTCTTGAATGCAATGACGCCGGAGTCTGATTTTGAACCTTTTAACCTTCGTAAGTGGTTGCTGCAGTCTAGTGGTTCTAGTGCAGTCATTGGTTACTTAATTATGTTTATTTGATTGATATTTTATTTTTCTTTGACTGATCGGTGGGCTCATTGTATCTTCGAACTTTGCAACTAGCACTGAGGTGGAGGTCGTGACAAACAGTTATTCGATCTCATAAAGAATGGATCTTGGTGGCTTCTTTTTTTTTGGACTGGATATAAATATCAGGTTTCCATACATGCTGTGCTGTCAGGGTAGCCAGATCGAGTCCTTCTTCCCTGCGCAGGATTAAATAACGCGGGGGTATTATTTGTGGTTATTTAACACTCATAGTTAAAACGTGTTTCAAGTATGTTTTATTTTTCATGGTTAGAAACCTGTAGAGGTGCAGCTCCTCCTGTGCGCGGGGTCAAGGTGTTAGTGGCATGTAAAACAAAACAAAACACAACAAAAATACCAAAGAGCAGTAATATACTTGACAAGTGCCTGGGAAATCTTGGTTTAAATGTAAATAAGATACACCGTCCAAAGAATGCGAAACCAAGAGCAGTCGGGCTTATTGCTGGGGGAAGGGGCAGAACAATACAAATTTTATTATCGCATTTAGACGCTGAGATCTACAGTTGAATTACTGCCGCGAATATAAGGTATATGCTTATATGTGAACTGGAAACAGGACACCGATAACGTATCCTGTGAAATAAAATTGTCGGGTTAATCCTTAGAGCAGTTTTTACCAGATATGGGTGTCATCGGTCTAGATGTAATGTTTTTTTTTGTTGTTTGTTTTCATTTCATATCCCGTTTTAAGTTTGTGCAATTTTAAAAACAGAATTTCATCATCATCATCATGTGCCATGCCGGACGGCATGAGCAGTCATATTCTTCCACAAATTTCGGTCTTTGACATTTCTTAGTAACTGCCGCCGATTTCTTTCCATGCCGCAATATCAGACTTTCTAACATCAGTTCCCTCGGTCGTCTTCTGCGTCATTTTTGCCCTTTGTTATGATTTTTTCCCCCAATTTCTTCCTTTTCATCACATGGCTCAAGAATGATTGGCCTTCCTTTATCGTTGTTAATATACCTCGTTTTTCGTTAGCGTGACTCGAACAGGACAGGAGGTAAGAAACATGAACGAGGAGTAGGAATAATATTTGAGGAGCAAACATCAAGGGCAGTCGTGTGATATTTGATTATCTCGGACCAAGTCCTTCTAGCCCAACTGATAGGACGACTAATAAACGTAAATAATATACAAGTGCACGCTCCAACATCTGAAAGTTCTGAAGAAGATTTCATCACCATCATCATCATCAGGTGCCGTACCGACTGGCGTTGGCTATTATGCTTCTCCAGAGTACACGATCCTTCATGCAGACCATCAGTTCAGTTGGTGATCTCCTCTCATACCATGCCGTTAGACTGTCCAGTATCATTTCTCTTGGTCTTCCTCTTGATTTTTTTCCTTCTATTTTTCCTGTTGTTATAATATTTTCTATGCCCTCTCTTCTCATTGCGTGTCCTATGAAAGTACATTGTCTCTCTCTTATCTTTTTGACAAGGTTTTTTGTCTCTCCAGCTCTTCTCATACATTCTTCATTAGTTATTTTTGCTGTACAGGGGATTCGCAACATTCTTCTAATAAACCACATTTCTGCTGCTTCCAATGATTTTTGTGCAGACTTGCCTATTGTCCATGATTAACTTCCATATAACAAGATAGGTTCAATATAGCATTTTCGGACTCGTTTTCTAACATTCATTGATAAGGATGTGTTAGCTAATATGTTTCTCATTCTCTGAAATACAGTCTTTGCTTGGCCTATTCTGTTCCTAATTTCTATTTTGCATTTCCCATCTGAAGTTATTACTGCTCCAATGTATTTGAAAATCTGCACCTGCTTTAGAATAGTTCCGTTTAATTTTATACTGCATGCTGGTGGATTCTGTTTCTTAGATATAACCATAGTCTCTATCTTTTTGATGTTCAAAGTAAGGCCTTTCTGTTCACTTTCTTTGGCGACTTTATCCAAGAGATTGTACAGCTATTTGTACAGCTATTGAGATGTACAGCTGTTTTAACAGACATAGAGACAGCCCTGAAACACACAAATTCACATGAAGTTACTATAGTAATGGGAAATGTTAATGCCAAAGTTGGTAAAGGAAAAAAGTCAGACGTTGGTGATTACTGACTAGGGGAGAGGAATGACAGAGGTAGTAAATTAAATGAATAGGCAAAAATACATAGCATGGTTGTAGGAAACACCTGGTTTAAGCAACATCATCGAAGACCCGCAACGTGGTACAGCCAGACAAAAAGACTTTTAACCAGATAGACTACATATTAATCAAAAGACGATTCCGAAATGCTTTACTGAGGACAAAAATCATGCAAGGAGCAGACTGTAATAGTGACCACGACCCACTGAGTGGAAAAATTAGAATAAAGCTAAAGATACAGAAAAGTGAGAAGCATCAAAATGAACGCAGAACTCCTTAAAAATGACCAAGATCTGCGAGAACAATACGGAGTTATTGTAACAAATAGATACAGTGCAGTAGCAAAGATAAATAGTATAGATGAGCAATGGGCGATGATAAGAGATTCTATCCAGAAAAACGTTAAAACGTTAAGGAGATATGAAAATACCACCGAAAAAGACCCCCCCCTCTCCCAGAATAAATTGATGACATATGGCATCTTGGGAGTGATGGACGAGAGAAGGAGGAATAAAAATAACCAAGAAAAATATAGCAGGATAAATAAAGAAATGAGAAGCATATGCAGAGAAGCAAAGCACTCCTGTAGGCTTCTCGGTTGTGAGCAAGATGGCCTGCTTCTGATCCATCCATCTGCAGATCATCAGCGATGTCATGCAGCCTTCTTCGCCTTGGTCTTCCTCTCTTTCTTTTTCCCATTATGTACACTTCAAGACGGTTTTCTCTAGATTATTATGACGTTTAATGTGTCCAAAATATTTAAGTTTTCTCTCTTTAATCTTCTTTACTAGCTAGCCTTCTTCAATATTAAGTTCTTGTAATATGAATATATTTAGGATTTATTCCTAACCCAAACAGCAACATGGAAGCAGCAAAAATGTTAATTAGAAGAATGTTGCGAGTCCCCTGGACAGCAAAAATAACTAATAGAGAATGTTTGAGAAGAGCAGGAGATTTTTAAAAAATCTTGTCAAAAAATAAGAGAGAGACAATGTACATTCATCTTTATCAATGAATGTTAGAAAAGGAGTCCTAAAATGCTATATTGAACCTATCTTGTTATATGGAAGTGAATCATGGACAATAGGCAAGTCTGCACAAAAATCATTGGAAGCAGCAGAAATGTGGTTTATTAGAAGAATGTTGCGAATCCCCTGTACAACAAAAATAACTAATGAAGAATGTATGAGAAGAGCTGGAGAGACAAAAAACCTTGTCAGAAAGATAAGAGAGAGACAATGTACTTTCTTAGGACATGCAATGAGAAGAGGGGGCATACAAAATATTATAACAACAGGAACAATAGAAGGAAGAAGATCAAGAGGAAGACCAAGAGAAATGATACTGGACAGTCTGACGGGATGGTGTGAGAGGAGATCACCAACTGAACTGATGGCCTGCATGAAGGATCGTGTACTCTGGAGAAGCATAATAGCCAGCGCCAGTCGGCACGGCACATGATGATGATGATGAATGTACTTTCATAGGACGCGCAGTGGGAAGATGGAGTGTTTAGAATATTATAACAACAGGAAAAATAGAGAGAAGAAGAGCCAGGGGAAGACCAAGAGAAATGATACTGGACATTCTGACGGGATGGTGTGAGAGGAGATCACCAACTGAACTGATGGCCTGTATAAAGGATCGTGTACTCTGGAGAAGCATAATAGCCAACGCCAGTCGGCACGGCACCTGATGATGATGATGATGATGACGACGAAGAAGAAGATGTCGACGACGATGATAACACTGCTTATTAGTTATCTTGGCTGTCCATGGGATTCTCATCATTGTTCTCAGGAACCACATCACTGCTGCCTTCAGTAATTTACACATTTTCCTGCCAAAAGTCCATGATTCACATCCGTGTAGCAAAATAGGTTCAATATAGCACACTAATACTTTCTTTCTCACATTCAGTGACAATGACGTATTGCACAAGATGTTTTCCAGTTTCGAAATGCTACTTTTGTCTGATATATTCTACTTTTGATTTCTGTGTTACATTTCCCATCAGCTGTTGTCACTAATCCCAGGTATTTAAATTTGTTCACTTGTTGCAGTGTTGTTCCATTGATGTTACAGGCTGGTGGGCACTTCTCTTTTTCTCCATTTTCTTGATGTTCAGAATAAGTCCTTTCTTCATCCTCTATCCATTCTATCAGTGTTATCTTATCTCTACTGTCATCCACATAACGCAAATTATTTAAATTATTTCCTCTCACTTTTATTCCTGGAATGTCTGTTATTGATCTCATGATGTTTTCACTATAAAGAGAGAACAGATCAGCTGAAATAATGCGTCCTTGTAATTTCATCTTTAATTGATTTTATTCTGGACGTATCTAAAATGTGTATTATAACAATTATAGCACATAGTTAAGTATCGTACTGTTGCTGCTGTTACCTTAGCTAATATTACTACAGTAGTTTTCTATGTAGGAAACTCATTGATGTAAACGAATGCTTCTTATACATTTATTAGCTGAGATTGTTCATTTCCATATTCCAGAAAATTCTAGTTAGTTCAGAGTTACAGAATGTACTGTGGTGGCTCATAACACTCAGCGACGAAATTCTTGCGTAGATTTACACTGTACTTCGGATATTGCTTCAGAAGAGGGTCATAGTCGGGCAGCATATAGAAGGCTTAATATATAGAATAATATTTAATGCTTTCGACATTTCTTTCAGTGTCATGCTTCTTTATTATTCAAACAGCTATTCGCCGCAGATACCGTCTCCACCTCCAGTTTCTTTTATATACAAAACAATTCCCCTTAAACCTGTGTCATCATGTTTCATCAATCTGCGGTCGTGCACACATGCCATAAATGTAATAATAAATAACAGATAATTAGAAGTAATGACAAGAGGGGAAAATTCTCTTAATTTAAGCACGCATAATTTAAGAGTGCAATATGTTGGGCTGTTCTTGTTTTGCATTGCTTTCGTCGCACGTTTGCGGTCTTCTAGTGTGCCACAAGAGTCAAATGAAAAAAGCCATTCATCATCCCGTAGGTTTATCTTCCACACGATGGACACTGGAAGAAGTTACTAAAGTATTTTAAAAGTATTTTCCACAATATAACACCACACAGTACATCACGTCAGTGCCCATCGTCCCATGTACAACGACTTGCTTGGTTGCCCTAGAGGTCTCGGAACTTTTGAAACGCGTTTCGTAGGAGTTAGCTCGCTTCTTGTAAGCCAAGAACCATTTGAACGCTCAAATCAGAATTACTGGCCGTAATAACAGTAATAATAGTAATAATAATAATAATAATAATGTTTCTTGTTTTATTCCAGGCTGTGGTCTAAAAAAATGACGGGATAAGTTGTAACAGAATTCTTTAATTCTGTTCTTTATTCTATCTAAGGGATATAATCCATGGTAAATTTGGTATTTTCACTAACTGATTAAAGCCCTTATTTAATTATGGCGTAGATTGTTGGTGTAAAGGAAAGGCCAGTCTTGACACTAGAAATCCCGGGATTTATGATCATGTTTGATGAACTTTACCTTGACATGTTCTTTTTTTTTTCACTCAAGCTTAGTTAAGACCTTGGAAAATCTCGGGAAGTAGCGAACTTTATCCTGATATGTTTTTATTAAAAATTAAATTTGGAATCTCCAGTTAGTTTTTCACTGAAGGTCATTTTTGGACGTTGAAATCCAGAGATTTTGATTGAACTTTCTCTAGACTTGTTTTTATGGCTAACTAAAATTAGGTTGTTTTTCAGAGACTATTCCACGGTCTTAAACAGGCGATTTTCATGAAGTTTAGACTTTCTCGTGGACGAATGTTTACGAAAAAAGGAAAGGAGAAATTGTTGATGACATTTAAGCGCTGAACCTTTACGTAGGATGATTATTGTTTAGACAGAGATTAGAATGTGGGATTAGGATAGAAGATAGGAGTGTGAGAATCATAGTGACAGGCTTGTGATTAGTGATTGAGTTATGTGATTATTTTGAGTGAGATTTTTTTTATAGATAATTGAGAGATTTGATATCATTATGGGTTAGAAAGTGTTCTAGGAAATTGTGTAGTAATTTATGATGGAATGTGAGTTGAGTTTTCCTTCCGTGGATCCAGGTATGTTTACTTGTAACTGAAGAATGTAACAATAGTTCTTTTGAAGCGTTCTAGGACTTATAAGGTCCGATGCTTGTGTTATTTTCTTACGGATCCATGGAAAGGCTTCTTGTGAGAATGTAAGTTGGCATTTATGTCCATTCATGCTGTATGTCTGGCAGTTGGTCTGAGTGTGAGTGTAGTGTAGCCCACTCCTTCCTTATATGGCGAACAAGCTCTCGTCAAGGTTAGGAGTGGTTTGTTCATTTATTACAATCAATATTCTTCATCCTCACTGATCACCGCCAATTCTTTTTATAATAAATACGTAGTTTATTTGATTTCATAAAAATCGGGTGCCAGTGGTCTTCAAACTGTTGTATTGTCTGTGTGCCTGTACATCTAGAGTCTGAGAATTTAAGTTCGTTGAAAATCTTATACTAGTAAGGTACTAAGATATTAGTTAGAACACTAGCAGAAAGTAATGAAATTGAGATTTTAACCATTAAATTTTATCATAATCCCAGAAATAATCTCTGACATGGCACACAAAATACATCACGCAAGTAACAATCTGTTAGCCTGATATATTACATACGGGTGACCAGAGATTAACAATATACTTAAAATGGTCCTCTTTATGAATGAGTTTGCAGCCCCGTCTTGTTATGTCAGTAAAGTGGGACCTGTGACACTGTGTAAACGTGGAGTCATTATGTTAAACGGTCACGCCTGACCCGCACGCAGAGAACAGCATTAATTAAGACGATTAAATAAGCAGACATCTTTTGGATTGTGTTGTGCCTCTCATCAAGTGCTTCTTGCACGTGTTTGAAAAGTTACGAAGCCAGAAACTGCCTTTCATATAAGACATAAAAAAGCTCACTTGTGCTTTTCACGTGATCGTACGCCAAGTTTCGGAAAGATGAACAAAGGTATACATGGTGGCATGTTAGTAATGTTTTTTTTTTTTTTTTAAATATCACGCACTGCCCGCGTGTTGTGAAATATTAATGAAAAATTCTCCCTTGTGCTAGATACAGGCAGTGGTTAGCCTAGGGGATTTATCCTGAACATTTCGAGAACAAGTATACAAACATTTTTATTTAATGACAGATAGACGTGTGAGTATCAGTGTGCAATCAGTTTTAAACTTTTCACTTTTGTTAAACATAATTTTTTTTAAAGGGGGGGGGGGGGGGGGGAGGAGGAGGAGGATCGCATGGAGTCAGTTCGGCGGGAACCTGTTTCTCATTGGTGAATTTACCAGATTTAGAAATAATAAAATCATAAAACTCACCCACCCCCTCCAGGCTGCTCCTTAGTTGACTGTGTAGGCGAGCAGTTGAGCTCCGTGCATGTGTGTGTGTGTGTGTGTGTGACAGTACGTGACATATGACTTAGGTATGTTGCTTTATAGTTTTATTTTGTAGTCTCGAATAGGACTCAGTGCGCTTTATGAGTTCCCTTTACCAGTAGTTTCATGGGCACGTAGCATTTGTAACCTTTGGCAGTTATGCGTTGCTATGATTACTGTTATTCCTTCTATTGTTTCATTTAGATATAATTAGAGCATCTATCACCATGTGCACGACCGCAAAAAATACGCAACAGGAGTCATTGTATGAATCTGTGGTGGTGATGATGATTATGATGATGTTGCAGATGACCATTTTCATATTTCTTGCTAACGAAGATAGTTTACGGGTATATGAAGCCCGTTACCGTTAGAAAGAGGCTGCACTTAAAACATTGTCTTTGAAGCCGGCCACGTTAACCGTGACTTGTCGAAAGTGCGTAACAAAGTACGACGTTTTGCTGTGACTGATGTTGAAGACATGCCGTCTCCGACACCTTTATGGCTGTAGTAATCTTTCTGTGGCTGCTCCACGGCTTGTGGGAAGTTAACAGCTTAGGAGACCACAGTAAAGTTCAGTATTTGAGACTAGATTAACCTGAGAAATAAGAAGAAGAAGAAGATGCTGATGATGATTATGATGATGATGACGACGACGACGACGATGATGATGATGATGATGATTCAGTATTTGTAATTCTTGCAGATGGATACCCCCACACTCACGAGAGATTCACTAATCTTCGAGTCTCACGGATTCTTTAAAATGGGCGTGGTTAACGGAACCAAGAGCAAGGATGTGGACGAAGGATACCAGTTTGACAGTCTCCTTGGTAAGTTATGATTGTAAGCGCGCTTTTACTTCCCCTGTCTGTTCCGCTCTTATTTGCCTTATTTAGCATTCTCTGATCTCTCGCTTATTCTTGGTATTCATTTCTTTTCTGATTGTCTATATAATGTCACTATACTCGAATTTTTGTCTGTGCGTCTTTTAGTGTTATGGCTGTACATATGTTTTAAGTGTCGGCTAGTATTCCGGGGGGGGGGGGGGGGTAGGAATTCGATTTTTTTTTCTAGAATCGTTTTTCTTTATTTTTTTTTTTCCAGTTTGTAAATGCATGCAAATTTATTTCCTTCCCTTGAGGATAATTTTATGTTTGTTTTATTGCAGTTGTTTGTGCTAACATGGATTGTGCATGAGTTTTATAGGTACTGTTCAAAAAAAAAAAAGACACGCAAAACTACTGTAGTCGTAATGGACACCAAATTTAAGAGTTTAACAATGAAATGATGTTTATTAAATTTGGTTTGGACTGTTATTCTTTGCGACTGAGACCTCCGTTTTAGTAAGGTGCATTCCCTCCTCTGGCCTGTATCAGAGAACATATCCTTGACATGGATCCGATTAGCCGTTGGATCTGTTGTGGGATGGCTGCCCACTCTTCTTGCAGTGCAAGAGACAACTGTCGGAGATTGGTTGGCACCACGTCTCGCTGGCGGACCTGTCTGTTGAGTTCTATTGGGTTCCTGTCTGATGACATGAATAGCCACGGAATGGTCTGGACGTTGTTGTCAGCGAGGAACTGGGTGGTGAGTTGTGCCACATGAGGTAGAGCTTTATCCTACTGAAAATCGACCCTGGTGCAGCCAGAAGTGGAAAGACATGATGACGAAGAATTTCAGCGACGTATCATTCGGGCGTCCTTCAATTTGCACCATGAAGTTGATCGTCCCCCACACCAGTACACCTCCACCACCATGTGGAGGAGCCTCATCCACGCAGTTCTTGGCATAGCGCTTGTGGACTCTGCGGTAAACCGCCTATCTTGCTGGAGCAGAAAGAATGATTCATCACTAAACTAGACCCTTCTCCAGTCATTGGCAACGGTCCATCGACGATGCTGGTTCACCCACTGCAGTCGGTTCTGGCAGTGCCTGTCCGTAAGAACAGGACCTCTGTAGGCTCTTCTAGCTAAAAGACCAGCGTTGCACAGTCGGTTCCTGACCGTTTTATCTGAAATTCGACGAGCTACTGTCATTGACTGGACTGTTGAGGACACAGATGCAAATCGATTCCTGAGGTGATGCAGCCGTATGAAGCGGTCTTCGGCAGGAGTTGTGACTATGGCTCTTCCACTACGTGTCCAGTCTGCAACTAAGCCAGTTTCTTGAAATAGTCTCCAAAGGCGACTGATGGTGCTTCTAACCACATTAAATTATCTTACCACTACACTTTGTGACTGTCCAGTCTGTAAACGTCCAATGATGATGAGTCGTTGTTCTGTAGTGAGATGAGCCAGAATTGCGCATTGAATTTTCA
Source organism: Achatina immaculata (assembly GCA_009760885.1). Taxonomy (NCBI): domain Eukaryota; kingdom Metazoa; phylum Mollusca; class Gastropoda; order Stylommatophora; family Achatinidae; genus Lissachatina; species Lissachatina immaculata. Next base: position 90,382,180 of record CM019691.1, on the reverse strand, counting down.
AATGAATTGATTCGAGGAGCGTCAATGTTTTATAGGCATTCAATAACATGGTCAGCGAGTTTTGTGTTCAGTAAATTTCACGGGATTCTCGTGAACCTGTCATGAGTTATTGTCAAAAATGCTGTTTTGACTAGTGTCGCTTTTCTGTGCTCATGAATCATCTACTGAGTACAATTCAGGTCAGCAAGTGAAGGTGATGTCCAGATGAATGTTTCAGACAATTTGCCCTTGTCTGATCAGCAAACTTCAGTTTAAATCGCAACATCGTATTTGTTGTGTTTCTTGTTTTGAACTGTATGTTTTCATGCCCTAAGTTTTTTACCTCGTTTCTTTACGTTGAATTATCCCTCGTTTTCTGCTAATATTTCCTTCTTCTGTGTAATATCCTCTAATATTTCATCATTATTATCATAGCCTTCATCTGTCCCTGCATCCCTCTGCGACTGCTGAGATTGTGACTCTCTGTATGAGTCTGTATTTGGCATTTCTGTCTTCCATCTAGATGAGACATACAGGAAACGCTCCTTTTAAAATTTATTATGTTGATGAAGCATTCACAGACTGTCTTAACAGGGGACGACTTTATTGCGAGAGAGCTGAGAATGCAGGTGCGGGTGTTAGTGTGGGTCATGACCTCACCTCAAAACCTCAATTCCAAGGCTCAAGCCATTAAGGAGACATGGGGAAAGCGTTGCAACGTGATGATATACTTCAGGTAGTTATCATATATCTTCTGTAACAGTTATTTTTAAAAAGTCTTTGGTAGTAATATCTTTGTTTTCTTTGTTCTGTTATTCATTCACAAATTAATTTTTTTTGACAATGTGTGTATGTGTATAGAGAAAGAAATAGATGAGTCACATTATGTAAGGTTCAAACATTTATTTATCCCTTTTTATCCTGTGTATTTCATAAAGGCCTGTTCGATTTGGTTTGGCAGAATGAAATAGCCTAGGAGGAAGGCAGTTCATCTGGGGTGGAACTGGTTGAATCGATAGCAACGAAGCTTCTCGAGCTGGAGGCAGTTGGTAATATCCCAGTCCCGTCTCCCTCCCCCGACCAACAATCGATAGGGATCCTTTGCTACTAATATACTCACATGAGCCGTGATCCTCATTCCAGAAAGACTATGTGCAGATGTGTGCGGAATTCATCTATGATAGTCTTAGAAGATTTTAGCCTTTTTATGGCATTGCATAGTGGTCTTTCAAAAATGTGTTGAAACATTTGCTGAGTGTCTAGATTAGTATGGAAGGGCATTCATCATTTTAACTCTTTGTCTGCTGAGGGTGTTTCCCTCAAAAGACCAAGGGGGGTAAATTTCACAATGTGAAATGGGATGGTTATCACATTTAAAAGAATGACAAAGGCATAATCTGATCTATAGTATGAAGTATTATACCTTATTTTGAAGAAGAAAAAATGTATTTTGTTTTTCAAATAAAATTTTTTACATTTTGTTAGTATACAATAAAAAAAAGAACTAAGAACTGAGAAGAAAGAATGGAAAATGAAGGAATAAAATAATTTTTTTGTCACTTACCCATCAAGTTAATCCACTGTAGTTGGTCATATAATTCCATAATGAATAAAAATGTACACAAACACCTTTTCTTCACATATCTTCCAAAAGTTACATGAAAATATGCACTAGTTATGCATTCACAGCAAACTAAAAACACCAAGTGGGTAGGTAATATTTACATGAAAACAAGTGGGCGGTCGTTGACTAATATTTACCAGAAAACAGGCCATTGTGTTTTTGTTTTTTTTTTTTTTAATTTGAAGCATTCTACAACATTTAATTTTTTTAATTACACAATCTCCAGCATTACTTATTGTGATATTACAGCTAGTACTAGCAAAAAGCTGAGAAGTAGTATTACCAGCTACCCTTCTAACACATTTTTCTGCTGGACCAAAAAAAAAACAAAAGTTTTTTTTTTTGTATCAGCGCCACGTGGGTCCGAAAATTCACAATCTCTACTACTGCATTCTCTACACCACAGTCTAGACATTTTTAAATTAAATTCTGAGCTTGTAATGCAGAAATATGCTGCTCTGGACGAAAGAAACTAGCACTGGAAGCCATATTTGTTGATAAACAAAGGCCTGATAAACTTTGATAAACTGGCTTTAAATAAAGACAGAATCTCTCTCTCAACGCTCTCTTTGTTCAAGTTCCACGCGCCCGGAAGGAAGTCAACTGCTGGTTTTAAGATACTTTGATTATTTTCAAAATTAGAGAGTTACAAACCATCATCGCGCTGCGCGTCTATAAGTATATAGTAACAGGGATACAACCACGCAGGACGCATGTCCGAATACACAAAGAGTGTTGATTAGTAAAAAGGGCGTTTTCTGTTCTTAAATGTTAGGCAGTGTCTCTGAAGGCAGTGTATTGATCTGATGACTAAAATACACTATTATGAGAACTACCAATCTGTGGAAGTTTATTTTCCAACAGTAATGTGACCATCCACACCGATTTTTCCGGGATAGTCTCGACTTTTTTTAAAAACCATTTTCAAGCCCTTGTCCGGGGAAAAAAATCAGGCCATCCGTTTGTGCCGATTTCGATTAAATTGTCCAGATTTGTAGAATTTTTAATCACAAAATGGAATTTTTGAAAACCAGTAAATTAGACTCCAGGCTTTTTGGTCTTTTTTCTACCTGATTCTTTTCTTCGCATCAGGCCACACTTCCCGCGCGTGGATCCACGTGCAAGAAGGTGCGCTACGTTGGTGCTTTTTGTTGTTGTTGTTGTTATTTTTTCGTAATTTTGCTTAACTGACCCAGAGAGACGTAAGTTTTTGTTTAATGAAAAACTACAAAACCAGTTTTCATTCATTGCAAAGACTGGGGTTCTGACGTGCGTTCCAACACATGAGCGTCGAGTTTTTCCGTCAGTCGTAGTTGTCGCGGTGACATTACAGCTTACTTAAAAACAGTGACAGTCACAAAAGAGCAGTTTTCGTGGATCACAAAATCCGTCGATAACAACTTTTTCGAACATAAAAAAATTGCGAGAAGGAAGAGCGGTTAGCCGCAAGCAGTGGCAGATCATTCATTAAGCTGAAAAAGCTTAAGTCTAGGGACCAGTAAGGCAAGAGGCTCGGCGCTGTGGAAAACAACGCCACAGATGTAGATCTTTTTTTTTAAAATGAATTTTACATTAGGAGATTGTCGGAGGGGGTAGGGCCCTTTTTATGTGCCATAGTGGTAGTTAATCCGCCATTAGCCGCAAGTGAAGATGTTTTCACATATCACATGGTTGCACACAAACACAGTTTTAGGTCTATGAATTTGTACACCTGGGTTATTATAGATAACATAACAGCCCAAATATGCATGAGCACATGCCGAAGCGGAAGTAATTAACTTGAGTGTGCTCGGATCTCATGCCTTCAGTATGCTGCACTATGACAGTGCACCCAATCATAAAGAGGCCAAGTTTTCCACATTGCTTGTCAGTTATTTTTTTTTATTACAGAACTGGAGTGAAATCTGAAAATCGTTGCCTGGTGAAAAATCTGCTGTTGTGTGTGATTGTTTGAGTGACTGTATAATAAAAAAAGTTGTTGGATTCTGTGCAGATAACACTAATTCTAATTTTGGAGGTGCTGAAAGGAAAGGCAAAAATGATTTCATCAGTTTGCAGAAAAACATTGGGCGTAGTCTGATATGACTCGGATGTGCAGACACATTATATATTGTGACTAATTGTAGCAAAACATGACGTACACTAGAGACATGGCAAAACAAACGGACAGGTTGACACATTATCACAGTTAAATATAACAAGCACTAACTTAAAAGCCTCAGTAGCAGACCAGACCGTACAGAGAAATTTTTGACGGTCAATCTGACAAATTCAAGGGGTGGATTAAAAGCTTTGACAAACAAGCATACTTACCCAGACTTAACGATAAAAACAAGCATACTTAGCCAGACTTAACGATAAAAACAAGCATAATTACCCAGACTTAACGATAAAAACAAGCATACTTACCCAGACTTAACGATAAAAACAAGCATACTTACCCAGACTTAACGATAAAAACAAGCATACTTAGCCAGATTTAACGATAAAAACAAGCATACTTACCCAGACTTAACGATAAAAACAAGCATACTTACCCAGACAACGATAAAAACAAGCATACTTAGCCAGACTTAAGGGTAAAGACACAAAATTGCTGTCGTTCGGATCAAGTAGAGGTAGAATCTCAGATCACATTCACAAGGGGCTCATCTCCCAGCCATCAGAGACACGAAAGGAATTAAAGCGGGATTTAGCTCAACATTGTGGGGATATTACGGACACACAACATGCATTTGCATTACTGAAAAAACATACAGCAACAACAACAACAACACAAAAATGTACAGGCTTACGCTGGCAGATGCTTAGTAGCAGACGCTTTCCCAGACATACAGACGAAATAGCCATGAATCGACAGCTAGTAGGGATTTCTGTAGACGGTCTGCGCTACAGTTCTACGCAACTCAAGTTAAAGAGAGACAATCCTGACAAACAGAACCACGGCAATAAACATAGCAGTTGAGGACGATAACCTGACGCAACGGTTCAGTTCACGCACAGGGAAATACAATCCGCCAACACACAGACCGACCATGACTGTATAAACCCAACAGTGTCGAATAGACCTACAGTAGCACGTTATAATAGAACAGAAAAAGATGAAGGCAGTTACAGCACAGTCATATGGTCACCACAAGAAGGCCCGTAAGACTAGCATGTTTTAGATGTGGACAGGTGGGGCATAAACAAGCAAACTGCAAAGCACACCAGACTATACAAAGTGACAGATGGACACGACAGGGATATCACCAGGGAAACTAGACACCTGTTTCTGTTTTGAAACCGATGAGGACAGGTCAGAACATCCGAGAGTAGTACATTACGACATAAACATAGCAGTGTCACATAATTCATGTGTTATAAAAATAAGTAACCAGAAATTCAAAGTTTTAGTTGGTACAGGAGAAGAAGTTAGTCTAATTAGTAAAGACTTGCACGATAAATTAAAAGAAAAAGGATAACTTAGCTCTGACAAAGTCGCTTTACAGTCGGTCAGTGGCGAAAAATTGACAGTACACAGAGCGACTAAACTACCATTTGTTACAGGAATCGTAGCGCTAACACACCAATTTTACATCATATCCAACATAAATATTAGAAATATTATACTAGGGAATGACTGGCTTGATGCAAATGGCGTTCGAACATATCACGACTTGAAGAAAATAAGGATAAGAAAGGCGTACGTCAATTTAGAAAGAGATAGCCAGATGACATCTATTATCAGAGCAAACCAGACTACGATATTACAACCAAATACCACCAGTGTAGCCATGTCAAAAGTGAAAGGACCGGCATTGCAAATATCAGCTGTTGATAAGGGATTTATTGCAGAGGAATCTGGCTTACAAGATGCAATTGTGAAAATGTTATGTTGTGACTACCGAGCATTAAATAACATAACAAAACCTATCTCATATCCGTTACCAGTGATAGATGATATATTGGGAATATTAGACAAGGCTAACTATTTTACGACCTTAGACGCCAGGTCGGGATTTTGGTCTCACGAGGCGCAGAAAAAGAGCGCATTTTTTGTGCTTTTGGCATAGCTCGCCAGCAACATACATGATGCTAATGGACATAGTGCTCCAAGGTATGAATAGCTTGGCACTGGCATACATTGGCGATAAACTAATTTTCAATAACGGAAACTTGCGAATGCATCTCTATCACATCCAGCAGGTGTTCGATCGATTAAGACAGCACAATGTAAAACTAAAGATGAGTAAATGTTCTTACGAACAGAAACCAAATATTTAGGATTTGTAATTTCGAAGGAAGGAATCAAACCAGATCAGGACAAAATACGGGCCATTCAAGCAATGAAACCACCTCAGAGTGTTAAGCAGACAAGAGGGCTCATAAGTATATGCTCATATAGGTTCATCCCAAACTTTTCAAAAATCGCAGAACCAATCATAGCACTAACTAGAAAAATGTGAATTTCGGTGGACACATGAGTGCCAGAAAGCATGTCAGTATCTCGAGCAGAGTCTCACACGGTACCAGCCCTAGCACACCCCGGGCATAAGTAAGGAATTTGTCCTGTACACGGATGCGTCTGATATTGCAAACGGGGCTTGCCTAGTCCAGACCTGTGAAGAAGAGGAGGCAGAACATATCCCGGGCATAAATAACGAAAAACCGATCTATTTTCTGTCCCACAAACTTAGGAGCCAGTGTAAATGGTCCACAGTAGAATAAGAATGTTACGCAATTTATTACGCTCTACAGAAACTTGATTATTACTTACATAATGCCTCGTTTGTTATCAAAACAGATCATATGCCACTGAAAAATCTCCTAGAAGCGCCTGTGCACAACAGGAAGGCGCGGACATAGGCTCTCAGTATCACCGGATACAACTGTAGAATAGAGTACGTGCAGACATGGGTTCTCAGTATCACAGGATACAGCTGTAGAATAGAGTACGTGCTGACATGGGCTCTCAGTATCACGGGATACAACTGTAGAATAGAATACTTACAGACATGGGCTCTCAGTATCACGGGATACAGCTGTAGAATAGAATACGTGCAGACATGGGGTCTCAGTATCACGGGATACATCTGTAGAATATAGTACGTGCAGACATGGGGTCTCAGTATCACGGGATACAGCTGTAGAATATAGTACGTGCAGACATGGGGTCTCAGTATCACGGGATACATCTGTAGAATATAGTACGTGCGAGGCCGCAGAAAATACGTGTGCCGAGTTACTAAGTCGTTCTCGACCAGGAGGGGAACAAGTAAACGATGAGGATAACATTCCTAAAATTAATGATCATGCTCTTCAGATAAACACATTCAGTTCAAACCGGTTTCAGCCAAAGGAGTATGCCATGTACAAACCCCCAGTTAAGGATTCGCAAGAGACCCCTAAGTGGGATGGGATCGATGAAATAGTGGAACAGGAAAAAAGACGCTAGTATTAAGAAGATAAAGGACGACCTAGAGGCAAACAAAACAGATAAGAAGACACATAGCACATTTGTGGTTGTTGATCAGATAGTATACTTTATCTCTGACCCAGACAACGAATCCCACCTCCGACTATACGTACCAGCTCACCTAGAACTCCAGGTCCTACAGCAGTATCATGAAGGAGCGGGTCATATAAGCGTAGACAAAGTACGTATTTTATGCTATCAGAAATAAATATTATTGGCCGAATGTCTGGAAGGCGGTGTACCCATATGTCGATGGGTGCCTGATATGTAAGACACGAAACTGAATTTACAACACGATCCACTCCAGAAAACTGCATGGCAAAAATAAGTGTAGATGTTCCAGGATCATATCCCCCTTAGTGTGTCAGGAAATAAATATATAGTTAATTTTGTGGATCGCTATAGTCTTTGGCCAGAATGTTTTCCGGTGCCAGATATGACAAGTGAGACAGTTGCTAACTTACTAATCGAAGAATTTATCCCACGTGACGGACGTCCCAAATAACGTCCCATATCTGACAAAGGACCAGAGAACATAGGGCAGGCAGTGAAACAAACGTTGGAGAGAATGAATATTCGTCAAGTGACTACATCTTTGTACAGACCAAAGAGCAATGCTAGAAACGAAAGACAGCATAGAACGTTTGCAGCACATATCAGAGAAGGCGGCAGATAACCCTTCCACTTGTAACAAGCATTTAAATGCGAGTCTAGCAGCAGTTAGAGTGAATCGTAATCCCCCTATTACCTCCTATATACCAGACACCCAGTACTGCCTCTAGACAATATCCTTAAACCGAGGCGTAAGTACACAGGAGAACTTTCACACGAGATTTCGTTACAGGAACAACATACTCGTAAGGCGTTTCTCACAGTATATAAAGAAGACAAGGAAAAGGTAGAAGACATATGCGGATAAAGATGCCAAACTTACCGAGTTCAAGGTAGGGTATACCTTATTTTATAGAAATCACCACAGAACATCGAAAGTTGATAGCAAATGGAAGCTATACCATGCAGTACTAGAGAAACAATGGAAGCTATACCATACAGTACTGGAGAAACTAACACTGGTCACGTGTGACTAACGAGGCACATGTTGAAAACACACGTGAAATACTTAAGTTTGTCAGACAGAGATTGGTTGATCCCACCACTGCTTCCAAACGAAGGAAATCATCTTATGTAGTAGCTCCAGAAAATGAGGATGAGGAGAGGAGTAGTATGAGAGACTACCCCCCATACAGACACCGAGGTAGACCCAGTTAATGCCACACAGAACAAGTACAAGAGAGACTCCAAAACCCGGACAGTCCACTTCCCTGAACGAGACACGGTGCACAAGAGAAAACAGAAAGGAGAAAATAGAAAGGCCTCTACAAATAATACGAGGAGTCGTGGGGCGGGCCAGCAGGTTCAGCAGACGAGATCAAAGAAGGAGGTCAAAGGTAATAATCAGTTACAGCATTATACGAGTAGCTCGATGTCGTCATCAGATAGTGACACAATTACCTGCGACTTCGAGTCGTATGAATCGGACAGTAGCATGTATCTGTGGAGAGCGGAACAACAACACAACTCCTTCACATCATCAGAGGAAGTATATCTCCCCTCAGACAAGTGTTTCGGCCCTAGTTTGACACTCTAAAAAAAGGGGGGGGGGGTGGTCTGTCTGTGTCATGACTCCCAGAGCTCCTGTGTGTTGTTGCTTTTTTTTTTTTCCCCGGAATTGAACTCGTGACCTTCCAGTTGCCACTGCACTTTGAAGTGCATCTTTAGCAATTTAGCTACTGAGGACTGGTAATGGTTGTGACAAACGAAATTATTTAAATTCTCAATGCTTGTTTCGCATGCTCCACAGCCAGCATGATGCCTTTTCTGTTATTTCTGAAAGGCTTTTCAATATCCTTGTTCTTGCTTGTCCCTTTATGCCCAGTTGCTTACATAGGACCTATGGTGATATTGCTACGAATCCTCTCGCTCCCACCTCTGCAGCTATCACTTTTTTCTTGACTCCTGCCCCCTGCCTCAGTTGCTTGGCTAGATCATTGTACTTCTCACATTTGAATAGATGCTACTCCTCTGTTCTTGTTTCATACGGAAACGTAAGCTCGATCATTATTAATGCCTATTTTTCTATGGAGTACACTACAATGTCCTGTCGCATTGCTGTGTTCTTGATGGCAGTCGGGTATTCTCTTCTTCCTGGTAGGATCCCAGTCATTTCCACCATCTAGCAGTAATGGTCCCTGATTTCAATATTCGATTTCGTACCAGCGCCTATGAAATATTTAAGTGGGACCTAAACTCTTTTGCTGTTATTTGCTTTATCTTTTGCCCTGTCGCCAATGGCTACCAGTTCGTGCAGCACTCTGTTGTGCCGCCAGGTGTAGCCTCCTCGGCCTAATGATACTCTGCATGCTGACAGCACATGTTCCAATGTTTGCCTATCGTTGCAGAGAGGGCACTTTGTGTCTTCTGATACACCCCATTTGTATAGGCTGGAGCCTGTAGGCAGAAGGTCATAAGTAGCTCTGATGATGAAGCTGAGTCTCAAGGGTGCCATTTTCCAGATGTCATTCCATGTTAGTGATCTCTGCAGGACTTCCTCCCATGTTGTCCACTGACCTTGCTGTGTCTATTGGACTGCCTTCTGGACCCGCTTATCATCTTCTGAATTCTTTACTTCGCTGATGATCATATCCCTTCTTTCCTTGCAGGAGGACTTTGACCACCATTTGATTTCGCCATGGCCAAATCCCCTTCTGTTTGTCTGGGTGTATCCTATTACTTCTTTCAGCTCCTGTGTTTCCCTGGCTGTGGTTACTTCTTCCTTACTCTCCATTTTCGTCCAGTTTTAAGTGTTGGCTGCGCTTCTCTGCCACCGGATATAGCAGTATATTGAATGTTAGGATGTCTCATCGTCACCCCGTGCATCATTAAAGTCATTTCAACTGTAAAGTTGCTGCTTCTGTATTACTATTTCCACTGAGAGAGAGTGAACCTGGGAGCAAGTAAGTCTGTGAAGTGAATAATAAAACAGACGCACAACAACGTAGAATAGTCATAGATTAAATGAGATAAAATATTAACAGTAATGGATAAAGTCAACACTTGTCGTTGTAAACAGAAAGAACATTATTCCAGTGGACAATAGTGGAAATGTACAGATAGATGAGCAACAAGCTTACATCTACAGTTTACATTCCACACATAGAAAAGCAGAAGATTGAATCAACACATTGGGAATCGCGCTGAGTATCCTGCCTTAAGTGGTGCTCGCGACTGGCACTGTCTTTCACGGTCAATAACAACAGCAACAATAACAACATCAGCGACGACGCTGCTTTCGTTAATTAGTGCTGACTTCTTTTGTACATGTTCTACATTACTCCTTCGTAATGCAGAGTCTAGGCGTTTTCTGTCATGGTCAACTGTTTTAAGTGGGGCAATGATCAGTCCTATACCTTTCACGGAAGGCGTGTACAGTTTTGCCTTGTGACCGGCGCTGTGTCAAGGCTACTGTGTGGGCTCACGTGCCTGGCGTACTTTGTACAGACATCCTGGACTATACCACTGGATTACGTATTTTCCAGCTGTTTTCACAGTTCTGATACTAATTACTAGACTGCATGTTATCTATCCACTGCGTTCTACTTCGTTATGGTGCAGAAGTAGTATATATGGTATTCTGCTACAACCGGCCACATTCGCTACGTGGATTTATTTTTTTGTATTTCGCTTTCGTTACAAGAAAAGGATTTCAAGTTGTTCAGATATGGGCACTCAGTTTGCTCGTCCTTCTGCAGTCACGACGGTATCCACGGGAATTGTGGCACCAGTATCTGTCGGATAGCCATATGTTGCAGTGACGGTATCTCAAGGTATGTCTGAGCCTACATCCTGTACTTGCCTGCATGGAGAAGGGGCCACTTCCTGGCTCTCCAGATTGAAGCTTGCTGTCTTGTTTGCTGTTTGCCTTGCCTGAGTGGAATCGTTTGGCTTTTGGATTATTGCTGTGAAGTTCCAGTCTCACACAGTTGTCTGTTCGTTCTGAAAGCTGCCCTACGGAGGTCGACTGCGTTGTTTTGCTTGCTACCCTTGCATGCTTATTACAGTTTCAGCTACTAACTCTGTTTATTTTCATCTGAATTGAACTGGATCACATAGGACTTATATTTTTCAGTGCGTTGACATTCCTAGCACTTATGGAAACAATTACCTGGATAGTAGAGTTGTCTATTTTGTGATTTGACAATAATGAAGAGTATGCTGGATGGAATATCATCGATTTCAATTACTTGTTTTGGACATTAATATATGAATAATTTTATTGTGGTGTATATCACTAAACTGTGTTCTTTTGGCAGTAAACTCTTTTGTTTTTGGACATACAACTAATGATAGATGCTGTTGATTAGGAAAGTTGTTATTTTGAGAATTGCTTACAGGTAACAGACCCGATGTTGATTGAAATGAGACTATAAGACTGAGACCAGGTATCCTGTGTTCCACAAAAGCAAAATGGGTATATATTTGTTTTGCTATGAGGCAGTTGCCTTTCCCAGAGATGTCCTGTTCTGGTGGTTATATTGTTCGGAGTGAAAAATCCCACCAGTTAGTGATTTACAGGTAGTTGTATGTCTTTACCGTTAGAACGAGCTTAATGCTTACTGATGGGTAGTTATAGAATTAGACGTTAATAACTCGGATTGGAGTATGATGGAGGTTTGCCATGGATATGTGCTTCCTCTTGACGTTTACCTTGCCCGACACATGTAGAGCTTACATGGGGTCACGGCAATGTACGTTTATCGCAAGGATCTTGTATTAGACCTACATTATTCCATTTTGGCCTCAATCATTTGGTACGTGGCATGTAGTCCTTTGGGAGGACTTATTGTAAGGCGGATAGCTTTGGTGTAATGGTTACTCATACACAATTTACTCATTTTCCTGTTATGTGCATGTTGCGGATAGTCTCATGTGACAGATATAGGTTGGATTGCTATGATACCCGTGTGCACATATACCTGTTCTGTGCAAGCTGTGGATAGTCATCTGCCAAATATAGGATGGTTTGTTATGGAGAGTGCTTATGTTTTACTCTACTGTTCATGGTGTTAGTTAGACATTTGAGAGTAGGTAGTTATCTGAATATTGTACAAAAACAGCAGTAAAGCTAATGTCTAGAAAGAGATATTGTATAAAGACAGCAGTAAAGCTAATGTCTATAAAGAGATATTGGACAAATGATAGAGAAATGGTAGCCAGGTGAGAGAAACTTTCTATGGTTGAGTCTACAGTGTGATTAGTTAATACCCAGGCGGTTGCCCTTGAAGAGAGTCAGAATATTCTGTATGCCTAATGGATTGGAAAAAAAAACAAAACTATATGTGGACTGAACTGTTGAGTTTCTTATACCCGGCAGGTTTCAAAACCGATTGGTACACCTTGTGGGTCGAATTAAGGTTATGTTGGATAGTGGTTAATTTGATTAAGTCTCTTTTTTGGGAGTTTTCCCTTCAGTTAAACTCTGCTTAGGGGGGTGGGAGATATCTATAGCAGTATATTGGATGTTAGGATGTAAGATAGATAACTCATCTGAGATTGGAACATTTATTTGTATAAAATGAGTTATCTTCTAAAGTAATCAGCTGTTTGTGAGTAGAGTCCCTCTGCTTTCTCTCGGATCGTAGATTAAGTCACGGTTAAAGTATGACAGGAAAAAGGACAGGTGAGAGAGAAATCATATGACTGAAGGGCAGTTGTGTTTTGTATATCGTCTGAGATAGATGTAGATTAGTCTGTTAGAAATGTTGTTGTTTAGTGAAATAGATGTAGAATAGAGTGTATTAGGTTGTTTTGATTGCGACTGTAGTCTGTCGGGAACATATATCGTGGAGATATCCAGTCTTGTGTCTATGGATTTTGTTGATGCCTTTTGTCGTTCTCGTCATATCGCTCATCGACTCATCGTCACCACGTGCATTATTAAAGTCATTTCAGAGTAGGTAGTTATCTGAATATTGTACAAAAACAGCAGTAAAGCTAATGTCTAGAAAGAGATATTGTATAAAGACAGCAGTAAAGCTAATGTCTATAAAGAGATATTGGACAAATGATAGAGAAATGGTAGCCAGGTGAGAGAAACTTTCTATGGTTGAGTCTACAGTGTGATTAGTTAATACCCAGGCGGTTGCCCTTGAAGAGAGTCAGAATATTCTGTATGCCTAATGGATTGGAAAAAAAAACAAAACTATATGTGGACTGAACTGTTGAGTTTCTTATACCCGGCAGGTTTCAAAACCGATTGGTACACCTTGTGGGTCGAATTAAGGTTATGTTGGATAGTGGTTAATTTGATTAAGTCTCTTTTTTGGGAGTTTTCCCTTCAGTTAAACTCTGCTTAGGGGGGTGGGAGATATCTATAGCAGTATATTGGATGTTAGGATGTAAGATAGATAACTCATCTGAGATTGGAACATTTATTTGTATAAAATGAGTTATCTTCTAAAGTAATCAGCTGTTTGTGAGTAGAGTCCCTCTGCTTTCTCTCGGATCGTAGATTAAGTCACGGTTAAAGTATGACAGGAAAAAGGACAGGTGAGAGAGAAATCATATGACTGAAGGGCAGTTGTGTTTTGTATATCGTCTGAGATAGATGTAGATTAGTCTGTTAGAAATGTTGTTGTTTAGTGAAATAGATGTAGAATAGAGTGTATTAGGTTGTTTTGATTGCGACTGTAGTCTGTCGGGAACATATATCGTGGAGATATCCAGTCTTGTGTCTATGGATTTTGTTGATGCCTTTTGTCGTTCTCGTCATATCGCTCATCGACTCATCGTCACCACGTGCATTATTAAAGTCATTTCAACTGTAAAGTTGCTGCTTCTGTATTACTATTTCCACTGAGAGAGAATGAACCTGGGAGCAAGTAAGTCTGTGAAGTGAATAACAAAACAGACGCAAAACAACGTAGAATAGTCGTAGATTAAATGAGATAAAATATTAATAGTAATGGATAAAGTCAACACTTGTCGTTGTAAACAGAAAGAACATTATTCCAGTGGATAACAGTGGAAATGTACAGATAGATGAGCAACAAGCTTACATCTACAGTTTACATTCTACACGTAGAAGAGCAGAAGATTGAATCAACACATCGGGAAACCCCAAGAAAACTGCCTTACGGATCTGTAGATTCTTGTAGCATCATTTCAAGCCTTGTCTTTCCTACCTTGTATTCTTCGGCCACAGATTTGAATGGTAGCTGCAGTTTGCTCTTCGTGCAATACAGTGCTGCATCAGTTAATCCTGGTGGTACGCCCAGTCACTTTCATATGGATTTATTTATCTTTCTTTCGACTGCCTCTCTATTGTGCTGGCGCTCACTTCGTAAATAAGTAGCGGCCACATCAGTTTTGGAATCAGTATGAACTGGAGGCACCATATTTTGAACTTCCCTAGTAGCCTGCTTTTGTCTATGATGTTCAGTCCATTCTGTGCCATTTTTATGACCTGATTTACCGCGTTTGAGTCTTTCATGGAAACATCATATACTCTGCCAAGGCTTTTCACTGGATCTTCCCCTACAGTTGGGATTATTTGATTTGCCACTGCGTAAGATCTTTCTATCACTTTCCCTTTCATGAGTGACAGGCTTCTTGACTTCTTTGGCTTGAAGTTCACGCGGCACCATATGATAAAGCTACCCAAACGCTCTAACATCTTTCGTGCCTGTGCTTCACTGGTTGTTTTACTGTTGTGTCGTCCATGAATGCTTTTAATGGTGGCATTTGACATCCATTTCTGAACCTAGGTCCTTCTGCTGCTCTCAGGATTACTTGCATGGCTAGTACGAACAGTATGGGGGTCATGTACAGCCCCTTGCAATTCCTACCTGGAGCTCAATCCATCTTGTAATATATCCTGATGTTCCAAATCTCACGAGGAACCCTGTGAAGTAAATTTTCAGCATATTCATGATTTCTTTTGGCACATGATACATGCCTAGTGCTAGACATATCATCTGGTGCGATACTGAGCCATATTCATTGGCTAGGTCAAGCCATATTACCTGTAGATCTTGTTTTCCAGATTTTGCCTGTTGAATAGCTTCCCAAATCATTGAAGCATGCTCGAGACATTCTGGGGAACATGAAATTCCTCCCTTCTGCACGGATGTAGCACTATAAGCTGTAGGAGTGATTTAGGCACACATATTACTTACAGACGGACAAACGACGTTAATATGCTAAATTTACTAGAGAAAGCAGAAATGAGCTTAACAAACGTTCTGCAAATGGCAGACTTATAGAAGGATCAGAAGAAACGGGCAAGGTGAATGACTTAATTAAACGGCCGAATAATTGGACTGTATAGCTAAATACAGATACTTGGACACTCAGTGATTCAGATATCGAGACGTGCAGATAGAAATAGACAAACAACTACAGATAGATATAGTAGGAGAAATAATAGAAGTATACCTTGCGAAATAGAATTGGACAGTCATGCTGATGTGATGAAACTACGAGCTGGTTTGATATACAGGTTCTTAGGAGAGCTAATGAGTAGATACTATACTGTGAGTAGGAAACTGAAAGATATGGACTTATATTTCGTTGATAGTTCATGAAAGAGAAAGAGACCAACTATTTAACAGGTTCCAGGTAAACCGGGCTAATCTGCCTAGCAAGATTGAGTTTGTTGATACTTAATGAGAGAGAAAGAGACAAACTGTTTACTTATGCTCGTGTCCATGTTACAAGAGACAACTGTGTTGTAAGTAAACTTGTTATTTTCATAACAGACCCAAAAATTTCCTACTAGTGGTGTAAGACGGTTCTGTCTTCGTGACAACGTGCATTCCTCATTCCAGGCCAATGAAGTTCCTAGCATGTGCACAATGTTTATTGTATGACCACGTTTAAAGTGTGACAAAATTTAACAGCATAAAAACAGGAACATTACAAAACATTATTATAAAAGTTTACCTGAAAAAAAAAAAAACTGAAAAAAGCTTTCAGGATTTGAAATCTGACTATTGGATACTTCTGAACAGAACATTTCATCTACAGACATTAAGAGAACGTCCTCTCTTGTGACTAAAGCTCTATTATCTGTTCAGTTTGCTGAAAGTGAAATCAGTAATGAGTGTGTCTGTGTGGAGTAGTCTGTAAATGGGGACAGCGTATCTGAATGGAGTGTTAATGAAACTTTATTAACAACAAAATGGATTGAAATGGCCTTTCACTTTGACACAAGGCACTTTACTTTGATAAAAGTGCTCAAGTTTGTTGAATTCCACCTCTGCCTTCCTGCAGCTAATGCTGGCAGTGAAAAGGTGTTTTCTCCTCACAGACAGCGCGTTGATCAGTGGCAAAATTCAGCATAGTGTGGATACCCTGCTGGCAATGTTGATAACTAAGCTAAACTATGATGAAACTTGTGTGATTTTTTTTTTTAAGCATCAAACACAGAAAGACCGCACGGGAATGATTCATAACCCTGAACAACATTTATGAGATATACTGATTTATCCAGATTTTGAAGGTCTGGAAAATCAAGATTTTTTTCTGCACTGTCTTAGGTGCATAGGCTACGGATAAAGGTTTGCCAATCGTCCCCGTTTTTGGATTTGTTCTTACTTCCTTCAATGTGTATCCCATGTCTCTGAGCACTGTCATCATTTCCCTTCTCCGAGTCAGTTCTAGGTCTTTCTCGATTTCTGTTTCTCCCCAGGATCCTACGTCAGTGCCTGTCTTGTTATGCTAGTGTCGGGTTTCCTCAGCTTCCTGATTTTGGGGTTGGATAAACTGATCACCTTACCTAAAAAGTTTACTAGGCTCTTTGCTTTGTGCCAGATTTCATACTGCCTCATGTAGCTATGTATGTGTGACATTTTGAGGAATTATTTTGCATATATTTATGTAAAGCATGGCGAAGTGAAGTAGACAAATAGAGTGGGAAAATCAAGAATAAAGGTGAATGGAGACAGTTTGTATCTGTAGCAATGAGTTTTGAGGGCTTTGAAACCCCAAAGAGAAAGATGAATCTGGCAAAGACCGTACACTGTTTCCAATGTGGTGACATATAATCTCGTTACACATATTCATCTTCTGCTGTAATCAAAGCCACTTAGTTGGGGGGGGGGGGATGCTGCAAAAGGTAGAAACAAACTTTTTTTTATGTGTGTCACTTCATATTCTTGCAACATAAAAGAATAAAAGAGAAAGAAAAATATAAAAGTTCCAACCGATTTTCGTATGGTAGAATTTACTAGTCACTGAGAAGAAATGATTGCACGTTTACTCATCTCTGTCACCAGCTCCAAGTCTGACTCAAGATTCCCTACCGTAGGCCTTGAAGTCCCAGAAGGTAGGAACCATCTCACGGGGAAGACAATGGCTGCCTTCCGCTACATCTATGAAAACCATTTTAACGACGCCGACTGGTTCATGAAGGTAAGCCACTCGCTTTAAACAGAAACAAAGCACTGAGCAGACTTATCCACATTTTTATATGTGTGAATTTCTTCTGGTTTATTGCAGACTATCTGGTGCTTATTGCTTAAATATCAATCAAAACCCATTTGCATATGTTCATTGTTTCGTGCATTCTTATCTGTCTGATCGTCATTTTTATCATCCTTCAAACTCACTATCAGTTCTGTGTATACATATTTATCTCTGTGCCATTTTATATCTGATATACAAACAAATTGTTGAGGAGAATGTCACAAAATTATCAGTGTATCATTTTTGTTTTCTCTTCTGTCTGCAAAGACGTTGCCCATGTCCTTCAGGACATCCCCTTTACTGCGTTGGAGTCTGAGGAAAGAAAATCAAGACAGGGTGGGAATGCTTGTTTACTGTCTTCCACCACACACACTCCGAGAAGGGTGGTCTTGTAAATAGTAATAGATTCTCTAGGATTATGCATCCAACAACAACAACAGCAACAACAACAACAAAGACAGACCGACAAGAACCAAGCATAAAAGTTAATACCTAAGAGGGATACAGAAGCTACTGATTTTAATATAATAATGACCTAACTGGATAGTATAAACTAATGAATTAGTATAAGACATGTATGATCACGGGTATACGAGTATACTAGATTTTCCCATCAAAGTTGTCCAGGACGCGGGCATATATAAGAATAAAAGCCATTAATGAACGCACACTTAACGAGGAACTTAGCAAAATGTAACAGACTTAAAATAGGAAATGTTAGGTGAGATCTGCGGAATATATAGTACGGTGAATGTAGTATTTTTAGTAATGACACCATCCCTGCAAATCTGAAAGCAGGTTTCACTGTTATCATTACACTTGATACAACACGCAGATTCAAGAACTCTGTTGCAGTTAACTCTGATGTTAAAAACTGATAATGCGACAAGGGTCATGACATTAAGCAAGAACCATCTGTGAACATAACTATAAATGGGGAAAAACTAAAATACATGGGAAATTTGATACATTTTGGACACATGAGAAATGTCAAATGGAAATTAAAATAACAGTAGAAATAAAAACTGAAACAGCAAAACGCATTTTCAGTAGAATGGACCAAAGCTCTCACCTCAAAACGTAGCACAGCAGCTGAAAGTGAGAGTCATCAGATGTGTGTACGATGTGGAAACAAAGTTAAATGCACCATATACAGAGACCTCAGAGTCCAAGTATGGCTCCGAGAGAGGAGCATGGAGTAGAAACTCTGAGGTTACTATGAAGACCTTCTGCTGACAGCAGGATTTATGTAGGCAACCCAGCTCCTTGTTTAGAAAGTTGAGCATACGAAACTGAAAGTTGAAGAAGAAGAAGCAGCATGAAAGTTAAATAAGAAAATGGAAAAGAAAATATGTGTATACAGTAGAATTCTATGGACGGGAGAAAAATAAAACAGATAAAGAAGTACAGTTGAACCCGCTTAATGTCACATCGTCGGGACAAAAGGTGACATTAAGAGGAGTTGACACTAAGCGGATGTGACATTAAGCGGGGTTGACATTAAGCGGGGTCTGTTACAAGCCCTTTAACTGCAGCAGTATAAAGTGTGTCCCACCTTTGTTACATTAAAAACATAACAGACAGCTAAAGCTATCGTTATCTGACACAAAATGTATTAATCCCAAAATAAAGTAAGGTAAATCTTAGATATTAAGTTACAGTATAGGTAACACTAAAATCAAGCAGCATTTGGCTTTTCAGCAAAAAGTAGTTAAAAAATGGTGATTTTGAGTTGTGCAATGATAATTAACCAAAAAGTCATTTACGCCAACTACAGCATTAAAAATGTCCTGCGTCACGTCAGGCATACTGTAAAAGAACGAGCACAGTCTCGAACGCGTTCACAGACTGAGCATAAGAAACAGGTTTGGTGGGCACCTGCTCCGTGATTTACCCGCTGACATCGTCAGAACTACTCTCAGCGGCGATGTCCACGACGAGTGAAAGTCTCGTTCTATTTTGTCTTGGTTTTTAACAAGTTCCGATACAGCTGAAACATCAGTTTTAAATGTATCCCCAATATCCTTTCTCGTAGTTTTCATCAGCTTGCTTCAGAATGTTCACTTTAACTCTTTAATCCAGATCAACACGTTTGTGTTTAGTAGCCATTATCTATCACAACGAGAACTAGAGAGAGAAGTTCCAAGCTGTACGATTCACAGTACACTTCTCGAGAATGACCAACCAACTGTCAACTTGCGTTACCAACTTAACACTGGCCACGTCTTGATAAAGAAGACAAACAACGACCGGAAGAAGCCAGTTTTTAATCACGAAGGGTGGTCGTGATAAGCCTTTCATTCACACCACCTGAGTTTTGATGCCCACGTGTTCAAAAGGCTGATGCAGCACGTACTCGGTGATCAGACTGCCGGCCCATTCTTTGATGAGTCGCGAACTTGATAACGCTTTTGGACGCGCCAAGTTTGTGATACAAAGCGGAGTCTTTAACTCCTCTGGGTGCAAAAAAAATATTGTGACATTAACCAATTGATGCCAATAAGCTGGGTGATATTAACCGCAGTAAAGGCCATTAATTACTATTGGGAGTTGGCAGGGGATACAAATTTCTGTGACGGTATCCGGGTTGCGATATAAAGTGATATTAAGTGGGTTCGACTGTACTAAATAAAGAGAAATATTGACCAAAAAACACATTAAAAGCAGATAGTTAAATATTTTTGCCGTGTTAAAAGATGCAGTACAAAAATGAAAACCATCCTCGATGAAAGAGTTCAGAAAAAGGAGAGAGAGAGAGAGAGAGAGAGAGAGAGAGAGAACATTATAGATGGGCTGACAACATAAAGAAATGAACTGCATTCAGCTTGGCTGGGTGTATTATGAAAACGAACAGAGCAACCCAACATTCCAACCGAAGACAGCACATAATTATGATAAGAAGACTCCTGGAGATGTGATACTGTGCATATAGACAGAGATGCATCAGTGGTTCATTACAGGCAGTCTGCAAGGGCACTCACAACACGCTGTCATGGAAAAATTGTAACGAAGGTCTAAGGTGTTTCCACAGGTATAGTGACTGTGACAAAGGTGCTGAGATGGTTTGCAGTCATTCCTGCAGTTTGAGTGATCGACTGAATATTCTATGAAAAATTCAAGCTCGTCCAAAAATGGCAAAAATAAATAAATGCAGTATTCAGCTATTTTACAAAATTATTTAATACTAGCTGATTACTCGGCATTGCCCGGGTATTGTTTATCCCAATCAATAAAGTTATATTCATTTCCACAATCTTCTAAACGGTTCTACAGAGGTCTACTCAGTTCCACAACCTTCTAGAAGGTTCTACGTTTTTCTATTCATTTCCACAACCTTTTAGAAAGTTCTACGGAGTCTAGACGGTTCTACAGAGTTCTATTCATTCTATTCAACTAAACGTAGGCTTAATTGTCATCAGGACTGTCGTCAGTCAGCTTAGCGACCCAGAACACTATGGAGTCGACACTAATCTCGGTCATTTTGGACATTTTATTTTTCACCACTTCTCACCCTTCCCCCTCCAACCACCCCCATGCCGATGGGGCTGAACTTTCGAGTGTCACTATTCATCTAAGTAACCCCGAAAACTATGGATTCGATACTAATATCGGCCGTTTTCTATTATTTGTACATGTCAACATATCCGACCCCACCCCTGGGACCCCATGCCGATTGGGGCTGAGCTTTTACTTAAACGATATCGGGAGTGTCACTATTCATCTCAGCGACCCCGAAAACAAACTTTGGATTCGACACTAATATCGGTCGTTTTCTATTATTTGTACATGTCACCATATACCACCCCACCCCTAGGACCCCATGCCGATTGGGGCTGAGCTTTTACTTAAACGGCATCAAGAGCGTCACTGTTTATCTCAGCGACCCCGAAAACAGACTATGGATTCGACAGTAATATTAGTCGTTTTCGATTATTTGTAAATGTCATCACATCCCACCCCCACCCCTAGGATCTCATGCCGATTGGAGGTAATGAACATGATCCAAACTGCACACTATCAGCGTAGGAAACAATTACACCACGAAGTAAAAGAGCGAAAGGAAACTCACATTCCCTGAAAGACGATTAATTGGAAGATTTGCCGAATTAGCGTACCTTATATACGACGATCTAAGATCGGGAGGGTGTTGGAAGTTTCTGGAACACGGTCGGAGTCATATCCACAACCTTCTAGAAGACTTTTATTTGGACTTGCCATTAGACTTGCCATGGGAGACTACAAATGCTCGTCTTAGACCAGTACCGCTCTATTTAACGATTGTTAGACTATTGTTTTTTCCACCGTGACTTTAGTGGATAAGACCTCCACTCCCTTCGTACCTCACTCCCAATGCAGATAGGGGTTTCTTAGCCCCAAATTATACATCTCAAGATTGCAAGTCATATGTATACCAAGTTTTGTTGAAATTGCTCAAGGCGTACCAGTGTGATGCCGATATATATATATATTTAGCATCGGGTGTACACATGTTTCAGAAAATGAAAGGACAGATCTTCTGGCTAAACTAGATACATCTACGGCTGCCGATGAACAGATAAAATGTCTCGGGTAGACATTCCTATGGTACAAGATTTACACACTGTAAGACTTTAAAAGAAAAGCAGCATCAGCTTTATTAATGAGCACGCAGTTGTAACGTTTGGGTTTACATCTGAAGCATGCAAAACCATAAAGGACAAAGAGACAGGAAAACAAGAGTTTCACATTAATAATATACAACGAATAAGTGGAGAAAAGAAGAGAAAAAAAAGGGAGCACTTAGCTGTGACTTGTAAGAAGCTGCGTCTTTGAAGAGTTGCAGACGCGCACTCTCTCTCTCTCTCTCTCTCTCTCTCTCTCTCTCTCTCTCCCCCTCTCCCTCCTCCCTCTCCTCACACACACACAGTAATACAGCATATGCTTAGGATGAAAAAGCTAGCAGTAAAAAATGTAATGATACCAAACACGAATGTCGTGTAAGGAGTACAAGGAAAAAAATAATGTAAAGTCATCATAGAAAAAGTACGCTGAAAGAGTATTGATCATAATCTAAGCTAATAAGCCTAACTACTTAAAAATGAAAAGTTATGCTTAAATAAAACGGACGAAGCACTCAGAGAATAGCCAACTGTTGCCTAGCTAGATGATAATCAGACGCTTATATTATAGTTGAAGATTACTCTTCAGTGACAGACCTGCACAGTCGTACCAGGCGCTATATTGTACAAACACACACGACTCATCTATAGCCAGTAATTACTGAATAATTAATCATTTCTGTTTCATGCTTCGTATCAAATCAGTGATACTAATGATACTCATGGTTAGTTTTTGCTTTCATCGCATTTTTCTGCCATTTGATTTAACAGTGTTTCGTAGTTATCTTTAAACGACTTTAAATCGTCATTCTTTTTTTGTTTTTATTTTCCCCTTATTCAGACATTCACTTTCATTATATAATTCACCACTTTCCCATTTGATTATAATTTTCTGCAGACGCGTAATTTTTTTTTTCTAGCCATTCTTTTTATTTCAAACGTGGCGTCTGTAGAATTTGTGATGAAGTAGAAAGCATGCCGTGTTATCTTTGTCACGAAGAAAAATTGTCAGGTAAAATACTTGAAATAATTAGTCATACTCGAGTAACTTTAAATACTCGTCTTGGACTTGACTAAATAAAACTGTACCAAAGTTGTTTGTTATCCATATTCCTGTGTGGAGCAGAATGCTGGGGAACAGCTGAAAAGGGAATGGACCAATTATCTATTTCACGCAGCCTGCCTCAGAAGGATTTTGAATGTTTACTGGTCACAAAAAATAAATAATAGAGACCTACTTGCCCAGTGTGAACTAGAAGATATACATGTCATAACACAGAGAGAGAGAGAGAGAACACTGGAAATGAATAGGTCATGTGCTCCGAAGAGACCCCAGCAACATCGCTCAAACAGCCATGCTATGGGGATACCCGAGGAAACAAGAAAGAGTGGCCGACCAAAGGCTACATGGCGAAGAACTGAAGACACAGAAACAAGCAGCATGCAGCACAGCTGGGGCACAATACAAAGGCTGGCCGCAGACGTGATAGAATTTGTTGCTGCCCTGCAAGACCCCACAGGGCGTACTGGGCAGTGATTGATTAGCCGATCACCAACCAAGGACATTGATGGATATGTTAGATGTGACTTGTGGCTTGAAATTTTTTAGCTTTCCCGCAGCATAGTAATAGTAAGATCTAAGACAGCTCATGTTTCAATGACGTCATTTTGCTTGTGTATTATTGGCCATATTTAATGTGCAATATTTAAAGAGAATAAATCAGCCAAAGGTAATAAAGGCATGCACAGTACTTAACACAAAGAAGACGCATGCAATGTAAGACAAGGATTTAGATACTGGCCCTTGACATGTCACGAGCACACACATGTTATCATTCGCGTCTTATAGAGAAGGAGAGGGAGAAAGAGAATGTACACGCAGGCCTGTCTAACGTTATGTCCTTCATCATTTAACTTTCACATATACTTGTTAGTGCGAGTAGTAATAAATACATCAGTATATACTTAGTATATTACTGGAGCTGAGTGAGTTAGTAATGTTGAAATCTCATAATCTCTTTCTCTCTCTCACTCTGTTTGTCTGTCTCTCTGTCTCTCTCTCTCTCTCTCTCTCTCTCTCTCATTTATATGATGATACCAAACACGAACATCCTGTAAATAGTACAAGATAAATAATATGTTCCTGCATGCACGTTGTTTGAATTATAAATTCGCGTGCCCGAAACAGAGGTTTATAAATTCGCGTGCCCGAAACAGAGGTTTATAAATTCGCGTGCCCGAAACAGAGGTTTATAAATTCGCGTGCCCGAAACAGAGGTTTATAAATTCGCGTGCCCGAAACAGAGGTTTATAAACTCGCGTGCCCGAAACAGAGGTTTATAAACTCGCGTGCCCGAAACAGAGGTTTATAAACTCGCGTGCCCGAAACAGAGGTTTATAAACTCGCTTGCCCGAAACAGAGGTTTATAAACTCGCGTGTCTGAAACAGAGGTTTATAAACTCGCGTGCCTGAAACAGAGGTTTATAAACTCGCGTGCCTGAAACAGAGGTTTATAAACTCGCGTGCCCGAAACAGAGGTTTCCTTGAACAGAAATTTTAATTCATAACGGGCAGTACGATCTCATTTTAACGAAGGGGGAGTCATTAAATAGTAGGTATTCTATTCCAGAATGCATAGAAAATTATACAAAACGAAAAAAAAAAATTATTTCGGACCAAAAACTGACGATCGAGCGGTCAGAGCATGCACAGTAATTCGTACAACCTGAGCGGTCAGAGCATGCACAGTAATTCGTACAACCTGAGCGGTCAGAGCATGCACAGTAATTCGTACAACCTGAGCGGTCAGAGCATGCACAGTAATTCGTACAACCTGGCCACTCCACTGTCACCTTTCACAGGTAAGAGCAACGTTTTGTTTCTTTGTTTGTTTCTTTGTTTGTTTCTTTGTTTGTTTGTTTGTTTTAATGATCAGAGGGTGTGAAACCTGAAATCTACAGAAAAACGAAGGTTCAGTATGGAAGACAGTTGTTTGAGTCAGGGAGAGTTTATGAATGAGTGGAAAAATATTTAAAACAGTAGACAAGACATCAGTAATGAACACCGAAGTAGGAGACCAGTTAGTATAGCAACTGAGACAGTGAAACGGCAGTTTGAGCAGCGAATACACAACTACAGGCGAGTCACCATGGATGAAATTGTTACTGAATTCAACATAAGTAACGGCTCTGTGTACAATATTGTCCATGATTATCCCTGGTATAAGAAAGTGTAAATCAGACGGGTCATGAGGCAGCTGTTCGATGGTCACAAGCGTGCATGGCAGATGACACAAGCCGCCTAGCGCTTGAGAACCGCTACATTCAGGATTATGGGACGCTAGAACCA
Organism: Achatina immaculata; assembly: GCA_009760885.1. Taxonomy (NCBI): domain Eukaryota; kingdom Metazoa; phylum Mollusca; class Gastropoda; order Stylommatophora; family Achatinidae; genus Lissachatina; species Lissachatina immaculata. The sequence continues at coordinate 90,356,648 of CM019691.1, read as the reverse complement.
CACGGGTTAAACTCGCTATCCAGAGCTACACCTAACATTCTGCTCTTCAACAATTATAATCCCTCTCCACTAAGCTCCACTCCCTTCTCACTTGTTACATATAGTTCAGAACCTCCTCACAGCATCACATTATAATCCCTTTACCCTAACTGTAATCATCTATTTCACCTTCTCCTCGCTAGATTAACATTGTACCACTCTCTCTACGGTTTCCCCACCCACCACCCCTAGATACGACCCACTGGCCACACATCACATGTCTCCATTTAAACAGTATCTACGCCCTACCACGCTCATTTCTGACACACATAGCGTCGGACAAGCCACATCTTCTTACATTTACAGCTAAGTGCTCTCTCTCTCTCTCTCTCTCTCTCTCTGAACCTTAAGTGCCCAGGGCACATGGGGCTTCCGCAAGGGTTTTCCATAAATGCCTGTCCTTCGCCTTTTTTTCTGCTCTTGCCCAGGTGAGTCCTCTATTGCTCAGCATCCTTTCTGTTGTTCTTCTCCATGTCTCTTTTGGTCTACCCTTACTTCTGTTCCCCTGTGGTGTCCATCTTAGTGCTATTTTTGGTAGTGAGTTGTCAGTCATTCGGAGCACATGTCCCAACCATCGCCAGCGTCTTTCCTCAATAATTGTTGTCAGTGGTTTCATCTGCATTTCTGCCAACAAGATGTTATTTCTTATGGTGTTTGGCCAAAATATTTTTCTAATTCTTCGTAAACATTTAGTCTGGAAAGAATTCAACTTGTTTTCTATGGTTTTGGTGATTTTCCAGCATTCACTTCCATAGAGTAGTACACTTAGAACATTACTCTTAAATATCCTGATTTTCATATTTATACTTAGTTTTTTTTATTTCCATATAGTCTGCAGCATTGCAAAAGCCTGGTTTGCTCTAGTAAGTCTGCTGTTGATGTCCTCTGTGCTGTCTCCATTTTCTACTACTCTGCTGCCAAGGTATACAAATTCGTTGACCTCCTCCACTAACTTGTTATCTACTCTGAGTACATTTCTGTTGTTCACATTTTGCTTCTTTAACTTTGTCTTTCCTACGTTGATCTTTAGTCCTATGTTGTTTGCATTCTGAGTTAACTTGTTTATTTTATCTTGCATATCTTTGTGACTGCTTGATAATAGACAAATGTCGTCCACAAAGTCAAGGTCCTCCAGCACTGTGTCAAGGGTCCATTGTAATCCTCTGCGTTTGTCTGATGTTGCCTCCTTCATTAACCAGTCTACTGCCAAGATAAATAATGTTGGTGATAGTACACATCCCTGTTTCACTCCTGTTTGTACCCTAAAGCTGCTGGAGGTATGTTCTCCACAGATAACTTTGCACTGAAAACCCTCGTATAGGGCTTTTTACATTAACTATTTTATGGGGGAGGCCATGCCATCTTAGAATTTTCCACAGTGCATCTCTGTTGACACTGTCAAAGGCTTTCTCAAAATCTATGAATAATGCATATGTTGTGCTATGCCACTCATTTGCCTGTTCTAATATTTGTCTAAGTACAAATATGTGGTCTATGCATGATCTTCCTTTCCTAAATCCTGCCTGCTCTTTCCCAAGTTTTTCCTCAAGTGCTGGTACAATTCTGTTGATGATTATTCTGCAAAATACTTTACTGGTGAGTGGCAGTAGGGTAATGCCTCTCCAGTTCCCGCAATCTCTGAGGTCACCCTTCTTTGGTAGTTTTACTATAAGCCCAGTTTTCCACTCCTCTGGGGCTTTTTCTAAATCCCAAATTTGTTATAATATCCGAAAAAGTTGTTTTGGTGTTTCTGTTTCTTCTGCTTTCAACATCTCAGCAGTCACTTCATCTTCACCTGTAATGATGTTTAGTTCCGTTTTTGCTTCAGGTATGTCTATTGTTTGTGCTGCTTGTGTTCTGTTTAGTAGGGTGTTAAAGTGTTCCCTCCATCTTTCAATTTTTTCTCTTTCTCCACTGACCAGTTGTCCATTTTGTGTTCTTACTGCACTTTCACATCTTGTGTTGAAGTTACCTGTCATCTGCTTTGTGATTTTATATATGGTTTTCATATCATTTGTATATGCTGCTTTCTCTGCTGTTTCTGCTAAGTTGTCATAATATTGACGTTTATCTTGACGGCATGATTCCTTCACTTCTTTGTCTTTTTGTGCATAATTACTTAAAACTCGTTCTTTAAGCCGTTGTGATTTGGTGTTCAGTAATATTTTCTTGATTTCTTTTCTTTGCTCTATCTTTTCCCATGTGGTCTCGCTTATCCATTCTTCTTTTCTCCTTTTCCGATATCCCAGCACCTCTTTTGCTGTTTCCTGTAGTGTTTTATTGAACTCTAGTATGGACATTTCTGCTTCGTCTTGTAGGACACTGAAGCGGTTCTTAAGTACTATTGAGAATTCATTTCTTGTTTGCTGGTCTATCAGTTTTCTTGTATCAAAATGTATCTTTCTGTGTTCTCCGATTTTGGCTTTCCTTAATTTTAGTTTTATTTTTGCTACCAGAAGGTTGTGATCACTTCCTACATCTGCTCCTTTCCTTACTCGCACATCTTGTAGTGACCGTTTCCACTTGTTGTTTATTAGTATGTGATCGATTTGGTTTTCTGTGGTTTTATCTGGTGACCTCCAAGTCACCTTATGGATGTTTTTGTGTTGGAAAATTGTCCCTCCGATGGTCATCATGTTTTCTTCACAGAAACTGCACAGTCTTTATCGATTTTCATTTATTTCTCCGATTCCTTCTCTTCCCATGCGTCTTCTTCTATCTTCATTTCCTTCACCTACTTTTGCATTGAAGTCGCCCAAGATGAGTAGCATATCATGCTTGGGTATTGTTTCTACTGTGGCTTGGAGGCTGTTGTAAAAATCTTCTTTTAATTCCTCTTCAGCTGCTTCTGTTGGTGCATAACAAACTATAATAGACAGCTTCGTGAATCTTGAGTTGAACCGTGCATGTAATAATCTCTCATTTAATGGGGTCCATTTCAGCAATGCTCTTGATGCTTCTTTTGTTATAATCAATGCTACTCCTCCTTCATGAAGATCTTCTTTACCTGACCATATTATTGTATCTTCTGTGTGCTGTGTTGTTAATTTCCTTCTGCCTTGTCCTGTCCATCTTGCTTCTTGTATTCCTAGTATGTCTAGTTTGTATCTGTGCATTTCCTTGATGGTTTGTGCTAGTTTTCCAGTCTGGTTTAGTGTTCTTACATTCCAGCTGCCTATTTGCATCTTGTGTTTAGGTTCCAGGAGGTCTGCAGTCGGGCTGGGGACTTCCAGTGACTGGCTTTCATCCACAACCTTCATGGGCTCAGTTTCCTGATAAGCATTTCTCCTTCCACCTGCATTTGTTTTTTCCCTTGCTTCTGTTTCTGTAGCAGTCTGATAGTTTTTTTTACCGGATAGGGTTGCTGGCCCTATGCTGAACCCTCCTTAGTCGCCTTTTACGATCATACGTGGTGCTAAGTGCTCTATTCATTATTAATTTTTTTAATAGCATTCATGTGAATCTATCTTTTGTCTCCTCTCTCTGTTTCTTCGTCCTGTATGTTTTTGTATGCTTAAGGCTCACGCCGAAACGTCACAACTTTGTAATCGTTAAGTAATAACGCTGCTCCTACTTTTTCCCTAGTTTATACAGCATGGCAGACAGGAGCATTTGGACCGTGAAGGAGATGCTTTTCTCCATCGAATTGTGACAGGAGTCAAGTCGTGGATGCACCGTTATGAACTAGAGAAGCATACGTTATCTTTGGTCAACAAAAGATTCAAGACACAGACTTCAGCAGAAAAGTCATACTGTATTTTGGGATGTCAGTGGCCCTACATTGGTGCACTTCCAGGAAGAGAGTCAAACTGTGACTAGTGCTGAATACAGTGACATGCTACGTGAAGTTCGTGATACGATCGAACCGCCTAGGACTTCTCTGAAAACGAATGTTGGCAACGCCCGCCCCCTATATAACTATGTGCTCTGAACTTTGAGGTGTTGAAACATCCACTATACAGTCTGGATTTGGTGCATCGGACTTTCACTTGTGACTAGTGCAGTGTTTATATAAAACACCTATGAAAGAGCATTTGCGATGTCAGAAGATTGTGGATGACAACGAGGTAATGGAGGCGGTGCAAATTTGGTTAAAGGTCACGCCAAAAAGATTTTTTTTCCTAAAGTGCATTCACAAGCTTGTGGACAGGTGGGCCAAATGCGTTTGCGAAGCAGGTGGGGAAGGCACTATGACGAAAAAATAGGACAAGAACAATTTCTGTAAATACTCTTGTCAAAAATTTATTTTAAAATTCCTGTTATTTAATGACTTTCCCTCGTAACTTGCTGAGTGCCATATCCACGAAATCGTAAGGGAAGGTAAATTGGCGCCTATGCACATCTTACAACCACATCCTTCTGTATCGTAGATCCGGAGGGCTTCAAGTCTGGAAAATTATATAGTGAGATGGGAGCAACAGCTCTTGTGAATCCCCTTTTGTTAAGTGCATGTTGCAGATGGGCGCGGTGTGTAAACTGATGGCAACAATTACAATGCGTATAGAAAAAACGGTCCGAGCGATTAACATCGCCATGGGACCCTCACACTAACATACAGCATAAAAAAAACACACACACACACACTCACTCACTCACTCCAAACACAACCTTCCAATCAAGAATCACATTTTGTCCTTAGAAGGGCAGTCAAGCTTGCAACACTATATACTACTCTTTACAATCTTTGTCCTAAAAAGGACCTTCAACTAAAAAAACCTGACAGGTCAGCTGCTAATAAAAATATTTTCCAGAGGAAAACTAGCACATGACCTGTCTCAACCACAGTCACACGAAGTCTCATTCATAGACCCCAGATCTCGTGACAAACGGAACAGGGAGATAACTCTTTCTCCGTATCCGAATTAAACGAGTGAGTTTCAGTCACAGCTGTTTGACCACAAAATAGTGACCTTTCCCGCATTCTGCAACAGAATAAAGATTATTTTACAGTGGAATGCTTCTCGTTAATTTACAGCATTCTTTCTCAAGAATAAAAAAAAAATATATATTTTAAAGGTAAGATTTCGATGTACATCGCCACCTGGAGGTCACGGAAATGTGGTTCCTTAGGAGAATGCTAAAGATACCATGGGCGGCGAAGAGATCAAACAAAGAGGTCTTGAGAGGGGCAGAAGAAGAGAGACAAGCAGTAACAAAACTCAGGAGGAGACAATCCAAATTCATAGGACACGTCATGGAAGCAGGTGAGTTGGAGTATTTGATAACAGCAGAGATGATAATGGGCAAAAGGAACCGAGGCAGACAAAGAGAGAAGATAATAGATGGACTGACGAAATGGCATGGAGTACACCCGAAATAGAGAATTGTGGAAAAACATGATCCCCAAATCCCTGCCGCCATGACAATGGATAGATAGAAGCTTTTGTTTGCTGAAGTACTGTAATTTTGTATATTTAAAGATAAGCGTTTATTTAGCTTTCGCATGCGTTTTGAAGCGATATATTGTATCTAATTGAAGTTTTTGCTTGGTCAGCGTGCATTTGCAAACTAAATAAAACCTGTGTTTGGTATTTCGTGAGCTTTCGCCATCCACTATTGCTGTGTTTTGTCCAGGCTGGGAGTCTTAATTGCATTTACAGCACGTTATTTGCTGATGACGTCTGGTTTAGTTTCTTTTACTGCTGAAAAACTCATTTCTTACAAAATTTTTGTTTCTTTTGCAACTCCCCAGAATTAGGTCGCCCCCGTGTGGTACCCGGGATCTGCAAAGAATAGGACCACTGTACCCTACCACGCATGATCGTAAAAGGCGACTAAAGAGGGTTCGGCATAGGGCCAGCTATCTGGTTAAAAAAACTATCAGACTGCTACAGAAACAGAAGCAAGGGAAAAAACAGTAGACATACCTGAACAAAAACGGAACTAAACATCAATACAGGACCAATAACAATAAGTGAAGTAAAGGAGGCAATAAAGAAGCTAAAATTAGACAGGGCACCAGGTGAAGATGAAGTGACTGCTGAGATGTTGAAAGCAGAAGAAACAGAAACACCAAAACAAATTTGCCAGATACTACAACAAATTTGGGATCTAGAAAAAGCTCCAGAGGAGTGGAAAACTGGCCTTATAGTAAAACTACCAAAGATGGGTGACCTCAGAGATTGTGGGAACTGGAGAGGCATTAACCTACTGCCACTCACCAGTAAAGTATTTTGCAGAATAAACAACAGAATTGTACCAGCACTTGAGGGAAAACTTCGGAAAGAACAGGCAGGATTTAGGAAAGGAACATCATCCATAGACCACATATTTGTACTTAGACAAATATTAGAACAGGCAAATGAATGGGATAGCACAACATATGCATTGTTTATAGATTTTGAGAAAGCCTTTGACAGTGTCAACAGAGATGCAATGTGGAAAATCCTAAAATGGCATGGCCTCCCCCATAAGATAGTGAATGTAATCAAAACCCTATACGAGTGTTTTCAGTGCAAAGTTATCTGTGGAGAACATACCTCCAGCAGCTTTAGGGTACAAACAGGAGTGAAACAGGGATGTGTACTATCACCAACATTATTTATCTTGACAGTAGACTGGTTAATGAAGGAGGCAACATCAGACAAACGCAGAGGATTACAATGGACCCTTGACACAATGCTGGAGGACCTTGACTGTGCGGATAACATTTGTCTACTATCAACCAGACACAAAGATATGCAAGATAAAATAAACAAGCTAACTCAGAATGCAAACAGCATAAGACTAAAGATCAACTTAGGAAAGACAAAGTTAAAGAAGCAAAATATGAACAGCAGAAATGTACTTAGAGCAGATAGCAAGTTTGTGGAGGAAGCAATGAATTTGTATACCTTGGCAGTAGAGTAGTAGAAAATGGAGACAGCACAGAGGACATCAACAGCAGGCTTTTGCAATGCTGCAGACTATATGGAAATTTAAAAAAACTAAGCATAAATATGAAAATCAGGATATTTAAGAGTAATGTTCTAAGTGTACTACTCTATGGAAGTGAATGCTGGAAAATCACCAAAACCATAGAAAACAAGTTTAATTCTTTCCAGACTAAATGTTTACGACGAATTAGAAACATATTTTGGCCAAACACCATAAGAAATAACATCTTGTTGGCACAAATGCAGATGAAACCACTGACAACAATTATTGAGGAAAGACGCTGGCGGTGGCTGGGACATGTGCTCCGAATGACTGACAACTCACTACCAAAAATAGCACTAAGATGGACACCACAGGGGAACAGAAGTAAGGGTAGACCAAAAGAGACATGGAGAAGAACAACAGAAAGGATGTTGAGCAAAACTAGGGCTCACCTGGGCTAGAGCAGAAAAAAAGGCAAAGGACAGGCATTTGTGGAAAACCCTTGCGGAAGCCCCATGTGCCCTGGGCACTTAAGGTTCAGAGAAAGAGAGAGAGAGAATTAGGTCGGCGAATTTCTAGAAATGTTATTTTTCCTGTTTGAAACTAGGTTAGTGGTACACAGATTTTCCTCGTCCAGCTTGGCTCAGAATTCACACTCGGTGTAAAGATATGAGTGCACTCCACGTTAAATACTGTGTGCAGTACAAGAAGGAGCATTAATAAAGTGCATTCAGAACCCATCTAGAAACACAGGAGCAAGTTAAAGTTTTCATTTATCTTGGACACATAATAACAGATGCTAGAAAACACAATGAAATTTCTAAAAAAGGCTAAATGCACATTCAAATTAATGAAAAAGATCATTATCACCAAATAATTCAGCAGGTGAAATTGACTTATATCAAATGCTATGCATGCTGCACACTAATTTGTGGCATAGAAGAAGAGACAATAAACAAGAAAAGGAAACTTAAAATTGGTGTTCCAGAGCTAGAGAAAAGTGAAGCGTATGTATCATGGACAAAGAAGAAAGATTTTTTTAATGGCATGGAAACGGAGAATTTACATATGTAAACTATAAGAATGGTATAAAAGTCCACGCCCGTATTAAGCCAACTCGCAGTAATCTAAGATTTATATATGGAGGTTTACCTGTATCTGCTTTTTATGTATCCTTTCAGTATTTCTCTTTTCAACTCCTGTTCCTCTTATGTGACTTTAAGGCATATTGGGGATACGGTGTTAGGCCTGTATTGCCACGACTTTCGGCTTATGGAGGTGTGATGTGGTCATTATCATATCTGGTCGCATTGACCTTCCCAGATTTCTCTGGCATCCATTTTTAAGAGGTTAGGTGGACCCCAGGGTCTTTTCGGTGTGTACCGGAAAAAATCCCACTGATGGGACTGGAACCCGGTACCACTGAATTAATAAACTGAGCGCCTAACCACTCATCTAACCAGACTGCCGTTCTTCTATATGTGCTCCTTAAAATTTCGAATAGCTCAGCCGATTATCAAACAATAAATGAATGAGTAACAAAAAAAAAAAAATCCCGTTTCCATGCCATTACGGTATATTGGGGAATGCGGTGTTGGGCCCGTATTTTCCATGACTTTCGGTACAGAAAACGTATATCACGCCTGGCCGCTTCCCCTTCCAAGACTTCTCTGGTACCCATTTTTAGAGGCTGTGTGAACCCTTTTTGGTGCGTAAAAAAAAAAAATCCCACTGCTGGAACTGAACAAAACCTGTGTTTCGTATTTCGTGAGTTTTTGCCATCCACCATTGCTGTGGTCCCTAGCTTAGCGAATAATCGGGGCAGCTTGCCATGCGTGCATGGGAGAAGATTTGTCAGGAGCATTTGGACCGTGAAGGAGATGCTTTTCTCCATGAAACTATGACAGGAGTAACATTTTAAAGTAATTAAATACAAACATTTTTAATGCATAAAAGGAACAAGTTAGTAAACAATGTCGCGAGACTGTCTTTGTCGCGCCTTTATGGGGCCATAAACTGTTTTTTTTTTTTTTGGAGACGCATTTCAAAGATGTTGGTTTTTATTATTCTTTATAATTAGGAGCTCAGTTTAACGTCATTTTAAAGGCCTCAATTAAGTCTTCCAGAGAGTGTTCCTAAACGTTATGGATGAATTAGAATTTTCCCATTGCTTTTTAACTTGGATATAAAGGGTTTATAGATACACAGTACACATGTCTCATGAGAGCCGCATTTTCTGATGTTTATATGCGTAAATGAAATGTTTGTGCGTATTGAGTAGCGTAATACTGTATAATGAAAAATGAAAACCATACTTGAGGGAGAAATTGAAGGAGAGAGAGAGAGAGAGAGAGACAGACAGACAGACACTCACACACAGAACACACACACACACAAAGTATATCAGTATCAAGAGATGGATAGGAATCAGTTTGACTGGATGCATCATATAGCAAGCGACAGCAAGTTGAAGATCTTCGCAAAGTAACTGGCACTAGGTGATAATCACAAGATGATAATGAAAGTTAAACGCATAGAGATCAAATGGTAACAATACTGTAACTGTAAAAAAAAAATGGGCCTAGCTCTGCTGCTGGCCCTGGGGATCGGCTTCATTACACTCGGGGCCCCGCCCGTACGTGTTCGGCCTTTAACATCAGGATTTCCTTCAGTGCTTTTTGGGGGAGATGACTCCAATGTTGTGTTGACTGTGTGATGTCCGTGATCTAGCATTTAGTTGGAATTTGCAGCCATTGCCCATGGCTACATGTAATGCATTGAGTCGTATATAGTAATAATAATGAGTGTCATGTAACGTCAGGTACCTGAGAGGAACAAAGTAGTATAGTACATTCCATTTACGCCGGTGATGCGTTCCTGGACGAATTGGCGTAAACTGAAAAGATTTTATAATATAAAGCAATAGGAAATCAATGACACGCAAACACTGACGAGTAATATAATGGCTTTGTATTTAAAATTCTGAAGTAATAGCAAATAAAATAAAGGGAATTTTAAAAATATATTGCCTATGTTTAAAATAGGCAATGGAGTAATGAGGCAGCATTAGTTTTCTCACTAAGTGTCTGGTTCGCCTTAGCACTTTTTTTTTTAAAGAAAACATGCAGCAGCGTGGACTTTTGTGGTTTTTCGCGGTGTTTCATTACATTCAGTGTCTTACATATTACATTCTTCCCATGCCGTTAAACGTCACATGGGGCTCGCGCAGTTGTTTGCCAAGTTTTCCTGTTCTCGCCGAGTCTTTCAACTTCATCAAGGGATGTTATGCCAATTAAACTGGCTTCTCTTAAAATTGTTCTCTTAGAGTTTCACGCGGTCGACCTCTTTTCTTCGGCCTGTTGTGCTGCACTTGATAGCTTGTTTTGGTATTCTCTGATTGTTTTTTTCGCATCACGTGGCCTACATAAGTACATCTTATTTTTCTGATCACTCATGAGACAGGTTGTTGTTTGCTCATCTGTCTTATTTCTGCGTTGTTCTTGAATTCGTTCCGCTTATACCAAGTATATTTATGCGTGAACAAAAAGCATTTTAAGGACATTTTTATCCAACCCTCCCTCCAGGCTTTGCTGTGCTAGACACAAAAATAGAAAGAGTTTACCTACTTGAAATGGCTCACCATGGCGAGAGACCAGGTTTGAGTGACCATCATAGAGCGGTGACTGTTCATAGTTGTTATCCAGAATCAGGAATATAAAAATTAAAATGTAAGAAGCAGTACGAGAAAAATGATAAAGTGTATAAATAATAGTACTATAATTTTTTTTTTCACTTTTTTCATCTCCTGGTCTCAAGCTCGGCATTACTCTTTATGAACTGGCACGAACTTGACATGGTTAAATTGAGAGCTACTTTGTAATTTACGTTCTTTTGTTGAGGGCATGGCCTCAGGAGGTGAGGTCCTTATGTTTAACATCAGTTTTCATTCATGTGTGTCAGGTGTTCCTATTTCAATCTGAAATCTGGATCCTAGACTATTAAATCACGCGCGTTCTACTTTAGAATCTCATGTCGTTCGCACGGTGCTCCAGTGACAGCAGTATTTAGATGATTAATCAGCGAAGAACGGGAAGCTAGAAAAGCAGAAGGTGGATTTCACTTTTGATGGTTCCAAGTCTGCAGAAAGAGACAGTGAAAGATGCATCAACATGAGAACTCTTCACGAGTTTGTCGATTGCTCACCTAATTATATTGCAGAGATAGTTTTCCGCATTTACGAAAATTTAATTTCTCAGCGCGCACCTCCCCCCACCCACCCACAACAACAACAACAACAAAAAATACATTTTTCAAAAAATAAACTCTCCACTACCCTTTTTTTAAACAAGTTTTTAAAAATAAAAAGTGCATCTTACATTGCGAGATATATGATATGTAAACGCGTAGAACAAACAGTTCATCACAGTTGGGCTTTTCTGGCTGTAGAGCAATGTAGCACAAAAAGGTTTAATTGCGTGGATTGGTTTCTTTATATTCTGTGTAAGTTATCTTCAGTTTTAGTTACGTGATTTCCAAAGTCCACGGAAACAAAAATATCTTTTAAACTTTTGTAGTCAGAAATAAAGGCTATAGACTGGAAATAAAAAGACCAGTGACGTCTAGACCGATAAGAGATAGTGTTTTGTAATATAAAAACTCTATGATATAGTGAAATTAGTATGTTTGCGCACTTTCAGTTAGGACATTTGTAGAGATCAGATGAAAGCGGCCTTATAGTATCTCATGGCGATCGCATCCAGCGTTGTCAAAACATATAGCAGATGCTTGTTCTTCAGACTAAACTTTCTTCACCAGAACTGACAATATGTCATGCTTACCTCACTCATTATGTGCTCCACAGGCAGATGACGATACCTATGTCATCACCGAGAACTTACGCTTATTCTTGTCAGACAAAGACACACATGACCCTATATACTTTGGACACCTGTTCAAACTTAATGTTAAACAAGGCTACTACAGGTACTGAAAATTTTCAATACGTTTATTTTTTAAATAAGCTTTTCCGGTGTTTCAACACATACTGTGCATACACATTAAATAACAATACATTGATTTAGTCTTTCATGTGATCAAGTAATCTGTTGATTAAATATAACTATTTGAAAATATAAGTCAATGTGCGCTACTGAGAAAAAAAAATATTCAGACTGAAGTTATACAGAGCTCAGTAATGACAAAATTCTAATACAAATATTTGTATTTAACAGAAAATTCACGTATTTTGAAACCTTTAAAAAGTTTTTTTTGCGTGATCTGCCAAACACTGGCATGAACTTAATATTGCATTCAGATTAGATCTAACTCGTAATGTAAATGTTGAACTAGTAAGTCATTATTAGTATCTGCTGTCTCTGCAAACTTCTACAGCAGCATAAGTTAAGATGCCATTTTCAGATTGGCGAAGTGGTTAGTGCTCTTGTCTCTCATGGCGAAGGTCGGGGGGTTCGAATCCGGCCGGAGGCACTCCAGTCACCCAGGTGTAGAAATGGGTATCCCACTTCTTCTGGAGTTGGGAAAGGAACGGCGGCCAGGCGTGATACTGACCATACCACCCTCTAGTGTGCAGACAGGTCAAGGAAAATATTGGCACTAACACCATATCTCTATGTGCCTCTAAGGCATGACAGGATTACTTTTACCTTTATATACACATTTACAAATGTACATATATACACTTCAACCCTCACTATGAATTCACCAGCCGCCAGTAATTTCCTTAACAGGTTTATGGTGTCCTACAAAACAGAAATACAGAAACGGACCTCCTTAACACAAAACACTGTGTATGTTCCTGCAACTAACATTGCACATAGTTATGATTAATGCAAAATGTCTTTAATCAAATTATTTGTCTATATATTATATTATTACAAACATGCTCTGGGTTCAGTCAAAATATTTTTTGTGGTCACAGGAAAGTCAGAAGTCATCGACAGATCAAAACTCAACACAGTTTTGAGTCTGGTAATAGTTATACAGTATAACACTTCAGGCGATAAACAGAGAAATCATAGTTATTTGAATAAATGTTCATAATAACTGTCTCTTAGAATAAAAGTTCGTGATATTCTCTGATATTCTCCTCTTGAAATAAATGTTCATGATAGTCCTCTGTTAGAATAAATTCTCTTCATACTCCTCCGTCAAAATAAATGTTCATGATAGTCCTTCATTGCAGTGAATGTTTACAACAATCCTCTATCGTAATAGATGTTCATTATAATTCTATATTGTAATAAATGCTCATAATCCTTGTTACAGTAAATGTTCGCGGTAATCTTCTGTTAGAATTCATGACAACCCTCTATTACATTAAATGTCATATTGTCAAAATGACCTTCCAATTTATTTACCAAAGTATGGTTTGGACCGAACTTGATTCAGTTTAAGCAATCTCGACTGAATGTCTGTGAAATGAAAGATGTTACTGATCCCTATGACTTTCTTATTTATTTCTCTGTACATACCATTTCTTAAGGTACCATTCCTTATACGAGGGTCATACCGAAAGCAGTGAGCAAAATTATTTTAAAATCAGAATTTATGGATAGAGAAAATATAAATGTATCACCTTAACTTGTACTTTTGCACTTCGTGTAGACGTCACATGACGTCACCAATCATGTGTCACATGACCACGCGGAGCATAAACAAAATGGCGGGTGCTGAAGTTTCGTTTCGTTAACGTGCTGTTATTGAGTTGCTTGTTAAAGAGGAAATCCCCGCTGCTGAAATTCACCACAGACTTCAGTCTGCTTATGGAGATGTGTGTATGGGTGCTAGCAGTATTAGGAGCTGGGTGAAACATTTCAAAGATGGAAACACGAGCATCCAAGATATTCCTAGCAGCGGTCGCCTTCGAACTGCCTTCGCTGAACGCAACGTGGACAGGGTCAACGACGTCATTAAAGAAGACAGACGTGTTACAGTATCTGAAATCGCTATAAACCTCGGAACAGGACACAGTGCAGTACAGGAAATGATTGAAACCCTAGGCTATAGAAAAGTTTGTGCCAGCTGGGTCCCATAGGAGAGAACGTCCAGAAATCAGTGCGTCTGTGCCGTCCGTCAGCTGGAACTGAACTCTACCGGGTGGGTATTTTCAAACTTGCAGAGCGATGGGGAAAATGTGTACAGAGAAATGGAGATTATGTTGAAAATTGAAGAAAAGGATTCAGATGGAGGTGATACATTTATATTTTACTCTATTTTTAAATTCTTATTTAAAAGAATTTTTGCTAACGACTTTCGGTATGACCCTCGTACCTTCATTCTATTAATTAAGAACATACATGTTTTGACGAAAGGATGGCACACTATTCAGAAGCATGTCTTATGTATGTATCCATATGTATTATAGTTTATTGTCTTTAGAACTTACACTTTCATTGCTTGATGTAATTTTCTTTTTCTGTAGTGGTGGTAGTGGTTATGTGATCAGCAAAGAAGCACTGCACAGATTTGGAACCAAGGCAGTTAACTCAACACTTTGTAAAGAAGATGGAAGTGATGAAGATGTGGAATTTGGAGTCTGTATGGAAAAATTAGGCATTAAAACATCCAGGTCTGTGGATGAAATGGGTCGCAGTCTGTTTCATCCACTTCATCCACAAATTCATCTCCTAGGTAGATTTCCACCATGGCTTTACAAATATACTGCAGGCATTCCACAAAAGGTATTGTTTATTGTTTGTTTAATTAAATAAATCCCACTTACAACTCCTACATTTTCTAGACAGTGGTACATTACAGTTAGAAGTTCTTCTTTTACTCTCTCTCTTTTTCTCTCCCTCCCTTCCTCTCCACTCCCCTCCCTTTCTTTCCCCTTCCCTCCCTCCCACCACTATTCATTTGAGACAGTGCCAAAAGTTCCATTTAAAGAGATGAGATTATATGCCTAATTGCAGGTTGTAAGAATAAATAGTTTTAAACCAGCATTTCCTAAAGTGGGCAATAAAGCCAAACCCCCCCCCCCCCCATGGACATTGAAAGTACCAGGGGATGGTGAAGGAAAAAGGATCAGTAGCGGGGGGCAGTGGAAGACAGTAGGGGGTGTTGAGGGAAAACGAAGCAGCAGATGGAGACAGTAATACCTTCCTTCTTAGCACTTTTCAACCTGATATTGAGAAACTTGTGTCCCTGCATGAAACTCATCCATCACATTAGAAAATAATGCAGTAGGTGAGTTAAAATGTATTCCTTCATAATGTTAAATAAATTGGTTTGCTAGCTGAAGTTTTAGTTGTATAATACATAACCTAGTTTAATAGGTCATTGTACATAAGGGTAGGGGGATGTGACCTGGGTGAAAAGGGGTGACAGTGGGAGCGAGCCTGGGAAACATGCTTTAAAGTGTTCAACACAGTGGAGTTAGGAAAAAAAAAACCAGTACTAGTTCCTAAAAAAAATAATCAATATGAAACATACACATAATGAGAGAATATAAACAAAATAACAGATTAAAAATTCATCTTACATCCTTCCCGTGCCATTAAATGTCACATAGGGCTCGCATGGTTGTTTGCCAAGATTTCCTGTTCTCAGCAAGTCATAAAGATTCATAAAAAGTAAAGTTTAAAAAAAAGAAAATTAATTCATAAAATTAATAACATTTCTTAGGGACAGTAAAATTCTGTTAAAAATCATAATGGATAGACTTTGTAAGAAAATTGAAGAAGTCAGTATGGTCCAAGCTGGTTTTAGACAAGGAAGAGGATCAAGAGATCATATATTAAATATAATATTAATAATAGAGAAATGCAGAGAATTTAATGTGAATCTATATTTATCTTTTATAGACTATTCAAATATCATGGACATAAATAAAGGATATAATAGTGGGAAAAAGAAAGAGAGGAAGACCAAGGCCAAGATGGCTGCAAGACATCGTTGATGATCTGCAAATGGCCATTTTGTATATATATCAGCAGCAGGCCGTCTTGCTCACAATCAAGATACCTAAGGAATGCTGTTAGGGAGCCAAAGTTCTGCAAGGAACATGCAAATGAATGAATGAGGCTATTCAAAGGCATTTGATTGTGTACAAAACCAGAAACATTGGGAAATAATGGAAAAAAAATGGGATTTCCAACACATTTGATACAATTAATGTCACTGCCGTATCTAGACCAACAGGCAGCAGTGAGAATAAATGGTGAAACAACAACTTGGTTTGACATAAAACAATGGTGCGTGTTGTCGCTTTACTTATTTAACTTGTATACTGAAAATATAATGAGGAATGTTAGAGAAAATGTAGACAAGAATATTAATTGCCATAACAATTGGAGGTTATGAATTACCAGAGATTAGATATGCAGATGACACAGTAATACTGTCCAAAACACAAAAAAGGAATGTAAAAACTAATTATGTCAGTCTGTAAGAACAATAAAGAGCAAAACCTCTATCTCAATGCGAAGAAAACTAAATTGATGACAACTGACAAAACAAATAAGGCAGCTGAAATATGTACCAATGAGGAAAAACTGGAAGAAGTGGAGAGTTTTGAATATCTTGGATCACTACTAGCTAATAATGGAGATACAATGAGGGAAATTAAAAGGAGGACATCTATCACTCTTCAAAAAGTAAAACAACTAAAGAAAGTGTGGAGAGGAACAGACAGAAGTACAAAAATAAGATTTTTAAGGCCATGCATCTTTCCCATCGCAACATATGCCCGTGAGACCTGGACACTTAACAAAACAGTCAAAAAACACATAAATGCCTTTGAATGTAAATGCTACAGAAGAGTTCTTCAGATATCATGGACACAAAAAAGAACAAATATATCCATACTACAAGAACTTAATATTGAAGAAGGCTGGTTAGTAAAGAGGATTAAACAAAGAAAACATAAATATTTTGGACACATTAAACGTCATGATAATCTAGAGAAGACCATCTTGGAAGGGTACATAATGGGAAAAAGGAAGAGAGGAAGACCAAGGTGATGATGGTTGCAAGACATCATTGATGCTCTGCAAATGTATGCATCAGCAACAGGGCATCTTGCTTACACCTGAGAGGCCTACAGGAGTGCTGTTAGGGAGGCAAAGTTCCACAAGGGACATGCAAATGACTGAGGGACAGCTAAAATATCTAATAGAAATATAACTTATTCCAGCACAGTTATTCACGAGAAATTTTCATCTGTTATATATTATGGAATTCTCAATGCCAAAATGCACATGTTTTTGAAATTGTGTAGTCTTCCTCCTTAGGATGCAAGAAAAAACAGATACCCTGCACTCAATGGCTAGCAATATAGAACTGGAGATTAGCAAGGAAAATATGAAAATAATGCAGAATCTAATTGTGCAAGAAGAAAAGTATATTTGAAATGAACTGCAGTAGAAGAATTAGACCATTTTATATATTTTGGAAGTTACATAGATCAGAAAAGGGGATACAAGAAAAAGAAGTCATAGCCAGAATGGTGAAGGCAGCATTGACCTTTAAGAACCTTTGAAAAAATAAGAAAATTAAAACTGTTAATCACAAGAACAAAGTTTAGGATATTCAACTTATATGTGATATCCATCCTTATATATGCATGTGAAAGTTAGAAATCAACCAAAGAAATAGAGAGCAAACTGGATGCATTCAAAAACAAATGTTTAAAGAAAATACTCTATGTACAATGGAATGAATTCAGGACTAACTCAGAGATTAGAGAAATGAGCATACAGCAAATAGTCTCAGTACCAATCGAGAAAAGAAAGAGGGCTTGTGTGGATCACGTGATCAGAAGAAACAATCAGAGAATAAAAAAAAACAAGCCATCAAGTGAGAAGCATCTGGAAAAAGGAAAAGTGAGCGACTTTGGAGATATAATTTTTTTGGTCTTTCAGTGTCACAATAAAAAAAAAAAATGAAAAAAACATGTCACTTTCTTCCATATACATGGAGTATGACGCAGCTTTGTAGACAGTGATGACTTTTTTTTTTTTTTAGGAACTGTAGGAGAAGAGACTCATTTAATGGCCTCTTCTTACTATGGAAGTATTTGGAATATTACGGAAAAATCAGTTTGTTCATTGTTATAGAAAAGCTCTGTGGTTGTTATCTCAGTTATCTTAAACAGTTCATAGTTCTAAATATATATTCTGTTCATTTCCATCCTTATTCTTTGCTTCTGGATCTGAGGTATAATAATGTTTGTGTATAATTTCAGGGCTTTGGAGTAAGTAAGTACGCTGTGAGTTTCCACTATGTTACACCAGATGATATGAGAACACTGGACTATTACTTCTACCATATACGACCATATGGTATTTATTCTAGACTCAAAAACTGCAGTGAGACCAAAACTTGAAGATGTATATTTTTTCTGCAAAAAAAAAAAAAAAACCAAACTGTTGCATCCATTTGATTTAGTTTTTGTGTGTAATGTGTAGTGTATTTAGGTAGGTGGTTGAGTGTCTGTAATGAATAATGCTTTTAAGTTGATGGTTGAGATTTTTTTATGAATAATGCTTCTAATTTAGTTGTTGAGTGTTTGTGAGGACTAATGCATTAAGTTAGTGGTTGAATGACTGTGAATGTGCAATTAAGCTTCTGGTTGAGTTTCTGTGATGGATAATGTATTCAAGTGATGATTACAGGTCTCCATTTAAACAGTCTCTATGCCCTACAATGCTCATTTCTGACACACAGCATCAAACAAACCACATCTTACAGTTACAACTAAGTGCTCTATTCATTATTAATTTTTTTTTTAATAGCATTCATGTGAATCTATACTTTATC
Organism: Achatina immaculata; assembly: GCA_009760885.1. Lineage (NCBI taxonomy): Eukaryota > Metazoa > Mollusca > Gastropoda > Stylommatophora > Achatinidae > Lissachatina > Lissachatina immaculata. Next base: position 90,337,973 of record CM019691.1, on the reverse strand, counting down.
TCTTCTCTCTATTTTTTCGTCCTGTATGTTTTTGTATGATTAAGGCTCACGCTGAAACATCACAACTTTGTAATCGTTAAGTACTACTTTTTAAGTCCTACTTTTTTCCTAGTTTATACAAGTGATGATTAATACAATTAATCTGACCATTGATTCAACTTTGTTCACTTTATTTGAACAGATTAAGAAAAAAGTATGTTAATTTAGAAAATTTTATTGAATTCTCCACCTTGCTTAATGAGAACATCAAGTTCACTTATGAAATTTCTGATAAGTCTGTCAACTTTTTAGACATCAAAATATCTTTTGGCACAGGCAGTCTTGTCACCTGTGTATTTTACAAGCCTACCAACAGCCACACGTATTTACACCTCCTCTCATCCTGAAGCTTGTAAGAACTCCATCCCATACTCCCAACTCCTCTGTCTTCGCCACCTATGTCAGAATAACTTGGACGTTATGGATCAGTCCAACAAATTATTAGAATTTTTCTGTCATTGCCTCATCAATCTAGAAAATGTCCTTCAGAGAACGTTTAACTATATCCAAAATGTGAGCTGCAATGAGGCATTAAGAAAAAACCTGTTACCTCATTCAGCAGAGTTAAATTAGTACTTCCATCTCACCCACATGGTTAGATGGTTAAGAAAATTATCGCCATCTGCCACTAATCCAACTTGACTCCAATACTTGTGACATCTTCTCTGATCAACCTCTATTAGCTTACAGATGGGAACCAAATCTTAAGGACATCCTTATCCATAGCTACATGAATGGAACCTTGCATATGTTGACACCAAAAAATGTAAGTGCCTCGCTATGTTACCTGCCCTATAGTCTGGGAAACAAAAATGATCACCTTTCCCAAAATTATCCTCACTCTCCATGTGGGATTCACATGTGAGTCCCATAATGTGATATATGCCATTGTATGCAAAAGATACAGGATAACTTATATTGATGAAACTGGTCTCAGATTAGGTGACCACATGCAGAAACATCAGTATGACATCACCCAGCATGCTTCAAAACCAGTCCCTAATCCAAAACTAGTGGCCCCAATGACAGAGGCAAATCTGATTTTCTGGTAACAGCCATCAAATAATGTCATGCTGATGACAGAAGTCACCTAGTGCATGAGAACCACTACATTCAGGAATATGGGATGCTGGAACCACAGTGTTTGAACTTACAGTTCAGCTACACCTAACATTCGCCTCTTCCACAATATTCCCTCAGCACTCCTTTCTCACTTGTAACACATAGTTCAGAACCTCCTCACAGCATCAGATTACAACCCCTCTACCCCAACTATGATCACCTATAATTCATCATGTGAATTTATATGGACATATGTTGGTCACTTGATGAGAAGAAATGATCAGAGAATCCCAAAACAAGCTATCAAGTGGAACACAACAGGCCGAAGAAAAAGGGGCAGACCGCGTGAAACTCTGAAGAGGACATTATTAAGAGAGGCCAAGTTAACAGGCATAAAATCCTTTGTTGAGGTTGAAAGACTCGCCGAAGACAGGAAAAATTGGCGAACTACTTTGCGAGCCCTATGTGATGTCTAACAGCACGGGAAGGATATAAGATATAAGATAAGAATTTATATTTTATCTTCTCTCTCTAATTTTTCCTCCTGTGTGTTTTTGTATGATTAAGGTTCACACCAAAATGCCACATCTGTTTGCTTGTTAAGTAATAAAGCTGTTCCTACTTTTTTCCCTAGTTTATATATTTAGGTTAGGTATGAGTGCAGATATATCAGTATTTATTAGGTTAGTTCCTGATTTTGCTTTAAAATTCAGCAGGAGAATCTATGGCAGTTAATCTTGGATCAAAATCTTATTTTGCTTGTTTTTTTTCCCCACAATATTCCTTGCCAATTTATAGATGTGTCCACTAACACCATATCCCTCTGTGTCTCTAAGGCATGACAGGATTACCTTTACCTATATTGCAAGAAATGGTTACCTAGTATACATCTCGAGAAGGTTAATTTTAGTTCTTTTTTGCACCAAATTCTGAACAACTTTCTGTCCATAAGTTAAATCATTTACTGAAAGAAATTGTAACTGCTCTTGAGTCATTTATGAGAATTTCAAGTAAAACCAGTGCCCTGGAAAGTGATGTATTTAAAACAAAACAAAAAAGTCATATTAAAACTATTTATAGATATTTGTCACTTTTTTTGGTGATAACTGTTCCACTGGCTTTTTCATATACCAGTTATATTTTCAGCAAGTATTACCTTTCTTTTTTCTTCTGTTACAATAATTGTTTTGTTTTTTTTTTTTGGCAAGTTGGCCAGTTTCTCCATATAATAAGAGTTATCTTTGAGGCAAGTTGGTGCGTGCTAATAAAAGCACAGTTGTCTCCTAACAGAAACTTCTCTGTGCTGAGACCTCATGAGTGATGGGGAAACAGAATTACAAAACCAAAAAAATGAATCAGATATAAACTGTTTTGATATATCAGCAGTGTTTGTTCCTATAAGAAGGAGAATTCTCAATTGTACTAATTTTTGTGACATATTTGTGTAATTTAGGCAGCATTATTTGTTGCTCTATAGAATTGAGGAACACATTTATTGGCATACAAGAATTTTCAGACATTGGAGTGATTTGCAAACATTTATATACTGTGGCATACTTGGAAGTGATGCAGCAGGCATTCTAGCAAAAGAAGGTAGTGGATTACTACAAACAAATACCAGTGTAATATATGTCAGAAACAAAGATACTATACACTAATAAACTGGCAAAAGAACACCCTAAATGATGCCTTTTACAGACTTGGCAGAGAAGTAACAAGCAATCATTTTTTGGCTCCCTGTTAGTCGCAGCATACTGAGGTACCATCTATTCAGCAAGCTGAAGATTGACTTGACCAGTGTATGTACATGTAGCACCAGTAAGATGATGGGAAAACATTCTATGAGGAACACATAAAACATATGGTCAGTGCCTATACCAGTCCAAGAAAAGCTGTATGGAGATGTACGCAAACACCAGGTGACCGCTCATTCCTTCTGAAGTGTCAATGTCTGAAAATGACTGAAAAAAAGAAGAAGAAGCAGCACTGTGATTCAAGAAAGTTAAACAGATTTTAATGTTGCCTGTAGTCTTCTTTACATCAGTATATAGATCTTTTTTTTTATTTATCATGAACATTGTAAGATTTGTATTGCAGATTTTGGACACTGTCTCATTATCACTGTCAGTAAGGTTTTGTTTAACATTTGTACCACTTGAAAAATGCTGTTTTATAAATGCAACACTCACTGTACATAAGAAAAATGTTTTCAAAAACAGGTTTGACATGCAGAAGCTCAGGTGTGAATTCATGGAGGTTTTATTTGTAAATGCTGACATGAAAGAAGAGGATGTTGACACTTTATATTCATGTACAAGACGTGAAAATTAAATTGCAAGAATGGTTGTATTCTACAAGGGTCTGTTGTTTATGTATAATTTAGTTTACTTTAATCATTTTTATTTTTCAAGTAAATTATGGCTCCATGTCTTCTTTTTTTTTTCTGTTTGTAAATAAGTTTGGAAGTAAAAGAAAAAAATAAAGAAAAAAAACACAGGGAAAGAACAGTAAAATTAATTAAAGAAAATTGTAAGGAAGTGTAATTAAAAAGCTGAAGATATAGAAGCAGCAGAATTTCCTGTTCTGCATCTAGCATTAAGAACCTTGGTATCATAAAACTAATTTCATGTATAAGCCTAGATAGTGCATGTTGTCAGAGAAAATAATTGTACAAAGAAGCTGTATTCAGTCATGTTGATGCCTATTTTTATGATTCTGTACATGTACCTAATGTTGCTGTTTATCTGGAAATATATAAAAGATACAGAGAAACTGTATTCAATCACAGACAGCTTGAGAAGACCAAAGCTGACATCACTAGCAACTGCATTAGCAAGAAAATGTCCACTATTGAAAACTAGCATTAATCCCCTTCTTTGTTTTTCCACTTACATTGACCTTCAGACGAGATTGAGACACCTTAAGCAATGGTTCATCTTGATGGGAACCTCATTGTGCTATACCAAAGGTAGTTGGATCCTGTAAATTTTGTTATTCAAGGAGCACCATTCATTTACTGAAAGCAATCATTACTGCTCTTGAATTTATGAGAATTTCATGTTAAAGCAATGCTTTAACTTTTTATAGATATTTGTCTTTTTTTTTTGGGGGGGGGGGGAGGGGTATTGTTGATGACTGTTCCATGCTTCCCAGTGGGATTAATCACAGCTTTATTGTTACCATAGCACTCTAGGGATAGTTAACAGATTCTCACGTGCTTCATAAGGTCGATGCATGCTTTGCAGGTTGCATGTTTCACATAGTTCTAATCCCTTTGAACAGCTGTGTCAACACACTTATCTTAACATAGTCTTTGTGAGACAGGAAACATAGATCTGATTGCCTAAAAAGTCTGACCTACTTCTGTAGCCCAGAAACCTGTAGCAATCAACACTAATTGTAATTTTTTAAATGTAATGTCAGGTGGACAGATGGAGATTGCTGGTGGTGATGAGGAAAGTCTGGTGTGAAACCAATGAATCCAGGACGTGACAAGCCTATGAGTCTTTACAACAATGAACAACGTCTATAAGAATAAGGTAAACAGGACAGAGCCAGCAGACTATAGGTGGCGGGGAATGGATATCATTGAACCACTCATAAATTCCTCATCCCAAAGTAGGAGTGTCTCTGTGTAACTGTCTCAAAGCCGTTGGGCCTGATGTGGAGAAGGGGATTAAATACAGCCACCAGAGACTGGAAAACAAGAAGTTTTGGCCAGGCCAGCCTACACCATCGTCTTCATGGCAGTCCGAGCAAGACCGCAGTCTGCCCTAGCAAGGAAAGGTGCTGAAGTCAGAGGTACCTAGCCAGAAGGCGCATCGAAAAAAATCAGGGTTCCACGCATTATCACAAAATGCGTAGTAGGAAGAAGACATGGATCTAATGTTCTGGACATGCAAGAGGTCATGGCAATGAGTGGGACGACCTGATGGCTGGAAATGTAACGCAGTCCCTATTAAGGTTTTATTCTTGTTGTTATTAAGTAGAATTAATATAGTGCAATTAAGGTAGCATTATTAGTAACCTTAGAAGTATATTCAGTTATAAGAAAGAATACAGAGAAATGTAAGAACCAGTGAAGAAGGAACTCGCATGGTTTTAATCCACAATCCTACAACGGACACAGACAGGAGGATGCCAAAGAGTACAAACTATATAAAAAAGAATATATGTATATAAGAAATACAAAATCCCAGACGCGACCAACTAAATAGTTAGGGAAACAAGTCTCAGCTGTCAGACGACCGGGCGAATCCAACTGCATTTAAGAGCGACTAGACACTGACACTTAAACCAACACAGACGGCAGTGCCAGCGTGATGGGGTAATCATCCATGATGACTTGGACACATGAAAACCATCTGACTAATAGATAACTCTAAGGATTGCTCCTAGATGACCACCGTGGGGACTGAAAGAGAGAGAAAGACAGTCTCTGGGCGACTGAAAGAGAGAGAGAGAAAGATACTGTTTATAAGTGAGGGAAGGGTGGGGGGGGGGGGCTCAGCCAAAAGGAAGCTGAACAGAAACAAATGAGGTTCCGTGGGAAAAAAGCTCAATAGAGAGAGGACGATCAGAAGAGGGAGGATAAAGAAGAGACTATGGGAAGCAGATGCCAACAATGACCAGCGGATAATGTACTAGAAAATAGGAGTTTAGAGAGAAGTAGTAACAAAATGGAGATGGCCACGTGTTTCGGCCTAGTGAGGTATCCGAGTTAGAAACTAGAATTCCGAGTGCTGATTCTAGAAGCTAGTGATGCTATGCTCCCAGTGAGAACAATTAGTCCACTTAATTTGCAAAACCACCACCGTGCCGTGCATATATGAAGTTACAGAGTGTAGCTGTGTAGTCATTTCGTTATGGAAATAAAAGGAAGTCTTTGTGAATAGACACTGAGTACTGTGGAAGTGTCTACGAAATTATCATAAATGTGTTGAATCATCTGTTGAAGGTGTTCTTCTTGTAGTAGTGACGATTGTGATAGTGACCGTATATTAGGCAAGTCTAGGAAAAAGTTGATGATGATGAGAAGGAGAAGGGGATGAAGTCTTGAAACTATAATGATTGCCATCATAAGAAGGATTCATTCTATGAGCGGACCTGAAAGTTAATATACATACCCATGGTGATAGTGGGAGGAAATGTTGTGATAATTAGTGATAGTTCACAATAGAAAGTGTTATGCTCGACAATTACCAGACGTTAAAGTATCCAGCATTAAATACTGTTCAAAAAAGGAAGCGCAGCACTACTGTAGTCATAATGGATACCGAATTTCAAACTTGTATAAAAATGTTATTTTACGGAATTAATGTTTAAATTTTGACACGAAGAAACTTTAAGACTTTAACAATGAAATGATGTTTATTAAATTTAGTTTGAACTTTTATTATTTGCGACTGAGGCCTCCGTTTCAGTAAGGTGTATGGCCTCCTCTGGCCTGTATCAGAAAACGACATCTCCTTGACATGGATCCGATTAGCCGTTGGATCTGTTGTTGTGGGATGGCTGCCCACTCTTCCTGCAGTGCAAGAGACAACTGTTGGAGATTGGTTGGCACCACGTCTCGCTGGCGGACCTATCTGTTGAGTTCATCCCATAAGTGTTCTATTGGGTTCATGTCTGATGACATGGATGGTCACGGAATGGTCTGGACGTTGTTGTCAGCAAGGAACTGGGCGGTGAGTTGTGCCACATGAGGTCGAGCTTTATCCTGCTGAAAAATCGGACCTGGTGCAGCTGAAGTGGAAGAACGTGAGGACGAAGAATTTCAGCGAAGTATCGTTGGGCATTCAGGCGCCCTTCAGTTTGCACCAGGTCACTTCTTCCCATGAATTTGATCGTCCCACACACCAGTACACTTCCACCACAATGTGGAGGAGCCTCGTTCACGCAGTTCTGGGCATAGCGCTCATAGACTCTGCGGTAAACTCTTCTCCATATATTGTGTCGCTGGAGCAGAAAGAATGATTCATCACTAAACCAAACTCTTCTCCAATCATTCACAATGGTCCATTGACGATGTTGGTTCGCGGCACTGCAGTCGGTTCTGGCGATGCGGGTCCGTAAGAACAGGACCACGGTAGGGTCTTCTAGTCCAAAGACCAGCGTCGTGCAGCCGGTTCCTGACCGTTTGATCTGAAATTCGACGAGCTCCTGTCATTGACTGGACTGTTAAGGACACAGATGCAAATCGATTCCTGAGGTGACGCAGCCGTATGAAGCGGTCTTCGGCAGGAGTTGTGACTATGGCTCTTCCACTGCGTGTCCGGTCTGCAACTGAGCCAGTTTCTTGAAATCGTCTACAAAGACGACTAATGATGCTTATAACCACATTAAATTGTCTGGCCACTACATTTTGTGACTGTCCAGTCTGTAAACTCCAGTGATGATGAGTAGTTGTTCTGTAGTGAGATGAGCCATACTTGCACACTGAATCTTCAAATGAATTGATTCGAGGATCGTCAGTGTTTTATAGGCATTCAATAACATGGTCAGTGAGTTTTGTGTTCAGTAAGTTTCACGGGATTCTAGCGAACCTGTTATGAGTTAGGGCCTAAAATGCTGTTGTGACTAGTATCGCTTTTCTGTTCTCATGAATCATCTGCTGAGTACAATTCAGGCCAGCAAGTGAAGTTGATGTCCAGATGAACGTTTCAGGCAATTTGCCCTCGTCTGATCAGCAAACTTCAGTTTAAATCGCAACATCGTATTTGTTCCATTTCTTCTTTTGAACAGTATAAAACAGTATTAAATAGTATTATATAAAGAATACGGTATTATTAAAACTCTTCGTTAAAGAAATGTCCATACGAACGGGGTACAAAGACTTTGACAAGATGGACATGTCAAAGGCTGTTGTGGACAATTTGGTAGGGATTAAGAGCTGGAGTGTAAGAATAACCCCAACGTTCGCAGAATGACCGAACTAGGGTGAGGCTGAATGAGGGAACAATAAACTCTCTTCTAAGACGTAAGTGGCCTAGCCACACTCAATGCTTTGCTGACAAACAGAACTCATACCTTACCTTGGTTACTAGACAGAGCGACAGAGAAGATATGGCAATGTCCTGACCGTATTAACGCTGGCTTCTGAGATACGTCATGCAGATAACTATTTAGTATATGCTGACACAGAAGGACACCAAGAAGCTGCATCTTGTCATGTAGAAGTCTATTTTCTATATGTGGACACTTTCATTCCAAAGCAGAAACAGTCGCGCAAGTGCAATATTAACAGTAGGACAGTTAAGTGAGAGGATCACTGATTGTTTTCAGCAGGAAATACTTTTATTTTATATAGTTGTCACAGCAGTTTTGTTAATGAGAAATCGAAAGACCTTTTACACAGCCAGATCAGTCATAATTTGTTACATTAATGAATAAGGTAAAGAACCCAGCTGAGATATGATGAGGAAGAACAACAGAGTTGCTGTACCATGGCAAAGTGTATAATAAAATAGTTGATGCTATGGAAAGGTTTCCGTTTCTCATTGTAAAGGTTAATGTTCCATCCCAGCCAAATGCATTCTGGTCAGACAGGGTGTAAAAAATAAATGGATACTCCACCTCTTCTGAAGCTAGAAAAGGCCACCAGGCATGATGCAGACCACATAATCCTCTGGTGTGCTGACAGGTCAAGGAAAAACACATTATCCCCCTTAAATTGCCACGATGGCTTTACACAGAGCCGTTTATTTCCACACAGTATTAAAAATTACATATGCTGCTTGTAGAACGCGTTAAGGCGAAACACGAGATTAAGTTACATCAGCAAACAGTAGATCATAGATATAGCTGTTTAGTTTTTTTTTCTTCACCTGTTTGTTTCTCACGCAACACACATACATATCTTACACCCTCCCGTGTCGCTAAACGTCACATAGGGCCCATGTGGTAGTTCTCCAAGATTTCCTGTCTTCGGCGAGTTTTTCAATCTCATGAAGGGATTTTATGCCCACTGAACTGGTCTGTCTTCTTTAAAGTTTCACATGGTCGACCGCTTTTTCTTCGGCCTGTTGTGTTCCAATTGATAGCTTGTTTTGGGATCATCTGATAATCTGTTTCTTCTCATCACATGACCGACATATGTCCATCTTCTTTTTTCTAATCACCCATGAGACAGGTTGTGTTTGCTCATCTGTCTTATCTCTGGGTTGTTCTTGAATTCGTTCCACTGTATACCGAGTATTTTCCTTAGGCATTTGTTATCGAAAGAGTCTAATTTCTTGTCTATTTCTTAAAGTTGTTTTCCAGCGCGCGCGCACACACACACACACACACACACATATATATACATACATAATATACCATGTCATTTATTGACACATTGCATGTGTATAGCGTCTTTTTTTTATTTTGCTTGTTGTGTATGCTTTGCACAATGTATGTTCTTTATGCAGTATATATAGGCCTATAAGATTTTCTTTTTAAGCTGTTTCAGTGGGATTTTTTTTTAAAATCCTAGAGTTCGTCTTTAAACTCTTTTTTAATGCAGTTTTATGACCGCGCGGCGTGTTAACTCTTTTATAACCATTTTTAAAAAAAATGATGATGTGCTTTGAAATCCAGTTCTTTTTTTCTGCGCTTCATTTTGATGTTAGCGTTTGTTGTTGTTGTTATTGTTGTTGTTTTAAATCAAATCTGATTCATGTGTGAAACATATGAGAACAAATCATTTCTAAAGAATGAACTGATGGTGAACTGGATGTGATTTTCTTTCTTACACGTAGGCGATACACATTTTAAAAATGAATTTCATGCTGATTACAATTTTTGACATATAACTGGAGAGAGACAAAATGAGAGCGTGTTAAGTCTTTTATAACCATTTTTTTAAAGTGATGATGTGCTTTTTATTTTATCTTTACTTTGTCTGAGAAATTCTATGGAAAGATTTGTAAAGGTTTCATGTGACCCAAGCCTAGATGTCAAGAGCATATTTCATACAAAACTCCATCCCCAGGAGTAGATCAAAATACGAGGAATTAGACGCAGCACGTGACCAAATAATTGAAAGTAGGAGAGAGGAAAAGTTTACAAGGGTAAAACTGGGCTCTTCAGTGAGCCAAGTGACATGATGAGTGGTGAGTTAAATAAAATGTTTCTGTAGCGAATGAAATGCTACTTCTTGGAAGGGGGGGGGGGGTTAGTGTGGGGGAGGTCAGTTAAAAGACTGAGGATACGGATATGAATGCTGAAATACAAAGCAGAAAAAAAATTAGATTATGAATGGTTTAATGGTGAAAAGAATATGTGTTAAGCGAGTGCATTTGTCTCAGAATATTCAAATTTTCTTTGTATTGGTTTTCTCTTTCATCGTTCATTTTTAAAATGATTTTTATTTTCTCGTTACTGTTTTTTCATCCTCAGTACATTGAGCGTATTACAGCAGTCACAATTTTTACCTATTTTTTTCCCCACAATTTTTACAACTCTTGTCACATGTGAGAGAAAATGTGTAATGTGAGAGAGAGCACAGTACTTATTGTGCCGTCTGTCACTGACTTTTGCTGAGTCACTTTTAAAATGTTGTTATAGTCGCAAGTACAGAATGATTTCTGATAATGCTTAATTCTTACAGTATGTTCAAACCATAATATATAATCTGAGCAGTGTAGTTGTTGGTGCACTTGTCTTTCACGATCACTTGTTTGATCATGGCCAGAGACGTTTGTTAGCTCAGCTGGCCACATAATCTTTTTCTGGACCAAGGGAAGAACAGGTATTCAAGGGCTCTACTGTCCATATCACTGCCTAATGTGCTGATAAGTCAGCGGAAAATATGGGCACTAACTTATATGCTTGTTTTATGTCTCATTGGCGTGATAGAGGAGTACTATTAGGTCAGATTTTTAATATCTAATTCGACAGCTGTGCCAAAATCATTGTAAAGACAAGCAAAAAGCATACTCTGCACAAACATAAGCCAACTACTATTAGAGAACAATTTACATTTTAACATTAATACACCTGGATATTTATAAGCTTACACTTGCTACATACAGAATGAATATCAGCAAAATAGTTAAATCCTTGTCGAGATTCAGATAACTGCCGTTATTATTTATGAAAATGCAGCCAAGAAAATAGAGGGCTACATAGTGTATGGAAGTATACACACGATTCCGTCACGTGATTGCTAGAGTAAACAACTTTTATTGCCCGATATCTGTGGAATTAAGCACAGTATGTTATTTACTCCCCATATTGAAAGACGTCAAACCTTTGTTAGGACCCGTGTTTGTTAAGGGAACCTTGCTACGGGCTCGCAGATAAAGTAATTTTTCTGAGGAAATAAAATAGGATACGTATCATGTCCTTGCTTGCAGGTACGTGGACAGAATAGACAGCGTTCGGTCTTGTATTGTGCATAACTTCGTCCCATTCAATAATGGCAAATATGAACTTTTCAATCAATGATAAATACAAAGGAATGACGCAGCTATAAATATACTATTTTTCTTTAATTCACCGAAGAGTTGCATTCAGTGTACTCCGGTATTCTTTATTGACATATATTTTCCCAGAGATAGTTTCCCTAACACAGATGTAGATAGTTTCCCTAACACAGATGTCCAGTTCCCATTACTACAGCTGGATCTACAGGAGTTTGACACACTCTAGTTCACTTACTTTGCCATGAGGATTCAGTTTTGTTATATCCTCTTCGTGCCGCCTACTCTTTGTTGCTATACTATTCTCAATATAATTTTTTTTTAATTCAGAGTAATATCTTTACATTATAGCTGATGCCCATTAATCATCATCAGGCCTTTGTACTCCCAATGGAGCATAAGGCATCAACAAAGGTTCTCCAGCCAATCCTGTCTTGAGCAAGACGGGATACCTCAAACTATGTCTTTCCCGCTTCCTTTAGTTTTTATATTGTGCGTCTCCATGTTCGCAGTGGCCTGCCCCTTCTTTGTTTTCCCTTGAGGCTTTTAAGTCAAGGCGGTATATGGATGTCTTTTCTTTTTCCATTTGTAGTATGTGAACCAGCCATTTCCATCTTCGTCGTTTGACTTCTTTAGTTATGTTCTCTATGCCATGTCGTTTGGTTATTTCCTTGTTTATTGCACGTTCTTCTAGTACATTCTTAAAATTTTCATATGGCATACTACTTCGATTGTTTTCCCAGTCTTAAACGTGGTGCTGACTTTCCAGGTTCCTATCCGTAGTTGTTGCCTGGGGGTGGCCAAGTGTCGGACCAGAGACTTCCTCGCGGCTTTCGTCCCTGCTCGTCATTTGGTGGCATCACTACCGCAGTCCTTCGCGGCTCCGTCAAGACTTGACATTAGACTCTTTTGTGTATCTCTATATAGGACCTATTTTTCTTAACTTGGTAGGTCGTAAAGAAGAGACAGCAGACGAACAACGTGGCTTTGTTGAAAGCAAAGGAACGCAAGATGGCTATTTGTGCACTGAGAACACTAATATAAAGTGCATATATGACCACTGTACCCTACCACGCATGATCGTAAAAGTGCCTATGTTGTATTGACTACACCAAAGCATTCGACAAGGTAAAATGTGAGGAACTGATAGCTGGAAGACATACACACATATGGCAAAGATCTAAAAATAATTTTTTAAAACTGTATACTGGAACCATCAGCCATCAAGATAAGCAATAACTTTGGCAATTTTCAGAGCATAAGGAAGGGAGTAAGGCAAAGATGTGTACTGTCCCCAGATAGGTTGTCTCTCTACAGTGAGAACATTATGAGAGCCATTACCGATAAACCTGAGATAAAAATTGGAGGACATAAGATGAATAACCTGAGATACGTTGACAACACAGTCCTGATAGCAGACAATGAAAAAGATCTACAACGGCTGCTAGATGTAGTAGTAGAAAGTGAATATAAAAGACTGTCACTGAACAGCAATAAAACAGAAACGATGGCCGTGTCCAGAGGGACACAAAAATTCATGTATACGTATACAACTATACACTCCTCTCTCTAATTCTTCGTCCTGTATCTGTTTGTATGATTAAGGCTCACGCCGAAACGTCACAACTTTGTAGTCGTTAAGTAATAAAACTGTTCCTACTTTTTTCCAAGTTTATACATTTTGTCTAGAAAGAAAACTGTACCAGAATGCAAAGTAAAAATCAAAAGAATAACATTAAAACAAGTGCATAAACTCAAGTATCTTGGTACAATGATAACATCAGATGGTATGTATACAACAGAGGTAAAAAAAAAACAGAATATGCCACGCAAAGGTAGCATTTCAGAATCCATCATTGTCAACAGTTGCTAGGAAAAGAGTCTTGAAATGCTGTATCGAGCCAATTTTACTACTTGGAAGCGAAGCATGGTCACTAACAAAAACAAGAAGAGCATTAGATGCAACTGAAATCTGGTTCCTATGAAGAATGTTAAGAACACCATGGACATCCAAAATAAGTACTGAAGAATGCCCAAGGGAACCCAGTGAGAAACGAACATTAATAAACACACTACGATAGAGACAATCAAGATTTACTTGTCATATAATGAAAAGAGGAGGGGTTGAAAATATCGTGACAACAGGGAAAGTTAGAGACAGAAAATGAAGAGGCAGACTAAGAGAGAAAATATTAGATGGCTTGACAAAATGGCATGGGAAATGCCACAGCAAAATGTACAACAACAGAACTGATAAATAGCGTGAAGAATTGATAACTGTGGAGAGACATGGTAGCCAACGCCTCTAGACATGGCACATGATGATGGTAGGTCACTGGCCCTACGTCAAAACCCCCAGCCTAGAGGACCAGGGTGTCTCTTTTGGTCTGTATCCTCTCCGTTGACCTGTTCGGCATGGGTGAGCCTTCTGTTAACATTGCTACTGCTACTGTCATTGGAGCATACAAACTCTCACACTGCGATATGGTGGAGACACCGTCCTACCGACCAAACAACCGAAGACTACACAAAAATTTATAATAAACACATCTGTCGCTTTCACTGCAAAATGATTTTGTAGCATAGCCTTGTAAGTTATGATTATATTATTATTATTAATGTTACGATTATTATTACTACTATCATTTTTATTGTAGTTACTATTTTTATAGATACGTAGAAAGTACGGGGCGTCCCTGAGAAAATTCTTTTACCCAGTTTATAGACCGCCTTACGTGATAAACATTTTTCAACATAAACTGTAATCATTTCCTTATGAATGTCCTCAACTGAATGTCCTTTAGCCCACAAAAATCGCGTTACATTTCTCTGTTCTTCTTTGGTACACACTAACAGTTGGGTAGCCATTTTGTTATTGCTTTGCGCGTGCGCACGCAACTCCCAGCCCCCCCCCCCCCCCACGTACAATTATTATAAAGATGGGTGATGGTACTATTTAAGGATATATTTAAATACTACCTGATAACTGCCACTGATAAAATATTTCAATTTGCGAGTTACTTAGTGACTTCTCTTCGTAGGTCAGAAACGATGAAAAATTTGAGAGATGGCATTGGTAGTAATATTACGACAGTACGCCGACAATGGAGTGATTACTGGCACAACCAAATCGGGTGCGGATAACTACGCCCCGGACAATTGCACATGTCTTCTGCGAATGAGCACCGACCACTGCACTGCGCATGTTGTCTGCGCAGAGGAGTAGGAAGGAAAAGATTATATACTACAAAGGGATATGAGCCCGCTAGCTCAATAGGTATAGTATGATTCTCAGGGTAATTGGTTCGAGCCCCACATTCGGCGAATTTTTCTTTTTTTCCCACCTTTTAAAATTATATTTTAGATTTTGTTTAAAAATGACACCATTTGTTTGTCTTTATATTAAGAAAAGTTATACTTTTAACTTTTAGAAAAGCTAGCATTTTTCAACAATTCTGTTATCGCTTACTTGCCATAATAATGCTTGCATTTCATGCCATGAAAAGATCATCCATCCATCCATCCATCCTGTCTGTCCGCCTCCCTGCCTGCCTATCTAAGTTCTCATTTATAGAGAATGTCCACTGAACTTAGTGCTGTAACACCGCCATGAGCTGTCAACTTTGCATAGACAGCAGTGATGGCTCTTAGTTATGTCTGTCTGACCAATGGTGATCTGTGTCCTGGTTCAGCTTGGCGCCTTAGTTACAGAGTTTGTCCTGAGAGCGACGTTGACTAGTTTGGCATTTGGACTGTTGTAGTTTCTAAAATGGCGTCCTCACTGGGTGGCTCATCACCAAGGACTGATGCGAGGGATCATAGATGAACATTCATTGTGATATTCACTGGCACAGGCGGTGGAGCGCATATGAAAGCATCTCGTTCGCGGTGATACAGAGAACCTAATACTGAATAATGAATAGTAGTTGTTAGCGTAATTAGAAGAAGAAGAAAGAAGACGGCGACAAAGAAGAAGATCATTTACATTCCTTGTCTCCATTAAGATCTAAAGTAACGTGGAAAGTTTATAAACTAATAGGACACGTAATGGACATCAGGTAGATAATAGAAAAAGTTTGAAGTTGTAGAAAGGAACATTTCTGATACTTCTTATAAAAGAGTACAATACATATGAGTCATCTCACTCCGTCTGCTGAGTCTTATTTTCACAATTTTATATCCCCTGTTATTTCCTGTTGCTGAATCCAAGAGACACCGAACAGGTAACCGTTGGGGTTTTTCTTATATAAACACTAAACACGTGTTTTGCCCACACACTGGACTGTACTGTACTGTACTCTGTGTGTGTGTGAGAGAGAGAGAGAGAGAGAAGCTAACTGTCTTGAAGTACTGAACTGAATATTCTTCATTCACCGTTACAAACTATTTACAGAGCAGATTTACTTGACTTCTACAAAAGTGACACAACAAACGTCACATGATACTCCGTGTGATACACGAAAATCCAGGACAACAACCATTACATAACATTACACGAATATGACTAGTCACATGTAATCAACTCACTCAGTACCACAGCTGACAATCAATATGAATCCAATTATCTCAGGATTTAACGGGTACAGAAATCACAAAAGGTTAATGATGAACTCCCATTTGTTAAATGCGTGTTGTAAATGGATGTGATGTGTATCTGATGGAAACAATTACCATGAGATAGAAAAACGGTCCGGGCGATTAGCATTCCCATGGGGACCCTCACTAACATACAACATTAAAAAAAACATACTAACCTCATATATACTGAAAAACTCTAAACACAACCTTCCAACAAAGAATCACATTTTGTCGTAAAAGAGACAAGCAAACTTAAACACTGCATAATAATCTTAACAACCTTTTGTCCTAAAAAGGACAAATCTATCTACCAAAAACTACATTTTGACTTAAACACACATTTTCCCAACAAGGACAATCAACTACAAAAATTTACGTGACAAACCAAGTCCTAACAAACATTTTTTTTTTAGAGAAAACACATACGACCTCTCTCTACTACATTCAGACAAAAAACTAACTCATTCCTACAACCCGCCATTCCGATCCACGTGACAGTTCTAACTCTGAAAACGGAGATACTTTTTTTCCGTGCTAGCAGGTGAGCAGTCGTCTGTAACTGTTTGACCACAACAACAGGGTTTCTCACACACACACACAATCTATAACAGAGTAACATTCTGTTACAATAGCTTCATCTATTCTCCGCCTTTACTTGAATCTTTCATCAGCGCAAAAATCTCTCATGCAAATCTCAGATTAGTATTTCCCCCTAGGATTCGTTATTTCAAATACTGTTAGATCTACTTTTTCAGCAGTTTGATCATTCGAATCTCAGACTTTCAACAAGGCAGTAATCAAAACGAAGAGCAGCGACCTACAGCCGCATCAAACAGTTTTTTAAAATTATACTTGACAGTGCAATAGGCATTCTTTTCTCGCACTCTTGGCACGAATACCCTGTCGCAGCAGGCCTGTTTTTTCTCATACTTGACACTTGGACAGTGCTGTATTAGGCTGTTTTCCTCTCCTACTTGGTACTGCGACAGTGCTATTTTAGGATTTCCCCCTCCTACTTGACACTATGACAGTGCTGTTTTAGGCTGTCTTCCTCTCCTACTTAGTACTGTGACAATGCTGTATCAGGCTGTCTTTCTCTCCTACTTGGTACTGTGACAGTGCTGTTTTAGGCTGTCTTCCTCTCCTACTTGGTACTGTGACAATGCTGTATTAGGCTTTCCCCCCTCTTACTTGACACTATGATAGTGCTGTTTTATTATTTCCCCCTCCTTCTTGACACTGTGATAGTGCTGTTTTAGGATTTCCCCCTCCTACTTGACACTGTGACAGTGCTGCATTAGACAAGATACAAGAAGTTTTAACAACTAAGTTTTTGTTGTACTGCGACATGCATAACCCACTTTGTGCAGTTTTGTATTATCTCTATATGCAACACAAGAGAGGTTTTATCTTTATGCTTTTGTTTGCAAAGGATTAACGGATTTTCTCGGATGGGTTAATGATACTTTGAAGGCAGTCTTTGTCTTCACTATGTAAACCTCATTCTTCACAGCAATCATATTTTTCATCATTGTCTTTCTTAGATTTGGTGATATTTAATCACAACACTTAATAATTCGAAAACTTAATCAGATCAGACGATAGTTTATCATTTAGGCACTATAAATTTAAATTTTAGATTCGAACCCTCCCCTCCCCTCACCCCACACACACACACACACACACAATTGAAATGAAAATGCTGGTATTATTTCTTTAAACTTAAACACAAACCATTCAAATATCTTGAATTTAATCAAGTAGAAATTTAAGCTGTAGTTAAAGCTATAATTTGTGACGAGATGGGGAAGACCTTGATAGAGACAGAGAAAATTCTGGAAAGATGTAAGGAATATTGAATATTGCTGAGTTTATACAACTGACTGTGAAGGGGAAAATCAACAGTTTGAGTTATTACTGGAGGAGAAAGAACCTGAACCGACAATTGAAGAAGTTTTATGGGCAATAAAGAATCTGAAAAGTGGTTAATCACCAGGATGAAAAAAGAAGGAGAAATCAATATGGCCAAAGCTGGTTTTAGACAGGGAAGAACAAGAGATCATATTTTCAACATAAGATTAGTAATGGAGAAGTGCATAGAGTTTAATGTGAATCTTTATTTATCTTTTATAGACTATTCAAAAGCATTTGATAGTGTACCACACCAGAAACGTTCTGAAATAATGGAAAAGATGGTATTTCCAACACACGTGACACAATTAATATCACTCCTATATCTAGGCCAACAGGCAGCAGTAAGAATAAATGGTGAAACAACAACTTGATTTGACATAAAACAAGGGGTCTGTCTGGGGTCCATACTGTCACCTTACTTATTTAGCTTGTGTACTGAAACTATAATGAGGAATGTTAGAGAAGACGTAGACAAAGAATATTATGATGCCATAACAATTGGAGGTTATGAAATACCAGAGATTAGATATGCTGATGACATAGTATTACTGTCCACAACACAAAAAGGAATGGAAAAACTAATTATGTCGGTCCGTAAGAATAGTGAATAGAAAAACCTTTATCTTAATACAAACAAACAACAACAAAAAAAACTAAATTGATGACAGCTGACAAAACAAATAAAATAGTTGAAATAAATATCAATGAGGAAAAACTGGAAGAGCTGGAGTTTTTAATAGCCTGGATCATTACTAACTAATAATGGAGATAGAATGAGTGATATTAAAAGGAGAACATTTATCACTTAAAAAAAAATAAAACAACTAATGAAGCTGTGGAGAGGAACAGACAGAACTACAGGAATACGATTTATAAATTAAGGACATGCGTCTTTCCCATCGCAACGTATTGTGTGAGACCTGAACACTTAACAAAACAGCTGAGAAACACATAAATGCCTTTAAATGCTGTGCAGTTCTACAAATAACATGGACACAAAAAAAGAACAAATATATCCATACTACAAAAACTTAATATTGAAGAAGTAGTAAGGAACATTAAATAAAGAAAACGTAAATATTTTGGACATATTAAACGTCATGATAATTTAGAGAAGACTGTCTTGGAAGAATACATAATGGGTTAAAAGAAGAAGTGGAAAAGAAAGGCGAAGAAGGCTGCAAGATATCGTTGATGATCTGCGAATGGGCGCGTCAACAGCAGGGCATCTTGTTCACATCCTAGGGCCTACAGGAGAGCTGTTAGGGAGGCAATGTTCCTCAAGCGACATGCAAATTACTGACTGACTGAGAAATTTAACCACCATCTTAGATCTAAAATTAGCCACCATTATAGTTTTAATCTGAAACTCTATACACGCATGCCAGCATTGTCATCAC
The DNA here is from genome assembly GCA_009760885.1 of Achatina immaculata. Taxonomy (NCBI): domain Eukaryota; kingdom Metazoa; phylum Mollusca; class Gastropoda; order Stylommatophora; family Achatinidae; genus Lissachatina; species Lissachatina immaculata. The sequence goes on along the minus strand of CM019691.1, from coordinate 90,318,577 downwards.
ACCACAGACAGAGAGAGAGAGAGAGAGAGTAAAATTTCGGTCGGAACTTGTTATCTATGATTCTTTGGAGCTTCATACAGAAGATATTTCCTAAGAAGACGCACGTGAAAACACAGCCGCATTAGGGGAGTGTTATCAAATTCCCGGTGCCTATCACTGCACCACATTATGTGCCGCTGGTTGAATAAGGTGGACTGTACACATCTTTGTCCTTGCCTCCATTAAGCCGGCGGCCTGGTTGGCCAAGTGGTTAGGCGCTCGGTCTACTAATTCAGTAGTACGGAGTTGAAGTCCCAGCAGTGGGTTTTTTTTTCTGGTACACACCAAAAACTGCAAGAAGGCTTGACTTAAGTATATAAAGTGGGAATAAAAGAAAAACAAAATTAAAAAAATAACGATAAGTTTTTATGAAACATAATCAAAACATAAACTCCTTAAAAATGAACAAGAACTGCGAGAACAATAGAAAGTTATTATAACAAATAGATACAATGCAATAGCAAAGATAAATAGTATAGATGAACAATAGACAATGTTAAGAGATTCTATCCGCCAAACTGTTAAGGAGATAATACCACCAAAAAAGAAGCCTCTAAAAATAAATGGATGACAGATGACATCTTAGGACTGATGGACAAGAGGAGGACGAGTAAAAATAACCAAGAAAAATATAGCAAGATAAATAAAGAAATAAGACGCAAATGCAGAGAAACAAAGGAAATATGATTAAATGAACAGTGCAGACAGATAGAGGACTCTCATAATAAAGACAGCAAAAACATGCACAGACGAATTAGTGAACTCACAGGCAGGAAAACAAAATATACCACAAGATGCCTGAAGTCAAAAGAAGGTAAAATGTTAATGGGAAAAGAAGACATGATGGTCAGAGTACATCGGTGAGCTATATGGAGGAGAAAGACCAGAATTAACACCAGATACTGAAAACTGTGATGGACCACCAATACTTGAAGATGAAATCATAGATGCCATCAAACACATGAAGAAACGAAAAGCAACTGGGCCTGATAATATAACAATAGAAGAAATAGAGGCACCTAGAGCAGATAAGAATAAAAATAATAACCAAGTTACTGAATGACATTTACAACAGTGGTTATATGGCCAGTGACTTGCTTAAATCCACGTTTATAGCACTACCACGGAAACCAGGTGCAAACGAATGTGATGACAACCGGACTATCAGCCTCTCATGTCACATAACGAAGCTACTTCTGAGAATAATTATGAGAAGAACAAGGAAAAAGATAAAAATGGAAATAGCAGATGAACAGTTTGGATTTGTTGAAGGAAAGGGAACAAACAATGCCATTTATGCTTTACGAACATTAACAGAAAGAGTTTTAGAAGTACAGAAAGATCTCTACTTATGCTTCATTGATTACACCAAGGCATTTGACAAGGTGAAACATAGTGAAATTATTAAAATGCTTGAAGACATCAATATAGACGGCAAAGACCTGAGGATTGTAAAACATCTATACTGGCAGCAAGAAGCAGCAGTTCGAGCTGAAAATAAAACAGGAAAATATCAACCTATAAAACAAGGGTTGCGACGAGGATGTGTACTATCTCCAGACTTTTTTCTCTGTATAGCGAGAATATTCTAAGAACGATCATAACAGAACTAGGCATAAAAATTGGAGGATACAATATTAACAACCTTCGGCATGCTGACGACACAGTACTGATAGCTGAGAACCAACAAGACCTGCAAAATCTCTTGGATAAAGTCGCCAAAGAAAGTGAACAGAAAGGCCTTACTTTGAATATAAAAAAGACAGAGACTATGGTTATATCTAAGAAACAGAATCCACCAGCATGCAGTACAAAAATTAAACAGAACTATTCTAAAGCAGGTTCAGAAATTCAAATACCTTGGAGCAGTAATAACTTCATATGAGAAATGCAGAACAGAAATTAGGAACAGAATAGGCCAAGCAAAGACTGCATTTCAGAGAATGAGAAACATATTATCCAACACATCCTTATCAATGAATGTTAGAAAACGAGGCCTAAAATGGTATATTGAACCTATCTTGTTATATGGAAGTTAATCATTGACAATAGGCAGGTTTGCACAAAATCATTGGAAGCAGCAGAAATGTGGTTTATTAGAAGAATGTTGCGAATCCCTGGACAGCAAAAATAACTAATGAAGAATGTATGAGAAGAGCTGGAGAGACAAAAAATCTTGTCAAAAAAGATAAGAGAGAGACAATGTACTTTCATAGGACATGCAGTGAGAAGAGGGGGCATTGAAAATATTATAACAACAGGAAAAATAGAAGGAAGAAGATCAAGAGGAAGACCAAGAGAAATGATACTGGACAGTCTGACGGGATGGTGTGAGAGGAGATCACCAACTGAACTGATGGCCTGCATGAAGGATCGGGTACTCTGCAGAAGCATAATAGCCAACGCCAGTCGGCATGGCACCTGATGATGATGATGAATCAATCCCAATGTTTTCCATTTTAGTCGAGGGTTACAAGACAGGCGTAGTCGCAATACTGACAAGGGGTCAAGGGCCACGGGATATGCGCAGTTTCGATGTTGGTCTCACATTGCGTATGACATTTGCACAATTGTGCACATAAGCTCAGCTGTCAACAATAAAGGCAAATAAGTAGAACTTACTCAGGTAACAATAGAAGAGACGGAAACTGTAACCAGATGTGACCAAATTCCCCCCCCCCCTCAAATAGGTATCGCAAACGCCTGATACGTGATGAGAAAATTGTACAGACGCAACACGGGATGCATATTTGCGAAATGGTCGAACCAGTCATCCCGGGATTATGAGAATCATGCTATACCGACTGAACAAGCCGGGCTCATATCACTTTGTAGCATATAATCTTTTCTTATTACTCCTCTGCGGAGACGGCATGCGCAGTGTAGTGGTCGCTGCTCATGCGCAGAAGACACACACTTTGAAAGTTTGTGTAAAGTGATTGAGACGAGGAGTTAACCACGTGTTGCAGATCTAATACATTACAGAAAATGGTTCTCGTATCACGTGTAGAGTATTTTGAAGTTGAGAACATTGTTGAAGTGCTGCATCTAGAATATGCTAGAGATTGATATTGTGAACAATAATTATATGCTTCAACGATGAAACTAACGAATTTTATGTCCTATTGCATCTTATTCCAAGTGATGTTGTCAACAATCTGTAAACAATCTGTGACTTAATTTGTCAGAATTAAATGGACTCAGTGAACTTTTCACCGGACTTAGTCTAGTGAATGTTGCAATATTTGTTAAACCCAGTCTAGACAACAGAATTCAGGCTGTGTGTGAAGATAATGTCTGCATTAATCAAAGAATATCTTCAAGCCTCAGTACTATAGAACTATTCAGCAGTATATAAACCACAACATAACTTTGTTATAATTAGTTTAGATAATAAAGTTAGACAGAGGTGTATGGTGTAGTTTTACAAAGTGGCAGAGGGAGTAAGTAAAGTGAGAAAAAACGAATAGAAAGTATGAAAATGAATAAATGAAAAACATGCAACATCTGATATTTCGGCGTGAGCCTTTTTCGAGGATTACATGCACACCGAGACAAAAACAAATAACTAAACGGAGAACTTATCTTAATATGGCCTCCTCCAGAAGTAGGAAACAGAAGATAAGTTCTCCGTTCTTCTTCCCATCGCAACATATTGTGTGAGACCTGGACACTTAACAAAACAGCTGAACAACACATAAGTGCCTTTAAATACTACAGAAGAACATGAATTGCTACAAATGCAAGTTTACCAGCTGTAGAGTGCTTTCGAAGGCGGCGGGCTCTGTAATCTCTGTAGGAGATTCAAAGAATGACAACGTTCCGTTAATAACAGACAAACACAAATATTCACAAAGTTAATATAAACTTTTCTTGTCATGCTGTGATCGACTTCCAAAAGATTACTTTGAGTGGATTACGCACTAAATACCATTTATCTCCAAAGATAAATGATTTGTCTCATGATTTGTCCCAGTTCTGCTGAACAATGCTAATATAAAAGGTTTCTCTTCCGTTTCTAAAATGCTGTTGCAGAAATTATATAATCTGGCCAGAAACAAGACACACTGAGATCAGTGGACAAGATATAAAATATGTACTATTTTATGATGATTGTTAGTTGTGGAAATGGGTATCTGACTCCTTCTAGAGCAGAAGAAAAAGTATGATATTGATCATATCACCCTCTAGTGCTGTGATAGAAGAAGGCAGACAATGGCAGTAGGTTCTTAGATGCTTGTACTGCATCATACATTTCCTTTTGCTGTTACTTTACAAGCTCACTGAAGACATGGGAGATAACACCCTGTCTCCAAGGTACGCTATGGAAATTCTCTAAATGAAAATCTTTCCTCAGAGGAAATAAATACAGTAGTTCTTTATGATCACAGCGGGCGAGATCTATTCATTCTGAGGATGATGACGGTAGCAGTAATAGACGATGATGTTTTGATCTTAGACTGATGTGTGACTCAGGTGTAAGGCATACACCTCTTTTCCTGTTAAATAAAGATAACAAAGGTTGGTTCTTTGTCCAGGGGTATCAATTTTATTGCACCCTAATATCAACAGGTGCCGCGGTAGTGTAGTGATTAGTGCAGCCGCCTCCGATCAGAAGTTCTCTGGTTCAGTTTCGCACTCGGGCTGAGTTTTTTGTTCAGACCGATCAGCAACGGAATCAATCCAGTCTCCAAAAAACAAAAACAAAAATGTACCCGTGGCCCTAGAGAAACATAGGCACGGAGAATAGGTGCTGGTACCTCTACCTCAAATGCTGTAGTGGTCCAGAAATGTGAAGACACTAATCCTCCACATCCCTACGGCATACAAGTGCCACGGGACATAGATTAGGGCTTCTGGCCAATATTCCCTCTAAGCTGCGCGGCTGAGCACTTAAATAAATCATGCAGCACACAACGTTTTACATGCCCAGCAATACAATTTAAAACATTGCTACCACATGAGTTTGTTTTTCTTTAGATTTTAGCATTTTTGCCAAGGACAACTTTAAATTATACTTTGTAATCTGACGTTACGACGCAAAGTTTCGACAAGAAATTTTTGTTGAGAATATATTTGCACACGGATTCAAAACTTTGTGCGCGAATTGCAAAACCGTAGATGGCACATTGGCTCCGGTGCGATTATCAACAACAGTAAATACACAAACGGTAGTGAACAACCGTATAAAGAAACACCCAGAGCAAGACGTGTAATGCCTGTTCTGCATTAGAAAAGAAATCAAACAAATACAAGCAAAGCTATGAAAACATACAAGAAATGATACTATTAGACCCTTTCTAACTTACCTCCAACACTCATTCTTTCCAGTTCTTCCTCTTCACCTCTAGCATTCTTCTTCTTCTTCTTCTTCTTCTTCTCTCTCTCTCTCTCTCACACACACACAAAAGTCCATTGTTCAAGAACACTAGAATTCCTGCTTGAGTACACACCCCACATAACAAGACACTGCTGGTAGTAAATAAACTTCACCTTTACTCTGGGCTCTGGACCTGTTAACACAGAGAGGTTATCCATGCTCGCTCGTTCCTACTCATTAGTATGTACTTAGTCCAGAAGACAACATACAAGCTTAAATACAAAGGCATAAGATTCATTATGTCTATTGGGCATAATACATCTAATAATGGAATCGTAACAAAGTAATTTTTCACACATACACAAAAAAAATCTGAAAACGTGTAGTTTGTCTATTCGTTGTTATATTACCTCTGTCTTTGTCTTTTTGCTGTTCAGATCTGGGCCTCTTTTATCGCTTTCTTCAATAGAATCTTTTTGGCAGGTTCCTGCACATTACTTTCGCTTTCTGCTGTTAAGAAACTTAAGATATACAGACGACACAGTTCTGATTGCTAAACGTGAAGGGGAGCTACAGGCCCTTCTGGACATCGTGGCTCGTGAAAGTAAAAATGAAGGTCTCAGCTTGAATAAAAGGAAGACTGAAGTGATGGCCATCTCAAAGAAAAGAATACCACCAAAATGTAGCATTAACATCTATGGCACAGATCTGAAACAAGTTGATAGATTCAAGTACTTAGGAACAATTATAACGACTGATGGGAAATGTCACAATGAAATAAAAACCAGACGTTCTCAGGCCAAGTCAGCATTCCAGACAATGAGACACCTCTTGTGCAACAGATCCATATCAATGGAAACAAGATTCCGAGTACTTAAATGTTACATCGAGCCAATTCTGTTTTATGGATGTGAAGCATGGTCTATGAATAAGAGAGTACAGCGAGAAATAGAGGCCATGGAGATGTGGTTTATAAGAAGGATATTGAAGGTACTATGGACAGCCAAGAAAACCAATGAAGAAGTCTTAAGGGAGGATGGAGTTAAAAAGCAAATTATAGCAAAGATCAGAGGCAGACAAGCGAGATTTATAGGACATTTCCTGAGAAGAGGAAAATTGGAACACATTGTGGCAACTGGAAAAATTGAGGGAAGAAGAGACAGAGGAAGACAGAGAGAGAAGTTACAGGATGGGCTGTCAGTGTGGCTAGGAAGAAAGTCACCGGCAGATCTCATAATCAAGTCTAAAGACAGGGAATTGTGGAGAGAAATGATCGCCTACGCCACGTGGCATGGCACTTGAATTGAACTGAATTGATATTTTCACTGTATAATGTGACTACTGAATATCAAGTTACAATACGCACCCTTGTCTTCTTATCTTATATCTTATATCCTTCCCATGCCGTTAAACGTCACATAGGGCTCGCAAAGTAGTTCGCCACTTTTTCCTGTCTTCGGCGAGTCTTTCAACCTCATCAAGGGATTTTATGCCTGTTAATTTGGCCTCATCTTGTCTTACGTCTCGTTTTATATCCTGATACCCACCTATGTCATTGTTCACTCTTATTGCTGCTCTTAATGTTTCTAGTACATATTCTTAATAATTCTCATACCTTTATCATCTATATTAAATTTTTCTTCCATTTGTATCATATCTTCATGTCTAATTGTCAGAAGCTTTTGTGTAATGAATAAAGGACAAGTGTAAACCTTTGTTTACCTCTAGAGATTGTACTGTTATAGTTCTTAATAAAAAAATTGCAATACATGTACTTTTTCCTTCAATAAAACCAAATTGTTCTTCTGTGATTTCACTTTTTTATCGTATTTCATTTTCTCAGGTTAATAGTTCTCATTGATATTTTTCTGATGTGGCTCATTAAACTGATTGTATGATGTTGATTACATTCTGTTGTTCCAGCTTTTTTTTTTGGACTTGCAATGAAAACTGATTTGGACATCTGATGGTATATATCCTGTGCCATAAATCATATTTAGGAGGTTTGTTACTTTTTCTACGCTGATAACTCCTAGAGCTATGATAATTTATCTTGTGATCTTATCTGCTCCTGGTGTCTTCCTTGCCTGCATTTGTTTGATTGCATTTCTTACTTCCATTTTCAGTATTGCTGGTCCTTCATTATTCATGCTTACAATGAACTACTCATTTCTCTGGTCATTATACAGGTCTCTTATGTGCTCTGACCAATCTCTCAATGATTTCCTCTTTTTTTTCCATAACTTTATTCTCCTTTGTTTTCAAACAGCCCGAATGCTTGCTCTTTTCCCACAGTTATTTACCATTTATGAACTATGAAAAATGCACTTTAAAAAAAAAGACCCAACACTGATACATTTAAGTAGGGCATATTTTCCATTTTTGTTCGTTGTTTATTTAGATATAAAAATGTGGACTTCAGCAGGGACTGTATTCACTTGCTTTAGTGCTGTTGGTGAAAAACTGGAAACAAAAGCAAGCTATACTTAGTGTGAAGACAACTGCTGACTGTCAGCCACTTTTTCCTTCAGCTTACGAAGAAAATGGATTATCTGCTGTTAACGTCACATAAATATGCGAGGACTAGACACTTGTTACTATGTGTGCCGCCTGAAATCTCAGACATACAAGTAAATATATTAGCGATAAGCTTCACGAGCAGTGACTTGTCTATCTATCAAATGTTATGTTTAAGGACTTGGATAGTTTTATGTATATTTCGTTGCACATTTATGGATTTGTATGCACTATATTATGTTGTTTACTTCATATCTCTCCCCATTTGTACTTTTTTGTCCAGTTTCTCGTGATCATGATCATCTTATGCCTTTCACTTTAAATTTCTCTCGGTTTGTATTCTTTAATCCGGTTTTCTTTTTTAGTTAACTGTGACGATATTATGCTTTCTATTTCAAATATTTCTCTGTTTGTATTCTTTAATCCAGTTTTTTTAAACACTTTATATGTTTGATGATGAGATCCCATTTGTACGATGAGTGTTGTAACGATGTAGAGTGTAAAACTTGATGGAGACAATTACAAATGATCATCCAAAAAAACATAAGTCCGGGCGACTAACATCGCCATGGGGCTAGGTCAGACATTCAACCTTTGTCCAAAAAACGTGGACAAATCGACACACAAATCTACATGACTACTACAACAATTTGTCTTAAGAAAAGCAATCCATCACTACAACAATTTAACTACAGAATCGCTATCCCTTCCTAGAATCAAACACACAACCTCTCGCTACAACATTCTGACCAAAAACTCCCCTATCAACTCATTCACACCTCCTGCCTAACCTAAACCACGTGACTCAGAATTCTCTCGAAATACGAGATATTTTCTCCGTGCTTGGCATACAGTGATGAGCTGTGGTCTACCAGACCACAACCACAGGGTTACATACAAAACAATCTGTACAGAATGTTATTCTGTTACATTCTATTCCAAACATTTCTCTGTTTGTATTCTTTATTCTAGTTTTTGTTAACGAGGACCATATTATGCTTTCTATTCCAAATATTTCTCTATTTGTATTCTTTATTCTAGTTTTTGTTAACGAGGACCATATTATGCTTTCTATTCCAAATATTTCTCTATTTGTATTCCTTAATCCAGTTTTTGTTAACGAGGACCATACTATTCTTTTTACTTCAAACTCTCTCTGTACTATTTAATCCTATTTTTGTTAGTCAAGATCATATTATGCTCTTTACTCCAAATGTTTCTCTGTAATCTTTAGTCCAGTTTTTGTTAACCAAGGCCATATTATGCTTTTACTTCAAAATCTATTCTTTAATTCTGTTTTTGTTAGCCAAGATCATATTACGCTTTTTACTTTAAACTCTCTGTATTTTTAATCCTAATTTTGTTAGCCAAGATCATATTATGCTTTTTACTTTAAACTCTGTACTCTTTAATTCTATTTTTGTTAGCCAAGATCATATTACATTTTTACTTCAAAATATCTCTGTTTGCATTCGGCTGATAATAATTGTCTGTTATTTATATGATTTTATATACTGTATTATATTTTTGTATGGTTGGAATGGTGATTAGACGACTACACATCGACATATTACACAATGAAAAGAAACACAATTAAAGATTCTTCTTATGATCATAAGCTTCTGTTGTTGATTAAAATAATCATTTTACACAGTTCGTAAAATCAACAAAATAAATAATCAATTTATATGTTATTCATCAGCTTATATCGTTAATCTGGTAAAGCTGGGGCGACCATCCCCAACCCAGCGCGTCACAGGTGGCGGTTGGCGAAAGTCTTCCAGAAATGGAGGATCCCTGTGAATAAGGATTTACCCAAATAAGCAGGCGCGGACCAACTGAGAGCAGGTGGGGTAGTAGGTGTCTCTACTACTCCTATAAAGTGTCTCAGGTGCTCAGTGAAGGGCATACCAGACGGGTAAGAGGCGCCTTAAAACCTCTCGTTCCCGCTGCCTTGCGGGTAGGACAGGGAGTCCAAAGGCTAGCGGAGAGTCCGTACACAAACCGACAGAAGGCAACGGGAAACTACTGTTTTAGCTCCCAAGAACAATTATGCTTATTCAGAGTCATAGATTTGTCATGAACAACGTTAATGGATGCCCCCCTGGAACAGTCTCGTCCGTTAAGCCAGCTCACGAGCCACAGGTGAGGCCAGATCGTCATCAAGCTACTGGTGGCAAAACTAACAAGTTCAAAATAGCAACATGGAGTGTTGGAACTTTTTTCCAGGCTGGAAAATTAGAAAATGTAAAGATGGAAATGGAAAGGATGAAGATCAACTTATTAGAAATGAGTGAAGTTAGATGAACAGGTGCAGGGAAATTAAACCCTGATAAATATACAATAATATATTCAGGAAGTGAGAAACATGAACGAGGAGTGGGAATAATATTTGACGAACAAACAGCAAGGACAATTGTAGGATATTTGAACATCTCGGACAGAGTCCTGCTAGCCCAACTGAAAGGACGACCAATAAACATAAATATTAAACAAGTGTACTTCCAACATCTGAAAGTTCTGAAGAAGATGTTCAGCTATTTTATAACGACATAGAGACAGCTCTAAAACACACAAAGGCGCATGAAGTTATTATAATCAGGGAGATTTTAATGCCAAAGTTGGTAAAGGAAGAACTTCAGACATCGTTGGTGACTATGGACTGGGGGAGAGGAATGACAGGGGTAGTAAATTAATTGAATGGGGAAGAATACATAGCATGGTTGTAGGAAACACCTGGTTTAAACATCATCCCCGAAGACTGGCAACGTGCTACAGCCCAGACAAAAAGACTGTTAACCAGATAGACTACGTATAAATCAACAAACGATTCCGCAGTGCATTACAGACAACAAAAACCATGCCAGGAGCTGACTGCAATAATGACCATGACCCACGCTGTGCAAAAATTAGAATAAAGCTAAAGATAGCATGCAGAAAAGTGAGAAACATCAAACTGAATACAGTACTCCTTAAAATGACCAAGAACTGCGAGAACAATACAAAGTTGTTATAATAAATAGATACAATGCAATAGCAAAGATAAATAGTATAGATGAACAATGGGCAATGTTAAGATCCACTAAACTGCTAAGGAGATAATACTACCGAAAAAAAGCCCCTAAAAATAAATAGATGACAGACGACATCTTAGGACTGATGGACAAGAGGAGGACGAGTAAAAATAACCAAGAAAAATATAGCAGGATAAATACAGAAATAAGACGCAAATGAAGTGTGGTTAAATGAACAGTGCAGACAAATAGAGGACTCTCATAATAAAGACAACAAAAACATGCACAAACGAATTAGTGAACTCACAGACAGGAAGACAAAATATACCACAGAATGTCTGAAATCAAAAGAAGGTAAAATGTTAGTGGGAAAAGAAGACATTGTGGACAGGTGGACAGAGTACATCGGTATGCTATATGGAGGAGAAAGAGCAGAAATAACACTAGATACTTAAAACTGTGAGGGACCACCAATACTTGAAGATGAAATCATAGATGCTATCAAACACATGAAGAAAGAAAAAGCGACTGGGCCTGATAATATAACAATAGAAGAAATAGAGGCACTAGAGGAGACAGGAGTAAAAATAATGACCTCCGGACTATCAGCCTCTCATGTCACATAACGAATCTATTTCTGAGAATCATTATGAGAAGAACAAGGAGAAAGATAAAAATAGGAAATAGCAGATGAACAGTTCGGACTTGCTGAAGTGGGAACACACGATGCCATTTATGCTTTACAAACACTAACAGAAAGAGCTTTAGAAGTACAAAAAGATCTCTATTTATGCTTCATTGATTACACCAAGGCATTCAACAAGGTGAAATTATTAAAATGCTTCAAGACGTCAATATAGATGACAAAGACCTGAGGATTGTGAAACATCTATAGTGGTAGCAAGAAGCAGCAATTCGATTTGAAAACAGAACTGGAAAATATCAACCTATAAAACAAGGGGTGCGATAAGGACGTGTGCTATCTCCAGATCTTTTTTTCTCTGTACAGCGAGAATATTCTAAGAACGATTATCACAGAGCCAGGCATAAAAATTGGAGGTTACAATATTAACAACCTTCGGTATGCTGACGACACAGTACTGATAGCTGAGAACCAACAAGATCTGCAAAATCTCTTGGATAAAGTCACCAAAGAAAGTGAACAAAAAGGCCTTACTTTGAACATAAAAAAGATAGAGTCTATGGTTATATCTAAGAAACAGAATCCATCAACAAGCAGTATAAAATTAAACGGAACTAATCTAAAGCAGGTGTAGAAATTTAAATACCTTGGAGCAGTAATAACTTCATATGAGAAATGCAGAACAGAAATTAAGAACAGAATAGGCTAAGCAAAGACTGCACTTCAGAGAATGAGAAACATATTATCCACCACATCCTTATCAATGAATGTTAGAAAACGAGTCCTAAAATGCTATATTGAACCTTTCTGATTATATGAAAGTGAATAATTGACAATAGGCAAGTCTACACAAAAATCATTGGAAGCAGCAGAAATGTGGTTTATTAGAAGAATGTTGCAAATCCCCTGGACAGCAAAAATAACTAATGAAAAATGTATGAGAAGAATTGGAGAGACAAAAACTCTTGTCCAAAAAAAAAAAAATAAAATAAAAAAATAAAAAAATAAGACGGAGACAATGTACTTTCATAGAACACGCAATGAGAAGAGGAGACATTGAAAATATTATAACAACAGGGAAAACACAAGGAAGAAGATCAAGAGGAAGACCAAGAGAAATGCTACTGGACAGTCTGACGAGATGGTGTGAGAGGAGATCATCAGCTGAGCTTATGGCCTGTATGAAGGATCTTGTACTCTGCAGAAGCATAATAGCTAACGCCAGTCGGCACGGTACCTGATGATGATAATAATGATGATGATTATTGATGATGATGATGATGATGATATCGTTAACAACATAGTCATTAAAATAATCCTTAAATATTCAGATTCCTAAATTATCTTGATCGACGGTGAAACTTCTAAAGAATCAATTACCCTTTGTACATAATCATACAAAAAATCTTTAATCTTCATCATTAAATGATTGAGTATCTGATGTATTATAAGGAACTAATTGGCAATAATTGTTGCAACATATATATTCATAACTTTCAGTAATATATATTTATGTGCGCCCAAATGAGTCATCATTGCAAATTACTAAAAAAAAACTTCTAAATATTACATAGACAAATATGTTACACTAGAATTATAATTATTCATTCATTCATTCATTTTCATGTCCCTTGCGGAATTTTGCCTCCCTAACAGCACTCCTGTAGACCTCTCGGTTGTGAGCAAGATGGCATACTGCTGATGCATCCATTTGCAGATCGTCAACGATGTCTTGCAGCCATCTTCGTCTTCGTCTTGGTCTTCCTCTTTTTCTTTTTCCCATTATGTATCCTTCCAAGATGGTCTTTTCTAGATTATCGTGACGTTTAATGTGTCCAAAATATTTAAGTTTTCTTTGTTTAATCCTCTTTACTAGCCAGCCTTCTTCAATATTAAGTTCATGTAGTATTGATATATTTGGGTTTTCTGCGTCCACGATAATTGAAGAACTCTTCTGTAGCATTTACATTCAAAGGCATTTATGTGCTTCTCAGCTGTTTTGTTAAGTGTCCAGGTCTCATAGGCATATATTGGGATAGGAAAGATGCATGCCCTTAAAAACTTCTGTGTGTTCCTCTCCACAGATTCTTTATTTGTTTTACTTTCTGAAGAGCGATAGATGTCCTCCTTTTAATTTCCCTCATTGTATCTCCGTTATTAGTTAGTAGTGATCCAAGATATTCAAAACTCTCCACTTCTTCCAATTTTTCCTCATTGATACATATTTTAGCTGCTTTGTTTGTTTTGTCAATTGTCATCAGTTTAGTTTTCTTTGCATTAATATAGAGGTTTTTCTCTTCGCTGTTCTTACGGACTGACATAATTAGTTTTTCCATTCCTTTTTGTGTTGTGGACAGTAATACTGTGTCATTAGCATATCTAATCTCTGGTATTTCATAACCTCCAATTGTTATGGCATCATTATATTCTTTGTCTACATCTTCTTTAACATTCCTATTTTCAGTATACAAGTTAAATAAGTAATTATTCATGTACTCTTCAGTTATCATAATCATACTTAGTGGGTCAGGATGGATCGGAGGAGTCGACAGCACAGCCTTGCACGCGCCCACATGACAGAAATATAAGGCCCAATATTAATCTAATACTTACATATTTATCCATAGATGAAATACACTCTTGTATGCGCTCGAACGACAACATGATCTCCCTCTATCCGCTCAGCGTACAGATCCCGACACATTAAAATTCTCTCACGTTCTGTTTATATCGGAAGAAGTGGACAGTTTTGAATGTCTTGGATCACTGCTAACAAATAATGGAGATACAATGAGGGAAATTAAAAGGAGGAAATCTATTGCTCTTCAGAAAGTAAAACAACTAAAGAAGCTGTGGAGAGGAACAGACAGAACTACATAAATAAGATTTTTAAAGGCATGCATCTTTCCCATCGCAACATATGCCTGTGAGACCTGGACACCTAACGAAACAGCTGAGAAACACATAAATGTCTTTGAATGTAAATGCTACAGAAGAGTTTTTCCAATATCATGGACATAAAAAAGAACAAATATATCCATGCAACAAGAACTTAAAGGTCCAGGATATCTTAATAACAACAGCTAAAGACATGATTCCAGTAAAGAAAACACAAAAGAATGGATGGATTACAGCAGGTACACTGGAACTGATAAAACAACGTAGAGAAATAAAGACGCAATGGCAAGTGACAAACAACAATAAATAGAAATATAAATCTTTAACAAAAGAAATACGAAGAAACATAAAAAAGACAAAAAACAATACATACAAGATTGTTATGAAAGAATACAAGAACATCAGAAATGTGGAAGAGATAGTGAAATGTTTAAAGAAATGAAGACATTGATGAGAAGTGTCACACCTAAGCTAAATGTAATTTCTGATGAGATGGGGAATACCTTGACAGAGACAGAGGAAATTCTAGAAAGATGGAGGGAATATTGCAAAGGAATGTATGAAACAACCGACTGTAGAAGCAGAAATCAACAGTGTGAATTATTACTGGAGGAGAAAGAACCCGGACCGACAATAGAAGAAGTTTTATGGGCAATAAAGAATCTGAAAAATGGTAAATCACCAGGATGTGATGAGATAACAGCTGAATTTATTAAAGCAGGAGAAAAGGAGTGTGCAACAATCTATCATGCACTATGTAAAAAGATATGGCATTCAGGTATTTGGCCAAAAGAATGGAAAACAACTGTATTTATACCACTGCCAAAAAAGGGTAACCTGAAATTATGCACCAACTACAGAACTGTTGCCTTGATTAGTCATGCCAGTAAAATTCTATTAAAAATCACAATGGTTAGACTTCGAAAGAAAATAGAAGAAGAAGTCAATATGGTCCAAGCTAGTTTCAGGCAAGGAAGAGGATCAAGAGATCATATATTGAATCTAAGATTAATAATAGAGAAATGCAGAGAGTTTAATGTGAATCTGTATTTATTGACTACTCAAAGGCATTTGATTGTGTACAACACCAGAAACTTTGGGAAATAATTGAAAAAAAAAAGGGATTTCCAACACAATTGACACAATTAACATCACTGCTGTATCTAGACCAACAAGCAGCAGTAAGAATAAATGGTGAAACAACAGGGGTGCATATTGTCACCCTACTTATTTAACTTGTATCATCATCATGTGCCGTGCCGACTGGCGTTGGCTATTATGCTTCTGCAGAGTACCCGATCCTTCATGCAGGCCATCAGTTCAGTTGGTGATCTCCTCTCACACCATCCCGTCAGACTGTGCAGTATCATTTCTCTTGGTCTTCCTCTTGATCTTCTTCCTTCTATTTTTCCTGTTGTTATAATATTTTCAATGCCCCCTCTTCTCATTGCATGTCCTATGAAAGTACATTGTCTCTCTCTTATCTTTTTGACAAGGTTTTTTGTCTCTCCAGCTCTTCTCATACATTCTTCATTAGTTATTTTTGCTGTCCAGGGGATTCGCAACATTCTTCTAATAAACCACATTTCTGCTGCTTCCAATGATTTTTGTGCAGACTTGCCTATTGTCCATGATTCACTTCCATATAACAAGATAGGTTCAATACAGCATTTTAGAACTCGTTTTCTAACATTCATTAACTTGTATACTGAAAATATAATGAGGAATGTTAGAGAAGATGTAGACAAAGAATATTACGATGCCATAACAGTTGGAGGTTATGAAATACCAGAGATTAGATATGCTGATGACACAGTAAAAGGAATAGAAAAAGTAATTATGCCAGTCCCTAAGAACAGCGAAGAGCAGAACCTCTATCTTAATGCACAGAAAACTAAATTGATGACAACTGACAAAACAAACAAGGCAGCTGAAATATATATCAATGAGGAAAAACTGGAAGGAGTGGAGAGTTTTGAATATCTTGGATCACTACTAACTAATAATGGAGATACAATGCGGGAAATTAAAAGGAGGACATCTATCGCTCTTCAGAAAGTAAAAGAAATAAATAATCTGGGGAGAGGAGCAGACAGAACCACAAAAATAAGATTTTTAAAGGCATGCATTTTTCCCATCGCAACATATGCCCGTGAGACCTGGACACCTAACAAAACAGCTGAGAAACACATAAATGCCTTTGAATGTAAATGTTACAGAAGAGTTCATCAAATATCTTGAACACAAAAAAAAAAGAACAAATAGATCTGTACTACAAGAAGGCTGGCTAGTAAAGAGGATTAAAGAGAGAAAACTTAAATATTTTTGATACATTAAACGTCATGATAATTAGAGAAAACGTCTTGGAAGGATACATAATGGGAAAAAGAAAGAGAGGAAGACCAAAACGAAGATGGCTGCAAGACATCGTTGACGATCTGCAAATGGATGCATCAGTAGCAGGCCATCTTGCTCACAACCGAGAGGCCTACAGGAGTGCTGTTTGGGAGGCAAAGTTCCGCAAGGGACATGCAAATGAATGAATGAACGAACAAGAACTTAATATTGAAGAAGGTGGCTAGTAAAGATGATTAAAAAAAGAAAACTTAAATATTTTTGACACATTAAACGTCATGATAATCTAGAGAAAACCGTCTTGGAAAGGTACATAATGGGAAAAAGAAAGAGAGGAAGACAACGGTGAAGATGGCTGCAAGACATCGTTGATGATCTGCAAATGGATGCATCAGCAGCAGGCCATCTTGCTCACAACCGGGAGGCCTACAGGAGTGCTGTTGGGGAGACGGGGTTCAGCAAAGGACATGCAAAAGAATGAATGAATATGTTTATATACTGGGCCAGTAAGCCGATATTTTTTCGCAGAGTTGCGCACTTCTAAAAACTGACCCATTATTCCTGCTGTTAGGGTTGCCAACCAACTCTGGTAACTATCTGCTTATCTATTTCCTACAATAGTAAAACGAATAATGTAGCGGACCTATTGCTTAATTTAAATTATTTTCGTCCTGCGTGGCAGAAACCTCATACGAATTACAAAAGCAGTACACAGTCATATTTTGTAGGCACGTGTGATAAAAGTATTTCAAATGCAGATTTTGTGGGCATGTGTGACAAAAACATGGAGATTTTGTTGGCATGCACGATAAAAGTATTTCATATGCAAATTTTATGGACATGTGTGACAAAAGTAGTACAAATGCAAATTTTGTTGTCACGTATGACAAAAGCAGTACAAATGCAAATTTTGTGCGCATGTGTGACAAAAGTACTTGTAGAATAAATGCAAATTTCATGGACACGTGTGACAAAAGTACTTGTGGAATAGTTGTAGATTATATGCACATTTTGTGGGCAAGTGTGACAAAAACATGGAGATTTTGTGGGCATGCATGTTAAAAGTATTTTACACGAAAATTTTATGGACACGTGTGACAAAAGTACTACACATGCAGATTTTATGGACACGTGTGACAAAACTAGTACACATGCTGGTTTTATGACCACGCGTGACAAAACTAGTACACATGCTGGTTTTATGGGCACGCATGACAAAACTAGTATACATGCTGATTTTATGGGCACGCGTGACAAAACTAGTACACATGCTGGTTTTATGGGCACGCATGACAAAACTAGTACACATGCTGGTTTTATGGGCACGCGTGACAAAACTAGTACACATGCTGGTTTCGTGGGCAGGCGAAAACCTAAACTTATACTTGTTACACTTCAAACTAGATAGTAAAATTCTCCATAGCACGACAATGAAGATGTGTTGTCTCTTCCCCTACCTCCTTCGAATGAATGACAAATACAGACGATTTTTGTAGGAAAAATGAAGGAGATGTCACACTTTCATCATCAGATTATGTTACTGTTCTAGTTATTAGTCGTTGGCTCAGATATCGATGCCGATCTCCGTCACAAATGTGGCAGCTGGTCTCAGGTTTTCAGCATCGCCGTGGAGCTTCTCCTGTAGGGGGCTCGGGCATGACCAGGTTCTTTGCTGAGTAGGTTGTGTCTGGAGGATGTTATGTGGTGTATGTTGCTCTTTGCTGCAGGCATATAGGTCTGCTGGGCCAATTTTCAGCTTTTGATATAGACAGTGTTTCAGTCTGCGGTGTCCTGTTGTAAGTCATTTGGTTTGTCCTTTTGTAAGTCATTGATTGTCATTTGGTCATTACTTTGAGTTTAACTCGCGATAGTGTATGTCTACATGAGGAAAGTAATGAACCTCAAGGATTATGGACTCATTTTCACTGAAATATCTTTATAGCATGTACAGGGTCCGGCATAAAGCTTAGCTGGATTTAACTGACCTTGTGCGCAGAAACTGAATATGTGTGGAAAAAGAAAACATGACATCAGAGATGAAGCGGACAAATGGTCATTTTTAACAATGGCTTCTTCGCAAACACAACATCGCGCATTCACCGTTGAAACTTATTTTAAAAGTGGAGAATCGTCTATTACTGTACAACGAAAGTTTCGTCGCCATTTTGAGTTGCATCCCTGTGATAATGTTCCCGATTGGAGGACAAAACAATTTTGGGGTGGATCAAAAAATTTAAGGAAACCGCTAATTGTCTTAATAACAAGTCTAATGGTCGTCCAAGAACTCAACAGACACCTGAACGAATTCAAGAAGTCCGCAACACAATGCTGAGTTGCCCTCGGCGATCAGCTGTTAGGAAGGCTTTGGCATCAGGCATCCTCTTATTGTTAATAGTGATCTTTATGTGCAGATGCTAACTGAATAATTCATTCTGGATTAGGCCAATAGAAATAAGAGACTAATACGGCTTCAACAAGATGGAGCAATTGCCCACACAGCCAGTCAGTCCATGGGCATGCTGCGACAAGCATTTCCCAATCATCTTATTTCCAGATTTGGGGACATTCATTGGCCGACAAGGTCACCGGATTTATCGGCTGCAGACTTCTTTTTGTGGAGGTATCTCAAGAACACGGTGTATGCTAGTCGACCACTGTCATTTCCAGACCTAAAAGGTCGAATCCGACACTGCATTCAAAATATCCCTTTGAATATGCCAAAATGGTGTTATGCAGGAATTTTCCAGACGCCTGGCTGAATGTATCTAATGGTGGTCATCTAACAGGCGTAATTTTCAAAACCTAAATATGATTGTCAGTAATAATAAAAATACCCACTTTTCTGAGTTTCATTTCACTTTTTTTTTACGAAAAACATTTATAGCCCTTATTTATTTTCCATTTTTAAAATCCAGCTATGCTTTATGCCGGATCCTACATTTAGAGGAGTTTGGACGTTTCTCGGTGTAATTTTTTGTTTTTGTTTAAGTTAAGAGAAAAGAAAAATATTTTTAAAACTTTCATTTTATTTTCTCTGAGACCAGCTACTGTATGATGTGCTAAAATATTATATAGCTTTATTTATTTATTTAGGTATGGGCAAATTTAATTAAACTTTGTAGTTTATGTCTGGTCCATTGGCTGGATTTAAAATTTAGTTCACTGGCTGCTAAGCCTGACGAATTGGCTACAGTTAAAATCCACCGACTGCAGCACTAAACTTTTATCTGCGGCCCTTTTAACAACATATATTACCTTAAGCCTGTCAGTTTTAGGAGCAAAACTTGCGTTGCTGGCGTTGATATGTCACGCTGGAAAACACCGAAAGAGCAGAGCAAACATCGAAAGAGGATAGCAAACGACGAAAGAACAGAGCAAACGCCGAAAGAACTGAGAAAACACCACATGGAAGGAACACGGAAATATGAGTTGAGAATCGCCGTATTAGTGTATTTCTTATAATCAGAAAGTTGAAAAGAAGGACCACTCTGTAATTAAAAACAGCAGTAAAAGAAGAGAACACAGTAAAATATTAGACCTCGAAAAAAATCGTAGACAAAGCACTTTAGTGAGACTTGAAAGAAAGAAAAATCACAAGCAAATTACCCGGGATTCGAACCACGGACTCCAGTAGGACGAGCAGCCGTATAGTTAGCGTACGAACTGCCCTGTCTCGCACCTCCAAGAAAAGGTGTTTGAAAGCGTAGTCATTATTAACTGTTCAGTCGACACGATGATTATGACATCCAGAAAGAAACGAGGTCATGACACGGAAATTCAATAGCTTAGATTCAGTCCGTGATTCGAATCCCAGGTGTCTATCCCAGGAAAATCTTGTGATTTTCCTTTCTCTCTAAAGTGCTTTGTCTACGATTTTTTCGAGGTCTAATCCTACAAAACTTGCGTTCTATTACTTTACCCTTTCCTATTTATTAAAAAAAAATGTTCCAGTGAAAGAATACGGACAAATGGGGTCTGCCTGTATTTTTATTCAGTTAATTTTGTTGTAGGAAGGTTGGGTCATTTTACCTGTTTTGCCACGGGCGCTAACAGCCTTCGGCACGCCACTGGTAATACTCGTATCTACCAGTATTTTAGTGAAAAGTATACAGAACACTAGGAAACTAAGTAATCTTTTACACGTTTCTAACTTGTTGCTTGAGCGAAATCGATCGACACCACCTGACGCACAGCAAGTTAGTTCTCGCAGCTACACGTATCTTGTAAAATTGCGCGCGACGAGTGTACAGAACCGTCGCCAACCTGCGGGAGAACAGTTACGAAGATAAGATTAGACTTCGTGTGACCTCGGTCTCCGTTGTATTGTTTTGTGACGGAAGCTTAAATCTTGTTTGGTTCATTCCGAAACGCCGGCTTCGAGGAAGTTGACAGTCTCAGAAAAGTAAAGTGTTGCAGACATTTTATTAAGTTAACGTCGCCGTATTTCTCAGCAGGACTGTGTATCAACATTTCGTTGTTACAAATGCCCCGTTAGCGAATTCGTATGGTCTTGGAACTGGTGCTAAATATATCTAGTTGTTTTCCTCGTGCGAATGTGAATTTCTGGCAAGAAATTCGTTTTAGCAGACATTGCTTGCCTGAGTCGATTTTTTTTTTTTTAGTCCCCACTGTTGATGTTCATGCCAGTTAACAGGAGCAGTTCAAGCGTTTCAATAACTCACGTGAGGAGATTTAACGTCTGCTTGTTATTTAAGGTAATTTATATTACGCTTAACTTATATGTAGGTGTTTGTTTGCCAGTAAGTACATGGCTTTCTGCATGAATTTGTAATACTCATTGAGTTTCTGTCTTGATCTCCTGTCACGTGGAGCTCTTTCTGTATGTTTATTGTTCTCTTAAGTCTTATTTGTTTCTTAGGTGCATGTTGTTACATTTTTGTAATTGCATCAGTTTATGCGTATATAACAGCTTGTCTGTCTGTTTGCTTTATAAGACATCACAATTTAGTTCTGTACTAACCTGATAATCTTTTCTAAGTTTAAAATACCGGATTGTCTCATACTATACGGAACTGTTGGGGACTATATCTGTAGCAGTTTTGTCTGTTTGTCTTCCAGCATGTCTGCCTACCTGCCTTTGTCTTCCAGCCTGACTGTCTGTCTGCCTGTATCTCCCTTTCTGTCTGTCTCTTATTCTGCCTGCTTATGCCTTGCCGTTAGACACATTACAGTCTCTTTTATCAAATGGCGTTTTATTTATCTGATACAGTGGCAAAAACTAGCACAGCATATCGGGGTTGTTGAACACAGCAGTTATACAGGTAGAACCGAACGCAACGAAGCTCAAGTGTTGGTAGATAGCGGGGCAGAAATCTGTCCAGTTCATTTTGACCCGTGGAGTTCGTTTAACAATGTTTTATCTTTATTTTATATTGTTCCTTATCATTGTTATTATTGAATGTTCTATTATCATCACATCTCACCTTGGTACATCACACGTCGAAGTTTCACATACATGGCAATAGTTGATTTCTCATGAACATTTCACTGATTCATTTTAATTTGACAAATAATATCAATAAGATCAATACGTATAGCTGATAACTCACTTGTAATAATAGGCATAGGCAAGATTATACACATTTCGTTATTTTCATCATAGTAGCACGAAATCTCACAAAATCACAATATCAAAATTCTCATAATTCTACAAGCAGTATTTAAGCAGCGTTCACAATATTCAGTAATACAAAAGCTCTTGGTAACAATTACTGTACGATCTCTTGCTACACTAGTTCAATCTAACTCTACTTCTCTATCTGTTATGTTCTTCTATTAGACTACTTGTTTAGGACCTTTTGGTCCTCCTCTATCAAAATCTCTCTCTGCCTCCTCCTCTATCAGAACCCCTATCTGCTGTCCTCTCTCTTTTTTTCTGAATCCTCCTCCCTTCTTTATATTCGTAAGTTCTGACCACGCCAAAACCGGTCGCAACTAGCGTCTTCGCTTTCTTCTCCGTCGTCTAATTGTTACCTCCCATTAACAAGTCCACCATCTCTTTCATGTTCCCTGCTTCGGGACCTAGTCCGTTCTCTGTTCAGTCTTTGATCTACTGGTCAATTGTTCCCCCTGGGCTACTGCATGTGCGCGCGAAGTCGCACCTCTAGAACTGGACCACTCTCACGATCTATCAGATCTATCGATACGGTTTTACCTTTGATCAGGTCTTTGAAGTACCGAGTATCCGTTCCTCGCTCCTCTAACTATAACTTCTCTGCCCCCCAATACATTCTTTATTCCTGATCATGTCACTAATAATAATAATAATTATAATAACTATAATCATTACTTACAAGGCTATGCTACATTCATTAAAAGAGAGGCAAAAGTTGCAAGAAACCACCACCACAATCAGCGGATCCCTACACATCCCTACATGTAAAAGAAATGTAAAAGTGAAACAAAGGTTACAAGAAACCGCCACATATTTAGAACCAGTAGATCCCTACACGTCACTGTGTCCGATATAAAAAATTTATTGCACGGGATCAGCCTGTAGCCGATCTCATTAACAGCACTCTTTCTTTTTTTTTTTCCTGAGTGCATAGAAGATCATTACCACCTACCTTCATGTAACATTTAATATTCTCTTATATCCTATTTCAGCTGATGATACTATAATTTCGGTGACAGCGCTGTAGTTGTATACTGTCCGGAACTTTTAAAAGATAAATTGAATAATTATCAGAAATAGTTCTGCTTGTCTTGTCTCCTTCCTCATATACCTTTCGATGTTGAGGGGACAAATAGACGCCTTGGTAGGGCTCGGCGATTTGCTTCATATAATGGGATATTTAATGCTTCTGTAATTTCTTCTCTCCATCTGTTGCGTGGGCGGAATCTTCCTCTGTTACCTACAAATCTTAGTGTGAATTCTTTTGTGATATACTGTCTGGTGGTAGTCATGTAACACGGCCAAACCATTTGCCTTGCTGTTTCTAGATATAGTGCACATAAAAAAGGTAGATAGAGGTGTATGGTGCAGTTTTACAAAGTGAGGGAGGGAGTGAGTAAAGTGAGAAAAAACGAATAGAAAGTATGAGAATGTATAAATTAAAAACATACAACATCCGATATTTCGGCATGAGCCTTTTTCGAGGATTACATGCACAACGAGACAAAAAAAAAACACAAAGAACTTATCTTAATGTGGCCTCCTCCTGAAGTAGAAAACAGAGAAATGTGTGTTTTAGAAGGAAGGACCACGCGGACCACAACAAAGGATACTCGATAGAGCCAATCGTAGAGAAGAGGTGGAGAGAGAGAGGAGGAAAACAAGTGGTAGAAAGGGATGGGGGAAGGCAATAGAAACATGATAGCCGCTAGAGGAGGTGTCGGGGGGGGGGGGGGGGGGGGGCGCAGAGAGATAATGAATGAAGAACATAAACACCAGCACGGAGAAAATGTGAAACTGGTGAATAGGACAAGACCCTATAAACACCAATATGTTGCCAGAGAAGAAAAGAGGGTGGTGGTAGGGAGGGGTAGCATAGAGAAAGAAAGTAGAGTTTAAAAAAAGGGGGAGTGGAAAACTAAAGAAGTTACAGAAAGCTGAAGGTATTGTTAATTCCAGCTGGGTGGAGACAGCCAGTCTGGAAAATAAAGCGCTGTTCTAGGACCCTCCGAGATCTGCAGTCGCCATCCCTTTTATCTGTAGATATAGTGCAATACTGGTGTTACTTCGGCCTTTGCCCTGATATTGTCATTTCTTCTTGTCACATTTAGTATATGGTGGTGATTTTTCTGTTGTTTTTGGCTGTTAAATAGCATATAGGTGGGAGGAAAACTGTGTTGTAAAATCCTCTTTGTGTTTCACTTGTGATGTATTTGTTTTTCAGTAAAGGAATCGCGTGTCCAATATTTTATTTGATTTGCTTTTTGCATATGTTCTCAGTCTCAGTATCAGCTTTGCCTGAGAATGATATTGTGCTACCTAGGTACTTTAAATGTTTCACTTGTTTCTGTGGTTGGTTTTCTGTGAAGATCTTTTATTCGGATTTCTTCTGTCGCTATGGTCATGACTTTTATTTCTTCAGCACTGATCTTCATGCTGTGGCTTTGACAAGCCCTGGCTATATTATCCATATTCTGCTGTAGCTTTTTTCCTGATGTGGCTGTAAGTGCTTAGTCGTCAGCAAAAAAAAAAAAGTTCATTATGGTCCACTTGTTGAGTATGTCTTTTGGAAGAAGTTGTGAGTCTATCGGTATTGTTTCTGAGGTTGGACTGCTTGGGCAGTTTTGTGGTGGAATTTTTACTGTGTATGTTAGCTTCTTTGCAGATGTTGTCAGTGTATGTTATGAATAGTGAGGGAAATAATACACATCCCTGCCTCACTCTAGATTTTATGATGAATGGTTCAATGTGTCCTGCATTTGTTCTAACTGTACACTGACTGTTTTTGCATAAGTTGATCAGATGTGTACTACGCATAACTCCATAATGCTGTAAGATTTCGCACAGTTTATATCTGTCTACTCTATCGAATCATTTTTCTTGATCTATATAAGCTATATGCAGTATCTGATTGTGCTCAACTGATTTTTCTATTAGTGGTCTTTGAGAAAAGAAAGATAGCATCTGTACACCTTCTAGTTTTCTAAATCCCATCTGAGTTTCATTTAATAGTTTTGTATAAGCTTAAAAATCCTCTCGAAGACCCTTTTGCTCTCTCTCTTTCTCTCTCTCACACACACACACCCACACACACACACACTTTTCTTGCTCATTCAAAGATTTTCAAGTTAATCATTATCAAGCCCTTTAAAAAAATATCTTCCGATTTCACTTACTATTCTCTTTTTTATGTGTATTAAAATTGGATTATCAATATCAACAACATTCTTATCATAAAGTCAACACTGAGCAATATTTAGATCTTATTTATGGTAGCTTTTCCCATGATGATGTCCACGGTGTCATCTTGCCAAAATCTCCTTCTCCTCCTCTGCTGACTCTCCTCTTCTCCTCACTCTATTTTGCACAGTTTTATTGTTCACAATTTTTATTTTCTACTATGTGGTTTTCTGTTGTCTTCTATGTGGTTTTCTATTGTCACTGTGTGGTTTTCTGTTGTCTACTATGTGGTTTTCTGGTGTCTACTATGTGGTTTTCTATTGTCTACTGTGTGGTTTTCTGTTGTTTACTATGTGGTTTTCTGTTGTCTTCTAAATAAAACCACGTAGATGTCAGCTTGCCGGAGATTTGCCGAGAATTCTTTTGCAGAACAGCCTATTCTCTTGGCTTATTGTAACAGTGGTGAATTCCCATTGGCCACAATAATTACGTGCAGTTTTTGCTATTGTTCTGCACAGCACTCTCTTTGCGCTTGTATCATTTTATAATCATTGTTGGTCCTCATTTCCTCTTCGGAGAAAACTGTGCCCTTATTATTATTATTATTATTAGTAATGAAAACTACATGTACAGAGGCAGTTGGGAACTATTGCTTCGCGGGAAAAATAATAAAACAAGACTGTTACATGTTATAGGTTGGTAGTAAAGAGCGGGTAGGGAAGGCAGAAAGAGAGAAGGGGGATATAATGATAACAACTGTGAAATGGATAGAATAGATCAGCGGTTCTCAAAATGTTTAGGCTATTAAGCCATTTTCAGCGAAACTAGCACGACGAACCCCCAGGAGACATTCTTCATCACATGACAAGGCGTTAATAACAAGAGAAGGCGACGGAGTGGCATGAAAACATTAATTACACTGTGAAATAACACAGGTGTGTCAAAATGACAATAATGTTACAAAGAAGTGAATGACAAGATATTGAATGTATGTAGAAAAAAACAAAACAAAACTTATCCTAATGTGCCTGATGAAATTGTTCGTGACTTTCAGCGCTGACTTCTTCAGTGTTTGATATTGAGAACAGTTGCAACTTCAAGTCCGCTTCAGCATCAAGCCTACAGCGGTACTTTGTTTTTGCATAAGTGTAATGTCAAAATCCGCTTTCACGCAAATAGGTGCTGATATTTGGGAGAGGAACAGCGATTGCTTTCATCGCACACGTTTTCCTTTTGCACTAAAATTTAACCAGCGCTACTCTGTGAAACTCCTCCTGAATGGAAGAATCTGATATCACGTCAAAGAATGATATTAGGACGTTGTGAACTGACGAGGCTTTTCAGTGCAAGAAAATGAATTCTTGACCCGGGAATGTCTTGCAGTTTCACTTCTGCTTCGCCGGGGAAATCCTGGGACAGGGCATCAGCCAGATCTTCCAAATGTTGCACAATTTCGTCATAAAGGACCTCTCAAAGTTCAATGCCTCCGTCCACCCTTTATGACAGGGAAGCTGTCTAGGTCGTGGGGGTGAAGAGAATTCGCTCAAAACTGTAACTTTCTCTTGAAGCCACATTTGCAGTGAATATAGTCGTGCATCTACTATCAAGCAGCCACAAAGATATGCAAGACAAAATAAACAGGCTAACTCAGAATGCAAACAGCATAAGACTAAAGATCAACGTAGGAAATACAACGTTAATGAAGCAAAATGTGAACAACAGAAATGTACTCAGAGTAGATAACAAGTTAGTGGAGGAGGTCAACGAATTTGTATACCTTGGCAGTAGAGTAGTAGAAAATGGAGACAGCACAGAGGACATCAACAGCAGACTTACTAGAGCAAACCAGGCTTTTGCAGTGCTGCAGACTATATGGCAATCTAAAAAAACTAAGCATAAATATAAAAATCAGAATATTTAAGAGTAGTGTTCTAAGTGTACTACTCTATGGAAGTGAATGCAGGAAAATCACCAAAACCAAGGAAAACAAGTTGCATTCTTTCCAGACAAGTTGAATTCTTTCCAGACTAAATGTTTACGAAGAGTTAGAAAAATATTTTGGCCAAACACTGTAAGAAATAACATCTTGTTGGCAGAAATGCAGATGAAGCCACTGGCAACACTTATTGAGGAAAGACGCTGGCGATGGTTGGGACATGTGCTCCGAATGACTGACAACTCACTACCAAAAATAGCACTAAGATGGACACCACGGGGGAACAGAAGTAAGGGTAGACCAAAAGAGACATGGAGAAGAACAACATAAAGGATATTGAGCAATAGAGAGCTCGTGTGGGCAAGAGCAGAAAAAAAGGCAAAGGACAAGCATTTGTGGAAAACTCTTGCGGAAGCTCCATCTGCTCTGGGCAGTTAAGGTTCAGAGAGAGAGAGAGAGAGAGAGAGAGGTTAGTCGTGCATAACCCTTGCAGTGCTAGATTTACGTCATTTATTTTTGCAAAGATATCTACCACTGCGTATAAATCATCCGGCATTGCAAATCAAACTGGTGATCAATGAAGAAAGAGAGAACTTCAGCACTAACTCTAACAACCTTAGCAGTTATTTTCCACGACAGAGCCATCTTGTAGTAATTGAAAAAGGTTATAATGGGATAATATTTGACTGTGTTTTATATGAATATTCTATTGTGTTTTTACTGATGATTTCTTATCTTTAAAGGTACGTAAAGATTGATGATTACACGGACTAACACATCACATCAATGAAAGAAAAACAAGTACAATCAATACTACTTCTTCAAATAATCATAAACTTTATATTGTTGTTAATCATCAGTTTACACAGTCTTCAAAATCAAAACAAAGAATCATCATGCATAATGTAATTATTTATCAGCTTATATTGTTATCAACAAAAAGCACTAAAACAGTTTCCTTAAATATGGGTTCGGTTCAGATTGCAACAGACGTAACTAATTGGCAAGAATGTATTCACATGCATATGAATAAAAATCAGTACTATAAAATTAAGTGCATATAATAAGAATCACTTCCACTTTACCACTAATATAACATAAAAACCCTACATAGAACAATTATACCTTAACTAAGTTATGATTATTCATTACCATTCATAACACAATCACTAACAAAATATTTACCTATGTGGATCGGGATTGATCGAGGGAGCCCACAGCACACCTTGCATACATCCACATCACATAATAAAAACCCATACTAATCTAACACATATTGGTTCTCGTTTCGAGGAATAAACATTCTCATTCGCGCTTGAACAATCATATGACTCCCCCAATCCGCTGACCTCGCATGCGCTCAGATTACAAATCCCGATCGATTAAAATCGATCTTTATATATTGGACCAGAGACGGACCTTTCCCAGAATTGCGCACTTCCGGTACTAGCCTGTCTCTGACCCATAAAAAGGATGGCGACTGCAGTAAAACTGGTTGAAATAATAAAGGTAGATAGAGGTGTATGTATCTACCTGTCTCTGACCCGTTATTTCTACTTTATGATTGCCAGTCAATCCTAGGTAACTAGTGCTTATCTATTTCCTGCAATCTTACTTCAGTGTGGAGCAGCAAACATGTACGGAAATTTCTCATATCGTCACAAATAATCTTGACAGACGCTTATTCAGAGGCTGAGATTTATGACATTAATAATTTTCACTGCTTCACTGAGGACACTTTTGAGATTTGGTAGCAAGTTTCATACGGCAAATGTTTATGGATGATTAATGCATCGCCTTCTAGTGCATCTTTTTGCAACGGTTTTGGTTTTTGTGGCGACACCGACAATCTTTCCTATCACTGCTTTGGCACCATCAGTGCAAGTATCGATGCAATTGTCCCATGGAATCTCATATTCCTGCATAAAGTTATTTACGACGTTGAACATTTTAGCTCCAGCTGCGTTCGTCGGTAGAGGTTGACACAAAAGCATGTCTTCTTCCAACGATGGTTGGTATTGATACCGTACAGGGACAAGTGGCACGGCAAGTCAGGCCCGACTTTGGAAGAGCGAAATCATTACTCTTGACGCGGATAACTGTTGAGGTTAGCTCTTTCTTATCATCAATTGTTAATGCATTAATACTCCGAGATTTGGAAGAGGTATTACAGAAAGCTGTTTCGCTGATTTTTCATCCAACATGCACCGAGCCATTTCGACTGAACATGGCTTGATGCGTTTCTCGGCTATGTGAGGCTCTCCTGACAGCGCTATACGATAGCTATGTAAGATGCTTCAGTGGCGTTTTCATTCACAACCTGCGATACGTGCAACATGCATGTATTATTTCAAAATGTCGACGCGTTTTTACTGACATCATGGAGCTGTTCGGAAGCACTTTGTTACATAAGACACACTGTGTGCACCTGTTGGACTCCATAAATGCAAAGGAGAAATAACTATCGTTGTATTTCCGTTTCTTACTCACTGTCGCGGAGGCTCTGTTTAATTCTGTGTTCAGCCATTGAAGGAATGTCCTGCTCATCGAGCGGGTCAGTTTTTTGCATTCTCAGAAGGTGCATTAGATGACCTAGCTGTTGCTGCATTCCAAGTCGGCGGCAGAGATTTCTGTGACACATTTCTCAGTGTGTTCCAGTCTTTAGTCAACGGCCATCTCTATGAAATTTGTAATATATTACGAATAAGAAAATGCAGAATCACAGAGCACGCTGTGACTATATGTACAACTACACATGAACTGTGAAATCAAGCACAAGACAGCCACCCCCCATCGTAACGTCATGGAAGTGGCTTCTCTGCCAATTGGCAAGTTCAAACGAGCAGACAAGACTGCGATTCAGTGCTTTGACTTTGGGCACTCATGAGCCGGTCTATATTATTGTTCAATCAGACTTGAAGCTTCACTCCTAGCCCCCTCCCCCACCCCCATGCAAATGATAAGGAAAGGAAGCGGTACCTGCCAGGGAGGCTCCAGAACAGGCGATTCTCCTTATATAGGTCGTCACACGTGTTCTAAATAATTTCACTGTATGGCTGTCTTAGTCATCGAGCTTGAAAGCCTCGGAGTACGAATCATGGAAGCCCGGGGACAGGAAAATGTTCACCCGCCAGTCAACTATTAAACCGATAGTGAAAAAAAAATATTGCAAAAATCCCGCGGACCCCAATAGGGATATCCCGAGGACTGCCTGGGATCCGCGGACCACAGTTTGAGAAAGACCGGAACAGATTAATGTGGTTGGGGTAGAGGGTTTCTAATCTAGTGTAGTGAGGGGGTTCTAGAATATAAGTTACAGATGAGAACTTAGTAGAGAGGAAATATGATTGTGGAGAAAGAAAGATGTGATGCCTCTAAAACAGCGATTACCAGTTCTGTGTAACTGCCAGTCTTCCGCCAAGGCTTTCACTGGTTTGTATGCACCTTTTTCTATTTTTTATTTTTATTGTGATAATTTTCCCGCAAGTCATTGTGACAGAAAAAAAGTCTCATTGACATAGAATAGTGGACCATCTATCACTAGGCCTGCTCTTACCTTACTCTACCCTCTATCGCTGGGCTTCCTCTTACCTTACTCTACCTTCTATCACTGGGCCTCCTCTTACCTTACTCTACCCTTTATCTCTGGGCCTCCTCTTACCTTACTTTACCATCTATCATTGGGCCTCCTCTTACCTTACTCTACCCTCTATCACTGGGCCTCCTCTTACCTTAATCTACCCCAAGAACATAACCACTGATGAAACCACTAGCAGAATCCATGACATGATAATGGAGGATCGACGACTAACTGAGCGGTACATTGCTATTGAGTTGGGCATCTCCCAGGAATGTGTTCATGCCATTATTCACAATGATCTTCAAATGACAAAGGTCACTGCTCGACGAGTCCCGAAACTTCTTGGAGCTGATCACAAACACAGCATCTCAACATGTCAAGAAACAATCTTGGCTATTTTTCTGCAGATCCTTAAAAGTTTTTTCAGCAATTTGTGACTATGGATGAGACTTGGGTTCATGATTTTCAACCAGAAACCAAAGAACAGTCAAAGCAGTGAAAACATCATGGATCCCCACCTCCAAAGAAAGCAAGGTGGTTCTGTCTGCAGGCAACGTGATGCTCCCATCTTTTGGGATTCAGAAAGTGTGCTATTGGTAGACTATCTTCAAACGGGCAGAACGGTAATCTTGTGAAGCAACTGCAGATCAAAATGAAGGAAAAGCGGCGAGGGAAATTGACGAGAGGAGTCATCTTTCATCAAGACAATGCTCCAGTTCACAAGTTGGCAGTGGCAATGGCTGCCATTCATGAAACCGGCTTCCAGCTTCTTGAACATCCTCCTTATTCCCCAGATTTGGCCCCCTCAGACTATTACCTCTTTACCAAACTTAAAAAAAGGAGCTCAATGGTCGCAAATTTGCTTCAGATGATGACGTCATTCATGCTGTAAACCACTTTCAACTGGCACAAGATGCTGTGGTGTTTGGACTCCTATTTAGGTAGTTTTCTGATTCAGCTATGGCGGTAGGTTGCATTTGACCGTTTCATGCTCTCACAAGCGACACAGCGATTGCTATATTTGATGTGGAGCTGCATTTGTGCGCTGACGGTTGAAAGTACTTGCGTCCTGTTGTCACAATGTTGTGGCTGTTCATTGTTTGACTGAGTGTGGTGCACGCAGAAACGCCAAATGAACAGTGTCGTCATTGCTTTCTAGATGGAGGTCGGTTCTGTGTGCCGAGCTACTGGTGCTGTGGCACCACCATGAGCTGTCAACTTTGCATAGACAGCAGTGATGGCTTTTAGTTATGTCTGTCTGACCAATGGTGAACTGTGTCCTGGTTCAGCTTGGCGCCTTAGTTACAGAGTTTGTCCTGAGAGCGACGTTGACTAGTTTGGCATTTGGACTGTTGTAGTTTCTAAAATGGCGTCCTCACTGGGTGGCTCATCATCAAGGACTGATGCGAGGGATCATAGATGAACATTCATTGTGATATTCACTGGCACAGGCGGTGGAGCGCATATGAAAGCATCTCGTTCGCGGTGATACCGAGAACCTAATACTGAATAATGAATAGTAGTTATTAGTGTATTAGAAGAATAAGCAAGAAGACGAAGAAGAAGATCATTTACATTCCTTGTTTCCATTAAGATCTAAAGTAACGTGGAAAGTTTATGAACTAATAGGACATGTAATGTACATCAGGTAGATAATAGAAAAAGTTTGATGTTGCAGAAAGGAACATTGTTTATACTTCTTATAAAAGAGTAAAATACATATAGTCATCTCACTCCGTCTGCTGAGTCTTAATTTCACAATTTTATATCCCCTGTTATTTCCTGTTGCTGAAACCAAGAGACATCGAACAGGTAACCGTTGGGGGTTTTGATTTATGAAGTCAGAAATACAAGCCCGCGACAGCTTGCCGAAAGCCATCGCAAACCATCAATAGCGTCATCTATTCTCTGCCTTTACTTGAATCTTTCATCAGCGCAAAAATCTCTCATGCAAATCTCAGATTAGTATTTCCCCCTAGGATTCGTTATTTCAAATACTGTTAGATCTACTTTTTCAGCAGTTTGATCATTCGAATCTCAGACTTTCAACAAGGCAGTAATCAAAGCGAAGAGCAGCGACCTACAGCCGCATTACACAGTATTTTTTAAAATAATACTTGACGTTGCGACAGTGAATTAAGCATGTTTTTCACAGACACTTGGCACAGTTACAGTGTCGCAGTAAGCCTGTTTGTGTCATACATTACACTGGGACAGGGCTGTATTAGGCCTTTTTTCACCTCCTACTTGAGACAGTACTGTATTATTAGGCTGTTTTCCTCTTCCACTTGACACTGTGACAGTGCTGTATTAGGCTTTTTTACCTCCTATTTGACACTGACAGTGCTGTATTAGGCTTTTATCACCTTCTATTTGACACTGTGACAGTGCTGTATTAGGCTTTTTCCCTCCTACTTGGCTCCGTGACAGTGTTTTATTAGACTTTTTCCCCTTCCACTTGACACTGTTACAGTGCTTTATTAGGCTTTTTTCACCTCCTATTTGGTACTATGACAGTGCTGTATTAGGCTTTTCCCCCTCCTACTTGACACTGTGACAGTGCTATATTAGGCTTTTTCCCTCTTACTTCACACTGTGACAGTGCTGTATATGCCTTTTCCCTTCTACTTCACGCTGTGACAGTGCTGTATATGCCTTTTCCCCTCTACTTCACGCTGTGACAGTGCTGTATATGCCTTTTCCCCTCTACTTCACACTGTGACAGTGCTGTATATGCCTTTTCCCCCTCTACTTCACGCTGTGACAGTGCTGTATTAGGCTTATCCCCCTCTTATTTGACACTGTGACAATGCCGTATTAGACTTTTCCTCCTCCTACATGACCTTGCAGCTGTGCTGTATTAGGCTTTTCCTCCTCCTACTTGACACTGTGACAGGAAAATTTGGGCACTAACACCATATCTCTGTGTGCCTCTAAGGCATGACAGGATTACCGTTAACTTTTTACCTTACGTCCTACTTGACACTGTGACAGTACTTGACACTGTGACAGTGCTGCATTAGACAAGATACAAGAAGTTTTAACAACTAAGTTTATGTTGTACAGAGACATGCATAACCCACTTTGTGCAGTTTTGTATTATCTCTATATGCAACACAAGAGAGGTTTTATCTTTATGCTTTTGTTTGCATAGGATTAACGGATTTTCTCGGATGGGTTAATGATACTTTGAAGGCACTCTTTGTCTTCACTCATTCTACACAGCTCATTCTTCTTTGTCTTCACCTCATTCTTCACAGCAATCATATTTTTCATCATTGTCTTTCGTAGATTTGGTGACATTTAATCATAACACTTAATCACTCGGACACTTAATCAGACCAGACGACAGTTATCATTTACGCACTATAAACTTAAATTTTAGCTTCCAACACTCAAAATTGAAATGAAAATGCTGGTATTATTTCTTTAAACTTAAACACAAACGATTCAAATATCTTGAATTTAATCAAGTAGAAATTTAAGCTGTAGTTAAAGCTGTAATTTGTGACGAAATGGGGAAGACCTTGATAGAGACAGAGGAAATTCTAGAAAGATGTAAGGAATATTGAATATTGCTGAGTTGATACAACTGAATGTGAAGGGGAAAATCAACAGTGTGAATTAATATTGGAGGAGAAAGAACCTGAACCGACAATTGAAGAAGTATTATGGGCAACAAAGAATTTGAAAAATGGTAAATCACCAGGATGTGATGAGATAAGAACTGAACTCATTAAGCCAGGAGGAAAGTAATGTTCTACAATATATCATGCACTATGTAGAAAGATATGCCATTCATGTATTTAACACAAAAGAACGGAAAAGAACTATATTCATACCACTGCCAAAAAAGGGTAACTTGAAAATATGCACAAACTCCAGAACTTTCATTCATTCATTTGCATGTCCCTTGCGGAACTTTGCCTCCCAAACAGCACTCCTGTAGGCCTGTCGGTTGTGAGCAAGATGGTCCGCTGCTGCTGCATCCATTTCCAGATCGTCAACGATGTCTTGCAGCCATCTTCGTTTTGGTCTTCCTCTTTTTCTTTTTCCCATTATGTATCCTTCCAATACGGTCTTCTCTAAATTATCATGACGTTTAATGTGTCCAAAATATTTAAGTTTTCTCTCTTTAATCCTCTTTACTAGCCAGCCTTCTTCAATATTAAGTTCTTGTAGTATAGATATATTTGTTCTTTTTTGTGTCCACGATATTTGGAGAACTTTTCTGTAGCATTTATGTGTTTCTCAGCTGTTTTGTTAAGTGTCCAGGTCTCACAGGCATATGTTGCGATGGGAAAGATGCATGCCCATAACAATTTTATTTTTTTAGTTCTGTCTGCTCCTCTCCACAGATTCTTTATTTGTTTTACTCTAGAACTGTTGCCCTGATTAATCATACCTGTAAAATTCTATTTAAAATCATAATGGGTAGACTTCGTAACAAAATAGAACAAGATGTCAAAATGGTCGAAGCTAGTTTTAGACAAGGAAAAGGATCAAGAGATCATATTTTCAACATAAGGTTAATAATAGGGAAATGCAGAGAATTTAATGTGAATCAGTCTTTATCTTTTATAAATTATCCAATGGGATTTGATTGTGTACAACACCAGAAACTTTGAGAAATAATGGAACAAAATTGTATTTCCAACACATGTGACACAGTTAATATCATTGCTGAATCTAGGTCAACGGGCAGCAGTAAAAATAAATGGTGAAACAACAACTTGGCTTGACATAAAACAGGGATCCGTCAGTGTTGCATACTGTCGCCGTACTTATTTAACTTGTGCTTGGATACTTAAAATATAATGATGAATGTTAGATAAGATGTAGGCAAAGAATATTATGATGCCATAACGATTGGAGATTATGAAATATACCAGAGTTTATATATGCTGATGACAAGGTATTACTGTCCACAACACAAAAAGGAATCGAAAAACTAATTATGTCAGTCCGCAAGAACAATGAAGAGCAAAACCTTTATCTTAATGCAAAGAAAATTAAATTGATGACAAAATAAATAAAGCAGCTGATATATATATATTATAGCCCCACCCTCTCATTTTCTGAACTTGCGTGTTTGCCATCTATTACAACACTACTTTTGTTTGCAACACTATTTTTGTTTGCGATCTACTACAGCACTACTTTTGTTTACCATCTACTACAACACTACTTTTGTGTGCTAATTGCTACAACACTACTTTTGTGTGCCATCTACTACAACACTACTTTTGTTTGCCATCTACCACAACACTAATTTTGTTTGCAACACTATTTTTGTTTTCCATCTACCTCAACACTACTTTTGGAATACTTTGCACGGTTTTCATATGTTATTTTCACGTGTCTACATTTCGCTGGGCTCATATATATATATACTGTTAACGTGTAAGTGATATAAAGTATTTTTGAAACTACCACATACAACAAAATCGATCCCCTGACGTCACAAACTTTCAACGACAGTTAGCCTTCACGACAGCTAATGAGCAGCTTCGAACTATTTATTTTAAACTTCAACAGTTTAAGTGTTTAAGTTTAAAGAATTAGAGTAGCCATTTCATTCTGATGAGGTTTAGTGCCACTTAATCACGCCATTTTGAGGGAAATTACAAGTTGAAATGTAAAATAGTGAATGTTTATTTAATAAATCAATACAATCTCACTCTCTTCATCTCATCCATATACACACACACGCGCGCACTGAGTGTAGGGATTCTATTTGCTTGTCTCTGCTTTTCCAGATAAATATGTTTTTACAGTTTTTATCAAAACAGCATTTAACAACTCTAATGTCACGAGTGTCACTTAACCTGAATCCGTGTACCAACACGCTTTATTTTTAACAGACGAACAGAGTTGGTGTGCGCTGTTTGCGTGTGGAACACACCGACAGTAGCGAACTAGTACACTTGGAACGGTGTCTCAGTAAACTCCCCATTTTTCTTTCTCTCATGTCATGTGCGTTGTATAAATTCTCATAGCTGCCCTCTCCGTCACTTAAATCTTCTGTATTTTCACAAGCTTTGGATCGACACTTCTCTTTTCATCCTGGTGTTTAATCGAAACCACACGGCTATAAAGAGCCGGGGGAGTTAACAGACCTTTCCTTAGCCTGTCTGTATTTGCACATGCAAACATAAAACCAGGCCAGCCGCATCGTGTGAAACCTCCAAACAATAAATCCAGAGCCAAGCAAGCCTTAAACAGCATACAGAGTTTTGTTGTTTAATGTTGGGAACACATTTTTTTTTATAAATAGGAAACGAGGCTTTCGTACGGTAAAGTAAGAGAACACAGTTTTGTAGGATCAGACCTCGGAAAAAATCGTAGACAAAGCACTTTAGTGAGAGGTGAGAGAAAGAAAAATCATATGAGAATTACCTTGGATTCGAACCATGGACTCTGGTAGGACGAGCAGCCGTCCTTTTCTCACGTTTCACTAAAATGCTTTGTCCACGATTTTTCTTTTCGAGGTCTAATCCTACAAAACTGTGTTCTCTTACTTTACTGTTTGATGTTGCATTACTTCATGTGGAGTTATCTTCCATCAAACAAGTTCTGCCTTCCTGCAGGACAGAAACACGGCAGAACGAAATTTATGTAGGTCTGTCAAATCAGTAGAAAATACGTGACGATAGACCATAAAACTGATGTTTGTTGGTTGTGTATTAAAAAAAAAAAGTTAATACCGTATCGTATGCTATTCTTCAAGCTGCAAATATGATGTGGTTCCTAGTTTTTAAATGTGTTCAGCAGAATATGTTTTAGTAGCAGACTCCAGTCACCTGAAAGAATTATATGTATTAATAGTAGCGTAAGATAATTTCATTTGCATGTTTAGTAACTGTGTACACAATATCATTTTAAAATTGTTATTTTGTGTAATCCAGCATCCATTCGACGCATTTGCTCAGTCAGGCTGAAAGCTGGAACCATGGGGGATGTTGATGAAAGCTGACATGAAGACGAACAGCAGAGAGAATGCTGGTAAACAAATAAAGGACTGAGGTGGGGCACGACCAAGAAGGAAGCGAAGGATCAACATAAGTGGAAATCTCTTGCTGCCAACGGCCCCCGTTTGTGTCTTGGACACTGAAATGGGACAAGGCATATACACACACACATATATATATATATGGACAGTGAACTCTGACCAACAACATAAACCATAATGTGACTGTCCTAACAAACAATAATCCTGGAAGCTGCCAAGAAGTACATACCCAGAGGCAGAAGAACAACAACAAACCCTACTGAAGCAGAGAAATGGAGAAGCTGCATTATCTATCTGGGGCTAGATAAAAAAAAATGGAGTGCAACCCAACCACTGACAATATCAAAACACAGTAACACTAAAGAAGCCTCAAACAACAGGAAGATAGCTGAATGTCAAAGAGCATGGAATGAAAAAAACTAGCTCCCTGTACACTAGTTTTCTAACTAAGGTCTTAATACTTTACTATATAGTATAGATTTTCAACGAACTTAAGTGTACAGGCACACAGACAATACAACAGTTTGAAGACCACTGACACCCGAATTTTATGAAATCAAATAAACTACGTATTTATTATAAAAAGAATTGGCGGTGATCAGTGAGGATGAAGAATATTGATTGTAAAAATGAACAAACCACTCCTAACCTTGACGAGAGCTTGTTCGCCATATAAGGAAGGAGTGGGCTACACTACATTCACAGTCAGACCAACTGCCAGACATACAGCATGAATGGACATAAATGCCAACTTACATTCTCACAAGAAGCCTTTCTGTGGATCAGTAAGAAAATAACACAAGTATATATCTACACACACACACACATTGAGGAAAGACGCCGGCGATGGTTGGGGCATGTGCTCAGAATGACTGACAACTCACTACCAAAAATAGCACTACGATGGACACCACAGGGGAACAGAAGTAAGGGTAGACCAAAAGAGACATGGAGAAGAACAACAGAAAGGATGTTGAGCAATAGAGGGCTGACCTGGGCAAAAGCAGAAAAAAAGGCAAAGGACAGGCATTTGTGGAAAACCCTTGCGGAAGCCCCATGTGCCCTGGGCACTTAAGGTTCAGATATATATATATATATACACACACACACATAAAACACACAGCATACTCACTCACTCTAAAAGCCTGTACATTTAATAACAGGATAAACCTCGCGTACTTTTCAGTTACTGGTATTTAGTTACTTACAATGATGATTTATTTATTTGACTTACTCGGTGACATAGTTGTTTATTCTTTCATGTTCGACTTACTATGGTTTCATAGAAACATAATCCCACCGTATGTCGAGTCTGTAAGATTTCAATGGAGTATTATGGTTCCAACAGTAAACAGTACAACTAGTCAGTAATTTGCATGTCCCTTGCGGAACTTTTCCTCCCTAACAGCTCTCCTGTAGGCCTCTCGTGTGTAAGCAAGATGGCCTGCTGCTGATGCGTCCATTTGCAGATTATCAACGATGTCTTGCAGCCCTCTTCACCTTGGTCTTCCTCGCTTTCCTTCCCCCATTGTGTACCCTTCCAAGATCGTCTTCTCTAAATTATCATGACGTTTAACGTGTACAAAATATTTAAGTTTTCTTTGTTTAAGCCTCTTTACTAGTCAGCCTTCTTCAATATTAAGTTCATGTAGTATGGATTATTTGTTCTTTTGTGTCCATGATATTTGAAGAACTCTTCTGTAGCATTTATATTAAAAGGCATTTATGTTTTTCTCAGCTGTTTTGTTAAGTGTCCAGTTCTCACAGGCATATGTTGCGATGGGAAAGATGATGCCCTTAAAAATCTTATTTTTGTAGTCCTGTCTGTTCCTCACCACAGATTCTTTAGTTGTTTCACTTTTTTTTTCTAGTACAAATAGTATACTATGGAATAATCACCTCCAAAAGTCAGCATGTAGCACAGAGTGAACTTAGACTCTAGATTCTACTTCCTCTGTTGTCTGCTAACATCTCTACTGCAAATCTGACAGGCCGTTTGAACTTTGAACTCAGTTGATACTTTCATCCCTACTTGTTTCCATTCATTCATTCATTTGCATGTTCCTTGCAGAACTTTGCTTCCCTAACAGCTCTCGTATATGCCTCTCAGTTGTGAGCATGATGGCCTGCTGCTTATGCATCCATTTGCAGATCATCAACTATGTCTTGCAACCATCTTCGCCTTGGTCTTCCTCTCTTTCTTTTTACCATTATGTACCCTTCCAAGATTGCCTTCTCAATATTATCATGATGTTTAATGTGTCCAAAATATTTAAGTTTTCTGTGTTTAATTAATCCTCTTTACTAGCCAGCCTTCTTCAGTATTAAGTTCTTGTATTATGGATCTATTTGTTCTTTTTTGTGTCCATGATATTGGAAGAACTCTTCTGTAGCATTTACATTCAAAGGCATTTATGTGTTTTTCAGCTGTTTTGTTAAGTGTCCAGGTCTCACAGGCATATGTTGCGATGAGAAAGATGCATGCCCTTAAAAATCTTATTTTTGTAGTTCTGTCTGTTCCTCTCCACAGATTCTTTAGTTGTTTTACTTTCTGAAGAGCGATATATGTCCTCCTTTTAATTTCCACCATTGTATCTTCATTATTAGTAAGAAGTGATCCAAGATATTCAAAACTCTCCACTTTTTCTAGTTTTTCCGCACTGATACATATTTCAGCTGCCTTGTTTGTTTTATCAGTTGTCATCAATTTAGTTTTCTTCGCATTAAGATAGAGGTTTTGCTCTTCGCTTTTCTTACGGACTGACATAATTAGTTTTTCCATTCATTTTTGTGTTGTGGACAATAATACCGTGTCAGCAGCATATTTAATCTCTGGATTGTTCCCATCTCTCCTGAAATACCCTTCTAGAACAAAAAAGCTCTTGCACAAAGAAATTATGGACGTCATGGTTGTCTGAAGTTCGGTTTACCCTGTCAATAATAAATTACAGAGACTATTTTTAAAAAAGTCTTCAGTTTAATCTTATATAAGATTAAATTAGGGATTTAGCAGGACAGACCTAATATCCCAGTCCACACTTTGTTGTCTGGTCATCTATTTATGGGTTAGAACAGAGTTACCTTCAGTTTTAAAGGTGATATTCTCATTAAAATCTCTAGCCACCCAAATTTATTCTTGAAAAGTATAGTGCACATGATGGAGGGGTCTTTGTCAGTACCAGTTTGAACACTAAAAAAACATATACTTGAGTTCCACACAATTTTGTACGTTTCCACAGCGATAGTAAATCTTCTGGTAGTAAAAAAACAAGACCGCTCTAATGTTTATGGTCACGACGTCTGGTGTTAGTTACCAAGATCAATATGCATACCTGATCAGCTCAACGGACATTCTCCTTTTCCACGATGCAGTGGAAAATTCATCTTCCCGTTTATTTTAATTACCTTCTATTCTCTGTGTGCCCACTTACCTCATCACGATTCTGCTACAGTACTAACGAAACTACGCCATAAAAGACCAGTTGAAACATTCGATCAGAAAGTAATTTCTCAAAAAGAAAGAAACAGTAAAGGAAAAAACATGTACCATCATTGTATTTTTCTTGATCCAGATTAAAGCACGGAGTAACATCTGGAAATTGGAAAACAAAAGTAGCTCTTTGATTTTTCTTTTTGAGCGGCTCCATAAATTTTGTGCGCGATATGATTTTTTTTTTCTGTCCGCGCAGCCGCGCAGCTTAGATGGAACAGTGGTGTTAGCCTCACAAAGTGCGGTCGCCTTGCTTCTCGTCATTATAGTCTGTTTTAATTTTTTTTTTTTTTTAGGCAATACTGCGAGGAAAGAGACAAACTGGACAGAGTGACAGCAAACAAATCACTTCTTCTTCTTCCGCCTTCAAAAGAATATGAACTGCGACACGTCTCGGCGTATTTCTTTGGCACTGGACTAGCTTTCCCATTGCGATCCCTATTCACTTGACCAAACTAATGTTTTTTTCTAGGTGTACTGCTGAAAGGTAAAATACAGTCTTGTTAGATTATGGTTTTGGTCTGCTATAGTTTACCAACCCTAACAAAAGCAGTTAGCTGTGGGTCACTGATCGCTGTCTTATACGGTCGGAGTATTGAATACAGTGATAGATTATCCATTACGCTGAACATTCTTAATCCTAGGGGCCCAGCATCAAAGAAAAAAAAATTTACATACAAATTGTTCGAGTTTTATATCAAGAGATGGGCGGTACACCTTGGGAGCCTTACTGAGTTTAGCCTAGCGACCCAGCGGGTGATTGATCCGCCACTGACAGCGTCTTACCAGCAAACAGATTAACAAACAACAGCGGGAATAAACTTGAGAAATATTTATGTAGATTTAGAGCGGTTACTAATCCGCTGTACAATTAGCAACATTATCAACAATGTCCTGCCTACGCAACATGTACTCATGTATTCGTGTCATCAGGTCGGATTATAGACTTTTTCACTGTTGTCCCAGTTGCTGAAATATAGTTTCTCCAGGACATATACGCAGGTTTGAATGTGCACATATGAATATACATGTATATATGTATATACATATCCATGTATGTGCTGATGCAGCAATCTTCCCACATACATTCTTCTTCTTTTTCTTTCTTCTTCTTCTTCTTGACATATTTGAATGAGTAATGCTGAAAAAATTATTTTCAACTTGGTAAACTTTTTTTATGTTAAATTATGCGTGCATTATTATATAAATACATACGTAGACACAAACATACACATATACATACATATATCCATGCACACACACATATACACATACTACACACATACACACACTTGCATATATAGGCACATGCACTTTCATACATACATAAACGTATATAGACAAACACACACATATCTATGTATACTACTTCTTCCTCAGCTTTCCGAGTCATTAAGATAAAGTTCGCCTCCATTCCTCTGTTTCTAAATCTTATCTCTCCAGTTGGTGACACCAGTTTCTTTTATATCCTCCTCTATGTTGTCTTTCCATCTCTGTCTCTTTCTACGCCTTGGTCTTGTTTGCCTCATCTCTTGTGTATATATAATTTTCGTTTGCTTGTTCTCATCCATTCTTTCTACATGCCCCAGCCAGCATAGTCTGTACAGTTTCAAGACATTTATAATTCTTTGGGATTTAAATAAGCTGTTCAGATCAGTGATCTTTCTAGCTCTCCATTCTCCACTGTTGGTATCATTTGTGGGCCCAAATATTCTTCTTATGATCTTGTTCTCAAAGATCTGCAATTGTTCATCTTTCTTTGTTGTACTCCACGTTTTCTGATCCATACATGACGGCTGGTCTAATTATAGTTTTGTAGATTGCTATTTTGGTGTTTTGGGGCAGGATTTTGGATTTTAACAGGTGTTGCAAGGTGAAGTATATTTTATTCCCTATCTGTACTTTGGTTTTAATTTCCTCGCTTACTGTGTTGCTTCTGTTGAAGGTTGTGCCTAGATATTCGTATGTTTCTGCTTTCCTAATGATCATATCTCTAATATTTACATAATCTGGCTCATTCTGCCTCTGGTCTCTTGATATCTTCATATACTAATGTATATGAAGATATGTCTTATCTTGGTTAATGATTAAGCCCACTTTTAGTGCCACATCTCTCAGATG
This sequence comes from Achatina immaculata, assembly GCA_009760885.1. Classification (NCBI taxonomy): domain Eukaryota; kingdom Metazoa; phylum Mollusca; class Gastropoda; order Stylommatophora; family Achatinidae; genus Lissachatina; species Lissachatina immaculata. The sequence goes on along the minus strand of CM019691.1, from coordinate 90,274,837 downwards.
TATGCAGGTATTGATAACCTTTTGCATAGTTTCCCCCACTGGGTCGATGTCATCAGCGTATCCTAATATTTTAGCTTGTTTTTCCGTACTGCTTTCTTCTTTCACTTTTCTGATTACCTTTTCTAGTACTAGGTTGAATAGCAAAGGAGATAATGTATCAACCAATTATTATATAGAAGGGTTCTGACTTTTGCCCTTTATATATTACAATATTTTGTGCATCCTCCATGCATATTCTGGTCAAATTGCTTAATTGATTAAATATCACAAATTCTTCATAATGTTCCATAAGCTGCTTCTGTCTATACTGTCATAAGCTTTCTTGAAGTCAGTGAAGATATTATGTACTTCTTTTCCATACTCCCAGTACTTTTCTGCTCTTTGGCATAGATAAAATATTTTGTCTACGGTTGACCTATTCTTCCTAAAACATGCTTGATAGTTTCCCAGTATGTTCTCGCTATATGGTTCTAATCTATTTAAAAGCATAATAGATAGTATTACAATAATTAATATATAAGTATATACACGAAGCACTGCAGTAAAGCTTTGATACTAAAATGTATAAAACAGGAAAAAGTAGGAGCAGCTTTATTACTTAACGATTACAAAGTTGTGACGTTTCGGCGTGAGCCTTAATTATACAAAAACATACAGGACGAAGAAGTAGAGAGAGGAGATAAAGTATAGATTCACATGAATACTATTTTAAAAAAATTTTTTTTTTCCAAAGAGTACTTAGTTGTAAATTGTAAGGTGTGGCTTGTCCGGCGGTGTGTGTCAGGAATGGATTTAGTAGAACGTGGAGACTTTAAATAGAGACCTGTGACATGTGGTCGGTGGGTTGTAACTGGGGGTGGTGGATGGGGAACCGGGGAAGGGAGAGAGAGTGTGTGATGCAATATTGACCTAGCTAGGAGAAGTTGAAACAGATGATTGGGGAAGAGGGGTTGCAGAGTGATGCTGTGAGGAAGTTTGAAAAGTAAGAAGGGGTAGACTTTGTGGAGAGGTACTGTAATGATTGAAGAGAATGTTACGTGTAACTAAACAGCGAGTTTAACCCATGTGGTTCCAGCGTCCCATAATTTTGAATGCAGCGGTTCTCAAGTGCCAGGCGGCTTGTGTCATTTGCGTGACATTGTTTGATGGCTGTTACCAGAAAGTCAGATTTGCCTCTGTGGTTGGGGCCATTGAAATGATTTGGGACTGGTTTCGAAGCATGCTGGGTGATGTCGTACAGATGTTTTTGCATGCGGTCCCCTAATCTGAGGCCAGTCTCACCAATATATGTTATCCTGCATCTTTTGCAAACGATGACATATATCACATTACGGGACTCGCATGTGAATCCCTCATGAAGGGTGAGGATAGTTTTGGAAAAGGTGATTGTTTTCGTTTCCCAGACTACAGGGCAGGTAACGCAGCGGGGGCGGTTTCATTTTCTGGTGCCAACATATGTAAGGCTCTGGATGTCCTTAAGGTTTGACATCCTCGTCCACAGCCACCTTTGGAAAAAAATTTTGTTTAAAATAGTATTCATGTGAATCTATACTTTATCTCCTCTCTCTACTTCTTCGTCCTGTATGTTTTTGTATGATTAAGGCTCACGCCGAAACGTCACAATTTTGTAATCGTTAAGTAATAAAGCTGCTCCTACTTTTTCCTGTTTTATACATTCTAGTATCAAAGCTTTACTGCAGTGCTTCGTGTATATACTTATACATTAATTATTGTAATACTATCTATTATGCTTTTAAATAGATTAGAACCATATAGCGAGAACATACTGGGAAACTATCAAGCATGTTTTAGGAAGAATAGGTCAACCGTAGACAAAATATTTTATCTATGCCAAAGAGCAGAAAAGTACTGGGAGTATGGAAAAGAAGTACATAATATCTTCACTGACTTCAAGAAAGCTTATGACAGTATAGACAGAAGCAGCTTATGGAACATTATGGAAATTTTTTTTTTTGGTAAATAGTATTCAGGTGAATCTATACTTTATCTCCTCTCTCTACGTCTTCGTCCTGTATGTTTTTGTATGATTAAGGCTCACGCCGAAACGTCACAACTTTGTAATCGTTAAGTAATAAAGCTGCTCCTACACACTTTTTCCTGTTTTATACATAATAGATAGTATTGTGTCTGTAGTAAGGATATTCCCCTGCAGTTTTCACACTTCTTCTTATCGCCTTTTTGTTAATACTAAGATCAATAGTGATTCTCTCTATTCACTGGGGAGTTTTTCTTCTCTCCATATTTGTTGTATTAGTGCACATATCTGTTCATGTAGATTTAGACCGTCTTTAATCAATGCTGCAGCAATTTCATCTGAGCCCATTGCTTTCTTGTTTCGTAGAAGCATGATACTGTAGATGACTTCTTCTGGTTCTCTATTTCAGGTTCGCAAGTCTGTATTTCTTCACATGGTAATGTGTTTACAGGCTCTTCACAGTTTAGTAGTTTTTCAAAATATTGTTTCCGTCTGATTCAGATTTTCTCTTCATTATTTATCATGTTTCCATTACTATCCTTCAAGCTATGCAGAGATTGTTTATACCCTTGCTTTACTGTTCGCAATTCTTTATAGAATTCCCTGCTTTTCTTATTCTGATGGCATCTCTGCATTTCGCTTACCACGTCTTTCATATATTGTCGTTTTTGCTAGCGAATAACTTTTTGAGTTTCTTTACACTGTGTGTGGTACTTCTTTTCATTTGTTTTGTTGTTCATGTCAATCAACCATATTTGTCTTGCTGTTCTTTTCTTTATGACTGCCTCTCTACAGACTTCATCGAACCAGTTCTTTCTTTTTATTTGTGGTCTTTATTTCCAGGCATTCTTCTGCTATGTTCTTTACAATGCTTTTTATGTCATCTTCCCATCTGTCATCAGTGCTTTTATTTTCTTCATTCCCTCTTGTGTTTATCTTATCGTTTAGCTCTTTCTGAATTTTTCTTTAGTTTCTTCTCTTTTCAAAGCATCTCTATTTATTACTGAGCTTTTATTTAATTTTTTTTTCTTCAGTCTGAATTTTAATTTAGCTCCAACAAGATAATGTCTGTGCTGCATTCAGCCCCTATGTAAATTTCTGATCTGAAGTCTGTTTATTGTGTGCCTGGTATCGATTAAAACATGGTCTGTCTGGCTGCATGTTAGTTTATCGGGTGATTTCCATGTTTGTTTATGGATGTTCTTATTTCGAAAATGTGTTCTCTTGTTCTCATTCTATAAGCTTCTGCCATATTTATCAGTCTCCATCCATTATCATTAGATGTTTCATGCAGACCTTCTTTTCCTGTGATGTATCTGCGTGATTCTTCTTTCCTATCTTTTCATTGAAATCTCCTAGTAGTATCAGTAAATCATGTTTCAGGCTTTTCTCTGTTACTCTCTCTAAGGTAATGTAAAATTCTTCTTTGACTTCACCCTCTGTATCTTCTTTTGGTGCATGCACATTTTTATTTGTGCGGAGACTGTTGATTCTTTCATTGGTGGCACTGAAGTCCATCACTACGTCCCATACTTTTCTCTTGACAGCAGAACCTGTCCCCAGTTCACATCTTCCATTGGTAATACCTCGGTATACTAGTACCATTTCTCCTATGACTGTTATATCTTCTCCATGCCATCTGATTTGCTGTAGTGCTGTAACGTCCATATCATACCTACTTAGTTCATCTGGTAATGCTTTAGCTGCCCTTTGTATAAGCTTCTTGTATTCCTTGTTCCAAATCTCATAATATTTTTGACGCTTCAAGGCCGTATTCCATTTTTTCCGTCAACTTTCGAGGCTCTGTCGCTTCCGTAACACGAATTATTTTTTTTTTATATTTTGTATTTACGGAGATGGGGTCGTTAACCCCATGCTCCAACCCCCAGCCTGGAGGATTAGGGTGCAAGTTTCGTCTGACCCCTACTCGCGCAGACCTTCTCAACTTGGTTGAACCTGCCAGGAGTAAAACTCCCGCTGGTATAGCTCTGGCGGAAGGGGGAAGTCAGGGTACGCAAGCTGGCACACACAAAGCACATCCACCACGTGACAGATTCACACTCACACACACATACAATACCAGACTGAGGGGGGGGGGGAATATCAGTTGCTTTTATTTTTGCATGCTTGCATGCGGTACATTGTGGTACATACTGCACATATTTTAGAAACAAATGCTGTACTTAGTCCCAGCCAGAAGAATGGTTACCATCTGTTCACTAGTGTCTGTTTATTCTCTTTACAGTATTAGAGAGAGAGAGAGAGAGAGAGAGAGAGAGAGAGAGAGAGACATAATGTAAAATTAAACAAACTTCACAAACATCAGCCAAAAGTAAACGTTCGTGTGAATGTTTTCCCCTTATCTTATTAACGGCCAGATTTCATATTTACGAAGTGGCCACATTCTAAACCAGAGCAAAAATCTGGCCGGTTTTCCTCCACGCAAGTTGAGCCTCGTCATCCCACTGGCCCAGTTAACCTCCAACCGATTTCGCTGGTTGCTTTTGACTATGTTTATAATAGTCTCGTAAAAATCGGTTACGGTAACCGACAACCTCCTGAAATTTCGGTTTTTCTCATTTTTTAAAAGTGGTAATAAACCGGCAGTTTAACCAGATGTGTGTGTATGTCTGTGTATGTATGTATGTATGTTCATTCTTCTTATAGTTAGTGTATTTCACACAAATCAGAGTAAATTCACGTACGTAAGTGAATTTACTCTGATTTACGTGAAACACGCCAATTATAAGAAGAGTAATCTACAGGATCCTAAATATAAAGCAAAGAAACGCAATTATCTCCAACATCAGCGCATGAATGTTAGAATCGTTAGCGAAAGGTTCTCATGAAGAGTCAGTGCTTTGTGGACTCAGTCCTGTCAAAATGGTCACCTGGCACGCTATATTAGGTAAACTGCCACCAGATTGGAAGTTGTCTGCTTGCAAGGCAAAGAAAGGCGTACCAAAGTACACTGTGCTCATGCTTGTCAGTGTATTTAAAAAAAATAAAGGACCAAATGTCCACGTAAGAATTAGTCCATGGAATACTAGACATGTTTGAGCTCAGAGCCTGTCAGTTATAATTTTTTCATCCACATGTTTGTTTTTTCTTTCATATCTTTATATTGTTTTGTGTCATCTCTCCTGTTAAATCTGAAAGAAAAAAAAACTGTCTTTATATTCATGATAATGTTTTGCACATTTTCTGTTCTCTTATTTTGTTCAAAATATAACTTTACTTTGACTAAAACCGGCGGCCTGGTTAACAGAGTGGTTAGGCGCTCGGTTAACTATTCCTACTGTTCATGTGATACCAGGTTCAAGTCCCAGCAGCAGGATTTTTTTTTCTGGTACACACCCAGCTTCTAAAAATGGATACCAGAGAAATCTGGGAAGGTAAAGTGGCCAGGCGTGATACTGACCACATCACACTTTCATGTGCCGAAGGTCATGGAAAATATGGGCCTAACATCGTATTCCCCTATATGCCTTAATGGCATGGACACGGGAATTTTACCCTTTTTTTGTGTGTAATAAAACCATCCACATTTGCATACTTTACTTTTCATAAAGTTATTTGGTTATGTGATATATTTTACTATAATATGTGTAGGTGCGCTCGTGCATGCATGCTTTACACTGTTCTCTGCTTTTCCTTGTATTCTTTTCGTGTGCTTTCATGCTCACAGGTTCTTGACCCAGTGGACATTGCATACTCTGTCATGAAAATCGGTAGAGCAGAAGACCTCGATACGCAAAGCGACAAATTTTTAATCAGCGTGAAAGAATTGGGGGTAAAATATGATCAAATAAACACTGAGTATAGGACACAAGAAGAATTTCTTCTAAAGATGAAGAATACAAGCTCGCATAGTGAAGAACATCTGATTACACTGCACAACCACGTCTGTCAGTGATTTCATAGATAGGTAGTTTGTCCTTCTCACACCATGTAGAGTAATCCATTTCCCCAATGGCGTTGACTGGAAGGTGACGGGTTGGAAATGATTTCACGCTTTCAATCCGAGACCGCGTCTTTATCGGTTTCGTCAATCCTATCGTCATACAGATGCATATATTGATTTAAGCACCGATTTCTGTCTGATGGCAGAATTATTAGATGAATGTCTTACAAATTAGGGATTTTCATTGGCAATGTCTTACATACATCATGATTTAAGTACAGTGTTGTGGAATTCGAACTTAGATGGCGAAACTTAATCACCAGCTGTATTCAGTTAAATCTAGTTTTCATAACTGAGACTTGTATTTCCTTTAATTTACTTATTCATCAGCTGTAAAAACTGTCTCTTCGAAGTGAAATAATTTGAAAGACTTGCTTTACTAAGTCACAAAAGTAATATAGGAGTCTGAAGGGAGTTGTGGATACTCATTCCACCTAGACAGATTAAAGAATAACACGAATTGGAATTTTATCAAATAATTTTAATTTCGTTGTCTCATTATTGTTTTGTATCCAAAGGCCGTCCAGCCGAAACTGCGTGTTCTTTGAAACTGTGTATTCTATGAAAACATATACTATATATTAATAATTGTTTTATTTTATTTACCTGTTTAATTAGTTTCAGTAGCTCTCATATTTTTAACCCTAAATATTACAAATCAGTTTATGATTTATCTGTAAAATGGGGTAGAAGTGAATACCAGATGTCTATATATTTTATGAAGTGTGTAAAATTATGTTGCTTTATTTAGTCGCAATGAAAAGCTGACTGATCTGCAAACGCTGCCTTGTTTCATATCTTACATAGTAGTCTCATCAATCAAATTCCAAGTTCTGTGGTTCATTAAGCAGTCTTGTGAAGAACAACTAAAGAAAACAGAATAAGAGACAACTATAAGAGGAAAAAAGACATCATCCCAAAGCTAGAAAAAAGTTGTTTTTTTGGGGGGTAATAAAATATCTGGGGCTCTTAATCCTTTTGCAGTTAGTGAGACCCACCCCCGTGGATTGCTCAGTATGTCTTCATAGTGACACACACTCCCTCCCCCGTGGATTGCTCAGTATGTCTTCTTGCTCTCATCGCCAGACTAATCGAAATCATTGTCATCTCACTAGCCATACGTGGTATCAGAATGACTTTCAAAAATTGTCAATAACTTGGTTTTACTTTATATACGCCCAAGCTCCCATCATTTGGTTTCCAAACCTTCAAAACATGTGGATACCCTCATGTAAGAAATCTTGAAATAAATCTTCAGGTGTGTGCTGAGTTGGTGTATTACGAAGAAAAAACCAGCCGCCATAAAGTGTGAATAAATGTCTTGTTAATGTGCTACCTTGACACACCTGTTATGGCCTTCATAGTCTACCTCTCCCCAGTTTTTCTTGTACGTGTGCAGTGAAGCTTATAATCAAAAGGTAATAGATCTAGGTACGGTCATGCTGAGAGGAGGCTAAATCACCGAACCTTTTCTTGTCCAATCTCTGCTGGTTTCTCTTTTACAGGACAGTGAGACCTTCCTTTGACTTTTACAGTCGACCATGATTTCAGCAGGTCGACAGTTCATGCTGGGAGTTGCTGTCGGTCTAACAGTAGCCTTCATTTTTGTGAGCTTTAACGTACTCACATACACCCCCGTTCATCACAATATCGCCGCAGTGTCACACGATGAGGTGTACAAGAAATTCGCCGACCAGAAGCCAATAAGGATCCTCCTGGACAATGATACTCACATGCACCACGGTAAGATATGATTGTGCCCATACGATTGTTGCTGATGAGAAGTTACTGATTTATGAAAAGCTTTACATCCTGTACATTTGTGAGTATTTATGGGAATGTTAAATGGTTTCTTTACGGAAACTACTGCTTTGTGCTTCCATAGGAAAAGTTATCAATATACAAGGTCCGAAAATTAAGTAATGAGATTGATGTTATTATGGCCAAGATAAAAATGCCATCTAAGAAAGCAAAACGTGGAATCCGAAGAGGCAACCTTCATTTATGGTCTGGCAACTTTTCATCGCCGCCTGATAAGCAGACAACAAACACGCCGCCATTTTATTGACCTAGTTAGAGGTGCATTGTCATGTAATCAGCATGGAGCAAAAAGTTAACATTAAACTGTGTTTAAAACTCGGAAAAAGTGCCATTGAGATAGTTGAATTGGTGCTACAAGTTTATGGAGATAATTGTTTATCTCGTGCACACAATATTCAGGTGGTATTCACTGTTCAAAAGTTGTCTGGAAGCGATTACAAATGCAACTAGACATGGACGCCCAATTTCTGTTCGTAATGAGGAACTCATTGCAAAAGTCAGAGAATGGATACAAGAAGATCGTTATTTGACTGTGAGGATGATGGTAGATGAATCTGGTGTTAACTGAGAGACCATTCGTAAAATTTTAGTGGAAGATTTGGACAAGGAAAAAGCTGCTTTCCGGTTTGTACCACATGCGTTGTCTGATGACCAGAAACATCAGCGTGTAGCGTACGCAAAAGACACCGTCAAAACGTGTCGCAGAAATAAACGTTTCTTAAATTTCATTGTTGCAGAGAATAAAACGTTGATTTCCCGATATGATCCCACAACTAAACGCCAAAGTGCTCAGTGGAAGTCATCATCATCACCAAAATGCAAAATAAAACTCGTGTTCAAAAGTCGAAAGTGAAGATAATGTTGGTGTCCTTCTACGACAGCAAAGAAGTTATTCACAAATAATTTATTCTAGAAGAACAGACTGTCACTGTCAAAGTTTATTTAAGTATTTTGAAACGCCTGTTGAAAAGGATTCTCTGAGTATTCAACACCTAACAGTTTTTTCCTTCTTCGTGATAATGCACCTGCTCACCGGGCGGAAGTTGTACAGTAATTTTTTGCCCCAAAACAAGTATGTGGTCTCAGCCATCCACCTTATTCCCCAGATGTGTCTCCCTGCGATTATTTTCTATTCCCAAAATTAAACTTACCATTGAAAGGATGCTTCTTTGACGATACTGATGACATCCAAAGGGCCGTAACATCGAGTTTAAGGGCCACACCAACAGAAGAACAGCAGAGGTCGTTTCAGTGTTTGTTAGATCGTGCCACTCGCTGTATCAATGCACAAGGGGCTTGCTTTGAATAAAACACACTTTATATCTTCAAGTGTTGTTTATTTTATTTTTTTTTATGTAGTTAGTCTCATTACTTAATTGTCGGGCCTTTTATATGGTATTTGTTCCTAAGCGACCATCCCTGCAGATTTATTTCCAAGACGGTCACGATTTTGGACGTTTTCAAGTCCTTACCTCGAAAATGATTTTCATTCGCTCTTTTGTTCTACGTACAGTAACCTTGCTTTCACAGGGAACGAAAGCTGGCCTAGAGGGGCGTAAGTGTTCCTTTAATTAAAACCTACAGAAGGAATCTCCATTCACCTCAGAGACTAGTGTCCTCAGACTGTTATGAGATGGAAGGCGAGTGCGTGAGTTTCTCCGTTACCTATAGTGTTTGCGATGGTATTACCGCCCAGCGTGACAAACACAAAGTAGCTGTGGCTGTGTCTAGCTGGTCCTTGCCTTCCTGGAACTAATGCAGCCACTGAAAAGAGTTTTTGTCCCCCCTCAAAAATTATTTCAGCTTTTGGCACATGGCAGAACTCAGTTTTGGTGTTGACAGTCTAAAGGCAATGTTAGTGACCAAAGTAAAACAGTTTTTTTTTCTTGTTTAAATTGATGAAAATTGTGTGAGGTTTTTTTTTCTTAAATACAAGTAGACATAGGCATATGGTTCAGTTAAAAAAAAAACAAATAGAAAGAATGAGAAAAATTGACAGGAATAAGAGTGGTGGAAACTAAGAAGAACGCGTATATATAAATACACTTTAAAAAACGTGCATTTTTGCAAATGCAATTTCAAGGACCTGCATACAAAAGCAGTACAACATATAAAAATACAACAAACAGATGAAAAATGAAACACATAGACGGACACAAAATGAAGTTTGTAAATATATACAGATACTTGTGGGCAAGCACGAAGTGGAAGCAGGCTATTGGCTGAGAAATGAGATAAAGGGACGGTGACAAAGGGCACGAGTGCTAAACAACATGACGTTATGCCCCAGATGGTCCCAGCTTTCTCCCATCGGATAACGAAGGCCCAAACAAAAGCCACCTAGTTGGCGCAGATAATAAAAGTGAGAACAAAATATGGGAAACAGTGGATGAAGAAAGGATGAGAATGAATAGAAATCACTGAAAGGACAAGACCTCTTGCTTAGGATGTTCAGACACGGAAGCTATTAAAGCCCTCTGGCGACTAGATAATAAGGATAGAAAGGGCGGAAAATTCATCTTAAATCGTTCGCGGCGAGAATGAGAAAATGCAACGAAGTGAGTGGGGCTAACACAAGAAAGCTAGCATCAAGAGCAAGAACAGAAAGAGGTAGCAAACAACTAGAAATGTAAAGTTGTTTAAGGAAAGTTCGTGGAATGAGAACCACTCATGAACGTTTTTAGCAGATCACGTGAGCGCAACAGAATATGCAACAGAATATAATTTTTTTTTTTACTGCGAAATGGCACAAGCTTAACTATATCATAAATATTTGTTATTTAAAGAAAACACCTGTCTCACTAATCTAGTTTAGAAAGTGATATTCGTAACGGTTTCTCAGTTACAGGTACATATATGTAACATTTCGCACAATTAAACTTAAACTAAGGCCTGATAAAAGATTTGAAAAAAAAAAATTACAGCTGACACAGGACACATATTCGAGAAAACTGCACGACAGTACATGAAAATTAATCAGATAATGGTTCATAAAACTTAGAAACCTGCTTTACAGCAGGTAATGTTAATTAATTGTAGGCCAAAGGAGAGGAGAGTGCAGTCGGTTTATAGGAAGGGAAAAGGAGCGTAGTAAATGAAACAGAATGGCTGATCAGCAGGGTAGGGGGCCTGAAATAACTTTCCACCGCTCCACAAAATTCCTCTGAGGCGCCGATTGTTTGTAACAGTTGACAAGCATTATGTCATTTCGTGCGTTTCCTGCTTCGTAAGGAATATTAGTGGAAGAAAGTTACTTGGCCACATTACACTAAGCTCCTCGTGACTCTGCCATCAGCTGCAGCGGAAGAACAAAGTCCATATGTCTTCAAGTCCAGAAGAGTTCCATGGGCTGTCAGAAGATGAGTAAGAAAGAATATTTCCTTTAGCTGCGCTATGGTCTCCCTCCTTCAAGGTTGTCATAACAGGACCTTGCTTTTGTAAACTTTTGACTCTTTCTCTCTCTCTTTTCTCTCCTCATCTTCTGTGTGTGTCTCTCTCTCATCTTTCTCTCTCTCGAGCCACCCACAGGACAGCGCGTTTGACAACCATAGATAGAACCTCCTTTATGTCATACGAAAGCAGGCAAACGTTACTGCACTGACAGATCCTCAGATTCATTTATTATAATATACTCACGGGGAAAAAAGTCAGTGTGCAATGGTGTCACGCGCACCACTCACGTTGTCATGAGTGAAATGAAATCAAATCTGGCACGAAGTTTTGTCTGAGTGTTGTCCACTTCCCCGGGCCGCACGAAGCTGATCGCACTATTCATGGGGAGATAACCACAGCTCCAGTGAAATCACGTGCAGTGATCCATGACCACGGATAAAATTAGGGTAAGTGTGTAATTCTGTTCTCAGAGATCTCTTCACGTAATCGTTGAAGAAAGGGGTAGTGGAATTCCAACATAAACATCTTTTTTCATCATGCCAAGATTGAACGAACATCAGCGAGAAATAGGTATTGGGATGTTAATTGCTGGATCAACAGCAGCAGCAGTATCTCAACATTCTAATGTTCTGCTGACTGCCATTGAAGCGGTAGACCACGAGTTACCACTTTGCACAAGACCGCTACATCCACCTCATGCACCTTCGTAACAGGTTTCTCCAGGCAACATGGACTGCCAGCAACATTCCAGGTTTGAGACGTGTGTCGGGCAGGACAGTGCTGAACAGAGAGGTAAATAGACCTGTAGTTAGACCAGTACTGACAGTTCGCCACAGACAAACCCGCTTGACCTGGGCCAGGCACCACGCGGCATGGCCCTATCATCAATGGAGACGAATCCTGTTCACTGATGAGTCCATATTCTGTCCACAAGGCCATGAAGGGCGTGCTTTAGTGTACAGACGAAGAGGAGAACGCTTTGCAAATAACTGTGTGCTAGAGGTAGATAGGAGAGGGGGCAGTGTAATGGTTTGGGTAGAAATTTCCTATGCTGGCCGAACAAATCTAATCTTCCTCAATGCAACCTTACAGGTTTACGATATAGGAACGAAATCATTACACGCCACTTAATGCCTTTTCTGGGTGATAATGGACAAGGCGTGATACTGCAACAGGATAACGCTCGTCCACATGTCGCACGTGTGGCCAGGGACCACTTTCAACAGCATCAGATTACTGTCTTGCCATGACCAGCAGTTTCACCAGACCTGTCACCTATCGAGCACATTTAGGATGAATTGGACCGCAGGTTGCGAAAACGACACAGTCTTCCTGGAAACCGCCAAGAATTAGCCCAAGCGTTGCAAGAAGAATGGAATAACATACGTCAACAATTGATACTACGTGTCATTGGTTCGATGAGAAGGCGGTGTCAAGCAGTGATAAGTGCCTGAAGACACATACAATATTGAAACCCTAATTTTCTTTTCTTGGGGTAGTGAGTCACATTAGGTGAATTATTTTTCCACTTTTTTGTGACATGTAACTGGCCTGCAAGTTATCATTTTATCTTTTATTGGATAATCAGACATAATATGTGCCTAATTTTATTCAGTCATCAACTGAGCACGTTCATGGTGCTTTTTAAAGCATTACACACTTAGTTTTTTTTCCGTGATATAATATAATGTAGTAGATGGAAATGATTGATGAATCACATTGTGTTACGGATAACTGAATAACCTACTGGTAGATCTAGTAAACTCCTCACAAAAAGCCAAGCAATAAATGTTTGAACCTCAGTAATATTTTATTGAGCTTAATCGTACAAAAGATAAATTAAGTACAACGATTTTTCAATATTCATTTATCCCAACTTAGTTAATCTGATAGCTGGTCAAAACATGCTGTCTTATAATTCATATTGAATTGAAGATATGTGTTGAAAGTATTCAAAAAATGTTAATGTCAAAATTAACATTTAATGATTAAAGAATTTCCGAGTAAACTGTTGTTATAATAGCGGGTGTTACTTCTTGCAGCCTTAGGACACGTTTCAAAACGACCTCCAACTTATGCAGTATTCTTCTTCATTGTTCACTCAGACATCGACACCATTCTCTCTCACACATGCGGCAGTTCGTCTCAGGTTTCAGCATCACCTTAGAGCTCTTGTAGGGGGCTGGGGGTCTGGCCAGGTTCTTTGCCTGAGTGAGTTGTGTAGCTGGTAACACTGGAGGATGTAATGTGGTGTCTGTTGTTCTTTGGCGCAGGATCGTGGGTCTGTTAAGACAATTTTCAGCTTCTGGTGTAGATGGTGTCTCAGTCTGCAGTGTCCTGTTCTCATTGGGAAGATTATCACTCGGTTATTTCTTAGAGTTTGTCGTATTCGTCATCTGTTTTTTTTTTTCCATGGGATGTTGTTTTGTCCATTTGTCTTTATATATGACTTTTAGTCTGTTTTTTTTGTTTGTTCATATGTTGTGCTTATATCAGTCTGTTGCATTCTTCCTCCCTCTCTTACCAGTCTGTCTGCCTCATTTCCTTGGATGTTACTGTGAGGTGGCACCCATTGTATGAATGCTTTATTGAATGTTTTGCTTGCTAGTGATAGGGTTTCTGACAGGTTATCCAGGTCTTTAATATTTTGGCGTTTCAGTGCTTGTGTTACGGACTGTGAATCTTTGGAAAAAAAAGACTATTTGCTTCTCATCGTGGTTTCTCTTAACTCTTACAGTAAGCATACTGAGGTTATTTTGTGAAATTGCCATCTATTAAGCCTGTAGGGCGTCCTCCAAGGCAACAAGTGTAGGGTTATTCAAGGAAGTTATGCACCGCTCTTACTAACATGTCCAATGAATGTTCCGTTGGGTTAGGGTTAAAGTCAGAAGAACGAGTAGGCCAAGAAACAGTTCTTTACTTAAAGGTGCCTTGTCATGCGTAAAAATAAACTGAGCACCAAGCTGTCTTATTTGTAGGATAGGGAGGTGTCTGATGGCCTCTGGGCATTCACATTCCTCGTTTTAAAACCTGCATATCACGTCCATCTGAACTATGCACGTCTGTCTACTTCATCTGCTATATAAATCTGCAGCAATTTATATTTATTTGTTCACCGTGTTCAAACGTCCGTTTAAGACGTCTCTATCAGAATAGATTTTTAAGATAAGTACACGAGACGAGGCAAAATTTTTAAATGTATTACAAACATTCTCAATATTGCCTCAGAGCTCTCTCTCTCTCTCTCTCTCTCTCTCTCTCTCTCTCTCTCTGAACCTTAAGTGCCCAGGGCACATGGGGCTTCCGTAAGGGTTTTCCACAAATGCCTGTCCTTCGCCTTTTTTTCTGCTCTTGCCCAGGTCAGCCCTCTGTTGCTCAACATCCTCTCTGTTGTTCTTCTCCATGTCTCTTTTGGTCTACCCTTACTTCTGCTCCCCTGTGGTGTCCATCTTAGTGCTATTTTTGGTAGTGAGTTGTCAGTCATTCGTAGCACATGTCCCAACCATCGCCAGCGTCTTTCCTCAATAATTGTTGTCAGTGGTTTCATCTGCATTTCTGCCAATAAGATGTTATTTCTTATGGTGTTTGGCCAAAATATGTTTCTAATTCTTCGTAAACATTTAGTCTGGAAAGAATTCAATTTGTTTTCTATGGTTTTGGTGATTTTCCAGCATTCACTTCCATAGAGTAGTACACTTAGAACATTACTCTTAAATATCCTGATTTTTATATTTATGCTTAGTTTTTTTTTATTTCCATATAGTCTACAGCATTGCAAAAGCCTGGTTTGCTCTAGTAAGTCTGCTGTTGATGTCCTCTGTGCTGTCTCCATTTTCTACTACTCTGCTGCCAAGGTATACAAATTCGTTGACCTCCTCCACTAACTTGTTATCTACTCTGAGTACATTTCTGTTGTTCACATTTTGCTTCATTAACTTTGCCTTTCCTACGTTGATCTTTAGTCCTATGTTGTTTGCATTCTGAGTTAGCTTGTTTATTTTATCTTGCATATCTTTGTGACTGCTTGATAATAGACAAATGTCGTCTGCAAAGTCAAGGTCCTCCAGCACTGTGTCAAGGGTCCATTGTAATCCTCTGCGTTTGTCTGATGTTGCCTCCTTCATTAACCAGTCTACTGCCAAGATAAATAATGTTGGTGATAGTACACATCCCTGTTTCACTCCTGTTTGTACCCTAAAGCTGCTGGAGGTATGTTCTCCACAGATAACTTTGCACTGAAAACCCTCGTATAGGGCTTTGATTACATTAACTATTTTATGGGGGAGGCCATGCCATCTTAGGATTTTCCACAGTGCATCTCTGTTGACACTGTCAAAGGCTTTCTCAAAATCTATGAATAATGCATATGTTGTGCTATGCCACTCATTTGCCTGTTCTAATATTTGTCTAAGTACAAATATGTGGTCTATGCATGATCTTCCTTTCCTAAATCCTGCCTGCTCTTTCCGAAGTTTTTCCTCAAGTGTTGGTACAATTCTGTTGATGATTATTCTGCAAAATACTTTACTGGTGAGTGGCAGTAGGGTAATGCCTCTCCAGTTCCCGCAATCTCTGAGGTCACCCTTCTTTGGTAGTTTTACTATAAGCCCAGTTTTCCACTCCTCTGGGGCTTTTTCTAGATCCCAAATTTGTTGTAATATCCGGCAAAGTTGTTTTGGTGTTTCTGTTTCTTCTGCTTTCAACATCTCAGCAGTCACTTCATCTTCACCTGGTGCCCTGTCTGATTTTAACTTCTTTATCGCCTCCTTTACTTCATTTATTGTTATTGGTCCTGTATTGATGTTTAGTTCCGCTTTTGCTTCAGGTATGTATATTGCTTGTGCTCCTTGTGTTCTGTTTAGTAGGATGTTAAAGTGTTCCCTCCATCTTTCAATTTTTTCTCTTTCTCCACTGACCAGTTGTCCATTTTGTGTTCTTACTGCACTTTCACATCTTGTGTTGAAGTTACCTGTCATCTGCTTTGTGATTTTATATATGGTTTTCATGTCATTTGTATATGCAGCTTTCTCTGCTGTTTCTGCTAAGTTGTCATAATATTGACGTTTATCTTGACGGCATGATTCCTTCACTTCTTTGTCTTTTTGTGCATAATTACTTAAAACTCGTTCTTTAAGCCGTTGTGATTTGGTGTTCAGTAATTTTTTCTTGATTTCTTTTCTTTGCTCTATCTTTTCCCATGTGGTCTCGCTTATCCATTCCTCTTTTCTCCTTTTCCGATATCCCAGCACCTCTTTTGCTGTTTCCTGTAGTGTTTTATTGAACTCTAATAATATGGACATTTCTGCTTCATCTTGTAGGACACTGAAGCAGTTCTTAAGTACTATTGAGAATTCATTTCTTGTTTGCTGGTCCATCAGTTTTCTTGTATCAAAATGTATCTTTCTGTGTTCTCCGATTTTGGCTTTCCTTAATTTTAGTTTTATTTTTGCTACCAGAAGGTTGTGATCACTTCCTACATCTGCTCCTTTCCGTGCTCGCACATCTTGTAGTGACCGTTTCCACTTGTTGTTTGTTAGTATGTGATCGATTTGGTTTTCTGTGGTTTTATCTGGTGATCTCCAAGTCACCTTATGGATGTTTTTGTGTTGGAAAATTGTCCCTCCGATGGTCATCATGTTTTCTTCACAGAAACTGCACAGTCTTTCTCCATTTTCATTTATTTCTCCGATTCCTTCTCTTCCCATGCTTCTTCTTCTATCTTCATTTCCTTCATCTACTTTTGCATTGAAGTCTCCCAAGATGAGTAGCATATCATGCTTGGGTATTGTTTCTACTGTTGCTTGGAGGCTGTTGTAAAAATCTTCTTTTAATTCCTCTTCAGCTGCTTCTGTTGGTGCATAACAAACTATAATAGACAGCTTCGTGAATCTTGAGTTGAACCGTGCATATAATAATCTCTCATTTATTGGGGTCAATTTCAGCAATGCTCTTGATGCTTCTTTTGTTATAATCAATGCTACTCCTCCTTCATGAAGATCTTCTTTACCTGACCATATTATTGTATCTTCTGTGTGCTGTGTTGTTAATTTCCTTCTGCCTTGTCCTGTCCATCTTGCTTCTTGTATTCCTAGTATGTCTAGTTTGTGCATTTCCTTGATGGTTTGTGCTAGTTTTCCAGTCTGGTTTAGTGTTCTTACATTCCAGCTGCCTATTTGCATCTTTTGTTTAGGTTCCAGGAGGTCTGCAGTTGGGCTGGGGACTTCCAGTGGCTGGCTTTCATCCACAACCTTCATGGGCTCATTTCCTGATACGCATTTCTCCTTCGACCTGCATTTGTTTTTTCCCTTGCTTCCGTTTCTGTAGCAGTCTGATAGTTTTTTTTTTTACCAGATAGGGTTGCTGGCCCTATGCTGAACCCTCCTTAGTCGCCTTTTACGATCATGCGTGGTAGGGTACAGTGGTCCTATTCTTTGCAGATCCCGGGTACCACACGGGGGGCCTCAGAGCTAATCTGTGGTAAAAGCTGTCTAGGCCGTAACCAGTATTAGACCCACCATTTAGACATAGTTCACAGGTACGCTCTTGTGTAAGTATAGCACACAGTAAGTAATTGTACAAATCGTATAGACCTTTATGAATGTTAAGGGAACAGTCAGCAGCCCATAGCTGGGTGGTGGCGCCAGGACTGGCTAATAACAGGCTCAACCTGGCTAACGGGCATGGATCGCTATAGTCAACATGTCAGTGGCGTCTACTGAAGCAGCATTGAGCCACATCTTAAAAAAAAACAACAACCGTGATAACCTACGCCCCATCCGATGCAGTCCTTTTCCTTAACAGCCTCGACTGCAGAGAACATCCTGATCGCAGTTTCAGGGAGACCAGAACAAGAACAGTATACAGAACTTCATAGAATAGAAGCAAGCAGGACGTCTACCGTCACACACACACACACATTAATAATAATAATAATTATTATATCTTAATAACCACTTTATATATATATATATATATATATATATATGATATATATACATACACAAGGTCCGACAGTTAAGTGATTAGACTGATTTTATTATAGCCAAGACAAAAATGCCATCTATGAAGCAAAGCATGGAATCCGAAGAGGCAACCTTCATCTATGGTCTGGCAACTTTTCTTTGCCGCCCGATAAGCAAACAAACAAGCCGCCATTTTGTTGATCTAGTTAGAGATGTATTGTCATGTAATCAGCATGGAGCAAAAAGCTAACATTAAACTCTGTTTAAAACTCGGAAAAAGTGACATTGAGACTGTTGACTTGATGCAACAAGTTTATGGGGATAATTGTTTATCTCTTGCACAGATAATCAGGTGGTATTCACGATTCAAAAGTTGTATGGAAACGATTACAAATGCAACTAGACACAGAAGCCCAATTTCTATTCTCATTACAAAAGTCAGAGAACGGATAAAGAAGATCTTTGTTTGACTGTGAGGATGATGGTAGATGAATTTGGTGTTAACTGAGAGACCATTCGTAAAATTTTAGTGGACTATTTGGGCAAGAAAAAAGTTGCTTTCCGGTTTGTACTACATGCGTTGTATGATGACCAAAAACATCAGCTTGTTGCGTACGCAAAAGACACAATCAAAACGTGTCGCAGAAGTAAACATTTCTTAAATTTCATCGTTGCAGAGGATGAAACGTTGATTTCCCGCTATGATCCCACAACTAAACTCCAGAATTCTCAGTGGAAGCCATCATCATCACCAAAAGGCAAAAAAATTCGTGTTCAAAAGTAGAAAGTGAAGACAGTGTTGGTGTCCTTCTACGACAGCAAAGGAATTATTCACAAAGAATTTATTCCAGAGGGATAGACTGTCACTGTCAAAGTTTATTTAAGTATTTTGAAGCGCCTGTTGAAAAGATTCTCCGAGTCTGGCCCAAGTATTCAACAATTCAGTTTTTTCCTACTTTATGATAATGCACCGGCTCACCGGGCGGTAGTTGTACAGTAATTTTTTACCCCAAAACATGTGCATGTTCTCAACCATCCACCCTATTCCACAGATGTGTCTCCCTGCTATTATTTTCTGTTCCCAAAATTAAAAAAGGACGCTTCTTTGACGATACTGATGAATCCAAAGGGCCATACCAACAGAAGAACTGCTGAGATCGTTCCAGTGTTTATTAGATCGAGCCACTCGCTGTATCAATACACAAGAGGCTTACTTAATAATGAATAGAGCACTTAGCTGTAACTGTAAGAAGATGTGGCTTGTCCGACGCTGTGTGTCAGAAATGAGCATGGTAGGGCATAGAGACCGTTTAAATGGAGACCTGTGATGTGTGGTCGGTGGATCGTAACTGGGATGGTGGGTGGAGAAACCGTGTAAGGGGAGACAGAGAGTGGTACAATGTTAATCTAGCGAGAAGAAGGTGAAATAGATGATTATAGTTAGGGTAGAGGGGTTGTAATGTGATGCTGTGAGGAGGTTCTGAACTATGTGTAAGAAGTGAGAAGGGAATGGACCTTAGTGGAAAGGGATTATAATTGTTGAAGAGGAGAATGTTAGGTATAGCTGAATAACGAGTTTAACCCGTGTGGTTCCAGCGTTCCGTAATCCTGAATGTAGCGGTTCTCAAGCGCTAGACGGCTAGGGTCATCTACGTGACATTGTTTGATGGTTGTTACCAAAAAATCAGATTTGCCTCTGTGGTTGGGTCCATTGAAATGATTTGGGACTGGTTTCGAAGCATGGTGGGCGATATCGTACATATGTTTCTGCATGCGATCCCCTAATCTGAGGCAAATCTTACTAATATACGTTACCCTGCATCTTTTGCACAGGATGACATATATCACATCACGAGTATCGCGTGTGAATCCCTCACGAAGAGTGAGGATAGTTTTGGGAAAAGTGATCGTTTTCGTTTCCCATACTATAGGGCGGGTAACGCAGCGGGGGCGGTTACATTGTCTGTTACCAACATATGTAAGGCTCCGCTTCAAACGGCTGTGGACGAGGATGTCTTTAAGGTTTGGCTCACGTTTGTATAATTTGGCAGAAAGTTGTGTTCCTGTATTGATTGACAGACATTTATTTAGGGCCAACATTGGCTCAAAGGCGGAAATCATATCTTTCCATGTCTGACGACTCGCCGCCGCCCGCTGTAGGTCTTGGACGGACTTGAATCCCAAAGTTGTACTCTCTCTAGTGATGGTTCTACGTAGTCTTTCTTGGCCTGCTTTGTTTTCTTTTACTCTTCGATGACCATGTGAGAGCCTGGCGAGGGAGTCTGGATTCGTCCATTCCGAGAACGTGGCCGAGATAGGCCTATCGACGTCTTGTGATGTATCTTGATATGTAGACTTGGTTCAATTCCTGTCTTATAAAAAAAAAGTTTCTGTATGCCTCAGTGCTTATTATTCTCAGTGATAAATGTTGGTACATCACTAGCTTTCTTCTTTACGAGGTTTACTTATCTTTTTTTTTCAAGTATTATCCTTCAGTCTGGCAAGCAAGTTAAATTACAACCAGAGTAGTCTGTGTGGAAAGATTGAAACTAATATTTTAGTTATTATTCTGGTCTTCCATGCTCCATCATTCAAATTCTTGGTCGTGTTAATTCTTTCGTTTTACAACAGTAAACCCATTGCTATCTACGGTTCGTTGCATTTGCTTGCTCTACAACAAGTGTTAGTACCTTCACATTTCTAGGCCAGTACAGAAAAATTCGTACGGGTGCGAAATCGATCGGCAAACGAGTCACTAAACACTACAGCGACACCTAATAACCGTAAATATGATTTGGCGATGAAATGGGTAGAGGTGGGGACCGTCTTATTATATGTTACCAACGTTTGTATAAAAGGAAAGGAGAGCGCAGGATGTAAGAATCTCCAGCGCCTGCTACTTTTTTCTGAGATTGTCCACAGTCCTTACAGATTGATTGATGTTCATTAAAAACTGCGTTCTTTTTTATGTCTGTTTTTAGATGACGACACTCTTGCCCAGAAGCTGAAACAGGAAGTGCGTGTCCTGATTTGGGTAATGACATCTCCGCAAAATCTTGATAAGAAGGCTAAAATCGTGAAGGAAACCTGGGGAAAGCGAGCAAACAAGGTGATCTTTTTCAGGTATGTAAAATCTGAGTATTTAGCTCAGATTTACTGTATTGTGTATCATAAATATGACCAATTATAAATGTTTTTTTGTACGATCCAAAACAGCGAAGGATGAAATGAGAGAGGTAACTGAAAAGAATGATGCACTTTTGTAGGAAGACAGAAAGATGGTGAATGCACATGGAGAAACAGAGATATAGTTAGAGAGGACCATGCACGTGAAGGTGATTACACCAAGAGAGTTATATTGAAGAAACAGACATGAAGAGGGTCAGATAGATGGGGTGACTACACCAAGAGAGATGTATGAAGAAACAGATATATGGTTAGAGAGAGCCAGGTAGATGGTTGGGAAACCTGAAAAGGGATAGAAACATGAAGAAGTGCAAGGAAAGACAGAGAAGGATGTGGAGAGGGAGAAGCAGATAGAGTTTTTAAAAAGGTAAAAACTGAGCTTTTTTTAAACAAAGGTTAGAGAGTTGACTGGACACAGCCAGAGATATTTGTGCTGCAAGAGCTAAAAGTAGAGAATGAGATAGGTGAGACATGAGCTTCAGAAAGAATATACACACATTTTCATCATCTGCATCATCATCTCCACACATTTTAAGCTTACTCAGTTATCAGTGTAGTCTTTTAGGGATGGTTGAATAACTTTCTTTGGTTTAGAACTACATTTTTTTTTCAAGAGAGAGAAAAGAGTTTAGAGAGAAGAACAGAAATGGCATACAAAAATTATCTTACAAAGAAGAGATTGAAAATAATATTTTAGTTGTTGCTGTCATTTTAAAAACATCTTTTTCTTCCTTCTGTGATGTCCATACACAGTGACAGGTAAAACATTTATAGACTGGAATGTTAGCAGATGTGAGACTGTATGTAATCTCAAGGTAACACCATGTTTTTTTTTTTTTACATCCCTGTGGCCAGTGTGTAGCAAATGGCCAAGTGTTAATACACAAAATCAGAGAATTCTTCTGTACTGACAGTAGTAGAGAAGGTAAAACTTAATAAGATATTTGATAATACTCTAGTATTTCTGTGTTATCTCCATGCTATCTGCAGTTCGGAAGATAATGCACAGTTTCCTACTATTGGTCTGAAAGTTCCAGAAGGACGGGAGCATCTCACAGCTAAGACAATGAAAGGTTTCCGATATATTTATGAACACCATTTCAATGATGCTGACTGGTTTATGAAGGTATTAAAGAAAACAACCCCCCACCAACCTACACACAAGCACACACACACACTCTCTCTCTCTTTATATATATATATATATTTATATAATCTATACATGTGTATATATATATATATATTTTTTTTTTAATTTTAAAATGAGAACCATGTGAAAAAAGCAAAAAAAGAGTGGGTTTCTCTTTTGGTTAAATTCACAGTGCATTAATAATTAAATGAGTATTCAGCATATTAATTTCCCCTGGGATCAGCTGTGTTCAGAACACATTTATCTTAACATAGTCTTTGTGAGACAGGGAATATAGATCTGTTTGCAGTCAACACTAATATAATTGTTGTTTTGTAAAATGTAATGTCATGTTGGTGGACAGATGGGTACATGAAGATCACTGGCGGGGATGAGGAAAATCTGGTGTGAAACCAATGAATCCAGGACATGACAAGCCTATGGATCTTTACAACAGTGGCTTTCAGAATGATGTAAACAAAACAACCAACAGACTGTAGGTGGTGGGGAATGGATATCATTGAGGCATTCATCAGATTCCTCATCCCAAAGTCGGAGCTTCTGTGGAAGTCTCAAATCCTTCTGGCCAACCAGTGTAGCATGCTGGATCTAACATGGAGAAGGGGCTTAAGTACAGCCACGAGAGGCTGGAAAACAAAAACAAAGTTTTGGCCAGGCCAGTCTACACCACTGTCTTTCATGGCAGTCTGAGCAAGACCAGTCTGCCCTAGCAAGAAAAGGTGCTGAAGTCGGAGGTGCCTAGCCAGAAGGCACATCGCAAAAATCAGAGTACCATGCATCATCGCCAATGTGCGTATGAAGAAGAAGAAGAAGAGAAGAAGCATATTAAAAACTGCAGAATTCCTCAGTCATCTGGCATGCAGTCAGTGACTGATTACCCATAATCATGCCTCTATAGTAAGCTTAGAAAGGGTCTTTCTTCAAATCTATATGGTTCATCTACTGATATAAGATTCACAAAACAATAATTTGATAAAAGATCCATAAAACCATAATTTGTATTTGCATAGTTTTTTCCCAATTGATGCAAGGTGCTCTGCCTTTGCAGGAACCTTGGTTTAAGCCTTTTCAGTAAAATGAATAATCTGCTACTGCACTCAGACTGTTTTAATTCATTAATTTAATGAAAAGTAGCATTTTTCCCTTTTACATTTGGAGTCTTTTTTTTGTGTGTGAAAATTTATATCATTGTAATGATTTGTTTCAGACAGATGATGACACATATGTGGTAGTTGAAAACCTTCGATACTTTCTCTCAGAATTCTCTGTCAGTTTTATTGTAGGACATACTGACCATTGTTTAGAATATTCTCCCATTGATAGGAAAGCAAGTTAAAAATATAGAGAAGAATTAGTTTACCAGCTGTTTTCTTTCTCTGTCAACATTATTAACAGACAAAAACATGCACACATATGTAAATGGACCAAAGTCATGTAAAAAATTATTATTTTAATGCTCTTAAAAGTGAATACTTATCATTATATGTTATATATTTAACTATGTAATAGAATTCTTCAGTAGCCAGTCATCTAAATAGTGATGAATCTGATTCTCTTTCTAGTGGTGGGGGAGGATATGTGTTAAGTAAAGAAGCTATGAGGAGATATGGTACAAAGGCAAATGATTCCTCCATATGCCGACAAGATGGCGGGGCAGAGGACGCAGAACTTGGGCACTGCATGGAAAAGCTGGGAGTCCGGACAGCAAACAGCACAGACTCCATGGGCAGGAGTAGATTTCATTGTTTTGATCCGGAGACCCATTTGTTTGGTGGGTATCCAGACTGGTACTACCAGTATGATGCCAATGGAGCTAAGAAGGTGAGAAATACTTACTGTTTGACATCAGTATTTCATGAGACAGTATTACTGGAAGTGAAAAGTATAATTCTCTGTGGCAAGTTAAGACTGCCCCAGTCATCTTTCTAGCTTTCTAGATCTATCTTTATGACATTTGTCATCATCAACTGCTATCCATTTCTTTTGACATCTTGTATATAATATTTAAGGTCAATTCTGTTTTCAAATTCATCTTATTTTTCATTAGCTTTTGTGAAAATGATTATCATTATCATCAGGCATGTAAAAAAAGTAGAATATGATTCTTTACTTATTTGCACTTACTATAATTTCTGTAAAGGTTTTATCATCAGTTAATGTAGTTTTCTTAATTTTTATGCACTCTTGATTGCTAATTTTTGTATATTCTTTCTCAGGAGCTTTAATTCAGACAAGAAATAGTGTTAGGAGTTTGCACCCCATCTAATACTTTGTTTGATTTTATGATGCTTTATTGCTTATATTTACATTTGTTTATTATGAAGCTCTTTCATGAGACATGAACCAACATATGTCTCTTTTAAAACTGATGTGCTATGCTTTGTCGGTGTACAGGGAAGAATTTACAATGTTCCTTTCCCCATCCAATCATAATTTTATCCTATAGATCCAGTGATAAGTAATTTCATTTTGATCAGTCACATATCATTTGCATCTTCATAATTTCTGTCCTTATGGTCTTGTCTTATCTTGTCTTGTCTCCTACCTCATATGCCTTTCGATGTTGAGGGGACAAATAGACGTCATGATAGGGCTCGACGATTTGCTTAGATATGGCACAGATGTGGAGAACAATGGAAAACTGACCCATGAAGACTGTTATAAATTCACGATGACTCTATACAACACAGTAACAATGATCAGTGGCAAAGAAAGATAATATCTTGTACCATCTCATTGGGGGCTAGAGTGGCTCATGTTTTCACTTCCCTCAGGGTCTTGTCTTGTCTTGTCTCCTTCCTCATATACCTTTCAGTGTTGAGGGGACAAATAGACATCTTGATAGGGCTTGTGATTTGCTCCATATAATGGGGTATTTAATGCTGCTGTAATTTCCTCTCTCCATCTCCTGCATAGGCGGCCTCTTCCTCTGTTACCTACAGATCTTAGTGTGAATGTTGTCTGTGACATACTGTCTGGTGGTAACCATGTAACATGGCCAAACCATTTGACTTGGTGTTTCTGGATATAGTGTAATACTGGTGTTACTCTAACCTTTGCCTTGATGGTGTCATTTCTTATTTGGTCTCTTGTCACATTTAGTATTCTCCTTAAACATCTCATTTCTGTTGTGATGATTTTTCTTTTGGTTTTGGCTGTTAGTGTCTATGTTTGACATTGATACCATAGAGTTGGGAGGAAAATTGTGTTGTACAGTGGCCTTTTTGTTTCAGTTGTGATGTATTTGTTTTTCAGTAAAGGAGTAATTTGTCTAATGACCTGGTTTGGTTTACTGGATCTGTTCTCAATCTCAGCATCATTTTTCCCTGAAGATGACATTATGCTACCTAGGTATTTGAAATGTTTCACTTGTTTCAAGGGCTGTTTGCCTAGAAAGATCTTTGTTTGGATTTCTTCTCTTGCTATGGTCTAACTTCTGTTTTTTCAGTGCTGATCTTCATGTTGTGGTTTTTACATGCCTTTGCTAAATTATCTATGTTCTGTTGTAGGTCTTTTTCTGATGTGGCCATAAGTGCTTGATCATCAGCAAAAAGGAGTTTGCTTATGGCCGTCCTATTGTTTATGGTCCTCCTATTGCTTATGGCCTCTTATTGTTTATGGCCCTCCTATTGGGTATATCTTCTGGAAGGTGTTGTGGGTTTATCAGCATTCTTCTGGGGTTGGGGTTTTGGGCAGCTTTGTCATGGAGTTTTTACTGTGTATGTTAGCTTCTTTGCAGATGTTGTCAATGTATGTTATGAATAGTAAAGGAGATAGTACACAGCCATGCCTCACTCCAGATGTTATGATGAATGGTTGAGATTGTCATGCATTTGTTTTAACTGTACACTGACTGTTTTCATATAGGTTTTTGCATAGGTTGATCAAATGTGTACTAACTCCATAATGCTGTAAGATTTCCTGCAGTTTAAATCTATCTACTCTATCAAATTTTTTTTCTTGGTCAATGTAAGCTGTATGCAGTATCCAGTTGTGTTCAACTGATTTTTCTGTTAGTTGTCTTAAGGAAAAGATGGCACCTGTAGAGCTTCTATTTTTCTAAATCCCATCTGAGTTTCATTTAACTGTGGTTCAATGACTGGTCGCTGTCCATTCTCTAGGATCTTGCAGAACATTTTTCCCATTATGGCTTAGCAATGAGATGCCTCTATATTGGTTGTAGTCCCTCTTATTGCCTTTTTTCTTCCATATTGGAATAATTACAGCATTTCTCCAGTCCTGTGGTGTTTCTTGTTTTTCCAATACCAGATTATAGAGTTTGTGAAGCCAAGCTATTCCAACCTCTTTTGCACATTTGATTAACCCATTGGGTATTCCATCACATCCTGAGGCTTTGTTAACTGGGGCCTTTCTGATGGCTTCTCTGATTTCAGCTTGTGGTATGACTGGTTCCAGTTCTATGGGGCCAGCTGTGTTGTTTTCATGGGTTTGGCTTGCCTCAGATAGTACATTGAGTAACTTGTCGAAGTAACTGTGTCCTTATGGTGTTTTGCCAAAATACTGCAGATTCAAATTTTCATATTTTTAGATACTTATATTTATATTTCTTACATTTATGTTTATAAACTTTCACTTGTCCTGGGGAGTTTTCCAGCACTAAGAGTTGTTGGTAAGTCATAACAATGTTATCTACCACAATAGTAAATTGGTTGTGAGTAAATCAAGAGGCAATGCAACCACCACTTCAAGCATTAGACTGGATGTACAGGCGCATCAGAAGCAATTTCCTGGTTGGTGGAGCAGGACAACCATGGGATCACTGTAACAGACTCTCAAAGCATGTTATGGAGAACTGAGAGGCATTTCTTCCACAGGGAGTGGATCCAGCTTCTGGAGGGATCTTGGTTGTCCATTTGGATGTGGATCTATTCCCAAGGTCATGTGGGAGTCAAAGGCAAAGAGGAAGCGGCCAAGAAAACAAGTGTGGCATCATTTCAGGGTACCCTAAGAGTGGACAAGGAGATTGCAAGTGCAAGAGGGTGACATCAGATTGAATGACAACAGTCACACTAGAGGATGATCAAGTTGGGTAAGGGGGAGGGTAGTGGATGTTTTTCTGAAACAAAATGGTTTAGCACACACTACCCACAACCAGGGTGAGACTGGCTTCATAAGCAGGTGCACACTCAGTGGGTATTGGAATGAAAGATGGATTACATATGCATGTGGGGATACCAGTCTCAGATTATAGATTACAGAAAAGTCATAACAAAATCCATATCTACTAATTAGTTTTATGAATTTTTTAACTTGTAGTGATTTGTTAACAAAAGAAAAATTTCCAGAAATTTGTAATCTTTCTTTATTTTCTGACATATTTTATGAAACTGTGTTGTTAGCTGTGATATTTGTTATGTGAAACATTTAGACAATGAACAATACCTATTTTTAAATGTTTTTGTTTTGGGGAGGGGGGTTTTTGACAAATTTTAGTTGAAACAATAACAAATTAATATTATCTTGTGCCATCTCTGCAGCAAATGTTAGCTGTAAAGGGTTGCCAACTTTCTTTCAGACCCTGTAAAGGGTTGCCAACTTTCTTTCAGTCCCTGTAAAGGGTTGCCAACTTTCTTTCAGTCCCTGTAAAGGGTTGCCAACTTTCTTTCAGTCCATCTGTCTCTTTCTTTCAGTCCGTCTGTCTCTTTCTTTCAGTCCATCTGTCTCTTTCTTTCAGTCCATCTGTCTCTTTCTTTCAGTCCGTCTGTCTCTTTCTTTCAGTCCGTCTGTCTCTTTCTTTCAGTCCGTCTGTCTCTGTCTTTCAGTCCCTGTAAAGGGTTGCCAACTTTCTTTCAGTCCGTCTGTCTCTTTCTCGCACATCTGTCCATGTCAGCCATGGTAAACCCAGAAAAAAACTTTCATTGATGTTGTTAGTTTTTTTCCAGAACTTTTTTCATTTTGAGTTTTTAACTTCAACGGCTCTTTCAAAATCTGTGAAACTTAATTTAACCATAATCAGATAATGGATGTGGCTAATTAAAAATGTTTAATTATAATGAACTTCCTGTATGTACTTTTGCCTGAAAATGTCTTTTATAACTTATCACCAGTTCTGTATCAAAATTATATTTCATTTCTCTTGTTGTCAAACTACACAGTTACATAGTTATTATTGATGATATAGGCTAAGTAAATGGACCCTGAACTGACTTGCTAGTCTTTTCCATTTCAGTGTCTTAGAAAGTAAAGATATTTATAACCACATTTTTTAACAGATCACAGAATGAAATATTTAAAAATTTTTTTTACATTTCAAAATTCTAAGTAATCACGGGAAAGCTTTTTTCCTCTGATAAACTAGAACATGGATGTCTAGCTTCTAAGAGTCCAAGATTCATAATTATTTCCACAAATCAAATAGTAGACCACACCTAAATAGACCAGTCCAGTTTTTGCTAAAGTAAATGTACATAACATGCTTCATGGAATTTTACCATATACTTTACGGTGAGTTGAAACTATGATTTCTCTTCTCTTTTTTTTTTTTTGCTGCATAAAACTAAAACTCCTCATTTCCTGCTTAACAGTATCAATTTTAATAAAATAAATTTTTGTAATAACCTTGGGGCAAGCAGAGAAGGTCCCCATTGCTGCATGTGGCTTATGTGCCATCAGTTGGACACCCTGACCCATAGAGTTGTGTAGCATTTTACTCTCTGTAGTAGAGCTTTCAGCATGCATGTACATCTTTGTCTATTTTAGAATGAATAATAAATAATTTTTCATCTCTTTCAGGGTCAAGACAGTATAAGTGACTATGCTGTCAGTTTTCATTATGTACCCCCAGAGAAAATGCTGGCCTTAGAGTTTTACATTTACCATCTTCGTCCATACGGTATTCGTTCAGGGGAACAAGATTTGAATAGACACATGCACACAAATTGAAACTCTGATATTCAGTATCTATGTGATAACATATGGTTGTTACATTTGTTGATGGTAAATCCATTGTTCAATTACTTTTTAAGTTCAGTTCATGTTCTTTTGTATATTTATTTGCTTAATGAAGATAAAAGTAATATTCTACAGGTGTGAATATTGAATTGTTCTAACAAAATGTGTAGAATGAGAGTTGTTCCATATGAAACAATGATTGTAATCAATAATTGTAAATGTTCTGTTATTTGATTGCATTTATTGATTTTCTACAAGTTGAATGCCTTTATTGATCTTCAATCAACTGGTTTCTTTGAAAACTGTTTTCCTCCAGTCTTTATATAGCCTGGCTATGTTTATAAAGGTTCTGTGATGTTTACAGTGAAATGTAAATATCACTTTGAAAGAAATGAGGGGGAGGTAAAATGGTTTAAATGATAATGGTGATTTTATAGGTTGCTGTTGTTGTGGCTCTGTAAAAACAGTTTTTTGAACTGTGCAAAAATACAAGGGAGAATAAAAAGGTAAAGCCAGTTTGAAAATTACATAGTAACTATTTACAAACAAAAGTAGATGCAGTATAGCAGGTTTCAATGGCTGATGATTAGTTGAGACATGCACAGCGCAGTGTTCTGCTCTTAGTCTGGTTGAAGCCAAAATCAAATAAACATGAATACTTTTCTGAGAGATGCACCATTGTTGAACAATGAGCAGTAGTGAGATTTTTATTTTGGGCAGGGAGAGTGAAACCTGCTGAAGTTTACCCTAGGACGATGGCTCATTATGGAACTGAAAACACAGTGACTTAATAAAAAGTTTTAAAAAGGGCAGAAAGATTTAAAGTAGGAGGAACAGCTGTAATTGGCTAAGCTTGTTCTGGTCAGCCATCAACATTGTGCATACGAGCTCAAGTCATCATCAGAGAAGACAGACGGATTATGTCTGCTGTTGCTGCACATTTGGATATCAGCTATGGATTCACACACACCATAGTACATGATGACTTGGGGTAGCATAAGTTTGCATGAGATGGATACCCAAACAGCTTTTTGATCTACACAAGCAACAGTGCAGGAAGATTGTGACCCAATTCCTGAAACATTATAAGGAAGATCTGAGTGTTTTGGAGTGGATCTATCATTAGATACGGGTTTATCACTGAGATTTATATTTATTGTGTCTCTGATCCACTTAAATAGGCTCTACACAGTCACAGGTTCACATGTGATGATGATGAGGTTAAAGAAGAGGTACAGGCTTGGATTCAGAAGCAGCCAAAAAACTCCTTCTCCCAAGGAAAGAAGAAGCTAGTGGAACAGAACAAGAAGTGCGTCAAACTGAAGGTTGACTATGTGGAGAAGCGATATAACTTATGTTTATTTACTCAGTTACTAGTATTAATGGGTATTTTGCCATTACTATTTTGTTTTTACATAAAACAACATGGATATCTCCAGATGATGGAACCAGAAACCAGGTAGATCATTTTTGTATTAGAAAACAATTCATAACATCGCTGATAGATGCAAGAGCATATAGGGGTGCAGATGTAAACAGTGATCACATCTGTGTATAGGGAGGATAAGACTTAAACTGAAAAGCCAACACAGGAAAGCAGTATTCAAAAAGATAAACAGCATGGCCTACAAGAAGAAAATACCAACAGTAATTTCAGTCTAGAACCTACCAAACATTTCGCAGCACTCCTTGAGGTAGACAAGACAGATATAGATGAATTATGGAATTCATACGGCACAGTAACAATCACGGCAGCAAAAGCAAGTGCTGGACTGCAATCAACAGTAGAAAAGCATGGATATCAGAAAACACATGGAAATACATACATGAAGGATGAGCAGTCAAATTAGTCATGTTGAATGTAAAGACAGATCTTGGAAAAGTTTTGGCAAAAGCAGCATACAAAGAACTAGACAATAAAGTAGAAAGTTCAGTTAGAAGAGACAAAAAGAATATATGGACAATATGGCAAAAGAAGCAGAAAATGCAGCAAAAACAGGAGACAGCAAAACTCTTTATAACATACAGAAGAAGCTAACAGGTGCTATTACCTCCAGAGAAAGACCAGTCTTTAGCAAAACAGGCAAATTATTAACATCAAGTAAAGACAAAAGCAAAGATTGGCTGAACACTTCCAAGAAATACTTAATTGACCACATCCAAATGAATTAATAAAGCATGAAACCTATTTACCAATCCCACAACTAAATGTCAACTTAGATGAAATTACACTAAATGAAATTGAAACAGCAGTGAATCTAATGGTTAACAACAAAGCTGCAGGTGAAGACGAAATAACAGTCGAAATGTTAAAAGCAATTAATAGTGACAACATGAGCCAACTACAAAGAATGTTTAATAAAATTTGAAAAGAAGAAAAGGTCCCTTCTTTAATGAAAAAGGGAATCATTGTTAAAATACCCAAAAAGGCAACCTCAGTGACTACAATAACTGGAGGGGTGTAACCTTACTATCAGTTGTGTAAAGTGATTCTGAACAGAATTAAGGATATAGTGGATGCTGTAATGAGAGAAGAACAGGCAGGATTTTGAAAAGGGAGAACCTGTCTCGGCAGATCTTTACTCTAAGAAAAATACTTGAAGAACATATTGAAAACCAAGAACTGTTAATCCTGAACTTTATAGACTTTAAAAAGGTATTTTATAGCATACACAGAGATTCATTGTGGAGAATTTTAAGACTATATGGAATACCATTAAAATTGTCAACTTCATTAGAGATCTCTACAACAGATATGTTTGTGCAGTCAAGACAGGAGAAGGAATGAGCGAATGGTTTCAGATTGAAACAGCCGTGAAATAAGGACATATATTATCTCCCTTGCTTTTTGGAATGGCCATGGACAAAATTGATGCGGGAAAAAACAGATTCCCTGTCTTCTTGGCTAGCAAAATAGGTCTTGAAATTAACAAAGGCAAAATAAAAATAATGAAACTTCTCATTAATCAAGAAGGAAAAATATACATAAAAGGAACAGCTGTTGATGAAGTAAACCAATCTGCATACCTTGGCAGCTACATTGACCAGGATGATGACACCAGAAATGAAGTTAGAATTAGAATTGCAAAAGCAGCATT
The DNA here is from genome assembly GCA_009760885.1 of Achatina immaculata. Taxonomy (NCBI): domain Eukaryota; kingdom Metazoa; phylum Mollusca; class Gastropoda; order Stylommatophora; family Achatinidae; genus Lissachatina; species Lissachatina immaculata. Next base: position 90,242,355 of record CM019691.1, on the reverse strand, counting down.
GACCTTCAAGAATGTTGAGAACATATGGCATTCAGAAGTTATAAGCACAAAACAAAGTTAAGATTATTCAATTCAAATGTGATATCCACCCTCATTTTTGCATGCAAAAGCTGGAAAACAACTAAAGAATAGACAACAAATTAACTCTTTTGAAAACAAATGCCTAAAGAAAATACTTGGTATAAATTGGAACAAATCCAAGAACAATGCAGAGATAAGACAGATGAGCAAACAACAACCTGTCTCATGGGTGATCAGAAAAAGAAGATGGACATATGTAGGCCATGTGATGAGAAGAAACAGTCAGAGAATACCAAAACAAGCTATCAAGTGGAGCACAACAGGCAGAAGAAAAGAGGTCGACCACATGAAACTCTAAGAGGACATTGTTAAGAGAAGCCAGTTTAGTGGGCATAACGTCCTTTGATTAAGTTAAAAAACGTGCTGAAAACAGGAAAACTTGGCAAACAACTATGCGAGCCCTATGTGATGTTTAACAGCATGGGAAGGATGTAAGATTTTATTTTTACTGAAAACAGAAAAACTTGGCGAACTATCAGGTGAACCTTATGTGATGTTTAACAGCACAGCAAGCATGTAAGATGATTTTGTTTTCCCTTGTAAATTTACCTTGTTTATATCGGATGGCATAAAATAGGGTACATTTTCTCAGGAAGGTGAAAGGGTAAATGTGAGGTAGAAGGAGGGAACGGTAGAAAGTGGAATATTAATATTCTGAGAGTAATAGGAACAATGATTGTGCTCATTATACATTCCATCTTTTTTCTGTTAATATCTTTACTGAAGTCAGATGCAACCTAAATTTGTCATCTTTGATAAACAAAGTGATAATCCAAACATTCACTGTTAGGACTATGCAAACAAACTTTGTTGAAAGCTAATGTGCCTGCAGGCGAGTGTTTTTCATGTTTGTCTCCCCTGAAGCGCTGATTTTAAGATTGATACACATGACTGAATGGAAATAACCATGTCCGCTCCACTTAACTCGACTTTAGAACAGAGGTGGGAGCACATGTTTACCTGTGGCAGGAAATTCAAAATGCAATGTGGCATGAAGATACACAGAACACAGGTGGATGCAGTAGTTCCTTAATGTCTGACAGTCAACAGTGCACTGTGACGTCAGCCACAGAAGATCTCTGTCCAGGCTCAAACCACAGTACAGAGAATATTCAAGTTGTGTCAGACAGTCAGGAGCTATTGGAATCTTCATAAGGGAAATGAAGTAAGATCAACTTCCCACAAGTGAGGGAGAAGTAGATTTCTGAACTAATGGATGTATCATTGTGCAAAGAAATAGAAAAACAGATGAAAGGGAAAACTTTAGAGCAAAAGCTAGACTAGTGTGGAAATATAATTTACCTTCATTGCTCCAAACAGTTCAGTGTGATGCAGGCAACAGAAAGAAGAACATCAGGACCAGAGAAGATGAGCAGACAAAGAAGAATAGAAACCAGAAGAACCAAGTCTGGAACTTATTCAAGAAAGCAAATAATGCAGAAAATGAGGGTCAGAAGCACAATGCCCTATGCAGAGTGGAAAGATTATGCAAAAAAAAGAAGGAAAACAAAATAGACAAGACAAAAGTTCAAAGACCCATTTAAGTTGGCTTAACAGCTGTTCGAACAACCAAAATCAGGTCTCTAAATGCAAGTAAAGAAGTTCTTGAAGAGCAGTTATGTGAGACATACTCTGATGGAAGCTGAGATGTGCCACTCGTGCACATGAAGGGACTGGTGTGGCCCAGTGCACCAGGAGCAGAATTCAAAGTAACACAACCAAGTCTGTAGGAGGTATCTAATATTGTGCAGATGGCCAGGGGAAAATCAGCCCCTGGTCCGAATTGTGTTCTATATGTAGTGTACAAAAGATGCCCTTGAGTGCAAAGAAGCTCCATAATCTAAGATCTGCGTGGACCAAAGAGCATATTAGCAAGGAGAGGAAGAAAGCATATGGAGTTTACATTCCTAAGGAACCAAGCTCCACTGATATCAGTCAGTTCAGACTAATCTCTCTTCTGAACATAGAAGGCAAAATATTCTTCTTGGTGATAGCCAAGAAAATGGGTATTCAACGCAACAGTACACAGGGAGAGATTTCAAGTTCTCCAGGATGCTTAGAATAGACATTGGTGATCTGGGATGCTTAGAACATGCATTGGTAATCTGGGATGCTTAGAACATGCATTGGTGATCTGAGATGCTATCCAGCAGGTAAGAAGTGGTAAGAAAAATCTGCATGTGATATGGCTCGATCTGCAAATGCCAATAGTTCAGTGCTACACCAGATGATATGGCTTTCACTTGAAATGTATTACATGCCTGAAGGAATTATTAACATGCTGAAGTTGTACTTTACTATCTTCATTATGAGATTCATGAAGTCAGAATATACAACGAAGTGGATTGAACTGCAGATGGGAATTGCAATGGGCTATACAGTATATCCAGTTCTGTTTGTACTGGTCATGCAAGTAATCCTTAAAGCAGAAGGCACAGGAGAAGGTCCTCACCTGGAGGACAGATGCTATATGCCACCACTGAAAGCATTCATGAATGACACGACAGTATTAACAATAAGTGAGGTAGGAGCACAAAGGATATTAGCAAGACTGAACGAGCTTTGTCATCTAGTGTCGTGTGAGCTTTAAGCCAAGGAAATCCAGAAGCCTATCACTCAGGAAGGGGAAAGAAGCAAAAGTAAAGTTTACAGTAGCTAACCAACAAATTCCAACAGTTAAGGAAGAGCCTGTAGAAAGTCTAAGAAGAAGATATGATATTTCAATGAAGGACTCAGTAGCAGTCAAGCAGATCTGCAAAATGGCTGAAAGTGGATTGGAAATAATAGATAAAAACAAAATTCTGGGAAAATCAAGGTGTGTTGCCTCCAGTTCATGCTGATACCTAAACTGCTGTGGGCACTGCTTGTATACAAGATAAGAACCAGCACAGTTGAGAGTGTTGAGAGGAAAATCAACAAGTACAGCAGGAAGTGTCTCGGCTTGCCAGCAGGGCTGATGGACATGGCACTGTAGTGCAAGACGAGCAAGCTGCACTTACCACTCAAGTCTGTGGTAGAGGAGTTAAAGCAGGAAAAGCAAGACTTGCAATGATGTTGTCAGAGTCCACTGACATGGTTGTACATGAAGTCCAGCCAACACTAAAGACTGGAAGAAAATGGTGAGTACATGAGGAAGTGGGTACAGTGAGGACGACACTTGAACTGAAGGAAGTGATAGGTTACACTCAGTCCAATCTAAGGGGATTTGGTCATGGTGATGTCAAGTGATGGTCGAAGGCCTCCAACAGACAGTGAAGAGACATGATCATCAATGAAATAAGAAGCACAGAGGATGGAAAACAGAACCAGAAAGCAGTACACTAGGCTCAACAAGGCCAGTGGAAACTTTGCAACGATCACTAACATGGAACATGGTGCCTCTGTGACTTAGTTTCATTATCAAATCTGCATATGACCTTTTGCTGACAGGTGCAAACCTGTTCAAGCGATGCAAAGTGGTGGATCCTATGTGTCCCCTCTGCAGCAGTCAGCAAACCTTGGAGCGTGTTCTGTCAGCATGCAAAGTAGCACTGGCACAACACCACTATACATGGCAGCACAACAGAGTGTTGCAAGAACTAATTGGTATTATTGACAGAGTGACAGATGTTGCAAACACCAGGAAAGAAATCAAAACCTTTCAAAACTTCATTGGTGCGGGAAAATTATCCAACATCAAAGTTCTTAACATGTTTTTGCCCTCATTTCTACATGGATTGAATGATTTGGAGATTGCAGTTGACCTACCAGGGTGAAGAGAATGTCCTGCATTCTTTAAGGAAACAGGAATGTGACCCAACATTATAGTGTAATTGCCCTCGAAACAAGACTCGGTTTTATTTGAACTTACGGTCCCGTATGAGTTCAGAACAGAACAACAACACATGTTCAAAAGTGCAAAATACAGTGATCTGGTCAAACAGGTAAGGCATGTTTCAAAATCTAAAATGATCACCTTTGATGTGGGGGCATGAGGATTCACATATGATCTGTGTAAACAACTGGTCATAAAAGGACAAGCAAGAATACACACACTAAAAAAAAGCCCTCAGAAACAGCAGAGAAGGGCTCGTGATGGATATGGCACAAATGTGGAGAACAATGGAAAACTGATCCATGAAGACTGTTATCAATTCGTGATGACCCTATACAACACAGTAACAATGATCAATGGCAAAGAAAGATAACATCTTTTACCATCTCAGTGGGCGGCAAGAGTGGCTCACATTTCCGCTTCTTTCAGGATGTGTCCTACAAATTGCCAGGCGTGACATGCTGGGCGAGCAAGGGCGACAAATGCAAAGCGTGGTCAAGGGCTTGGTCACAATAATATAAGAAAGTTTATTAAATCCACCGAACAAACAGCTAGGAACATTTGCACATTACAGATGTGAAAATTCGAACAGTATCTTCAGCCTTGTGAAGTGGTTTTTTTGTTTATAAACCACCACCTCATAGAACTCTGGGAGTCATGACCCAGAGGATCCATTCCCCTTTAAAAGTTTAAAGGGTTGAAATGCTTGCTTGGGGAGGGAGGGTGAATACTTCTCTGATGATCTGAGGAGTTGTGTTTTGCTGGTTTCCTGCCTATATAAAGGGAAGGATTTTGTTTGGTTTTTTTTTTGTTCCGTGGGTTGTTTATAACAACATATAATAAACAAGCTGCCTTCATCAGAAAATGATTTGCTGAAGTGGAAGATCATTGATATAGATAGCAAAGAGCAACGGGCCTAGAATAGAACCTTGCGGAACACCAGTGTCAACTTTAGCAGAATTTGATAGAGAATTGTTGAAGAATACTACCTGTTGTCTGTCTGAGATTCATTGAGGAGAATTATAAGACTATATGGAATACCATCTAAAATTGTCAACTTCATTAGAGATCTCTACAACGGATATGTTTGTGCAGCCAAGACAGGAGAAGGAATGAGCAAATGGTTTCAGATTGAAATAGGTGTGAAATAAAGACATATATTATCTCCCTTGCTTTTTGGAATGGCCATGGACTTTATAATGAAAAGATGCTGTACAGGTTAAACTGACATTGATTGGTTACATGAGACCCAGATAGAAGATCTTGATTTTGCAGGTGACATAACTCTTAATCAGTGACAATGTGAAATTGATGCAGGAAAAAACAGATTCCCTGTCTTCCTTGGCTAGCAAAATAGGTCTTGAAATTAACAAAGACAAAGTAAAAATAATGGAACTTCTCATTAATCAAGAAGGAAAAATATGCATAAAAGGAACAGCTGTTGATGAAGTAAACCAATTTGCATACTTTGGCAGCTACATTGTCCAGGATGATACACCAGAAATGAAATTAGAATTGCAAAAGCAGCATTGACCTTCAAGAATGTTGAGAACATATGGCATTCAGAAGTTATAAGCACAAAACAAAGTTAAGATTATTCAATTCAAATGTGATATCCACCCTCATTTATGCATGCAAAAGCTGGAAATAAGCTAAAGAAACAGACAAGAAATTAGACTCTTTTGAAAACAAATGCCTAAAGAAAATACTTGGTATAAAGTGGAATGAATTTAAGAACAACACAGAGATAAGACAGATGAGCAAACAACAACCTGTCTCATGGGTTATCAGAAAAAAAAAAGATGGACATATGTAGGCCATGTGATGAGAAGAAACAGTAAGAGAATACCAAAACAAGCTATCAAGTGGAGCACAACAGGCAGAAGAAAAAGAATTCAACCACGTGAAACTCTAAGAGGACATTGTTAAGAGAAGCCAGTTTAGTGGCCATAATGAAAACAGGAAAACTTGGCAAACAGCTATGCGAGCCCTATGTGATGTTTAACAGCATGGGAAGGATGTAAGATGCAAGATTTTATTTTTACTGAAAACAGAAAAACTTGGTGGACTACCAGGTGAACCCTATGTGACATTTAACGGCACAGCAAGCATGTAAGATGATTTTGTTTTCCCTTGTAAATTTACCTTGTTTATATAAAATGGCATAAAATAGGGTACATTTTCTCAGGAAGGTGAAAGGGTAAATGTGAGGTAGAAGGAGGGAACGGTAGAAAGTGGAATATTAATATTCTGAGAATAATAGGAAAAATGATTGTGCTCATTATACATTCCATCTTTTTTCTGCTGATATCTTTACTGAAGTCAGATGCAACCTAAATTAGTCATCTTTGATAAACAACGTGATAATCCAAACATTCACTGTTAGGACTATGCAAACAAACTTTGTTGAAAGCTAATGTGCCTGCAGGCGAGTGTTTTTCATGTTTGTCTCCCCTGAAGCGCTGATTTTAAGATTGATACAGATGACTGAATGGAAATAACCATGCCCGATCCACTTAACTCGACTTTAGAACAGTGGTGGGAGCACATATTTACCTGTGGCAGGAAATTCAAAATGCAATGTGGCATGAAGATACACAGAACACAGGTGGATGCAGTAGTTCCTTAATGTCTGACAGTCAATAGTGCACTGTGACGTCAGCCACAGAAGATCTCTGTCCAGGCTCAAACCACAGTACAGAGAATATTCAAGTTTTGTCAGACAGTCAGGAGCTATTGGAATCTTCATAAGGGAAATGAAGTAAGATCAACTTCCCACAAGTGAGGGAGAAGTAGATTTATGAACTAATGGATGTATCATTGTGCAAAGAAATAGAAAAACAGATGAAAGGGAAAACTTTAGAGCAAAAGCTAGACTAGTGTGGAAATATAATTTACCTTCATTGCTCCAAACAGTTCAGTGTGAAGCAGGCAACAGAAAGAAGAACATCAGGACCAAAGAAGATGAGCAGACAAAGAAGGATAGAAACCAGAAGAACCAAGTCTGGAACTTATTCAAGAAAACAAATAAAGCAGAAAATGAGGGTCAGAAGCACAATGCCCCATGCAGAGTGGAACGATTATGCAAAAAAAAGAAGGAAAACAAAATAGACACGACAAAAGTTCAAAGACCCATTTAAGTTGGCTTAACAGCTGTTCGAACAACCAAAATCAGGTCTCTAAATGCAGGTAAAGAAGTTCTTGAAGAGCAGTTATGTGAGACATACTCTGATGGAAGCTGAGATGTGCCACTCATGCACATGAAGGGACTTGTGTGGCCCAGTGCACCAGGAGCAGAATTCAAAGTAACACAACCAAGTCTGTAGGAGGTATCTAATATTGTGCAGATGGTCAGGGAAAAATCAGCCCCTGGTCCGAATGGTGTTCTATATGTAGTGTACAAAAGATGCCCTTGAGTGCAAAGAAGCTCCATAATCTAAGATCTGCGTGGACCAAAGAGCATATTAGCAAGGAGTGGAAGAAAGCATATGGAGTTTACATTCCTAAGGAACCGAGCTCCACTGATATCAGTCAGTTCAGACTAATCTCTCTTCTGAACATAGAAGGCAAGATATTCTTCTTGGTGATGGCCAAGAAAATGGGTATTCAACGCATCGGTACACAGGGAGAGATTTCAAGTTCTCCAGGATGCTTAGAACATGCATTGGTGATCTGGGATGCTTAGAACATGCATTGGTGATCTGGGATGCTTAGAACATGCATTGGTGATCTGGGATGCTTAGAACATGCATTGGTGATCTGGGATGCTTAGAACATGCATTGGTGATCTGGGATGCTTAGAACATGCATTGGTGATCTGGGATGCTTTGAACATGCACTGGTGATCTGGGATGCTTAGAACATGCATTGATCAGGGATGCTATCCAGCAGGCAAGAAGTGGTAAGAAAAATCTGCATGTGATATGGCTCGATCTAGCAAATGCCCATAGTTCAGTGCTACACCAGATAATATGGCTTTCAATTGAAATGTATCACATGCCCAAAGAAATTATTAACATGCTGAAGTTTTACTTCACTGGCTTCATTATGAGATTCATGAAGTCAGAATACACGACGAAGTGGATTGAACTGCAGATGGGAATTGCAATGAGCTATACAGTATCTCCAGTTCTGTTTGTACTGGTCATGCAAGTTTTCCTTAAAGCAGCAGAAGGCACAGGAGAAGGTCCTCACCTGGAGGACAGATGCTATATGCCACAACTGAAAGCATTCACGAATGACATGACAGTATTAACAATAAGTGAGGTAGGAGCACAAAGGATACTAGCAAGACTGAAAGAGCTTGTCATCTAGTGTCGTGTGAGCTTTAAGCCAAGGAAATTCAGAAGCCTATCACTCAGGAAGAGGAAAGTAGCAAAAGTAAAGTTTACAGCAGCTTACCAACAAATTCCAACAGTTGAGGAAGAGTCTGTAAAAAGTCTAGGAAGAAGATATGATAATTTCAATGAAGGACTCAGTAGCAGTCAAGCAGACCTGCGAAGTGGCTGAAAGTGGATTGGAAATAATAGATAAAAACAAAGTTCTGGGAAATTCAAGGTGTGTTGCCTCCAGTTCATGCTGATACCTAAACTGCTGTGGGCACTGCTTGTATACAAGATAAGAACCAGCACAGTTGAGAGGAAAATCAACAAGTACAGCAGGAAGTGTCTGGGCATGCCGGCGGGGCTGATGGACATGGCACTGTATTGCAAGATGAGCAAGCTGCTTTTACCACTCAGATCTGTGGTAGAGAAGTTTAAAGCAGAAAAAGCAAGACTTGCAATGATGTTGTCAGAGTCCACTGACATGGTTGTATATGAAGTCCAACCAACACTAAAGATTGGAAGAAAATGGTGAGTGCACAAGGAAGTGGGTACAGTGAGGAAGACACTTGAACTGAAGGAAGTGATAGGTTACACTCAGACCAACATGATGGGGTTTGGTCTTGGTGATATCAAGTGATGGTCAAAGGCCTCCAACAAACAGTGGAGAGACATGGTCATCAATGAAATAAGAAGCACAGAGGATGGAAAACAAAGCCAGAAAGCAGTATATTAGGCTCAAAAAGGCCAGTGGACAACTTTGCAATGATCGCTAACATGGAACATGGCACCTCTTTGACTTAGTTTCATTATCAGATCTGCATATGACCTTCTGCTGACAGTTGCAAACCTATTCAAGCGATGCAAAGTGGTGGATCCTATGTGTCCCCTCTGCAGCAGTCAGCAAACCTTGGAGCGTGTTCTGTCAGCATGTAAAGTAGCACTGGCACAACACCACTACACATGGCAGCACAACAGAGGTTGCAAGAAATAATTGGTATTATTGACAGAGTGACAGATGTTGCAAACACCAGGAAAGAAATCAAAACCTTTCAAAAATTCATTGGTGCAGGAAAATTATCCAACATCAAAGTTCTTAACATGCCTCTGCCCTCATTTCTACACGGAGTGTATGATTGAGAGATCACAGTTGACCTTCAAAGGTGAAGAGAATGTCCCGCATTTGTTAAGGAAACAGGAATGCAGCCAAACATTATGGTGGACAGAGGTGTATGGTGCAGTTTTACAAAGTGAGGGAGGGAGTGAATAAGGTGAGAAAAAAACGAATAGAAAGTATGAGAATGTATAAATGAAAAACATACAACATCTGATATTTCGAGGATACATACACAATGAAATACAAACACGAAGAACTTATCTGAAGTGTCTTGCTCCAAGTGGGAAACAGGAATGTGTGTGGTAGAAGGGAGAAGGAAAAACCACGCTGCCTCCAGACAAAAGATTCCCGATAGAGCCAATCATAAAGAAGAGGTGGAGAGAGAGGAGGAGAACAAGTGGGAGAAAGGGGTGGGGGGAAGGCAATAGAAACATGATAGTCACTAGAGGTGTAGAGGTGTCGGGGTGGGGGGGGAGGGAGAGAGGGGAGGGAAAATGGGACGCGGAGAGATAATGAATGAAGAACATAAACACCTGCAGGGAGAAAATGTGAAACTGGTGAATAGGACAAGACCAATATGTTGGCAGAGAAGAAAATAGGATGGTGGTAGGGAGGGGTAGCATAGAGAAAGAAAGTAGAGTTTAAAAAAGGCCAGTGGAAAAATAAAGAAGTTACAGAAAGCTGAAGACATTGTTAATTCCAGCTGGGTGGAGACAGCCAGTCTGGAAAATAAGGCGCTGTTCTAGGACCCTCCGAGATCATACATCTGCGGAACAAGAGCGGATTGCACTAACAGAAATGTCCTGTTTGCCCCTGTGGTTGCCAAGGCAAAAATGTTTAGCCACAGGTGTCCAAACATTATGGTGTAATCGACCTTGAAACAGGACTCAGTTTTATTTAACTTACGGTCCCATATGAGTCCAGAATAGAAGAAAAACACACCTTAAAGTGCGAAATACATCGATCTGGTCAAGGATGTAAAGCATGTGTCAAAATCTAAAGTAATTGCCATTGATATGTGGGCAAGAGGATTCGTGGTGACATCAGCAAATGATCTATGTAAACAACTGGTCATAAAAAGACAAGCAAGAATATGCACACTGAAAAGGCTCTCAGAAACAGCAGAGAAGGGGTCATGATGGATATGGCACAAATGTGGAGAACAATGGAAAACTGATCCATGAGGACTGTTATAAATTTGTGATAACCCTATACAATACAGTAACAGTGATCAAGGCAAAGGAACATAACATCTTGTACCATCTGAATGAGCGACAAAAGTGGCTCACATTTCTGCTTCCTTCAGGGTGTGTCTTACAAATTGCCAAGGGTGATGTGCTGGACAAGCAAGGATGGTCAAGGAATTAGTCACAGTAATATAAGAAAGTTTATCAAATCCTCCAAACAAACAGGAACATTGACACATTCATTATCATCATCAGGTGCCGTGCCGACTGGCATTGGCTATTATGCTTCTCCAGAGTACACGATCCTTCATGGTGGCCATCAGCTCAGTTGGTGAACTCCTCTCACACCATCCCGTCAGACTGTCCAGTATCATTTCTCTCGGTCTTCCTCTGGATCTTCTTCCCTCAGTTTTTGTTACAATATTTTCAGTGCCCCCTCTTCTCATTGCATGTCCTATGAAAGTACATTGTCTCTCTCTTATTTTTTTTTACAAGATTTTTTTTGTCTCTCCAGGTCTTCTCATACATTCTTCATTAGTTATTTTTGGTGTCCAGGGAATTCACAACATTCTTCTAATAAACCACATTTCTACTGCTTCCAATGATTTTTGTGTAAACCTGCCTATTTTCCATGATTCACTTCCATATGATAAGACAGGTTCAATATAGCATTTTAGGACTCATTTTCTAACATTTATTGATAAGGATATGTTGCATATGTTTCTCATTCTCTGAAATGCAGTCTTTGCTTGGCCTATTCTGTTCCTAATTTCTGTTCTGCATTTCCCATCTGAAGTTATTACTGCTCCAAGGTATTTAAATTTCTGCATCTGCTTTAGAATAATTCCATTTAATTTTATACTGCATGCTGGTGGATTCTGTTTCTTAGATATAACCATAGTCTGTGTCTTTTTTATGTTCAAAGTAAGACCTTTCAGTTCACTTTCTTTGGCGACTTTATCCAAGAGATTTTGCAGGTCTTGTTGGTTCTCAGCTATCAGTACTGTGTCGTCAGCAAACTGAAGGTTATTAATATTGTATCCTTCAATTTTTATGCCTGGTTCTGTGATGATCATTCTTAGAATATTCTCGTTGTACAGAGAAAAAAGGTCTGGAGATAGTACACATCCTTGTCACACCCCTTGTTTTATAGGTTGATATTTTCCAGTTTTATTTTCAACTCGAACTGCGCTTCTTGCTGCCAGTATAGATGTTTTACAATCCTCAGGTCTTTGCCGCCTATATTGATGTCTTCAAGCATTTTAATAATTTCATTATGTTTCACCTTGTCGAATGCCCTGGTGGAATCAGTGAAGCATAAGTAGAGATCTTTCTGTACTTCTAAAGCTCTTTTGTAAAGCATCAATGGCATTGTATGTTCCCTTTATTTCAATTGACACATTACAGACATGAAAATTCCAACAGTATCTTCAGGCTTGTGAAGTGGTTTTTTTTGTTTTGTTTGTTTATAAACCAACACCTCATAGAACTCTGGGAGTTCAAAGATTATGTTAAATTTCACTGATTTCTGTTTTTAAAATTGAAGAAAAAAGAAAGTAGTGAAATGTGAGGAAGGGAAGTAGACTTACTGATTATTTTGTTATATGCCTAAAGTAGCATGAAATATATTATCTTACCTCAGTCACATATCAAACATGTAATTGGCTGTCCTAGAGTGGATATTTTATTTGATGTGGTATTTTTAATCTGTGTAGTCTATTATATTTATAAGAGAGGCCAAATTAGTAAACATAAAATCCCTTGATGAGGTTGAAAAGCTGTCCAAAAACAGGAAAAATTGGTGAACTACCTTGCGAGCCCTATGTGACATTTAACGGCACGAGAAGGATATAAGAAGAAGTCTATTCTAACTGGATGTCTATGAGAGTTGCCTAGTTGTGTAGATTTGTCTGATCACAGATTTCATGTTCTGTTCTAAACAAGAGAAGTGTGTGTGCCAGTCTGTCCATCTGTCTCCATGTTCTGTCTAAATGTTCATGAAATCAGTGCAATGAAGTTTTGGAAACTAAGATTAATGTTGAAAAAGAAAAAAAAAGAGGTAGAGGTAGTTTTTATTTTATAAGAACAAAAGAAAATAAATTTTGTAATCATCTGATAAACAAGATAAACATCTACTAGCTATTTTTGTTTAGCCAATGTCTCCACCATGTTATTTCTCACCCTTATTTACTAGAAAATTTTCATTCTCATGGGCTGTATAACTTCAGTGGCCTCAAGGGCCAGAACTGTTTAGTACGCAGAAATCAAGAGGCCAACTACCCCGTCTATAAAAATAAGTACCAGAGAAATCTGGGAAGGTAAATATGGCCAGACATGATACTGATCACATCACACTTTCATATACCAAAGGTCTTTGAATTACAGGCCTGATACTCTATCCCCAATGTGCCTTAATGGCATGGAAATGGGGATTTTACTTTATTCTTACATATGAGAAATGATTTAAATTCTCATTGTTATTTCTGTGCAGTGAATAGTGAAAAATTTAGGACATATTTAACTGAAATTTATTTTGTACATAGAATTTTGGCTCTTGTAAAATAAAAGATGGCCCTGTTATGCTGTGGAGGGACTTACGGTGTTAGTGTCCATAAATTCCTTGACATGTCTGCACAGTAGAGGGTTATATGGTTGTGATCATACCCTGCCTCCTTTCCTTCACTGGCTTCAGAAGTCTGGTTCATATATCATTCAATCATTCCTTTGCATGTCCCTTGCGGAACTTTGCCTCCAAAACAGCACTCCTGTAGGCCTCCCAGTTGTGAGCAAGATGGCCTGCTGCTGCTGCATCCATTTGCAGATCGTCAACGATGTCTTGCAGCCATCTTCGTTTTGGTCTTCCTCTTTTTCTTTTTCCCATTATGTATCCTTCCAATACGGTCTTCTCTAAACTATCATGACGTTTAATGTGTCCAAAATATTTAAGTTTTCTTTCTTTAATCCTCTTTACTAGCCAGCCTTCTTCAATATTAAGCTCTTGTAGTATAGATATATTTGTTCTTTTTTGTGTCCACGATATTTGGAGAACTCTTCTGTAGATTTACATTCAAAGGATATAGGATGATTAAATTTATCTGGAAATCAAAACTAGTAATTTGTGATGTGAGACTTTTACTGTGAAAACAGAGGTGAAGATGCCTGTCTGATGAGGCAAACAGCGACCCATAGCTAATATACTAGTGTCAGGGTTAGCGAACCATATCTGACCAAGATCCTGTCCCACCTCTCCATGGTACCCCTAGTAAAAGGCTTAGCCTGGTTAACAGTGCAGGAATTACCATAGTCCCCATGGTGGCAGAGTCTGTTAAAGAAGGATTGCACATCTCCTGCTTTTTAGCTGTATTCTGGGACTGAAAAAAATAGGTGCCATAACGCGCTCCCACACTGATACATTGCTGTGCCTCAACACCTCTACAACATTGGCTGTGAAGAATAAAGTTTGCAGTTACAGGGAGATCACATAAACAAACAAACTACTGTGAAAACCAGAATCGCAGAAAGGTCATCATTATTACAACTTGTATAACCAGGGTCAGATTAACATATTAAACACACCAAGCACTTGGTGAGGACACCAGGAGAGGAGGAAGAGAAGCACATTTTGAATGGCCTAAACTTTAGTAATTTTTTTGTAAAAACAATATTCTTATACAGTCTTTGAATTTATCCTTACGTATTATGTTCTGTTAGTGTTAACTTTATATATCTTTAAAAGTATATTCTGTTTCTGTTAGAACACATTTAACAAAGAAATGCATAGTTTGTTCCACATTCAAAGGAACACTTTGAAGTTTTCTTGTTCAGAAAGTTTGATAAAGTAAATATTTGTACTTTCTGTCAAAACAGACTGATGATTCAATTGCTGTTGATGAAATGTCATATGCCCCCATCATACTACATTAATGTGTTATTAAACATTTCTCATTAATGAAGTTGGAACTGGATATGGAGTGATTTGTAACAGAAGCATGTTTTTCAAGGGAAATTAGAAGTGGAGGAGACTAATTACTGTTATGATGAAAGGAATAGAATTTTTCAAAACTTTTGTGTGGTGAAGGACAGAGGAAGTGGCCGAGGAGAAGAGGTATGGGGTCTGGTGAAGAACCAGTGTTAGGCTATGCTTAAAGCATCAGTTGACTTTAAAACAGGCCCTGTGTATATTCCTGTTATTGGCAGTTTTCATTTGCAAGACACATTACAGATCTAGCTATATGTACCAATGCTATGTACATCTAAGATGAAATTTTGTGTCACATTGTTTTTAAGTTTTGATATGACATCATGATATGTTTATTATGACATCACCTTCTGAGTGACATCAGGACCCCTCCCCCCCAATTTCCTGTTCAGCCATAAAAGTATGAAAGAACAGCACAGAACACAAGGGCTTACGTATCTTGAAATGTCCTGTTGATCAAATTTTTTCTTTTAATGAGAAACACAATTATAATTTGTTTTTGTTATACTTGATTAACTGTTTATTAAATAGACACTCCAGTGACAACAATTATTGAGAAAGACGCTGGCGATGGTTGGGACATGTGCTCCGAATGACTGACAACTCACTACCAAAAATAGCACTAAGATGGACACCACAGGGGAACAGAAGTAAGGGTAGACCAAAAGAGACATGGAGAAGAACAACAGAAAGGATGTTGAGCAATAGAGGGCTCACCTGGGCAAGAGCAGAAAAAAAGGCGAAGGACAGGCATTTGTGGAAAACCCTTGCGGAAGCCCCGTGTGCCCTGGGCACTTAAGGTTCAGAGAGAGATATATGAGAGATGATGAGAAAGTAGAGTAGACATTGCTATTTGATAATTCATACTGAATTGAAGAAATGTATTAAAAGTATATAAAAACTGTTAACGTCAAATTTAAAATTTAATGATTAAGTAAAAGTAAAGTAAAGATAGTCCCATAGCATTTCAAATGCCGTAGGGGGTGAAGCGTTAGAGGCCTCATTATGCTGGGTCATCAGCGTATGAGGTAGGGTGACCAGTTCCTTTCCTCGCTGCCTTTACTTCCCAGATTTTCTCTGGTACCCATTTTGCGAGGCTGGGTCGACCTCAGGGCCGTATTGGTCGGAAAAAAAAAAAAATCCCGCTCAGCTGGGGATTCGAACCCTCGACCATTTGGTTGCTAGACGAGTGCTCTAACCACTACGCTAGCCGGCCCCATGATTAAGGAGTTCCAGAATAACCTGTTGTTATTATAATAGCGGGTGTTACTTCTGGCAGCCTTAGGACACGTTTCAAAACGACCTCCAACTTATGCAGTATTCTTCTTCGTTGTTCACTCAGACATCGACACCAATTTCTCTCACAAATGCGGCAGTTCGTCTCAGGTTTCAGCATCACCGTAGAGCTTCTCTTGTAGGGGGCTGGGATTTGGCCAGGTCCTTTGCCTGAGTGAGTTGTGTATCTGGCAACTCTGGAGGATGTAATGTAGTGTCTGTTGTTCTATGGCGCAGGGTCGTGGGTCTGTTAAGCCAAATTTCAGCTTCTGGTGTAGATGGTGTCTCAGTCTGCAGTATCCTGTTCTCATTAGGAAGATTATCACTCGGTTATTTCTTAGAGTTTGTCGTATTCGTCATCTGAAATATATATATATGTTGGCCATTTGATGAGAAGAAATTATCAGAGAATCCCAAAACAAGCGATCAAGTGGAACACAACAGGCCGAAGAAAAAGAGGCAGACTGCGTGAAACTCTGAAGAGGACATTATTAAGAGAGGCCAAATTAACAGGCATAAAATCCTTTGATGAGGTTGAAAGACTCGCCGAAGACAGGAAAAATTGGCGAACTACTTTGCGAGCCCTATGTGACGTTTAAAGAAATGCAAGATAAAATAAACAAACTAACTCAGAATGCAAACAACATAGGACTAAAGATCAATGTAGGAAAGACAAAGTTAATGAAGCAAAATGTGAACAACAAAAATGTACTCAGAGTAGATAGCAAGTTAGTGGAGGAGGTCAATGAATTTGTATACCTTGGCAGTAGAGTAGTAGAAAATGGAGACAGCACAGATACATCAAAAGCAGACTTACTAGAGCAAACCAGGCTTTTGCTATGCTACAGACTATATGGAAATAAAAAAAAAACTAAGCGTAAAGACGAAAATCAGGATATTTAAGAGTAATGTTCTAAGTGTACTACTCTATGGAAGTGAATGCTGGAAAATCACCAAAACCATAGAAAACAAGTTGAATTCTTTCCAGACTAAATGTTTGCGAAGAATTAGGAAAATATTTTGACCAAACACCATAAGAAATAACATCTTATTGGCAGAGATGCAGATGAAGCCACTGACAGTAATTATTGAGGAAAGACGCTGGCGATGGTTGGGACATGTGCTCCGAATGACTGACATCTCACTACCAAAAACAGCACTAAGATGGACACCACAGGGGAACAGAAGTAAGGGTAGACCAAAAGAAACATGGAGAAGAACAACAGAGAGGATGTTGAGCAATAGAGGGCTCACCTGGGCAAGATACTTGATTATCCAATAACTCACTTAAGGTTCAGAGAGAGAGAGAGAGAGAGAGAGAGATATGTGAAGTTTAACTGCACGGGAAGGATATTTAATATATATATATATATATATATATATATATATATATATATATATATGTCTTTAAATATGGCTTTTAGTCTGTTTTTTGTTTGCTCATATGTTGTGCTTATATCAGTCTGTTGCATTCTTCCTCCCTCTCTTGCCAGTTTGTCTGCCTCATTTCCTTGGATGTTACTGTGAGGATGTACACATTGTATGAATGCTTTATTGAATGTTTTGCTTGCTAGTGATAGGGTTTCTGTCAGGTTATCCAGGAGGTTAATATTTTGGCGTTTCAGTGCTTGTGTTACGGACTGTGAATCTTTAAAAAAAAGACTATTTGCTTCTTATCGTGGTTTCTGTTAACTCTTACAATAAGCATACTGAGGTTATTTTGTGAAATTGCCATCTATTAAGCCTGTAGGGCGTCCTCCAATGCAACAAGTGTAGGGTTATTCAAGGATGTTATGCATCGCTCATACTAACATGTCCAATGAATGTTCAGTTGGATTAAAGTCAGAAGAACGAGTAGGCCAAGAAATATGCATATTATTGCAATCCACTTCTTTACCTAAATGTTTACCCCATGGCAAGGTGCCTTGTCATGCGTAAAAATAAATTGAGCACCAAGCTGTCTCATTTGTGGGATAGGGAGGTGTCTGATGGCCTCTAGGCATTCACAGTCCTCGTTTTAAAACCTGCATATCACGTCCATCTGAACTATGCACGTCTGTCTACCTCATTTCCTATATAAATCTCCAGCATTTTGTATTTATTTGTTCACCGTGTTCAAACGTCTGTTTAAGACGTCTCTACCAGAATAGATTTTTAAGATAAGTACACGAGACGAGGCAACATTGTATTACAAACTTCTCATTATTGCGTCAGAGCTAATTTGTGGTAAAAGCTGTCTAGGCCGTAACCAGTATTAGACCCACCATCTAGACATAGTTCACAGGGACGCTCTTATGTAAGTAAACCACACAGTAAGTAATTGTACAAATTGTATAGATCTTTATGAATGTTTCATACAAGATTTCTGGGTTTTTTTATTGGGGGGGGGGGGGGGGGGGGAACAGTCAGCAGCCCATAGTTGGGTGGTGGCGCCAGGACTGGCCAATAACAGGCTCAACCTGGCTAACCGGCATGTATCGCTATAGTCAACATGTCAGTGGCGTCTACTGAAGCAGCATTTAGCCACATCTTAAAAAAAACAAAACAACCGTGATAACCCACGCCCCATTCCGATGCAGTGCTTTTCCTTAACAGCCTCGACTGCAGAGAACATCCTGATCGCAGTTTCAGGGAGACCAAAACAAGATCAATATACAGAACTTCATAGAATAGAAGTAAGCAGGACGTCTACCATTACATACACACACACACACACACAAGCTACGACAGTTAAGTAATTAGACTGATTTTATTATGGCCAAGACAAAAATGCCATCTATGAAACAGAGCATGGAATCCGAAGAGGCAACCCTCATTTATGGTCTGGCAACTTTTCTTTGCCGCCCGATAAGAAAACAAACAAGCCGTCATTTTGTTGTTCTAGTTAGAGATGTATTGTCATGTAATCAGCATGAAGCAAAAAGCTAACATTAAACTCTGTTTAAAACTCGGAAAAAGTGCCATTGAGACAGTTGAATTGATGCGACAAGTTTATGGGGATAATTGTTTATCTCGTGCACAGATATTCAGGTGTTATTCACGATTCAAAAGTCGTGTGGAAACGATTACAAATGCAACTAGACACGGAAGCCCAATTTCTGTTCATAATGAGGAACTCATTACAAAAGTCAGAGAACGGATACAAGAACATCGTTGTTTGACTGTGTGGATGATGGTAGATGAATTTGGTGTTAACCGAGAGACCATTCGTAAAATTTTAGTGGAAGATTTGGGCAGGAAAAAAAGTTGCTTTCTGGTTTGTACCACATACATTGTATGATGACCAAAAACATCAACGTGTTGCGTACGCAAAAGACATCATCTAAACGTGTCGCAGAAATAAACATTTTTAAAAATTTCATTGTTGCAGAGGATGAAACGTTGATTTCCCTCAATGATCCCACTACTAAACGCCAAAGTGCTCAGTGTAAGTCATCATCATCACCAAAAGGCAAAAAAGAATTCGTGTTCAAAAGTCGAAAGTGAAGACAGTGTTTGTGTCCTTCTACGACAGCAAAGGAATTATCCACAAATAATTTATTCCAGAGAGACAGACTGTCGCTGCCAAAGTTTATTTAAGTATTTTGAAGCGCCTATTGAAAAGATTCTCCGAGTCTGGCCCAAGTATTCAACAATTCAGTTTTTTCCTACTTTATGATAATGCACCGGCTCACCGGGCGGTAGTTGTACAGTAATTTTTGACCCCAAAACATGTGCATGTTCTCAATCATCCACCCTATTCCACAGATGTGTCTCCCTGCTATTATTTTCTATTCCCAAAATTAAAAAAGGACGCTTCTTTGACGATACTGATGACATCCAAAGGGCCATACCAACAGAAGAACTGCTGAGATCGTTCCAGTGTTTATTAGATCGAGCCACTCGCTGTATCAGTACACAAGAGGCTTACTTAATAATGAATAGAGCACTTAGCTGCAACTGTAAGAAGATGTGGCTTGTCCGACGCTGTGTGTCAGAAATGAGCATGGTAGGGCGTAGAGACTGTTTAAATAGAGACCTGTGATGTGTGGTCTGTGGGTCGTAACTGGGCTGGTGGGTGGAGAAACCGTGCAGGAGAGAGAGAGAGAGAGAGAGAGAGAGAGAGAGAGAGAGTGGTACAATGTTAACCTAGCGAGGAGAAGGTGAAATAAATGATTATAGTTAGGGTAGAGGGGTTGTAATGTGATGCTGTGAGGAGTTTCTGAACTATGTGTAAGAAGTGAGAAGGGAGTGGAGCTTAGTGGAAAGGGATTATAATTGTTGAAGAGGAGAATGTTAGGTATAGCTGAATAATGAGTGTAACCCGTGTGGTTCCACCGTTCCGTAATCCTGAATGTAGCGGTTCTCAAGCGCTAGGCGGCTAGTGTCATCTGCATGACATTGTTTG
The DNA here is from genome assembly GCA_009760885.1 of Achatina immaculata. Taxonomy (NCBI): domain Eukaryota; kingdom Metazoa; phylum Mollusca; class Gastropoda; order Stylommatophora; family Achatinidae; genus Lissachatina; species Lissachatina immaculata. The sequence continues at coordinate 90,222,193 of CM019691.1, read as the reverse complement.
ATGGCTGTTACCAAAAAAAATCAGATTTGCCTCTGTGGTTGGGTCCATTGAAATGATTTGGGACTGGTTTCGAAGCATGCTGGGCGATATCGTACAGATGTTTCTGCATGCGATCCCTAATCTGAGGCCAGTCTTACTAATATATGTTATCCTGCATCTTTTGCATACGATGACATATATCACATTACGGGACTCGCATGTGAATCCCTCATGAAGAGTGAGGATAGTTTTGGGAAAGGTGATCGTTTTCGTTTCCCACACTACAGGGCGGGTAACGCAGCGGGGGCGGTTATCTGTTACCAACATATGCTTCAAGCGGCTGTGGACGAGGATGTCTTTAAGGTTTGGCTCACGTTTGTATAATTTGGCAGAAAGTTGTGTTCCTGTATTGATTGACAGACATTTCTTTAGGGCCAACATTGGCTCAAAGGGCGGAAATCATATCTTTCCATGTCTGACGACTCGCCGCCGCCCGCTGTAGATCTTGGATGGACTTGGATCCCAAAGTTGTACTCTCTCTAGTGATGGTTCTACATAGAGTCTCCCTTGGCTTGCCTTGTTTTCTTTTGCTCTTCGATGACCATGTGAGGGCTTGGCGAGGGAGTCTGGATTCGTCCATTCCGAGAACGTGGCCGAGATAGGCCTATCGACGTCTTGTGATGTATCTTGATACGTAGACTTGGTTCAATTCCTGTCTTATAAAAAAAAAAGTTTCTCAGTGCTTATTAATCTCAGTGATAAATGTTGGTACATCATTAGCTTTCTTCTTTATGAGGTTTACTTATCTTTTTTTCAAGTATTATCCTTCAGTCTGGCAAGCAAGTTAAATTACAACCAGAGCAGTCTAAGTGTGGAAAAACTGAAAGTAATATTTTAGTTATTATTTGGCGATGAAATGGGTAGAGGTGAGGACCGTCTTATTATATGTTACCAACGTTTGTATAAAAGGAAAGGAGAGCGCAGGATGTACGAATCTCCAGCTCCTGCTACTTTTTTCTGAGATTGTCCGCAGTCCTTACAGATTGATTGATGTTCATTAAAAACTGCGTTCTTTTTTATGTCTGTTTTTAGATGACGACACTCTTGCCCAGAAGCTGAAACGGGAAGTGCGTGTCCTGATTTGGGTAATGACATCTCCGCAAAATCTTGATAAGAAGGCTAAAATCGTGAAGGAAACCTGGGGAAAGCGAGCAAACAAGGTGATCTTTTTCAGGTGTGTAAAATCTGAGTATTTAGCTCAGATTTACTGTATTGTGTATCATAAATATGACCAATTATACATGTTTTTTTTGTATGAACCAAAGCATTCGAAGGATGAAATGAGAGAGGTAACTGAAAAGAATGAGGGACTTTTGTAGGAAGATAGAAAGGTGGATGGAGTGAATGCACTGTTAGAGATCTTCATGTTGTGGTTTTTACATGCCTTTGCTAAATTATCTGTGTTCTGTTGTAGGTCTTTTTCTGATGTGGTTATACAACAGGGTGTGGGTATACAACAGGCCGAAGAAAAAGGGGCAGACCGCGTGAAACTCTGAAGAGAACATTATTAAGTGAGGCCAAGTTAACAGGCATAAAATCCTTTGTTGAGGTTGAAAGACTCGCCGAAGACAGGAAAAATTGGCGAATTACTTTGCGAGCCCTATGTGACGTCTAACGGCACGGGAAGGATATAAGATAAGATAAGATATAAGTGCTTGGTCATCAGCAAAAAGGAGTTTGCTTATGGCCCTCCTATTGTTTATGGCCCTCCTATTGTTTATGGCCCTCCTATTGGGTATATCTTCTGGAAGGTGTTGTGGGTTTATCAGCATTCTTTCTGGGGTCGGGGTTTTGGGCAGCTTTGTCATGGAGTTTTTACTGTGTATGTTAGTTTTTTTGCAAATGTTGTCAATATATGTTATGAATAGTAAGGGAGATATTACACAGCCATGCCTCACTCCAGATTTTATGATGAATGGTTGAGATTGTCATGCATTTGTTTTAACTGTACACTGAGTGTTTTCATATAGGTTTTTGCATAGGTTGATTAGATGTGTACTAACTCCATAATGCTGTAAGATTTCCTGCAGTTTAAATCTATCTACTTTATCAAATTTTTTCATGGTCAACGTAAGCTTTATGCAGTATCCAGTTGTGTTCAACTGATTTTTCTGTTAGTTGTCTTAAGGAAAAGATGGCATCTTTACAGCTTCTATTTTTTCTAAATCCCATCTGAGTTTCATTTAACTGTGGTTCAATGACTGGTTGCTGCCCATTCTCTAGGATCTTGCAGAACATTTTTCCCATTATGGCTTAGCAATGAGATGCCTCTATATTGGTTGTAGTCCTTCTTATTGCCTTTTTTCTTCCATATTGGAATAATTACAGCATTTCTCCAGTCCTGTGGTGTTTCTTGTTTTTCCAATACCAGATTATAGAGTTTGTGAAGCCAAGCTATTCCAACCTCTTTTGCTCATTTGATTATAACCCACTGGGTATTCCATCACATTCTGGGGCTTTGTTAATTGGGGCCTTTCTGATGGCTTCTCTGATTTCAGCTTGTGGTATGACTGGTTCCATTTCTATGGGGCCAGCTGTGTTGTTTTCATGGGTTTGGCTTGCCTCATATAGTATATTGAGTAACTTGTAAAGTAACTGTGTCCTTATGGTGTTTTGCCAAAATACTGCAGATTCAAATTTTCATATTTTTAGATACTTATATTTATATTTCTTACATTTATGCTTATAAACTTTCACTTGTCCTGGGGAGTTTTCCAGCACTAAAAGTTGTTGGTAAGTCATATGTTGTCTACCGCAGTAATAAACTGGTTGTGAGTAAATCAAGAGCCAGTGCAACCACCACTTCAAGCATTAGACTGGATGTACAGGCGCATCAAAAGCAATTTCCTGGTTGGTGGAGTAGGACAACCGTGGGATCATTGTAACAGGCTCTCAAAGCATGTTATGGAGAACAGAGATGCATTTCTTCCACAGGGAATGGATCCAGCTTCTGGAGGGATCTTGGTTGTCCATTTGGATATAGATCTATTCCCCAGGTCATGTGGGAGTCAAAGACAAATAGGAATTGGCCAAGAAAACAAGTGTGGCATCATTTCAGGGTACCCTAAGAGTGGACAAGAAGATTGCAAGACCCACCTTGGATAGGCTGCGAATGGAGGGTGACATCAGACTGAATGACAACAGTCACACTAGAGGATGATCAAGTTAGGGAAGGAGAGGGGTAGTGGATGTTTTTCTGAAACAAAATGGTTTAGCACACGCTACCCACAACCAGGATGAGACTGGCTTCATAAGCAGGTGCATACTTCAGTGGGTATTGGAATGAAAGATGGAGTACATATGCATGTGGGGATACCAGTATCAGATTATAGATTACTTGTAGTGATTTGTTAACAAAAGCAAAATTTCCAGAAATTTGTAATCTTTCTTTATTTTCAAACATATTTTATGAAACTGTGTTGTTAGCTGTGATATTTGTTATGTGAAACATTTAGACAATGAACAATACCTATTTTTAAATGTTTTTGGTTTTTTTTGGGGGGGGGGGGAGAGGGGTTTTTGACAAATTTTAATTGAAACAACAACAAATTAATATTATCTTGTGCCATCTCTGCAGCAAATGTTAGCTGTAAAGGGTTGCCAATTTTCTTTCAGTCCGTCTGTCTCCTTCTTGCACATCTGTCCCTGGCAGCCAAGGTAAACCTGGAAAAAAACTTTCATTGATATTGTTAGTTTTTTTCCAGAACTTTTTTCATTTTGAGTTTTTAACTTCAACAGCTCTTTCAAAATCTATGAAACTTAATTTAACCATAATCAAATAATGGATGTGGCTAATTAAAAATGTTTAATTATAATGAGCTTCGTGTATGTACTTTTGCCTGAAAATGTCTATTATAATTTATCACCAGTTCTGTAACAAAATTATATTTCATTTCCCTTGTTGTCAAACTACACAGTTACATAGTTATTATTGATGATATAGGCTAAGTAAATGGACCCTGAACTGACTTGCTAGTCTTTTCCAATTCAGTGTCTTAGAAAGTAAAGATATTTATAACCACATTTTTTAACAGATCACAGAATGAAATATTTAAAAATTTTTTTACATTTCAAAATTCTAAGTAATCATGGGAAAGCTTTTTTCCTCTGATAAACTAGAACATGGATGTCTAGCTTCTAAGAGTCCAAGATTCATAATTATTTCCACAAATCAAATAGTAGGCCACACCTAAATAGACCAGTTTTTGCTACGTAACATGCTTCATGGAATTTTACCATATACTTTATGATGAGTTGAAACTATGATTTCTCTTCTTCTTTTTTTTTTTTGCTGCATAAAACTAAAACTCATCATTTCCTGGCTAACAGTATCAATTTTAATAAAATAAATTTTTGTAATAACTTTGGGGCAAGCAGAGAAGGTCCCCATTGCTGCATGTGGCTTATGTACCATCAGTTGGACACCCTGACCCATAGAGTTGTGTAGCATTTTACTCTCTGTAGTAGAGCTTTCAGCATGCATGCACATCTTTGTCTATTTTAGAATGAGTAATAAATAGTTTTTCATCTCTTTCAGGGTCAAGACAGTATAAGTGACTATGCTGTCAGTTTTCATTATGTACCCCCAGAGAAAATGCTGGCCTTAGAGTTTTACATTTACCATCTTCATCCATATGGTATTCATTCAGGGGAACAAGATTTGAATAGACACATGCACACAAATTGAAACTGATATTCAGTATCTATGTGATAACATATGGTTGTTACATTTGTTGATGGTAAATCCATTGTTCAATTACTTTTTAAGTTCAGTTCATGTTCTTTTGTATATTTATTTGCTTAATGACGATAAAAGTAATATTCTACAGGTGTGAATATTGAATTGTTCTAACAAAATGTGTAGAATGAGAGTTGTTCCATATGAATCAGTGATTGTAATCAATAATTATAAATGTTCTGTTATTTGAATGCATTTATTGATTTTCTACAAGTTGAATGCCTTTATTGATCTTCAATCAACTGGTTTCTTTGAAAACTGCTTTCCTCCAGTCTTTATATAGCCTGGCTATGTTTATAAAGGTTCTGTGATGTTTACAGTGAAATGTAAATATCACTTTGAAAGAAATGAGGGGGAGGTAAAATGGTTTAAATGATAATGGTGATTTTATAGGTTGCTGTTGTTGTGGCTCTGTAAAAACAGTTTTTCAAACTGTGCAAAAATACAGGGGAGAATAAAAAGGTAAAGCCAATTGGAAAATTACATGGTAACCATTTACAAACAAAAGTAGGTGCAGTCTAACAGGTTTCAATGGCTGATGAGTAGTTGAGACATGCACAGCGCAGTGTTCTGCTCTTAGTCTGGTTGAAGCCAAAATCAAATAAACATGAATACTTTTCTAAGAGATGCACCAGTGTTGAACAATGAGCCATAGTGAGATTTTTATTTTGGGCAGGGAGAGTGAAACCTGCTGAAATTTACCCTAGGACGATGGCTCATTATGGAACTGAAAACAGTGTGACTTAATAAAAAGTTTAAAAAAGGGCAGAAAAATCTAAAGTGGAAGGAACAACTGTAACTGGCTAAGCTTGTTCTGGTCAGCCATCAACATTGTGCACACGAGTTCAAGTCATCATCAGAGAAGACTGACAGATTATGTCTGCAGTTGCTGCACATTTGGATATCAGCTATGGATTTACACATACCATAGTACATGATGACTTGGGGTAGCATAAAGTTTGCACAAGATGGATACCTAAACAGCTTTTTGATCTACACAAGCAACAGTGCAGGAAGATTGTGACCCAATTCCTGAAACATGATAAGGAAGATCTGAGTGTTTTGGAGTGGATCTATCATTAGATACAGGTCTATCACTGAGATTTATATTTATTGTGTCTCTGATCCACTTAAATAGGCTCTACACAGTCACAGGTTCACATGTGATGATGATGAGGTTAAAGAAGAGGTACAGGCTTGGATTCAGAAGCAGCCAAAAAACTTTTTCTCCCAAGGAAAGAAAAAACTAGTGGAACAGAACAAGAAGTGCATCAAACTGAAGGTTGACTATGTGGAGAAGTGATATAACTTATGTTTATTTACTCAGTTACTAGTATTAATGGGTATTTTGCCATTACTATTTTGTTTTTACATAAAACAACGTGGATATCTCCAGATGATGGAACCAGAAACCAGGTAGATCATTTTTGTATTAGAAAACAATTCAGAACATCGCTGATAGATGCAAGAGCATATAGGGGTGCAGATGTGAACAGTGATCACATCTGTGTATAGGGAGGATAATACTTAAACTGAAAAGCCAACACAAGAAAGCAGTATTCAAAAAGATAAACAATCATGGCCTACAAGAAGAAAATGCCAACAGTAATTTCAGTCTGGAACCTATCAAACATTTCGCAGCACTCCTTGAGGTAGACGAGACAGATATAGATGAATTATGGAATTCATACAGCACAGCAACAATCACGACAGCAAAAGCAAGTGCAGGACTGCAATCAACAAGTAGAAAAGCATGGATATCAGAAAACACATGGAAATACATACTTGAAAGATGAGCAGTCAAATTAGTCATGTTGAATGTAAAGACAGATCTTGGAAAAGTTATGGCAAAAGCAGCATACAAAGAACTAGACAATAAAGTAGAAAGTTCAGTTAGAAGAGACAAAAGAGAATGTATGGACAATATGGCAAAAGAAGCAGAAAATGCAGCAAAAACAGGAGACAACAAGTCTTTATAATATACAGAAGAAGCTAACAGGTGCTATTACCTCCAGAGAAAGACCAGTCTTTAGCAAAACAGGCAAATTATTAACATCAAGTAAAGACCAAAAGCAAAGATGGGCTGAACACTTCCAAGAAATACTTAATCGACCACATCCAAATGAATTAATAAATCATGAAACCTATTTACCAGTCTCACAACTAAATTTCAACTTAGATGAAGTTACACTGAGTGAAATTGAAACAGCAGTGAAGCTAATGGCTAACAACAAAACTGCAGGTGAAGATGAAATAACAGTCAAAATGTTAGAAGCTATTAACAGTGACAACATGAGCCAGCTACAAAGAATGTTTAACAAAATTTGAAAAGAAGAAAAGGTCCCTTCTAAATTGAAAAAAGGAATCATTGTTAAAATACCCAAAAAAGGCAACCTCAGTGACTACAATAACTGGAGGGGTGTAACCTTATTATCAGTTGTGTAAAGTGATTCTGAATAGAATTAAGGATATAGTGGATGCTGTAATGAGAGAAGAACAGGCAGGATTTTGAAAAGGGAGAAGCTGTCTCGGCAGATCTTTACTCTAAGAAAAATACTTGAAGAACATATTGAAAAGCAAGAATCATTAATCCTGAACTTTATAGACTTTAAAAAGGCATTTTACAGCGTACACAGATTGATTGATTGATTGATTGATCTTTATTTCAAAAGGGTTAAGAATTGGGCACACAGGCCCGTCTGACATTCTGCCCTTTATCATACATCTTTCACTCTATTCCAGACATTCTACAAATATGCTGTTCATATAACAAACATAACCAACATTGAATCTGAGAGACATAAAATAAAATATAACATTTACGTTTCGCTCTTAAACATTCACTCAGTACAGAAGTAACTACATACATTATAAATGACTATCTACTAAACAAAATTTTCGGGACTATTCAGAAAACAATTAATTGCATTCGGTGTCTGTAAGAGCAGCTTAAGATAACTTTTAAGTTTTATAATTCATGGAGGCATGTAGTCGACATCAAATAGATATTGGGAAAGCTTGTAGTTGTAGGAAGGAGTATAATTTATATTTTTTATACAGGATGGGAGGGTATTCCAAAGATGAGCTCCAGAATAACTAAAGCTTTTCTTGTAAAGATCAAGTCTAGGTTTTGGAAGACATATGTTGTTCAAGCGTTGGCTGCACTTTGGGCTAAATTTAAACAGGTTCCATAGATAAGGCGGGGCATGCCGTGAAAGAATTTGATGTACTAACTTGGCCTTGTTGAAGAGGAACCTGTTCTTAAGAGGTAGTATTTTGATATGTTTGTGATGATTAGTTGTTTGTGCTTGATCTTTGTCACTAATAAGCTTTACTGCTCGCTTTTGGAGAGAGCAAAGCCTTTTTGTATTTGACACTGAACAACCATCCCAAACTGTTGAGCAGTAGTCTAAATGTGTTTGTATATGAGCTATGTAGTATGTCTTCCTAGTGTCTTGATCTATGAAGTGCTTAATTTTAGCTAATTGGTATACTTTTTGTGCGATGAGTTTTGTTAGACATTGCACATGAGAGTTCCAGGTCAGATGTTGGTCAATAATAAGACCTAGTGTTTTGTGCTCGCTAACGTTTTCTATCTGTGATGTTTCTGTACAGAGCCGAAGTGTTGTTTTTGTTGCGTTTTGTAGTTTCTGTCTTGTTGTTATGAGCATTGATTTTGTTTTATCGGTGTTTATAATCATGCCATTATTTTTGCTCCATCCAATTAAATTGTATAACTCGACCTGAAGAGTTGATTCTAGATTAACACAATCGTAGTCACTGGTGTAGACTGTGCAATCATCGGCAAAAAGGTCACAAGAAGAGTGTTTAAGATGAAGTGGAAGATCATTGATATAGATAGCAAAGAGCAACGGGCCTAGAATAGAACCTTGCGGAACACCAGTGTCAACTTTAGCAGAATTTGATAGAGAATTGTTGAAGAATACTACCTGTTGTCTGTCTGAGATTCATTGAGGAGAATTATAAGACTATATGGAATACCATCTAAAATTGTCAACTTCATTAGAGATCTCTACAACGGATATGTTTGTGCAGCCAAGACAGGAGAAGGAATGAGCAAATGGTTTCAGATTGAAATAGGTGTGAAATAAAGACATATATTATCTCCCTTGCTTTTTGGAATGGCCATGGACTTTATAATGAAAAGATGCTGTACAGGTTAAACCGACATTGATTGGTTACATGAGACCCAGATAGAAGATCTTGATTTTGCAGGTGACATAACTCTTAATCAGTGACAATGTGAAATTGATGCAGGAAAAAACAGATTCCCTGTCTTCCTTGGCTAGCAAAATAGGTCTTGAAATTAACAAAGACAAAGTAAAAATAATGGAACTTCTCATTAATCAAGAAGGAAAAATATGCATAAAAGGAACAGCTGTTGATGAAGTAAACCAATTTGCATACTTTGGCAGCTACATTGTCCAGGATGATACACCAGAAATGAAATTAGAATTGCAAAAGCAGCATTGACCTTCAAGAATGTTGAAAACATATGGCATTCAGAAGTTATAAGCACAAAACAAAGTTAAGATTATTCAATTCAAATGTGATATCCACCCTCATTTATGCATGCAAAAGCTGGAAATAAGCTAAAGAAACAGACAAGAAATTAGACTCTTTTGAAAACAAATGCCTCAGGAAAATACTTGGTATAAAGTGGAATGAATTTAAGAACAACACAGAGATAAGACAGATGAGCAAACAACAACCTGTCTCATGGGTTATCAGAAAAAAAAAAGATGGACATATGTAGGCCATGTGATGAGAAGAAACAGTAAGAGAATACCAAAACAAGCTATCAAGTGGAGCATAACAGGCAGAAGAAAAAGAATTCAACCACGTGAAACTCTAAGAGGACATTGTTAAGAGAAGCCAGTTTAGTGGCCATAATGAAAACAGGAAAACTTGGCAAACAGCTATGCGAGCCCTATGTGATGTTTAACAGCATGGGAAGGATGTAAGATGCAAGATTTTATTTTTACTGAAAACAGAAAAACTTGGTGGACTACCAGGTGAACCCTATGTGACATTTAACGGCACAGCAAGCATGTAAGATGATTTTGTTTTCCCTTGTAAATTTACCTTGTTTATATAAAATGGCATAAAATAGGGTACATTTTCTCAGGAAGGTGAAAGGGTAAATGTGAGGTAGAAGGAGGGAACGGTAGAAAGTGGAATATTAATATTCTGAGAATAATAGGAACAATGATTGTGCTCATTATACATTCCATCTTTTTTCTGCTGATATCTTTACTGAAGTCAGATGCAACCTAAATTAGTCATCTTTGATAAACAACGTGATAATCCAAACATTCACTGTTAGGACTATGCAAACAAACTTTGTTGAAAACTAATGTGCCTGCAGGCGAGTGTTTTTCATGTTTGTCTCCCCTGAAGCGCTGATTTTAAGATTGATACAGATGACTGAATGGAAATAACCATGCTCACTCCACTAAACTCAAATTTAGAACAGAGGTGGGAGCACATATGTACCTGGGGCAGGAAATTCAAAATGCAGTGTGCCATGAAGGTACACAGAACACAAGTGGATGCAGTAGTTCCTTAATGTCTGACAGTCAACAGTGTGCTGTGATGTCAGCCTCAGATGATCTCTGTCCAGGCTCAAACCACAGTACAGAGAATATTTAAGTTGCATCAGACAGTCAGGAGCTATTGGAATCCTCATAAGGGAAATGAAGTAAGATCAGCTTCCCACACATGAGGGAGAAACAGGTTTCTGAGCAAATGGGTGCATCATTGTGCAAAGAAATAGAAAAACAGATGAAAGGGAAAACTTCAGAGCACAAGCTAGACTAGTGTGGAAATATAATTTACCTTCATTGCTCCAAACTGTTAAGTGTGAAGCAGGCAAGAGAAAGAAGAACATCAGGACTAAAGAAGATGAGGAAACAAAGAAGGATAGAAACCAGAAGAACCAAGCCTGGAACTTATTCAAGAAAGCAAATAATGCAGAAAATGAGGGTCAGAAGCACAATGTCCTATGCAGAGTGGAAAGATTATGCAAAAAAAAAAGAAGGAAAACAAAATAGATGAGACAAAAGTTCTTCAGAGACTCATTTAAGTTTGCTAAACAGCTGTTCGAACAACCAAAATCAGGGTCTCTAAATGTAGGTAAAGAAGTTCTTGAAGAGCAGTTATGTGAGACATACTCTGATGGAAGCTGAGATGTGCCACTCGTGCACATGAAGGGACTGATGTGGCCCAGTGCACCAGGAGCAGAATTCAAAGTAACGCAACCAAGTCTGTAGAAGGTATGTAATATTGTGCAGAAGGCCAGGGGAAAATCAGCCCCTGGTCCGAATGGTGTTCTATATGTAGTGTACAAAAGATGCCCTGGAGTGCAAAGAAGCTCCATCAACTAAGATCTGCATGGATCAAAGAGCATATTAGCAAGGAGAGGAAGAAAGCATATGGAGTTTACATTCCTAAGGAACTGAGTTCCACTGATATCAGCCAGATCAGACTAATCTCTCTTCTGAACATAGAAGGCAAGATATTCTTCTTGGTGATGGCCAAGAAAATGGGTATTCAACGCAACAGTACACAGGGAGAGATTCCAAGTTCTGCAGGATGCTTAGAACATGCATTGGTGATCTGGGATGCTTTGAACATGCACTGGTGATCTGGGATGCTTAGAACATGCATTGATCAGGGATGCTATCCAGCAGGCAAGAAGTGGTAAGAAAAATCTGCATGTGATATGGCTCGATCTAGCAAATGCCCATAGTTCAGTGCTACACCAGATAATATGGCTTTCAGTTGAAATGTATCACATGCCCAAAGAAATTATTAACATGCTGAAGTTTTACTTCACTGGCTTCATTATGAGATTCATGAAGTCAGAATACACGACGAAGTGGATTGAACTACAGATGGGAATTGCAATGAGCTATACATTATCTCCAGTTCTGTTTGTACTGGTCATGCAAGTTTTCCTTAAAGCAGCAGAAGGCACAGGAGAAGGTCCTCACCTGGAGGACAGATGCTATATGCCACAACTGAAAGCATTCACGAATGACATGACAGTATTAACAATAAGTGAGGTAGGAGCACAAAGGATACTAGCAAGACTGAAAGAGCTTGTCATCTAGTGTCGTGTGAGCTTTAAGCCAAGGAAATTCAGAAGCCTATCACTCAGGAAGAGGAAAGTAGCAAAAGTAAAGTTTACAGCAGCTTACCAACAAATTCCAACAGTTGAGGAAGAGTCTGTAGAAAGTCTAAGAAGAAGATATGATAATTTCAATGAAGGACTCAGTAGCAGTCAAGCAGACCTGCGAAGTGGCTGAAAGTGGATTAGAAATAATAGATAAAAACAAAGTTCTGGGAAATTCAAGGTGTGTTGCCTCCAGTTCATGCTGATACCTAAACTGCTGTGGGCACTGCTTGTATACAAGATAAGAACCAGCACAGTTGAGAGGAAAATCAACAAGTACAGCAGGAAGTGTCTGGGCTTGCCAGCGGGGCTGATGGACATGGCACTGTATTGCAAGATGAGCAAGCTGCTTTTACCACTCAGATCTGTGGTAGAGAAGTTTAAAGCAGAAAAAGCAAGACTTGCAATGATGTTGTCAGAGTCCACTGACATGGTTGTATATGAAGTCCAACCCACACTAAAGATTGGAAGAAAATGGTGAGTGCACAAGGAAGTGGGTACAGTGAGGAAGACACTTGAACTGAAGGAAGTGATAGGTTACACTCAGACCAACATGAGGGGGTTTGGTCTTGGTGATATCAAGTGATGGTCAAAGGCCTCCAACAAACAGTGGAGAGACATGGTCATCAATGAAATAAGAAGCACAGAGGATGGAAAACAAAGCCAGAAAGCAGTATATTAGGCTCAAAAAGGCCAGTGGACAACTTTGCAATGATCGCTAACATGGAACATGGCACCTCTTTGACTTAGTTTCATTATCAGATCTGCATATGACCTTCTGCTGACAGTTGCAAACCTATTCAAGCGATGCAAAGTGGTGGATCCTATGTGTCCCCTCTGCAGCAGTCAGCAAACCTTGGAGCGTGTTCTGTCAGCATGTAAAGTAGCACTGGCACAACACCACTACACATGGCAGCACAACAGAATGTTGCAAGAAATAATTTGTATTATTGACAGAGTGACAGATGTTGCAAACACCAGGAAAGAAATCAAAACCTTTCAAAAATTCATTGGTGCAGGAAAATTATCCAACATCAAAGTTCTTAACATGCCTCTGCCCTCATTTCTACACGGAGTGTATGATTGAGAGATCACAGTTGACCTTCAAAGGTGAAGAGAATGTCCCGCATTTGTTAAGGAAACAGGAATGCAGCCAAACATTATGGTGGACAGAGGTGTATGGTGCAGTTTTACAAAGTGAGGGAGGGAGTGAATAAGGTGAGAAAAAAACGAATAGAAAGTATGAGAATGTATAAATGAAAAACATACAACATCTGATATTTCGAGGATACATACACAATGAAATACAAACACGAAGAACTTATCTGAAGTGTCTTGCTCCAAGTGGGAAACAGAAATGTGTGTGGTAGAAGGGAGAAGGAAAAACCACTCTGCCTCCAGACAAAAGATTCCCGATAGAGCCAATCATAAAGAAGAGGTGGAGAGAGAGGAGGAGAACAAGTGGGAGAAAGGGGTGAGGGGAAGGCAATAGAAACATGATAGTCACTAGAGGTGTAGAGGTGTCGGGGTGGGGGGGGGGGGAGGGAGAGAGGGGAGGGAAAATGGGACGCGGAGAGATAATGAATGAAGAACATAAACACCTGCAGGGAGAAAATGTGAAACTGGTGAATAGGACAAGACCAATATGTTGGCAGAGAAGAAAATAGGATGGTGGTAGGGAGGGGTAGCATAGAGAAAGAAAGTAGAGTTTAAAAAAGGCCAGTGGAAAAATAAAGAAGTTACAGAAAGCTGAAGACATTGTTAATTCCAGCTGGGTGGAGACAGCCAGTCTGGAAAATAAGGCGCTGTTCTAGGACCCTCCGAGATCATACATCTGCGGAACAAGAGCGGATTGCACTAACAGAAATGTCCTGTTTGCCCCTGTGGTTGCCAAGGCAAAAATGTTTAGCCACAGGTGTCCAAACATTATGGTGTAATCGACCTTGAAACAGGACTCAGTTTTATTTAACTTACGGTCCCATATGAGTCCAGAATAGAAGAAAAACACACCTTAAAGTGCGAAATACAGCGATCTGGTCAAGGATGTAAAGCATGTGTCAAAATCTAAAGTAATTGCCATTGATATGTGGGCAAGAGGATTCGTGGTGACATCAGCAAATGATCTATGTAAACAACTGGTCATAAAAAGACAAGCAAGAATATGCACACTCTTGTAAAATAAAAGATGGCCCCGTTATGCTGTGGAAGGACTTATGGTGTTAGTGTCCATAAATTCCCTGACATGTCTGCACAGTAGAGGGTTATATGGTTGTGATCATACCCTGCCTCCTTTCCTTCACTGGCTTCAGAAGTCTGGTTCATATATCATTCAATCATTCCTTTGCATGTCCCTTGCGGAACTTTGCCTCCCAAACAGCACTCCTGTAGGCCTCCCGGTTGTGAGCAAGATGGCCTGCTGCTGCTGCATCCATTTGCAGATCGTCAACGATGTCTTGCAGCCATCTTCGTTTTGGTCTTCCTCTTTTTCTTTTTCCCATTATGTATCCTTCCAATACGGTCTTCTCTAAACTATCATGACGTTTAATGTGTCCAAAATATTTAAGTTTTCTCTCTTTAATCCTCTTTACTAGCCAGCCTTCTTCAATATTAAGCTCTTGTAGTATAGATATATTTGTTCTTTTTTGTGTCCACGATATTTGGAGAACTCTTCTGTAGATTTACATTCAAAGGATATAGGATGATTAAATTTATCTGGAAATAAAAACTAGTAATTTGTGATGTGAGACTTTTACTGTGAAAACAGAGGTGAAGATGCCTGTCTGATGAGGCAAACAGCGACCCATAGCTAATATACTAGTGTCAGGGTTAGCGAACCATATCTGACCAAGATCCTGTCCCACCTCTCCATGGTACCCCTAGTAAAAGGCTTAGCCTGGTTAACAGTGCAGGAATTACCATAGTCCCCATGGTGGCAGAGTCTGTTAAAGAAGGATTGCACATCTCCTGCTTTTTAGCTGTATCCTGGGACTGAAAAAAATAGGTGCCATAACGCGCTCCCACACTGATACATTGCTGTGCCTCAACACCTCTACAACATTGGCTGTGAAGAATAAAAGTTTGCAGTTACAGGGAGATCACATAAACAAATAAACAAACAAACTACTGTGAAAACCAGAATCGCAGAAAGGTCATCATTATTACAACTTGTATAACCAGGGTCAGATTAACATATTAAACACACCAAGCACTTGGTGAGGACACCAGGAGAGGAGGAAGAGAAGCACATTTTGAATGGCCTAAACTTTAGTAATTTTTTTGTAAAAACAATATTCTTATACAGTCTTTGAATTTATCCTTATGTATTATGTTCTGTTAGTGTTAACTTTATATATCTTTAAAAGTATATTCTGTTTCTGTTAGAACACATTTAACAAAGAAATGCATAGTTTGTTCCACATTCAAAGGAACGCTTTGAAGTTTTCTTGTTCAGAAAGTTTGATAAAGTAAATATTTGTACTTTCTGTCAAAACAGACTGATGATTCACTTGCTGTTGATGAAATGTCATATGCCCCCATCATACTACATTAATGTGTTATTAAACATTTCTCATTAATGAAGTTGGAACTGGATATGGAGTGATTTGTAACAGAAGCATGTTTTTCAAGGGAAATTAGAAGTGGAGGAGACTAATTACTGTTATGATGAAAGGAATAGAATTTTTCAAAACTTTTGTGTGGTGAAGGACAGAGGAAGTGGCCGAGGAGAAGAGGTATGGGGTCTGGCGAAGAACCAGTGTTAGGCTGTGCTTAAAGCATCAGTTGACTTTAAAACAGGCCCTGTGTATATTCCTATTACTGGCAGTTTTCATTTGCAAGACACATTACAGATCTAGCTATCTGTACCAATGCTATGTACATCTAAGATGAAATTTTGTGTCACATTGTTTTTAAGTTTTGATATGACATCATGATATGTTTATTATGACATCACCTTCTGAGTGACATCAGGACCCCTCCCCCCCAATTTCCTGTTCAACCATAAAAGTATGAAAGAGCAGCACAGAACACAAGGGCTTACGTATCTTGAAATGTCCTGTTGATCAAATTTTTTCTTTTAATGAGAAACACAGTTATAATTTGTTTTTGTTATACTTGATTAACTGTTTATTAAATAGACACTCCAGTGTACAAATTATGTTTAATTTAGATATTCCTGTGCACAAATGTACACACAAGTACACATAAATGAAGTTTCACTTGCCAGACTGCTGCTAGTCATATAGACCACACAGGACTTGATTATGTACAAATCTTTTATGTGAATAAAGCCAGTGTTCCCAGTGCTAATGTAAATGATTGGGCTGCTACTTAGTTCAATGAACTTGAAATGTTGGAATATTTTCTTATACTTCTAATACTTGAGAGTTGACTTTGTGAATTATTTTAAAGTACATTCCAAAAATAATGTGATAACCTGTTCATTTGTATAATAAATAACATGAATGCATGCTTTGGTTTTCCGTCACTGTTTTATTTATAATTAATGAAAGAGACAACAAAAAATATGAAAGACACTTTTAAAAATATGGAAATAAAAGTAATAACTGAAAATGCATAAAATTTACATGGATGGAGCCCTGCCTATAACACAGAACTTGAGAGGCTGGAGTCACTCATCAAACAGAATAGTCCAGATGTAATATCAGCTTATTGGTTTTTTTTTTCTTTTTTTAACTCAAGGAGGCATTAGTCACAGAGATCATTTGGCTGATTTGAAATTAATTAAATCAGGATGTGTGTCTTGTGAACTTTATCAAAGAAAAAATACTGAATCCGCACTTATGTACTCAACTCCTACAAAGACATGAAATCAGAACCCTGTGAACTTTATCAAAGAAAAAATACTGAATCCGCACTTATGTACTCAACTCCTACAAAGACATGAAATCAGAACCCTGTGAACTTTATCAAAGAAAAAATACTGAATCCGCACTTATGTACTCAACTCCTACAAAGACATGAAATCAGAACCCTTACTGTGAATTCTGCATGCTGGAAAATATCTGAAATGTTTGTTATAAATGAAGAATGAGTTTAGATCATTTTGGAAACAAAAAGAGAACCTGTTTTACCATAAACTGAGTGAGAACGACTAGTATGGATATGTGAAATATTTGACTAATGTCTTTTTTCCAACTCAATGTTCTCAGTGCCGGTCTTTCAAAGTCACAGAGACAGTATTTCCACTGGCGGAGATCTAAACTATAGTCAAACTAATGCCCAGAAAAAAAAAGAAAGGCTTCAGTTGTGGATTGAAAGAGTGAATTAATGTAATCTCAAAAAGCTTCCATTTGTACAAAGTTTTAAAATGGGAAATGAAATGTATGGGATTTGTCCTGGAACATTTTGCAAATCTGCTAGGAAAGACTGATATATATATTTCCCATCACTGTCTACATCAAAATTCAGCTGGATTAAAGATCCTTTATTCAACATACAGAGTCAACAGTAAAGAGGAAGAGAAAATGACCCCTTTTCAAGTGATTACAGTGTTGCACCCATAAAAAGAAAAAAAAAGTGCTATGCCACTAGACTATTATTTTTTTCTCCTTTTGGATAAACAGCCAGAAACAGTAGCCATGCATTGCCTCAAGAACTTTATCTTATGAAGTTCCCCATGACATGCTGTTGTTAAAATAGATTTTCAGCTCTGACACAAGAAGGAGTAGGGCATATTTCTATTGATGAGAAGATTAGAGTTTGTCTCAAATGACTCTTTTATGAGTCAGATTACCCATAGAAACATTTAAAATTAATTATTTGGTGAATTAATCATATTTTTATGACACTGCATTCTTTCATACTTCACTGAGATCTCAAGATCATATTATAAAATAGCCATGCTCTAATAAAGCTCTGATTTTGTTTATTTTTAAAAGGTATTTCTGTTTTAAAAATAATTGGGGTCATGTGAACAAAATTTTAATTCCAAAAGTTGGGCCCAATTTAGGATCACTGCACTAACTTGTGAAGTGTAAACAGAAAGTTCATTTAGTTGTTGGTACAGTGGAATAACTTGTGAAAGTTAAGCAGAAAGTTCATTTAACTGATGGCATTACATGGCTGAACGTATATGCGGTTAATGCTTGAAAAAACTAATGCTGATTTAT
The DNA here is from genome assembly GCA_009760885.1 of Achatina immaculata. Classification (NCBI taxonomy): domain Eukaryota; kingdom Metazoa; phylum Mollusca; class Gastropoda; order Stylommatophora; family Achatinidae; genus Lissachatina; species Lissachatina immaculata. Next base: position 90,204,087 of record CM019691.1, on the reverse strand, counting down.
GATGCAGAACTATACAACACATTCATTATAAACTTTTTTTGGTTTTCTTTTATTCTAAAACTGAAAAATGCAACAGTCCAGTGAATAAAAACAAAATTTCAGTCAAGCGTATCACATGTGAGTACAAAGAATATTCATGAACATGTTACCAGCAATAGCACATGGTGTATGATAATGACTGCATTGTAAGAAATTGTCAAATGGTCTTCTTTTTTGTCAGTATGGTAGAAAGAAGTATTTTTAAACCGTTAATTATAAATTTTTAATAAAACCAAATAATTCAAGCCTAAATATAGTATCTACTAAACTTGATTGCTATTCTCGTCTCACCATCTGCTAACAGTATCACTATTATAACACAGACTGCTTGGATGTTAGGAAATGTAAATTAAAAAAAATCGTTCATAATTCTTTTGTGTTGCTTCAAGATTAATGATGACGACCGACATATGTTTTACAAACGAAACTAAAACACAAAACAACAAAGAGTGGAAGTTTACAATTTAATTAAAAAAGAGAGAGAGAGAGAGAGAGAGAGTGAGTGAGTGAGTGAGGGAGGGAGGGAGAGAGAGGGGGAACATAAATTACTAAATCATGGTGTTAAAAAAATATGAGACGAATTAGATCAAGAACACTGATTTGGAACAAGATAGATCAAAAAGTTTATGAAAAGAAAGAATAACCTGATTTTGTGTAAAAAAAAAAAAAAATTTAAGTGGGAGCGTGTATTATTTAGAGAACGAGTAAATAAAACCATGTTTGAAGGAACACATTAAGGAAACAGAATTGATAGCACGAACTGATTAGAAAAAAATAAAAGGCGGGGGGGGGGGGGGAAGAAGAACACTTCAAATAAGTGATGGAATGTGTTCACACTAATCACACTTGGAAGACAACGAGTTTCAGTTTTTTGTGTTGTTTCTGTTGAGCTTCTGTTCACCATTGAATATGCCATATGGCCTCAAGTGGTAGGTGTAGAAATGCAACATCCGCATAGCCTGTGGGTCGACCCAATGGAAACTGATCATGTAGTCGCTCAGATGTTCTTCGCCCTGAGGGGGGAAAGGTGACAGAATTCAAAGTCAACTTACTGTTACTTCACAAAACCATTGTGCTGTGTTGTATGTAACCTTACATTATCTCAAGTTCAAATACGGGACATTCAATCAAGCGAAGGTGTGGAGGATAGGGGAAGAGAGAAAGAGGGGATTGGGGGTTACATTTATTTTAAACGAAAATGTTAATATAGGTTAGGTTTATAACTTTACTTACAGATATGCCGATTAGGCCTACTTGTACTTTTCTACGGCGTGAATTTTCTTCAAAATAGCAACATTTCCATTTTTAAAAATTGAAGATATATCCGAATATGCGGCTATCGGACATGAAAATAAGGAATAACGTGTTCTAAAATAGAGGACATTTAGGCCTCCCGACCGAATTAATACAACTTCAAGCACAAAGCCTTAAAATACCAGACTGCTCCATATAATACGAAATGGTTGGTTACATTTTGTGATGGCAACCGCTATAAAATTCATGTCTAACATTAGTGACAGTGGAATCCAGGCATAAAGAGGTCAGCTAATGTTGAAAACATGATCAAGTTTGATGCGGAAACAATTGAAATGAGACGCAAAGCTCAGACTATCAACCGCGTGAAGGAGCTACATGTCTTTCTAAACTTTTTAAGATGGTAATTAAATGCACTCTGGAGAAGTCCCTAATTGTTCTGATCTCCTCTTTGAAAAAAAGAAGTTCTGAACTGATGCAAGCATTCCATAGCACCGGTGAAAATCTGTATAGCACAAGGCAATGGCAGCGTGGATGGAACAGATTGAGTTCAATCTAAGAAGCTATTCTCTGTTGTTTCAGCTACTCTCAGTTTAAAAAGCCATGTCTGTAACACGTGGTACTCTTAAGCTGTCACTCATCTAATGACCTATCATGCTCTGCATTCAGCGCAGAGAAGTAGAAGAAGAAGAAGAAGAAGAAGATGATGATGACGATGACGAAGACGACGACGACGATGAGGACGACGACGAATTGGTGTCTGGAGCTGTGAAATAAAGTGATTTTTAAAAAAAATACCGTGTCCTATCAAGTCTATCTTCAGGTAAAAATGTAAAGGTAAAGGTAATCCTGTCATGCCTTAGAAGCACATAGGGATATGGTAAGACATTAATACCAATCATTAATTTTGAAGCAGCGACCGTGTCAGAAATCTGTACTGGAATGCAAATGAAGAATATATATGTTGTTGTTCGTCCGTCTTCTTCGATGATGATCACAGCTTCATCTTGGTCTAAATAGGGTGAGGTGTAAGGTGTGTCCGTGCGTGACCAACTAGCCTTATAAGATCTTTAAAAGTTTTGCCATACACGGAACATACATGTCCAGATTGAAGATGAATACTGTGAATAGCGCTTTATTTAGTTTATAGTTTATATCATATATATATATATATATATATATGTATATATATGAGTATATTATAGATATGCTAAAGCCATTTGTAAGTTCTGAGATAAGAGTTGACAATAGAAAAGACTAAGTGAATTGTTGACAGAGTTATTCAAGACTGTTGCAATTTAATCTTTTATTATTTATAAATCTTTTTTTTTAATGGTATCAGAGTGTTTTATAAACACATTGATGATGTTATTTCTGAAAAAAAAACATTGGTAGTCTGGCTTTCCCAGTATTCTGATCATACTTAGGAAAATGGGTCGCCTCTCTTTCACTTGCAATTCCAGGCTTCTCCATTTGCTCTGCCATGAAGAGGAAATAAGGGTCAGATTTACAGTATTTGCAGATTATTTTTTAAAGTTGTATCTGTTCTTGCAAAAAACAGTGAACAGCTTTTACAGGATGAATGACGAAATATCCAAGGACTATAAGTTTTACAACAGACAAACTGTCAAGAAATGAGATGCTTGCCTTTGACCACCCGCCTCACCTTTTTAGCACCGTAGAAATCATACTGGTAATACCAATCAGTGTAGTTGCCCGTTATGAGACGCTCTGGACTCCAACAGTGAAATCGACTTCGCCCAAGAGAGTCTCTGCTGTCGCCTACTCGGACGCCTAAACTCTCCAGGCAAAGCCCCATCTCTGCATCTTCATAATCACCATTATCGTGACAACTGGAAGAGTTTTTCGCTCTCTCACCAAATCTCCGCAGCGCCTCTTTACTCAGAACGTATCCGGCTCCACCACTAGAATAAGAAGAAAATGTATCTTTTTACCCTAACTTCAACCAGTTTTAACAAAACAATGAAAGCTCATGAAAGTTAGCTGAAATGTTCAAGGCATAGCAATGTAATACTTTTCTGAAATTAAAATAAATGTCGAAAATTATCGTATTTCCTACCATAAAAGACGCACCCCGCCACCGCCACCCCCTTCCAAAAATTACCCTGCGTCCTATACCCCGATTTTTTTTTTTATAACTTTATTTTCGTTCAACAATCAACAATTTCATATACAACTGAAATGATGTGAAGTGGGGGTGATTGCCCGTGGAGTGAAATAATGAGATGCTGGGCTTTTACAAACCATGAGGTGATAGTGTGGAGTATGATAAAGTTAATACTTTGTACATAAAATGTGAAAACAAAAGTGTACAGTAAAAGTATGACACACTCACACCCCCACTCTCTCTCTCCCTCTCTCTCTCTCTCTCTCTCTCTCTCTCTCACACACACAGTCTTGCTATAGCGTCAGGGCTTTGTTTTGTACCGTGGGTAGAAGTGATAAAAAAAGGCGTCGTGGGCTTGTTTTTATCTCTGTTGTCATGTCGCTGTCTGCGCTGTGCCTTGTTTATCTTCAAACTTGGCTGACATGTTATCTTAAACCCCCTCGAGGGTAGAGATGTCTGCTGGTCAGTCTGTCGCGTCGAAAGTTAATCCTGTCTGGCAGTCATTGTCTGGTCAGGTTGTTGCTTCAAGGCTAATCCCGTCTAATAACATTTGTTGAAGAGACAGGTGTAACATTGTAAAAATATACATAAGAATCTCACAAGGAGTGTAAGGTTGTTCCAGTAACAATGGGTTGATAAGAACGGAATCGACAATTTCATATTCCACTGAAATGGTGTGAAATGGGGATGATTGCCCGTGGGGTGAAATAATGAGATGGTGGGCTTTTACAAACCATGAGGTGATAGCGTGGAGTATGATAAAGTTAATACTTTATACATAAAATGTGAAAACAAAAGTGTACAGTAAAAGTATGACACACTCACACACCCACTCTCTCTCTCTCTCTCTCTCTCTCTCTCTCTCTCTCTCTCACAGTCTTGCTATAGCGTCAGGGCTTTGTTTTGTACCGTGGGTAGAAGTGATAAAAAAAGGCGTCGTGGGCTTGTTTTTATCGCTATTGTCGTGTCGCTGTCTGCGCTGTGCCTTGCTTATCTTCAAACTTGGCTGACATGTTATCTTAAACCCCCTCGAGGGTAGAGATGTCTGCTCGTCAGTCTGTCGCGTCAAAGGTTAATCCTGTCTGGCGGTCATTGTCTGGTCAGTTTGTTGGTTCTAGGCTAATCCCGTCTAATAACATTTTTTGAAGAAACAGGTGTGACATTGTAAAAATATACATAGGAAATTCACAAGGAGTGTAAGGTTGTTCCAGTATCAATGGAGCAGTGAATATTTTGGATATAAATCAGTATTATTCATACGAGCATTTGCGATTCACTCTCTCTCCCTCCTTCCTCTCTCTCTCTCTCTCTCTTATGCGCTGGCTACTGTCAAAGTTTTATTTCATGCCAGTTTACAGCAAGTCATGATTTTCATTTCCCTTTGTCGAAACAGATCCTTGAAAATGTCCTATGCCCCGATAGTTAGGTTTAATCTGGCGCTGGGGTAAAGGTTAGCAGCACTAGATAAATACCAAAACACACTAGTCTCCTGATGGTCCCAGAGTGCAGCATATTATATTATTATAAAGGATTAAATAATGATTACAAAACCCGAAAAAAATAAATAAAAAAATAGTCAGCAGCACCTCGTTCTATACCCTTTATTTGTTATCAAACACTCGGTGACGTACGGTATTTTCGGGCCGTAACATTTGGTTCTTTACATTTGAATATGGTTGAAACATTTGTAACAGAATATGTGATGTACAGGATGTGCAACTCTATACATGTTAACTAGGTAACGCCCCTGAGTCATACTAGGTGATGACCCTTGAGTCATACTAGGTGATGGCCCTTGAGTCATACTAGGTGATGGCCCTTGAGTCATACTAGGTGATGGCCCTTGAGTCATACTAGGTAATGGCCCTTGAGCTAAGTCCTCGGACATTACGTTTCACACAACAAAATTGGGAAGGTCTGAGTGAGGATTTCGAAAGTGGGAGGCTGGATTCCGAGAGTCTGTGAGTTATGTCAAGAGAGCAGAGTCTGAGTTTTTGCACTGTGAAGATTTACTCTTGTACTACAAGTTATACCTGTCGTCAAAATGAAAGGAAATGGATCGCCATTATTTAGTTTTCATGTTCTTTGGTGGTTCCACTTGTTGCTGTTAGATTTAACCACCAGGAAATGTTGTTTCCGTATCGTCCTGAACAGTTTGACATGTATCTTGATGTTATTCATCACCACTTCATCATCATCCTGAGCCTTTTAATACATGTAAGTGATGTTGTTCGACAGCTGGCCTTGGTAAATCACTTTATGTTCTGATTACACAACGCATTGTGGCATGTCCTAGCTGTGTTACCTGACAAGAGATTGTATTCAGGACTTGTGTTGTCATTGTGGTCATCCATTGTGTTATGTTGGAAATATATCATCACTATCATCCCTTAGACAGAGAAGTGGAACACTTGCTTCGATCGAGGCCGTGATACTGCCTCAGATGACGTCATCATTATTGTTATTATCTGTCATAACACTAAGTTTTAAGAGTAGACAGCCACACATCAGGTGAATACTACAACAAGCAGCCTGCATAAAATCTGTAAAATTATTACGGCATCTTCATGCTGTAAATACGAAAAGGGCATTGTTATTTTTGTAAATCGAGCCGGACTTTCTTACAAGGAGGCCAAAAGGGTAAGTTTATATATTTTTCATTCATTTGTCGTGTTTTTATCTTTTGTGTTGTATGTCATCTTTGAAAAAGACTTCCGCCGAAATATTGCATTGTTGTGCGCCCTTGTATGTACTCATCTTACTTTCTGCCATTCTTGTTTCTGACCACTTTCCTCATTCTTTCTATCTTTTATGTAAAACTGCACCGTACACCCATCTATTTTCATTATTTTTGTAATGACGTCTTTATACGCGCCAGAAATGGCGTCAGTGTCAACCTCGCAAGTACAGGCACATTAACTTTCTGCAGTAATGTTAATAAATCTTCACTAAATGGTTAAGATGCCTAGCTTCTTCTTCATCTTCTTCGTTCGATTCTACTATCAAGAAGCCCCGTGATCCTACTGAATTTACTCCTGAGAGGACCACAAGAGATCACCGAGAGGATCACAAAAGGTTCAGAGTATCGCAGGGCTTAGGACTGTGTTCTTGGTGGGTCACAGAAGTGGTATTGCGTGACAATGTTGTTTTCGTTGCACCAGTTTAATCTAGAGTTGGACTTTCTCACCGGAAAACCTCGACATGTATTGGATATCAGCATATCCCCGCAGGGTGAGAGGTGATTGCCCATCCAGTCCAGCGTTGGACTTTCTCACCGGAAAACCTCAGCATGATTAGGATATGCATATATCCCCGTCGAGTGAGAGGTGGTTGCCTATCTACACTGTACTGGTCCAGTGTCTCCGACTTCAGCATTTGTGGTCGTGGCCGCTACCCTTCCTTGTTGTGACCAGGATGGAGCTTTTAGCCCAGGAGGACGAATCCTCGCCACTAGTAAGTTTCACCTCTGGGTTAAGCCAGTTTAGGCGTATTATCCCATTATGGGCGTATTTAGGACGTGACCAACCTCTAGAGCGGAGGTACCGTGACATGATTAGTCATCAAGTTTCACCCTGGGCTAAACCGGTTTAGGTATATTTAACCAGTATGGGTGTATATCGGACGTGGCCGGCCTCTAGAACAGAGGTGCCGTGGTATGAGTAGCTCTCGCCGCGAGACTACTGGTCATACCGATTAAACTTAACTTTATCCTTTCCACCACCTTTTCAACAGTGGCGCCGCACGGCAACCCTAATCGCATTTTCGCATTTCTTTCACTGGCCGGGAGGAGTTTCATCTCACGCACGGCAGCCGAATAATCTCGCCAGCAGTGAGATACCCAGCTAAATTATACCCTAGTTCTTTCATTAAAAAAAATTGTAAATGTGTTAAGATAAAATTGTGTTATGCTGAAGTCATAGCCATAATTTGTGTCAAGAAAGGGGCATTAGCTGATAACGTTCACCATGAAACAATTAGGAGCATACGAAACCTGAAATGTGAAAGGAGTAAAATCCCCCAGTCAACAGTTTTGTTTATCTTTTTCAAGTTATTAGTTATAAGTGCGGGTATACCATTATTTGTAAGGTTAGTTGCATGGTTTGATTAAGAAGTACAGTAAGAGAATATTCAGTAACATACAAGCTTGGTCCAAAATCCTATTTGGAGGTGGGGTGTGTGGGCGCTATGAAGTTCACGAAAAATGTGGTGTGGTGTAATGTGGTGTGGTGTAATGTGGTGTGGTGTGGTGTAGTATGGTGTGGTATGGTGAGGTGTTATGTGGTGTGGTTTAATGTGATGTGGTGTAGTGTAATGTGGTATGGTGTGGTGTGGTGTGGTATGGTGAGGTGTTATGTGGTGTGGTTTAATGTGATGTGGTGTAGTGTAATGTGGTATGGTGTGGTGTGGTGTAATGTGGTATGGTATGGTGTGGCGTGGTGTAGTGTGTGTGTTTTTGTTTTTTTCCTTGTCAAATTTAAAATGCGTCTTATATGCCGTTGCGACTTATATAGCTAGATAAAGGGTAACTAGGCAAGTCTGTTTATTACATAACATAGTATGACAATTCACTGCCTTCTCAAACATATTCTAGGAACAATTCAGTCTCTAACGTATTTTTTACTTCGTCTGTGTTTATCTTTAGACAGAAATTTTGATCATCATCATCCTGTGCCCTGTCCACATGTAAGATAGGCTGCCCTGTCCTTTGTTTTCCAGATTTGAGTCCAGTCCAGTATGATAGTATCTTATCTTATATCTTATATCCTTCCCGTGCCGTTAGACGTCACATAGGGCTCGCAAAGTAGTTCGCCAATTTTTCCTGTGGTGGTTCTAAGGACTGTTATTGCCGGAGGTGGGGTGGGAATTTGCTCTCCCCAACGGCGTGCGTCTCAAACAGCCTCTGGCAGTCATGTCCATCTCCTGGCCTTCCTGTGGCAGAACTGTTTAAACTAACAGGAGAAGGGGCGAAGGCGAATATCTGGCGCCTGAAAACGAGACACTTAGGGTAGATGAGTGGCACATTTGGTAGCTTTCGGGGACCACACGGGGGACCACGGGACTTAATGAGGACCACAGGCGTAAATTCAGTAGGATCACAGCGTAGTCTTGGTGGTAGAAGCGAACGAAGAAGAAGAAGAAAAGAAGAAGAAGACTCCTATGGTCCCCGAAAGGACCACAAGAGATCACCGAGAGGACCACAAGAGGTTCAGAGTATCGCTGTGCTTGGGCCTGTATTCTTGGTGGGTCACAAAAGCGGGATTGCGTGACACTGTGGTTTTCGTTACACCAGTTTAATCTAGAGTTGAACTTTCTCACCGGAAAATCTCGACGTGTTTGGATATGAGTATATCCCCGTCGGGTGGGAGGTTGTTGGCCATCCAGTCCAGCTTTGGACTTTTTTACTGAAAAACCTCAGCGTGATTAGGATATGCATATATCCCCGTCGGGTGAGAGGTGATTGCCTATCTAGACTGCACTGGTCCAATGTCTCCAACTTCAGCATTTTGTGGTCGTGGCCGCTACCCTTCCTAGTTGTGACCAGGACGAATCCTCGTAACTAGAAGATTTCACCCCTGGGTTGAGCCGGTTTATGCGTATTATCCCAGTATGGGCGTATTTAGGACGTGACCGACCTCTGAGCGGAGGTACCATGACATGAGTAGTCATCAAGTTTCACCCCTGGGTTTAAGCCGGTTTAGGCATATTTCACCAGTATGGGTGTATATCGGACGTGGCCGGCTTCTAGAGCACGGGTGCCGTGGTATGAGTAGATCTCGTCGCGAGACTACTGGTCATACCGATTAAACTTAACTTTATCATTTCCACCACTTTTTCAACAGCGGCGCCGCACGGCAATCCTAATCGCATTTTCGCATTTCTTTCATTGGTTGGAGGACTTTCATCCCACGCGCGGCAGCCGAATAATCTCGCCAGCAGTGAGATGCTTAGCTAAATTATACCCTAGTTCTTTCATTAAAAAAAAATTGTAAATGTGTTAAAATAAAATAGTGTTATGCTGAAATAATAGCCATAATTTGTGTCAAGAAAGGGGCATTAGCTGATAACGTTCACCATGAAACAAGTAGGAGCATACGAAAACTGAAATGTGAAAGGAGTAAAATCCCCCAATCAGCAATTTTGTTTACCTTTTTTAAGTTCTTAGTTATAAGTGCGGATATATCACTATTTGTAAGGTTAGTTGCATGGTTTGATTAAGAAGTACAGTAAGAGAATATTCAGTAACATACAAACTTGGTCCAAAATCCTATTTTAGAGGTGAGGTGTGTGGCCGCTATGAAGTTCATGGAAAATGTGGTGTGATGTGTGCGTTTTGTTTTTTTCGCTGTCAAATTAAAAATGCATCTTATATGCTGTTGCGACTTATATAGCTGGAAACAGGGTAACTAGGCATGTCTGCTTATTGCATAACATAGTATGACAATTCACTGCCTTCTCAAACATATTCTAGGAACAATTCAGTCTCTAACGTATTTATTTTAACTTCGTTTGTGTTTATCTTTAGACCGGAATTCTGATCATCATCATCCTGTGCCCTGTCTACAGTTAAGATAGGCTGCCCTGCCTTTGTTTTCCAGATTTGAGTCCTGTCCAGTATGATAGTTTATTGATTTCTTTTTAATGTAGAAGTTTGGTAACTCATATTGTTATTTAAAAGTTGGGTTTTAACAGTTATATCCCTTAGATGTCTGAACTAATAGTTACAATTTCATTCCCTCTTCTAGTGCTGGCCATGGAGTTCTCGCAAGTAGAGACTGGTCAGAGGATCAGTTAGGAAGAGAGAGATTTTTTGGGGTCAGTCTTGGTTTGGTGTTTGTTAGGGAGAGTTTTAGTATTGTGTTGGTTAGAGGCAGCTTAGAGTAGAACGTAGCTTAGAGTAGGGACTTAGTCTGTGTTTTAGTTGTCGTCAGTAAGTAGTTTGTAGTATAGGACAGTAAGTCTAGAATGTGGTAGGATTCCGGTGGCGTCGAAGTCTCATGACGTCAGTAGACGCCGGAAATCACATTTTGTTGTCTTGTTGCAGTAACGTAATGTCGGGTTTGTCAATTTGCCTTTGTTCCAACTCATCGTCATCGCCATTATATCACCATTTGCACGAATAAAACTGCTGCTTGTGTTAGCCACTGAGTGAAAGCCGTTCCTGGGAGAGTGAGTCTATCAGCTAATAGCAAGTAGACACCACCAGACTCCAAGCTAGCACTAAACCGACATCTACAACGACGAAAGAGACGGACCTCGACTGTCTGGAAAGCAGTTTCGACTGTCTATCTTTGTAATACTAAATAGTACTATGAAGTCTTAGGTTTAGTGGAAGTAAAAGCTCAAGTTTTGAAGTTCAGAAGTGCTAGTGGAAACAGTAGGCCTACAAGGATTGGGCATATTAAGTAGCAAGCATAAATGGATAGTGTATAGTAGAATAGCGTATAACATTCTACTACTACACTTCTACTATGTTTAAACGGCTACCAAATACGACGTGCAAGATGGCGGACGTTTTTTTTTTTAACGCTCTCACCGGCATGCAGAAATCAGCGGAATTCCGCTTGATCTGTCACACATCATGTACCGGGAGTTGGGCATAAGGCTAACAACCTTATCCTGGGACCTATCTAGAGGCGACTCCAGATGGGAAAAAAAGATATCGTTACGGAAACTCGCAGAGAAACCCACCGAGCATCAGGGATGCCAACACCGAGGAGCTCATTCGTCGGTCCCAAACATGTGACAAAGATTGGATTCTAGAATGTGAGAACGATGGCAGCACCAACAAAAACTAGTCAGGTCATCAAAGAAATGGAGAGATACCATTTAGACATATTTGGCATCAGCGAAATGCGATGGCCAGAAGCATGTAAAAGATCGGCGGAAAATGGTAAGTAATAATACATTCAGGCAGAAATTATGGTAAAATTCGAAATGGGGTAGGTATTATTATGTCAAACGTAGCAGCAAAGAGCCTTGTAGAATGGGAACCAGTGAACAGTCGTATAATAAGAGCACGATACAACCTAAGACACGGAAGAATGACAATAATACAGTGTTATGCACCCACGAATGATGCAGATGATGATGTGAAAGACGACTTCTATCACCAACTACAACAAATCATCAACAAAGTCCCTAAACACGACACCCTAATTGCTATGGGGGACTTCAACGCTAAGGTAGGGAAAGATAATACCAACGTTGAAAAAGTGATGGGGAAAGAAGGAATTGACATGGTTAATCAGAACGGAGAAAGATTAATTGAAATATGTCTAACAGTGGGCATGGTCATTGGAGGCACAATATTCCCACACAAAGAGATACATAAAACAACGTGGATATCTGCAGATGATAGAATTAGAAACCAGATAGATCATTTTTGTAGTAGAAAGCAATACAGAACATCTCTCTTAGATGTAAGGGCTTATAGGGGTGCAGATGTCAACAGTGATCACAACCTGTGCATAGGGAAAATAAAACTAAAATTGAAAAGCCAACACAAGAAATCAGTACACAGAAAGATAAACAGCCACAGCCTGCAAGAAGAAAATACTAACATTAATTTCAATCAGGAATTTGCCAATCATTCCAAAATACCCAGTGAAGTAGAGGAGATAGGTATAGATGAATTATGGAATTCTTATAGCACTGCCATAATCACAGCAGCAAAAGCAAGCGCTGGCCTGAAAAAAACAAACAGAAAAGCATGGATATCAGATAAAACATGGAAGTATATACATGAAAGACGAGCAGTCAAATTAGACATGTTGAATGCAAAAACAGATCTTGGAAAAGATCTGGCGAAAGCAACATACAAAGAACTAGACAAGAAAGTAAACAGTTCAGCTAGAAGGGATAAAAGAGAATACATAGACAATATGGCAAAAGAGGCAGAAAAAGCAGCAAAAACAGGAGACAGCAAAACTTTATATAAAATACAAAAGAGGCTAACGGGTACTATTACATCTAAAGAAAGACCAATCCTTAGCAAAACTAGAACCCTATTAACATCAAATAAAGACCAAAAGCAAAGATGGGCTGAACACTTCCAAGAAATACTTAATCGACCACACCCAGAAGAATTGTTAAACCTTGAAACTGACTTACCAGCTCCACAACTAAATGTCAACCTAGAAGAAATTACATTGCATGAAACTGAAACAGCAGTGAATTTAATGGCTAACAACAAAGCTGCAGGTGAAGATGAAATAACAGCCGAGATGCTAAAAGCTATCAATAGTGACAACATGAGACAACTACAGAGAATGTTTAACAAGATTTAGAAAGAAGAAAAGGTCCCTTCTAAATGGAAAAAGGAATCATTGTTAAAATATCAAAAAAAGGCAACCTTAGTGACTGTAACAACTGGAGAGGAGTAACCTTAATATCAGTTGTGGCAAAAGTATTTTGCAAGGCCATTTTGAATAGACTTAAAGATATAATGGATACTGCAATGAGAGAAGAACAAGCAGGATTTCGAAAAGGTAGAAGCTGTCTCGACCAGATCTTTACTCTCAGAATAATACTTGAAGAACATATTGAAAAGCAGAAACCATTAATACTGAACTTCATATACTTCAAAAAGGCATTTGATAGCATACACAGAGATTCATTATGGAAAATTTTAAGTCTATATGGAATACCATCTAAAATTGTCAACATCATTAAGGACTTCTACAATGGATATGTTTGTGCAGTCAAGACAGAAGAAGGGATGAGTAAATGGTTCCAGATTGAAACAGGTGTGAAACAAGGATGTATACTGTCTCCTTTACTTTTTGGGATTACAATAGACTTCATAATGAAAAAATGCTGCACAGGTAACACAGGTATTGACTGGTACATGGGACCCAACTAGAAGATCTTGATTTTGCTGATGACATAACTCTTATCAGTAATAATGTGAATTCCATGCAAGAAAAAACAGATAGCCTGTCTTCACTGGCTAGTAAAATAGGACTTGAAATTAACAAGGACAAAAGAAAAATAATGAAAATTACCATCAATCAAAATGGAAAAATATACATAGAAGGGACAGATATTGAAGAAGTCAATCAATTTGCATATCTTGGTAGCTACATAGACCAGGATGGTGACACTGGAAAGGAAGTTAGGATCAGAACTGCAAAAGCAGCATCGATCTTCAAGAACCTTGAGAACATATGGAATTCAAAAGTTACAAGCACAAAAACCAAGTTATGACTATTCAATTCAAATGTAATTTCTACCCTCATTTATTCATGTGAAAGCTGGAAAACAACTAAAGAAATAGACAAGAAATTAGACTCTTTTGAAGACAAATGCATAAGGAAAATACTCGGCATCAAGTGGAATGAATTCAAGAACAATGTAGAGATAAGACAGATGACTGAACAACGACCAGTCTCATGGGTGATCAGGAAAAGGAGATGGACATATGTTTGTCACTTGATGAGAAGAAATGATCAGAGAATTCCAAAACAAGTTAACAAGTAGAACACAACAGGCCAAAGAAAAAGAGGCAGACCGCGTGAAACTCTGAAGAGGACATTGTTAAGAAAGGCCAAATTAACAGGCATAAAATACTTTGATGGGGTTGAAAGACTCGCCGAAGACAGGAGAAATTGGCGAACTACTTTGCGAGCCCTATGTTACGTTTAACGCCATGGGAAGGATATAAGATATAAGATAAGAAATACGACTTTACCAGCCCATTCCATTTTTTAATGTTGTCCACCAGTTTATATCTTCATCCTCTTGCTCTTTTTCTTTCTACCTTCCCCTCTAGTATGGTTTTCATACTTAATGTGACTGAAATATTTTAGCTTTCTGCGTATTGGGTCCTTTTGATAAAAACAATTCGAGTTTTACTTTACTGCCTTTCGACTTATCTGAAGCAGGCTACTGCTTGATCATGGGAGTTTTCTTTGATTGTCAAAAACGATTTTCAGCAAGTATTCAGCCGATGCTTTCATTAACGCCATCAAGAGGCCAGAGGTTAGTAGTTTAAAATCTAAACATACTGTTTTAAAGTCAGTTACAAACCTGTGATAGCCTTGTTTAACAATTGGTTTGAAATGATGTCCAAAGTGCACTGGATCGCTTGCATTTTGTCCTGGAATTAAATGTGAATGCAACATGTAGAGCAGGTGAAAGGTAAAGGCCATCTTGCTATAAAGACATTTAGGGGATGTTATTAGTGCAGGTGTTATCATTGACTTGTCGGCACGCTCGAGAGTGCTGTGGTCAGCTTGGTCACCTTTACTCTCCCAGGAGGAGCTGGGTGCCCATTTCTATAGCTTCTCCAGCCAGATTCGAACCGCCGACCTTCGCTATGATATTCCAGGGTATTAATTACTGAGGTACACAGGCTAACGTAGAGTAAACCAGAAGCTTGTATTACTGCAGCCAGAAAAACTGATCCATAACTAGCAATATTTCAACACACAAAATCTTCTTCAAATACTTGTCCTATATAAAGACATCCTATTTTAACAAAACCAGAGAAGGAGAATTAAAATAAAGGGGATTAGCGTGTAAGAGAAGAAAACTAGAAACTTATTTACATTTAATACCTGAGAGAAAGTAGTGCAGGTTCTCCGCTATGATGTACGTATCGTCGTCAGCCTGAAACGAGGAAATATTTTCAGAAAAAGTAAATAGATAATTAATGAACAGCCCAGTAAAATGTGATTACAAATATATATATATATATATATATATATGGGTGTCTGAGTGGCGAAGTGGTTAGTGCACTGTTCTCTCATGGCGAAGGTCGGGGGTTCGTTTCCAGTCAGAGGCACCCCAGTCACACAGCTGTAGAAATGGGTACCCGACTTCTTCTGGAGTTGGGGAAGGAAAGGCGGCCAGGCGTGATACTGACCATATCACCCTCTAGTGTGCTGACAGATCAAGGAAAATATGGGCACTAACACCATGTCCCTATGTGCCTCTAAGGCATGACAGGCTTACCTTTACCTATATATATATATATATATATATATATATATATATATATCAGAATCTTAAGTGCCCAGGACACATTTTTGTGGTAACACAAATTATATCTCATGGATGCCCTTACAAGTACCGTTTCGAAACAGTTTTATATGACATTTTAAGTCCTTTTTAAGGCCTTCAAGTCCTTTTTAAGTATAGCAATATAAATAAAGAAATAGGACGCAAATGCAGAGAAGAAAAAAAGTGTGGTTAAATGAACAGTGCAGACAGATAGAGGACTCTCATAATAAAGACAGCAAAAACATGCACAAACGAATTAGTGAACTCACAGGCAGGAAAACAAAATATACCACAGGGTGCCTGAAATCAAAAACAAAATATACCACAGGGTGCCTGAAATCAAAAACAAAATATACCACAGGATGCTGAAATCAAAAGAAGGTAAAATGTTAATGGGAAAAGAAGACATTGTGGACAGGTGGACAGAGTATATCGGTGAGCTGTTTGGAGGAGAAAGACCAGGATTAACACCAGATACTGAAAACTGTGATGGACCACCAATACTTGAAGATGAAATCATAGATGCCATCAAACACATGAAGAAAGGAAAAGCGACTGAGCCTGATAATATAACAATAGAAGAAATAGAAGCACTAGAGGAGATAGGAATAAAAATAATAACCAAGTTACTGAATGACATTTACAACAGTGGTTATATTCCCAGTGACCTGATTAAATCCACATTTATAGCACTACCAAAGAAACCAAGTGCAAAGGAATGTGATGACCGCAGGACTATCAGCCTCTCATGTCACATAACGAAGCTACTTCTGAGAATCATTATGAGAAGAACAAGGAAAAAGATAAAAATGGAAATAGCAGATGAACAGTTTGGATTTGTTGAAGGAAAGGGAACACACAATGCCATTTATGCTTTACGAACACTAACAGAAAGAGCTTTAGAAGTACAGAAAGATCTCTACTTATGCTTCATTGATTATACCAAGGCATTCGACAAGGTGAAACATAATGAAATTATTAAAATGCTTGAAGACCTCAATATAGACGGCAAAGACCTGAGGTTTGTAAAACATCTATACTGGCAGCAAGAAGCAGCAATTCAAGTTGAAAATAGAACTGGAAAATATCAACCTATAAAACAAGGGTGCGACAAGGATGTGTACTATCTCCAGACCTTTTTTCTCTGTACAGCGAGAATATTCTAAGAACGATCATCATAGAACCAAGCATAAAAATTGAAGGAAACAATATTAACAATCTTCGGTATGCTGACGACACAGTACTGATAGCTGAGAACCAACAAGACCTGCAAAATCTCTTGGATAAAGTCGCCAAAGAAAGTGAACGGAAAGGCCTTACTTTGAACATCAAAAATACAGAGACTATGGTTATATCTAAGAAATAGAATCCACCAGCATGCAGTATAAAATTAAACGGAACTATTCTAAAGCAGGTGCAGAAATTCAAATACCTTGGAGCAGTAATAACTTCAGTTGGGAAATGCAGAACAGAAATTAGGAACAGAATAGGCCAAGCAAAGACTGCATTTCAGAGAATGAGAAACATATTAACCAACACATCCTTATCAATGAATGTTAGAAAACGAGTCCTAAAATGCTATATTGAACCTATCTTATTATATGGAAGTGAATCATGGACAATAGGCAAGTTTGTACAAAAATCATTGGAAGCAGCAGAAATGTGGTTTATTAGAAGAATATTGCGAATCCCCTGGACAACAAAAATAACTAATGAAGAACGTATACTCTGGAGAAGCATAATAGCCAACGCCAGTCAGCACGGCACCTGATGATGATGATGAAGTCTTTTTCGCACTCTGCGTAGATGTTTGTTTCTTTCAGGTTAATCTTTGCTTATATAGGATGTGTAAAAAACGCAAGATGATATCACAGAATGGAATGACGGGAGAATCTATTTATTTATTTATTCCTAAGTGAAGCAGATTTCACTTTAACAGTCAATAGTTTCAGATATTTTGCGCACTTGCAATTGCAACCCCCTAAACTTTGGCCGTCTGTGGTTGAACTATAAACTCTTACCTTCATGAACCAGTCAAAATCGTTGAAATAGTGCTCATAAACGTATCTGAAAGCTTTCATTGTCTTGGCCGTGAGATGCTCTCGTCCTTCGGGCACTCCAAGGCCGATGGTAGGGAATTCAGCATTGTCTTCAGAACTACAGATGACCAGGGTAACAATATGAATCGGCAGAAAAATTGTATCACTTATCATTATCATTATTATTATTATTATACTTTATGCCGGACAGGGTTGGCGACCATATTTTTCCATCTTGTGCGATCTTTGGTGTTTCCGATCAGTTTCAATGGTTTTCTTTGGTCATGCCACTTGGTCAGTCCACTGAGATATTTTCTCTTGGCCTTTCTCTCTTCCTTTCTCCCTTGAATTTTCT
The DNA here is from genome assembly GCA_009760885.1 of Achatina immaculata. Classification (NCBI taxonomy): domain Eukaryota; kingdom Metazoa; phylum Mollusca; class Gastropoda; order Stylommatophora; family Achatinidae; genus Lissachatina; species Lissachatina immaculata. The sequence goes on along the minus strand of CM019691.1, from coordinate 90,186,269 downwards.
AGTCATTTTTTAAGTTCTCCAAATCCAGTCGTCTCATGAAATGTCCAGGAAACTTAAACTTTGTCTTTTTTCGTGTAATTTTAAATATTTTCAGCTGTTGTGAAACTTCTTTAAAGCCCTCTTAGTTTATTTTTCTGTCTGTCCAGGACTTGTTTTGCATCTTTCTCCAAAACCGCATCTATGTCGCTTCCAGTTTCTTTATCATCTGTTTGTTAATTGTCAAAGTTTCTTAGCCATAAAGTAACACTGTGATACTCTTTTCTCACTTTCAGGAACATTTTATTTGTTAATAAAAGTCATAAAAAAGCTACTTTTCCTTACCTGTTTGTGAATTGATTCATTTGCCCACTTGTGATCAGCTGGTATTGTTATTGTTGTTCTGAATTAATGGATTTATTTACTAGTATCATTAATAGTGTTTCCTGTTCACTTTTGTTGTTGTTGCCAGATTGGTTTGTCTGGTATATTTATAATTTGGTAATTTAAAAGCATCCTGTGCAAAATGGTAGCAAAATTATTCGATTTAACATTTTTATACTGTGGTACAGGTTGAATATAACTTATTCGAACTGCCTGGGACCAGAAGTGTTTCGGATTTCGGAATATATATTTATATCAGTCAGTCAGTCATTTACATGTCTCTTGCGGAACTTTAGTCTCCCTAGCAGCTCTTCTGTAGGTCTCTCGGTTGTAAGCAAGGATGTGGCACAAGTCTAAACACGATATTCGCTTGTTTCATACACGATAGTTTTACAGAAGAAAACTAGTCTGCTTTAAAGCCTATGATTGTCATTTATAGGTCAGGGAAGATCTTGTGGAAGACCACATCACGTGGGGAGCAATTCTGTATAAGGACCGTGAGTCATCTGGCCAGGATACAAGTAAAAGCGTTTCTGCTACTTTTATATAGAGCCCAATAAATAAATGAATGGTGTAATCTTCCAGTTGACTTATATTGCTTCTGCTTGTATGCTGCTGGTTGTCTATTGTGCTGTCTACAATACCACTGTGTAGACAGAAGACGACGAAACACTCCCTGTAATGATATAACTCTTTACAGGATACCCAGGACGATCACATACTGGCACACTGGATATATCTATCAAGACTGTATTAGCTTGGCACTCACATCCGATTTATTGCGTGAATGTGATGGTGATGGCTGACGGCGAAAATATATGAAAACGACTTCTCCAAAGTATGTATACTCAAACACAAATAATTCCGGGCTGCTATCTAGCCAAGTTACTAGAATAGCGCCATAAGAATTCAAGCAGGCTAACAACTATCACATACTATACACGACTGACTACATTTCTCGACCAGATCGGACTACACTACTTTTTAACCCAACAGTTAAAATCTCTCTCTCCTCTCACTTACTTTCCACGTGCAAAAACGACTTGAAAATCATGAAGTTTGACAGGAAAATAAGCATGGGCCTAACTCTACACAAAAGTTATATCATGGGTTAGATGCCCTTGATCAAATTCTATCATACAAGGAGCAAAGGTGAAGTCGATACAGCAATGAAACTAGACCTTGCAGTCAGACACCAGCCAGTGCACTGCTCTGGAGCTCGCAGTTTTCCCTATTGTAAAGGTAGGCATTGAGGGCATTGCACTAGCTGGAGAAGATTAAAAATCCCAAGGTGGTTGAGGGAGTGTTCTGTCAAAGTTCTGTCGGAGGCCCTACTTGCAACACAAACATCCTCTGTTGTTACAGCTGCCGATTATGCACATTCTAGATAAGTCAGCCACAAGAGGATTTAATTAAGTTGGGCAAGATGACGCAGGGCAAAAACTCACAACAGCTAACATCTGCGGGTTGGGAACCGTCTTCTTAGACTAAAAATTCAAACATACAAGCTTCACCTTTTGTTCCTCGCTTCCCCCTAAAATGATAAACCTAACGTCTCCACAGGATTATAAAATAGATTGTGATTTTCTGTACTACAGCACTGCATCCGGGTTAAATAATCAATGTCTAAAGCATACAGCTGCTACCAGCATATTTAATATGAAAAATATGTTGTTGTTTTTTTTTAAAGTTTTGAAGAATTAAAGGATTTAACAAGACTTCAGACTCATTTAACGTCTTCGGCGGCAGTTTATGAATTTCATTAATTTTATACCTGAAAAAGATGAGTTTGTTACATCGTTTTGCCCAGGTGTCTTTGACTGACTTTGCTCTGTCCTTCAGATTCGCGGGCGAGGTCTCGATGAAGATTAAAACACGAACTGTCTCCATCACCTGCTTAGCAACAAAATCATCATCTGAAATCATAATCACAGAGTAAAAGAAAGGAGAAATGTGCGTATAAGATACATTTGAAATTCATTTTTTAAAATGTTTCTAATTCCTTAGTTTGTTTTGAGGTAAACCATAGGGCAAAGGCACGAAGTTCTGGCCGATTAGAGGCTGAATTGTACTTTCGTTGACAGGTCAAACTGAGATTTTTATGAAGTTCGCTGGCTTATTTTAATGAAAATTCATCTTCACCATTGAAATGAAAAAAATCGCATTAGCGCATATCGATTGCTGTTGAACAAATATACTTGGATTATTATATTGATTAAGGAGGACAATGAGATACTCGCTTTGAATCTTTTGTATCGTGGTGGTACTCATAAATACCGATTTGTTTAAATCATAATATTTCATAAATGCAAGCATCAGTCCTTATGGTACTCAAAGGAATATGTACAATATCCTTAATTAAACAACCAGTGAAGGGCCAGAACTCTGAAACTTTTGCTCTTCATTGTGCCAAGTTTACTTTTTTTCTTTCCAGTCCAACAAAATTGGTCTTTTTTTCAGAGAACTTGAGTTGTTTTCCTCTTTGTACTTGTAAGTTTCATCTTTTAAAAAAAACTGAAAATGTTTATTAAAAAATTAATTATTTTCTTTTTATGTTCATTGCTCGCTAAAAACTACGTACCTTAAGTCATAAAATAATAATGGAAAAGATATAAAGAAAGTAATTCAAGATACAAAGAGTGCTCAGAAAAAGAACGGCATGAAAGACAGGTACGAGGTAAGCCGCTGATGGACAGCCACCAGTTTGGGCCTGTGGATGCAGTGAGTAGGTGAGCTATGTTAAACTCCAGCAGAGTTAAGTTCTGTAAATAGCCTATTTGTTCAGTGTAGATCATGATTCGCTGTGAACGGCTCTAGGATTACTGAATCAGTTTCTTTTGAAAAGCACCGACGGCGCGTTTTAAGTGCGCCAGTGTTAGTCGAGTAGCAGCACTTTCTAGATGAGATTAGTAGATGTGTCTTGGTTCCTGCTCTAGAAAGAATTCACATAACCGCACAGTGAATGTGGCTTACACTTCTTATATCTTATCTTATATCCTTCCCGTGCCGTTAAACGTCACATAGGGCTCGCAAAGTAGTTCGCCAATTTTTCCTGTCCTGGTCGGTTTACACTAAGTAACTGAATAAGTGTTTACAGAACAATGAGAAGCGGAAGCAAGCTAGCGCGCGAGAACACCATGCAACAAAGAGGCTGTCTAGTGTTTCATAATACCTGATCTCTACAGTATTATTTGCTTGGTTACTGTAACATAAAAAGCCTGGTCACGAACGCTGAGGAACCGGCAAAGAAGGGGAATAATAAATCCCTGTTTCACATCATGAAAAGTATGTTTAGTCATACACCGTCACCACATGTACCCATAAAAAATAAGCAAGTATCATTATTATCATCTGAATACGAACAAAAACAACTTTGGACGGAGCACTTCAGAGAAATACTGAACAGACCCCATCCGGCCACCAATCCCGATCTGGATGGAGAGAAGTATATGCACCCCCTCGATGCACCATGCGAAATTTTTACTCTGAAAGAATTAAAAATAGTCATCCAAAAAAATGAAAAAAACAACAAAGCAGCTGGAGAGGATGAAATAACAGCAGAAATAACGAAAGCAGCAGGCGAATGTTCTTTACACCTCCTATTAGAACTCTTCAATAACGTATGGCAGAGTGAAAGTATACCACAGCAATGGAAAGAGGGAATCATATTCAAATTACAAAAAAAGGTGATCTAACTGGCTGTAACAACTGGCGCGGGATCACCTTACTCTCGGTTCTATGAAAACTTTTTTGTAGTCTGATACTTGAGAGAGTAAAGAAAGCACTAGATGCGAGGTTTAGAGAAGAACAAGCGGGTTTCAGACCAAATCGGTCGTGTATCGACCATATATTTACGTCGAGATCTATTACTGAAGATTCGGTGGAATTCCAATACCACCTTATTATCAACTTCGTTGACTTTCAGAAAGCGTTTGATAGCCTACGCCGCCTCTCGCTTTGGAAGCTGTTGGGTATCCATGACTTCCAACCTAAATACATTAACATCATAAAAGCCTTTTACTCGAATTCACGCTGCTGCGTACAAACAAATTCTGGGAATTCCAATTGGTTTCCAGTTGAGACAGGTGTGAGACAGGTGTGTGTCCTCTCGTCAGTGTTATTCGGTGTCGCGATCGATTGGGTCATGCGCAATAGTACAAAGGATAGCCATATGGGTATCGCATGGACCGAGGGCAAAACCCTCGAAGACCTAGACTTTGAGGACGACATAGCGCTACTGAGCGCGTCGAATGCAGACGCCCAAGAGAAAACGGGTCGCCTCCACTCCTACTCAAAACAACTTGACCTAACAATTAAGGAAAAAACAAAAATTATTGATCTCACAAATAGACCTGACGAGATCTTGCTAAACGGTTTTGCTTTTAAAAAAGTCCACAATTTCACCTATTTGACTTTCAGATAGTAGACAGTTTATTGAAAGTGTCTACTATTTGAAAGTCAAATACGCTCAGTAAAACCACGAAACTTAACATTTTTAACTCCTGTGTGATCCCAGTGTTAATATACGATTGTGAGAGTTGGAAATCAACCGGTCTACTCAATCAAAGACTGGATGCATTTGAGAATAAATGTCTCCGTAGACTATTGAAATATGGTCCGACTTTAAATCGAATGAATCAATAAGACAGGAATCGAACAAATCTACGTATCAAGATACATCAAAAGACGTCAATGGGCCTATCTCGGCCGCGTTCTCAGAATGGACGAATCCAGATTCCCTCGCCAAGCCCTCACGTAGTCAGCGAAGGGCGAAAGAAACCAAGGCAGGCCAAGGGAGACTCTGCGTAGAACCATCACTAGAGAGAGTACAGCTTTGGGATTAAAGTCCATCCAAGACCTACAGCGGGGTCGTCGAGTCGTCAGACGTAGGAAGATATGATATCCACCCTATGAGCCAATGTTGGCCCAAAAGGAATGTCAACTGTGAAATAAATTGTGAATTTAGATCAGGGCTATTGCTTAATAGTTCCTGTGCTCATGTTCATGTATGTTAATGTGCATTGTCTAATTCTTGTTGCACGTACTACAAACCACTAGTACGAGGGCAAAAGAGTCAAAGACGGGCAGGGGAGAGGGTGGGAAGAATCCTGGCCCATGACTAGTATCACTGGAACTCTAACAAGTGACGACTCCTCGAGAAGGTTCGCTACAGGCCTGCCGAGTTTCCTATGAGAGATCTGACAGAAGCACTGCATCGCATCGAGTATGGAGAGTGTTACAGCTGCTATTTTTTTCAGTCGTGAATGGAGCTTAAAATCTGGCAGGGATGTGTGTAATGTTTCTTAGCAGACTCCACCACCACGGGGACTGTGGCGATCTTAATCAGACTAGGCCTGTTACTAAGTAGCAACGGAGGAGTGAGACAGGGTCTTGGTCAGCTGTGGTTAGCTAACCCTGACTCTAACATGTTAATTATGGGACTGCCAAAGTGTACAGTATCTTCGTATGTGACTGTTGCCATTCAACCTGATGTCCTCCTCCACACGCAGCCTATCCAGGGTGGCTCATGCAATCTTCTCTTTGTCAATTTTTGGGTGCCCTGAACTGGTGCCATGCCTACCACTTTGTCCGCTTTCTCATTGTCTTTAACTTCCCCATGACCCGGGCAGTATATCCACGTCAAACTGGATAACCGAGAGCCCTCTAGAAGTTGTCCACACTCCCTGCGGAAGAAATGTCTCTCGATTCTCTGTAATATGCTTTGGGAGTCTGTTACAATGATCCCATAGGAGTCGGCCTGCTCCACCAACCAGGAAGTTGCTTCTGATGCTGCCTACACCTTCATTCTCATACTCGAAGTGATAGTTGCGTAAGTTCTGATTTACTCGCAACCAGTTTGCCGTTACGGTAGGCAACATAACCTCATCTACTTTTTAGGCCTCGTTCCAATGACCCGTGTTATGAAGATCACAGGGTCATGTGATTTAGAGTGATTCTGAACCTGTTCCTGCACCTGGGCTTCTTTCTTACCCTAAGCCCAGTCTCGGCATTCACGGTCAAGCTGCATCACGACCTTCATTAGATTCTGCATATTTGTCACTTTAATTCATTCCAGTTCTAGGTGGATCTGCTTTGGGTCGCAGACTGCTGACAGTGTCTCTTCTGCCTCTGCCATCCACGATCTCACTCGCTTCATAAGCTTGCCCTTTTGTTAAGTTCAGATCTGGTAGGACTGGGTGGTTTGTCGTGCCGGCAATACTGAGGTACGTTTTCACTTGCGCAAACTTGTGCCTTACTTTCATGCTGGACATATCCAGCAGTTAGCTGTAACTATTTCAGAAGATTGTGTTTGTTTAACTCTGTAGTTTTTTGTTTCACAGGCACCACACACAGAATCATAAAAATAACACAGACATAATCTTACCATGATGAACCTCTTTATCATCAGGCAGACCATAATCGACAACTATCTTCCGAGAAGCAGACGAGTCCGAAAAGTGCAAATGACGAGTGGAGATATATTGCGACGCGTTCATACTGACAAGAATACAAGCCAACGTCATTCCTGTTACCAAACCTATGACAAAGTGCAGCTTTAACCCTGCCATAACAATTCTTATGCCAGTTCTTCACAAGATCATACAGTGGTATTACTTCTGGAACTGAAATACAAAGTTTTGTGCATTAAAAAAAACACGAAATACAAATTGTCTTAGCCTTAGAACGAAAGGCTTATCGCTGTAAGTCGATTCCATTGTAAATCGAAAATCTTATAAAAATGAGGCACATGCATGTGTTTTATATGGAGGAATAATGTTCAGATATTTGTTCAGTTCACTTTTTTTGTGCTCAATGGATCGCTTCTAGTCATTGTGCAAAAACAATTAAAAAAAAAACTGTAGTCCATATGATAGAAGCGAAAAATAACTAACAAAATAGTTCTTTTTTTTCGAATTGTGTACATTTTAAATAGGAATGTTCATTTGTTGTATGATTAATCTTTTCTCCAACATTATATGAACGAGCCATGCAGGCGGACCCATACAAACAGACTGAATGTCATCACGAAGTAGATGTTGGTTCACACGAAGAAGTATGCATATGGCTCGTGTTGTTTACTTAAAGATTAGGTTCAAGTCACGAAGCAAAACCTACCATTAATGATTATAATGTGTTAAAGTTTAGGTTTGGAGCGGAATATTATGTGTTTCGTCCCAATTTTCTTAACCCCCGCAGGCTGGGAACTGATCTGAGCGCCAAATCTTATGAGGTGGAGGGCCCTAGTTATGTAGTTAAATTCAGCAGAGTCAACTTTCCATAAACACTTTTTTTTAATCAAACGATGCTGCTTTTGTTTCCTCCGTTGTCGCTATCAATGGCTACCATTTCTGGCTATGGACATGTCTGAGCAATTTAAATGTATGTCATAATGTTAAATTTGCGAGCATCGAGTATGTCTCTTCAAAATTTATTGTCTTCATCTTTCTATTTACCCTAACTGAATCTTCCTATCTTACATTGCCTTCTAAGACGCATAAACAACTAATGTCCTTCAACTTAAAGACAATCTTCTAAAACGCACAGTAGCTTATATCTACCTACTTTAAAACCGTCTTTTAAGAAACACAATCAGCTAATATTATTCTACCTTGAAATCGTCTTCTACGACGCACAAACAGTAAATACTTTCCTATCTTAAACCCGCTTTCTAAGAAACACAAACAATTAACATCCTCCTACATTAAAACTGTCTTGTAAGACACATAAACAATTAACACCCTCCTACCTTAAAACTGTGTTCTAAGAAGAACAAGCAATTAACATCCTCCTACCTTAAAACTGTGTTCTAAGAAGAACAAGCAATTAACACCCTCCTACCTTAAAACTGTCTTCTAAGACGCACAAACAATTCCTACCACTAAATGGTCTTCTAAGAAATACAAACTAACATCTTATATTAAAACTGTCTTCTAAGATATACAGACAGCTAACATCTTTCTAGCTTGAAACCGTCTTTTAAAACGAAATGTATAATTTTGTACTGAATATACATACAATATTTCATACGTTTCAAAGCATACACGTGCATGAAAAACAGTAACGTCAATGCTGAACGTATAAGTAAATACATTTTTAAAATTCCATTAAACTATTAAGTTACTCACACGATTTATATCAGCTATTGCACATCATTATCTCTTAAGAAATACAGGATTTCACTTAAGATACTGAATTGTAATGAATATTCATAGCTGCTGGACATTGGGCGATATAGTTATATGGACCTGGTTATTTGTGTAAATTTCCTCACAGTTGTAATATTGGCAAGTATGTAATATTCCAGCTTTTCTTAGCATCAAGAATTAAACCAGAATTAATTAATAAACAATTAAAGATACTATCACAGGTAAAGTTTAGCTTACACAGACACGTGTAAATGCCAGGTTACACGAAGCTTTGATAAGTTTATTTCTATGATCTAGGAAACTTGGAAACATCTGTGCTTGTTGTTACAGTTAAATATTGATAAAACTATGCCCGGACATATGTTACGAGCAAAGAAGAAAAAAAAAACAGACTAAAGATGTTAATACTTTCATTGTTTTTCCCCCTCGGAGGGGGGGGGGGGTGGGGAGAGGGAGAGGGAGGACGTTGAAGGTGTCTTTATGTGCATATGTGTCCTGGCTTGGAGGGAGAGGTGGGGGGAGGGAGGTGTTACAGCACCGTGTTAGAGCACAGTGATCACGTTAACAGACAATTAACCCATTAAAAAAAAGAGAGAGAGAGAAAATTAAATTGGTAATTGCTGAAGGATAATGGAGGCAGAAGGTTGATGATATTCAGTCTGTGTGAAGGAGAATCAGTCAGTTTTGGTTCAGCAAGTGAGCATTTTATGAAGAATGAATCTCGCCGCAAATAAAATAAGAAAAGTAAATTTCATTTCCGCTGATGTATAAACTGTGTTTAATTGTACACCCCCCCCCCCCAAAAAAAAAAAAAAAAAAAGTGTAAGGTACCGAATGTAGTATTGAGAAAACCGACATTTCGGAAAGTATTTCATGCAAGGTGTTAGACGAGTACAGTTGTACCGGTTTCAAAAAAAAAAAAATCCTAGCGCGATCACTGGTAAAATATAATCTCGTAGATGGACAGTGGGTTAAAGGTCCACTACTTTACTTTCGGGTAGAAACTGGCACCCCACACTTTTTATCCTGAATTGCATCTGAAACTGGTGAATGCCTACAAGACCAGGCACACTAGACCAGTGGTTCCCAACATTTTTATACCGAGGACCACGTTTCCAACTACATGAAAGCTCCCTACCACCAGCGTATATGTACAATATCGTAGTGCCATAAAACTTTCATTTTTTTTATTCGATAGATTAGGCTGAAAACGCTGTTAGATTTGGCAGTCAACGACCCATGGCTTACCTGCTGGCGTCAGGGTTGGCCGACATGCCTGACTAAAGCTCTTTTCCACTTCTCCGTTGGTACCGCTAGTAACAGGCCTACATTAGCTAACGGGGCAGGGATCGCCATAGTTCCCATGGATGTTAAAAAGAAGTATTGTACACCCCATGTTTTTTTTTAAGCTTTACTTAGGGACTGCAAAAGCAGCCGCCATGACCCTCCCAAGCCGACAAGATGTTGTGCCTCAACATCTTCACCGCATGGGCTGCAAAGAACACCAGGTCGCAGATCCAGGGAGACTGAAGAACAAAAACAAAAAAAATTTAATAGATGTCACTTAAATATCAAAGGATTCGCGGTCTACATGATAATGTGGTGCAGAACACTTGTGATATATGGACTGCCTATTGGGAACCACAGCACTAGAACACAAGATGTCAGTGAAGAACAGGATATACAGGTTTTCGAGTAAAAATTAACCCTAAGCGCGTGGAACTACATCAGCGATGTAACAAAGTGGAATAATTTTATTGTGACAGTTTAACATTTTTAGTGCGCAAAGAAAAAGGACTTGATTTATCCTTGTTTGATTATCAGTGGGATATAAGTCTTTCGCTATAGTTTTTCACTTCAGTGTCCTTGTACTGTCTTTATTTCTTCTATATTTTCATATTTTTCATCTTCATATCTACTACCTTTATTATTTCATACCATCGCCCTCTGTTTTTGTGTGTTCAAAGCTAGAGCCATTTACTTTATGTTATCTCGTCCCATTATGGTATTTTATTTGGTGGTTGTTGAATAAATATGTTACCTTGACTTTGGCTCTTTGTCTAGTAATGCAGTCATAAAGCTTATTCATGGATTTAATTGACTGCAGTTGCTTAGGGTTTTGTTTTGTTTTGTTTTGTTTTCTTCCCGACCAAATTCAATTTGTAAGCTGCGTGTTTTGTTTGATGTCCATTCTCCACTCATCTAAATCCTATGTAAGCTGTTACAAGTGTAGCCCAAAATAGAGCAACCTGCGTTTCCTGTGTTCCTTTTTAGTCATTGCTAGCAGGATTTCTTATCGTAATATGGCAGAGTGAACAGATTCCAGAAGTAATTCACGGAATATCCAGTCCCAAAACCTACGTGGTAGCGGAATACCACAGTGCCAGGATCACCAACAGAATTTGAACAAAATGTGTGACATCGCTGTGGAAGTTACGAGTCCTTGCTGAGCAACCTGAGCAGTCAAGGAGTATGCTTTAGCCAGCCTTCTCTGCCAGAGACTACGCAACTCGTCTCCTTTTGATAAAAACTATCAGGCCAGAGCAACAAAGTGTTGGCAGGTGCCCATCATACGACTCTGGGAGTGTTTGCTAGTCTTAGCCTCATTTTGAAATATAAATTTGAAAGAGGTTCTAACAGACCCAGTGATCATTATGCGAACTGTTGTGGCAGTCGTGGGAATGTGCAGTCGTAGGATAGCCGATTACATACCTGAACACCCTGAGATCTGTGCCGACAATCAGAAACAAAGAAATGTTACCTGGAGATTACCTCTTAGAGCCTCGGGAAATGCCCCCCCCTCCCGGAACCAGATGATGTTAGTTTAGGGCTGCCTGGGGTTGCGTTAGAGAATGAAGAGTTATCAAGATAGGACACGAGGTTGCATTGGTAGCCCATGGCGGGTCAGTCAGTCATTTTCATGTCCCTTGCAGAACTTTGCCTCACTAACAACCGAGAGGCCTACAGAAGAGCTTCCTGTAGGCCTCTCGGTTGTGAGCAAGATGGCCTGCCACTGATGCATCCATTCGTAGATCATTAACGATGTCTTTCGGTCATCTTTGCCTTGCTATGAACGATAAACGCGTGGTTTGAGGAGTGTACGACCTTGACCGAAGCGTCATCGTCCACATGATTTAGTAGTTGATTTCGGGGGGGGGGGGGGGGGAGGGGTATATATATATTGAAATATTGGGCTGCATCAGATTAGATAGAGGAAATGGCCGGGCAATGTCGCGCTTAGTTGTGCTTAGATTATTGTGTTTCGTATATTCTCCTCGAGCCCACATCATATGGTGTAAATTATGTAGTTGTACAGTAAACTATGACATAGATTTCTGTATTTACGTATCAATATGGAAATTCTATGCGTGATTTTCGGTGTGATTTGTAGGTATATTGGATGGGCAACATGTTTGATTCGTAATTATGCTTTCATGTAGATTGATCTTGTGTTGCAGCAACGTGGTTATATAGAGCGTCAGCTGCTAGGAATAAGTGCCATTGCTCATTAGATTCGTAGTGAATGCTGCTCACAGCGCCAAGAGAGCCCAGGACATCACGTTTTCAATATGCAACATGAGAAGTCATTATCATATATTACCATGCTTGAACTATTCTGCATTGCATTAATATTGTTCGTCCAACTGTTTTTCTATTATTGATGATTGCTTGAAGTATTTGCATTGTATCCGTCTCGTTCATTCGATTGCTTTTCTATTATTGATGTGTAATCCCAGCTGGTTGCTAAGTCCACATATCGGGGACAATTAAGGGGGGGGGGGGGAAGAGGACCAAGGCTCATCTGAAACCCACAGATCCATGGCCAATGTACTAGTGTACTGGGGTGGCCATTTCTAAAACCAACTCTGCAACCCAGGATTTCCCTCCCAGGATACTGTATGCCAGTCATGCATCATATATATTCACCCACACTTCACAATAAAGCATGTAATACATAATCCCAAGTCCTTAAATCAAATTACAACCATTTATTAAACTCTCTACATATATAACATGACGTCACATACACATAACATACACAGGACACCCACACATACCATCATGATAACAAGCATGACATAAATATAATGCATCATCAAGTGAACACATCCAAGCATGACACGTATCATCAAGGTAAGACATTCAAGTATGGTATGTATCATCAATGTATAATCAATATATATATATATGCCTGATGCTGGCCTGGGCCCTTCTGGCCCTCACAAGCCAAGCCTACACTCTCATAAAACTAACATGTGTCAACGCACTCATTAACATATGCAGCCACTGCTACTACGAATCCACCCCTCTTAACACACCCATTACCATTTTGTGCTAATGCACTGGAATACTACTATACATTTTCTGGTGTGCAAATTGCACTGAATTTTATATATATATATATATATATCCTCACAGGTGCGTAGGCACTGAAATATTCGCACAGCTGCCTTCCTGTGCCTCCTCCAATTATCGAATCACCGGTGCCATGCACCTCATTGATTGTGCAGCTCATTCTGCTGGGTTGGACATCTCCTGATCCCACTCCAATCATAACCACGTGATAGATATACGCTCAATGGACCTATATGTGCCCATTAATACGACAGGACTCGACAGAATCATTGACACTCTTCACTAACGACGACAATTACGATATTCCACAGTAAAGATATGATTCCATAACACCATATAGTAATGATTTCCAGGACATAATATGATAATGATTTCCAAGACACAATATTAATCAACAGTGTGAATCGGCTGGGCTGAGTATATCACGATACATGGCTGACGACAAGACTCAGCCGCTATAGATTCTAAACTCTCTCTCTCTCCTCTCTCTCTCTCGTGTGCCAGCAACCTTCCCCATTATATAGCACTCACATTTTGCGTGGACGACGACGCCACCCCCACTTGCTCGTGCTATTCTGAGCCATGCGTCCTGGCCCATAGATGATTGCTTGAAGTAATTTGCATTGCATTGATCTTGTTCTTCCAATGTTCGTCTATACTGATTGACACATGTTTTGATATTAAGTTAATCCCACTGTCAGTGGCCTGTGTTGTGTGCCGATCAGTGAGATTAAAATGCTGTATTCTTTATTTCAGACTTGGGTGATTTGTACTGCATGTCAATGTATTGTTGTGTTGATTGAATGCTTGAAGATTTAGGTAAAATTGGCATACCAAGGAGGGGAGAACCTGGGTTGGCGGTTACGATGGGGGAGCTAGATTGGCCTCGAGTATGGTAGTACATTGCCAAGGATTGTTGTTCTGTGTAACCATCCTGAAAAAAAATATTCCTCCCACTAGCTTTAATATAAACCTGCACCAACACGTTTTACACTGGTCTTCCTCTCTTTCTTTTCCCCATTATGTACTCTTCCAAGACCGTCTTCCCTAAATTCTCATGAAGTTTAAATATGTCCAAAATATTTAAGTTTTCTATTTAATCTTCCTTACCAGCTAACCTTCTTCAATATTAAGTTCTTGTAGTATGGATATATTTGTTATTTTTTGTGTCCATGATATTTGAAGGACTCCTCTGTAGCATTTTGCATTAAAATGCATTTATGTGTTTCTCAGCTGTTTTGTTAAGTGTCCAGGTCTCACTGGAATATGTTGCGATGGGAAAGATGCATGCCTTTAAGAATCTTTTTTTTTTTTTGTAGTTATGTCCATTCCACTCTACAGATTCTTTGGTTGTTTTATTTTCTAAAATGTGATAGATGTTCTCCTTTTAATTTCCATCATTGTATCTCCATTATTAGTTAGTAGTGATACAAGATATTCAAAACTCCACCTCTTCCAATTTGTCCTCATTGATATATATTTTAGCTGCCTTATTTGTTTTGTCAGTTGTCATCAAATCGAAAAGAATTATCTCGCCTTAATGTAATACTGACGAGACATAGAGGGCGGAGCTTGTTGAGAAGATTTCCACTAAGACGGTAGCAAAAATCATAGAATGAGCGGAGAGAGCAGGTGTCGCACTAGAACTAATCTTAAAAGTGTCAATAAATTCCTAGATAAATTGTTTCAGTGGGGACACCGAAAAAGGAAAAGCAGGGGATATGAAGTGGTTTGACACTACTTAGAATTTAAAAATAATTATGTCTTTGCGCTTGAGGGAAAGCTGAGCACTTGTCTGTTTCACGTGTTTTGCATCAGTTTCTGTTTAAACTGGGGACAACTTTGTCCTACGATCAATAGACTCTGTTGTCCCTGGCAACGATAATTTATTTTGCAAGTTTTTGTTATTATTTTAGGTAGGGGCAGAAAGCACGTGAGAGAATGAAAGTCTGCTGTAGGCCACCACATATGTAGGGACAATTATATATATATATATAAAGTGCCATGCCACGTGGCGTAGGCGATCATTTCTCTCCATAATTCCCTGTCTTTTGTGTTGATTATTCAAGTTCCGCCGGTGACTTTCTTCATACACACTGACAGCCCATCCAGTAACTTCTCTCTTCCCTTAGTTTTTCCATTTTCCACAACGTGTTCCAGTTTTCCTCTTTTCGGGTAAAAAATCTCGCCCTATAAATCTCGACTGTCTGCTTCTGATCTTTACTATAATTTACTTTTAACTACAGCGTCTCTTAAGACTTCTTCCTTGGTTTTCTTAGCTGTCCTTGGTACATTCAAATTACATTTCCATGGCCTCCATTTCTCGCTGTACTCTTTTGTTCATAGACCATGATTCACACCCATAAAATGGAATTGGGTTGAATATCTTGATTTAAGAACTCGGAATCTTGTTTCGATTGATATGGATTTATTGCACAAGATGCGTCTCATTTTCTGGAATGCTAACTTGGCCTGAGCACGTCTGCATATTATTTCATTGTGACATTTCCCGTCAATTGTTATAATCATTCCTAAGTATTTGAATCTATCAGCTTGTTTCAGATTTTCATCGATGTTAATGCTATATTTTGTTGCTACTCTTTTCTTCAAGATGATCATCACTTCAGTCTTCTTTGTGTTCAGGCTGAGACTTTTACTTTCCTGGCATCCTCTCTATATTTCTCATTGTTTTCGGTTTACAAGGAAAAAAGAGGTCAGGAGATAGAACACATCCTTGTCTCACTCTCAATTTTATGTCTTGGAATACTCCTATTTGGTTCTAAACCCTCATTGTTGCTGATTGCTGCCGATATATATATATATTGGATGAGTTTCAGATCTTCCCGTTTATGTTGATGTCTTCCAGCATTTTTATAATTTCTGTATGTCTCAGTTTATCAAATGCTTTGCAGTAGCCTATGAAGCATAAGTATAGGTCCAGTTTTACTTCTTTTGATCTCTCCATCAATTTTCTCATTCAATATGTGATATTACTTGTACCTTTTCCTTCGACGAAACCGCACTGTTGTTCAGTGATTTCTGGTTTTATTTTGCCTCTGACTATTCTCATGACAGTACGAAGCAGGATTTTGGTAACATGGCTCATAAGACTAATGGTTTGGCAGTCTTCATATTCAACTGCACTTTGTTTCTTTGGTAGAAATTAATTGCAAAAGGTCTGATAGGGCATAGTTACTGTTATAGATATCATTCAGCAATCTGGTAATTATTTCTATGCCAAACTCTCCTAATGCTTCCACTCTTCCTTGGTGATTTTATCTGGTCCTGGTGCTTTGTTGTTCTTCATGTGTTTGATGGCTTCTTCCACTTCTGCTTTTAATATGGGATGCTCTTCATTATTATTTCGTATATCTATTTTAAATTCTATTGTCCTCACATAGTTCTCTAATGTATTCGCTCCATCGTGCCATTATTTCATCTCTGTCCATTATTGTACTTTGACTTTAACTTCAGGCAACAGTGATATGGCTTTTTGTTTAACTCCTTTATTTGATTGTACATATCTCTTGTGTCTCCATTATGGTGTGCCTCTGTAGTATTTGGTGTTTTTTTTTTTTTTGGCTATCTGAAAGAGGAGATTTGTTCAATCTTTTACTGTATCTTGCCGCCGTTGTACTGAGTGGTGGAAGGGTGACTACACCATACGTTCACACCTTACATATAAATAACAGGAACACGAAACAACAATCCTTTTTATAAAATCATGATCCTTGTATTTACAAAATTCTGATCCACAAGGCAATACGAATCAAACGAATCTTATGCGCATGAAGTCCATATATTTACATATTTCCACATGCATTATCGAATGATAAAAAAAAACATTTCCTTGAATAATATGAGTTCAACCCTGATTACAAATGCGCACAACAAAACTACACATGTCAGCCTCCATAATTCGAATGACCAGTTTCGTCCACGTCTGAGCAATGACACGGTCGCTGGACTCCAACGTGCTCAGCTTATGGAATCCCCCTTTTAAACTTCTCTCTTCTTGTCTTATATACCTGATCCGCGACGGACTCAAAGGACTGGGCATTTCCATTAAAAAAAGCCCGTCTCTGGCCAGTGGGATTTCCAATCAAAACCGGATCACTGCTTGCTTTTTCCCCACTCCTTACATCTCTGTTTCATTACATTCCTTATTTAGCCACTCCTCTTTAGCTTTATTGCATTTGTGTATTATTTCTTTATTTATTTTGTCTTCCTTACGACTTCTCCGATCCATTAGTCGCAAAATTTCTTTTGTCATCTACCCCTGTTTAGCATATCTTTTATTTGGAGGTAGGATTTCGATAAAGCATATTCCATTGTTCAACAATCGTTTCATTTTTCTCTATAGAACTCTATGGTCCTATATTGTTCTTGTACTGCGTTATCCTTCAGCTTTCTATCTAGTTTTTTGTTTTTAGCTGCTACCTTTAACACCTTTAGCCTGATTCTCACTTTTCCTACAACTGGGATGTGGTCACTGTTGCAATCTGCGCTTGGTCTTGTTTTCTGGGATATTAGTGAGTTCCTGAATCTTCTGTTGATAATAATGTAACCTATCTGGTTACGTATATTATTATTTGGGCTTTTCCATGTCCATAGTCGCCTAGGGTGTTGTTTAAACCAAGCATTTCCTATTATCATTTTATTCTTTTCTGCCCACTCAATCAACATTTCTCCTCTCTTGTTTCTGATTCCTAGTCCACACTTGCCAGTAGCTTCATTGTCTTGTTCAGTCCCTACTTTCGCGTTTAAATCACCTAGCACAACGTTTACTTTCCATGGTTTGCATTGCTTCATACCCATGTCCAGGTTGTTATAAAATTCTTTTATCTCATCATCAGAGCTTTCTGAAGTTGGTGCGTATACTTGGATGAGATTTGTGTCCATTGGGTGGCCCTGTGATTTAACCATTAACACTCTGTCCGATATGCACCAGAAACCTTTCACAGTTCTTGCTGTCTTCTTATCCAAGATTATGCCAGCTCCATTTCTACGCTGGTTTCCCCCGGAATATATTATTCTGAAGTCTTTAGGATCTCTGCTTCCCGCTTCAATCCATCTCATTTCAAGGATGTTAATTTTAATTCTTTTGATTTCTTGTTCGATGTTTTCCAGTTTTCCAAGTTCTGTTAATGTCCTAATGTTCCATGTTGCAATTACTGTGATGTTGGTTATGTTTTCTTTGCGTACAGTAGTCCAATGATGATTTGGTATCACCTTTTGGACGTGGTTGTCCCTACCGGACGAGGTGGTTCCTCTGGAACCCCCATTAACATCGATATGATTAAAAAAATTGTGGATTTTCACGATTGTTCTTGGGAATGTGCAATGTTGGTTTTCCCTTCCACCGGTTTGTTTTTGGTTTACTCCACTAGCCATTTACTCTGACTAGAGTCTACCCTACAAGGTTTGTTTATGGTTTACTTCACTAGCCTTTGACTCTGGCTAGAGCCTACCCTACAAGGTTTGTTTACGATTTACTCCATTAGCCTTTGACTTTGGCTAGAGCCTACCTTACAAGGTTTGCTTATGGTTTACTCCACTAGTCTTTGACTTTGACTATAGCCTACCCTAGAAGGTAGCGGGGGTTTGAAATCAATCAGAGTTTTCCTTCTCCTAGATGAGCTACCAACCAAGACTGAGTCTCATTTACCCGAAACATCTGGTTTTCAGGCGCCAGATACTCGCCTTTCGCCCCTTCTGTCAGTTTAAACAGTTCTGCCACGAGAAGGGCAGGAACTGGACTTGGGCTGTCAGAGGCTATTTGAAACGCACGCCTTGGGGACATTTAACTGAAGTGGAGAAGTTATCTTCCACCCCACCTCCGGCTATAACAGAAGCAGCGTTCTATCTTACAGCCGGTTTCTGTCTTACAAAAAGAAAGATTTTAAAAAAAATTATGTCAGGAGTTAACATTAAAGGCAGTTATACATTTATATAAATGCCATTAATGTTAACTCCTGGCCTAATTTTTAAAAGAAATCTTACTTTTCGTAAGACAGAAACTGGTTGTGTCGATACAATCATTATTATTATTATTATTATAACTTTAAAAATCTCATACTTAGAAAATTGATATAATTTACAGCTATTATTGTACAAAAGTATTTCAGTATGTGAGCTTCCTATTGTTTACTTCTCGGCTTTCAGAGCTTATTACTTCATGTCGAGAGTACGTTCTGCTCATTCCTCCGCTATCTCTGTGTTACAGAAATAACCCAGACAAATACACATACGAGGCTGAGACAAAAAGTAATCACGGTTTTTTTTTGTTTATTTATATAAAATGTATAAATATGACTGAAAAGTCCTTACCAGCTTTCACCATATTCTCACCACATTCAGTGCATTTCTGCCATCATTTCACTAATGCCTTGGGTTCCTTGATAAACAAAAATCTTCTGACTGTATAGTCACATATTCTCTCCCTCTTCTATATTATCGTATATTCTTTTCCCCAAGTACCGCCTTCTTTAGGGACTCAAACACATGATAATAACATGGGCGAGGTCCATACAGGACGTAGAAGATATTCAGAAGACAGGTCTATGATTTGTTGAGCTTCTGCACGCGGTGTGCGAGGCCGCGCGTTATCATGCTGTAACAACAGATCAGATCTGAGCAAACTGCGACCATCTGACTGATTGTGGGTTTCAAGTGGTTCTCGAGCAGGTCACAGTATGCTTCGATATTGATAGTGGTTCCTCTGGGAATGTAATGTTATATTCCTAGAAGACCGCCAGTAATACAAGTATAATAATAATAACTGTCCACTCGACGGAGCTGCACTGAAGTTCTTTGGTTTCGGCGATGAAGAATATCGGCACTAATCCCTGGCTCGCTTTGTCTCTGACTGGAAGTAACGTACCCAGCATTCGTCTCCAGTGGCTATACGTTGTAGTAAGTCATCTCCTTTCAGCTTCATAACGTGGAAAAAAGGAGTTTCACAAACGTCCTCACAACATTCTTTCAGAATGGGGACGAGTTTTTTTTTTTTTTTTGGTGCGCACCTTGTGCAGACTTTTCATTCATTCATTCATTCATTCATTCATTCCTTTGCATGTCCCTTGCGGAACTTTGCCTCCCAAACAGCACTCCTGTAGGCCACTCGGTTGTGAGCAAGATGGCCTGCTGCTGCTGCATCCATTTCCAGATCATCAACGATGTCTTGCAGCCATCTTCGTTTCGGTCTTCCTCTTTTTCTTTTTCCCATTATGTATCCTTCCAATACGGTCTTCTCTAAATTATCATGACGTTTAATGTGGCCAAAATATTTAAGTTTTCTCACTTTAATCCTCTTTACTAGCCAGCCTTCTTCAATATTAAGCTCTTGTAGTAGAGATATATTTGTTCTTTTTTGTGTCCACGATATTTGGAGAACTCTTCTATAGCATTTACATTCAAAGGCATTTATGTGCTTCTCAGCTGTTTTGTTAAGTGTCCAGGTCTCACAGGCATATGTTGCGATGGGAAAGATGCATGCCCTTAAAAATCTTATTTTTGTGGTTCTGTCTTTTCAGTACTGCATTTAAATTTCATACTTTGAAAAAGTACATAATTTGCAGCTATTATTGTGATTATTGAACAATAAAGAGAAAACAAATGAAATGGAAACTGGAACCCAATATATATATATATACATGGTTTCAGAGAAAAATGCAACAAATCCCCCCCTGGACAGTAAGAAAACAAATCAACAATTATTTTTTGTTTAAAGCAGTCAAATTTTCTTGGTCAGGTCATGAAAAGCAGATATTATATAACATGATATTGACTGAAAGATTGAAAAGGAAAGAAAACAGAGAGAAGTCAAGAGAAATTTTAAAAAACCTATCTCAGAATGGATCAAGTGACGTGGAAAAAGAAAAGCATCTGAATACTTGGAAATACCAACGACCGCACAAGAGAGAGAAGTATGCTCGTTAACGCTGCTCATCACAGCAGATAATGAATGATTAAATCGGAAAGTCTGAAGGAGTAAATCAGCGTTTGTTTGTTTTTGTTTGCTTTTCCTTTTTTTTTTTGGAAAGAAAAATTATGCAAGAAATAAAAAGCATCTTCTAGATGGTCAGAAAAAAAAATGGAGACATTCTCTGAGAATTTGGAGAACATTGAAAACTAATAAACCTCTTGGATAATACTGAAAACTAACAAACCTCTTGGAGAACATTGAAAACTAACAAACCTCTTTGAGAACACTGAAAAGTAACTAAACCTATTGGAGAACATTGAAAAGTAACTAAACCTCTTGGATAACATTGAAAACTAATAAATCTCTTGGAGAACATTGAAAAGTAACTAAACCTCTTGGATAACATTGAAAACTAATAAATCTCTTGGAGAACATTGAAAAGTAACTAAACCTCTTGGAGAACATTGAAAAGTAACTAAATCTCTAAAGGAAAATCTATCTAGACTCTTTTGACATGCCATAAGAGAAAGTCAAAGAACCTTACGGTCACTGGAAATATCATATGATTTTTTAAAAAAAAAGACCTACAGATACCTCAGTTAAATGGACTGACCACGTGGCGTAGGAAAAGAAAGGCACAAAATATAAACATATGACTGCCAACGCCTATCTATACAGCACCTGATGATGGTGATAATGCTATGCGATATGTTAGATATCTGGTATTGTGAGACAGTTATTTTTATTTTCAAAAGTGAACTTTTTTTTCCTCAGCCAGCTCCTACATTAATAATTTTCGTTTCACTTAATCCTCATGCAAAAAAAAAAAATCCAGGTCTATACAAGCGCCAGTTACGTAGATGAAGTTTGTCTTTACAAGCTTCAGTAGAAGTCTCTGAAATATGAGCAACTTCGTCGAAAACGTGGAAGATTACTCTTTTGATCTCCTGGCTCTGACAACAAGAGCTATGAGCGACAGCAAGCGGAAGCCTCCTATAAGGGCAAACAACAGACCAATGTCCATGACCATATTGTCCTGTGGAGATAAGAGATGTTCCTTAACAATGGGGGGAAAAGCGTGTTAAAACGCTACACAATGGGCATGTGTTCTGAGCATCTCATTTATAAGCTATTGTACTGCACTTTGAAAAAAAACTTTTTTTTTAATGTTGAACGAAATGCACCATGAACATTGAATTTTCTCTTTTATGTTTGGTAAAATTGTCTGGATTCTCAGAAAGTTAATGGATTGTTACAGCGAGAAGAAAATATAAATCATTTGGAAAATGAGTGATAGAATAAGCTGACAAAATATTAGGGTCTACTAACACCAGAAAGTGGAGATTTGTTTGAGCGTGTTAAAATAACAGGCTTCGACTGAGCGTCCTGACTCATTTTTGGAACAGAGATTTTATTGGACGTACGAATCTGAGGAAGGTGAGATTTGTTTATTAAAACTACAAAAACTGACTTTTTTTTAGACCATTACCATATTTTAGTGTTTTAACAGCCTGCTTACACTACAGCGTTATTGAACAGAAAATACCTTGTCAAAACTGGTATAAGCTAGTACATCACTGCCTGTTTTGTACAAGCACTCATCAGTAGAAGAGACGAAGTTTACATTGACGTTCGGCAAGGTACACGCTGTAGATTACAGAAGAAACATGCACAGAACCATTCAAAATTATAAATTAAGTCTTATCTTATAAAAATTGACACAGCTTTTCAGGTTGAGCAGATTGGCTACAGACGGTCTTTCATCATTCAAACTGTAGACGTGTGATCAATACCTGTGCGGGTTACAGCTGCCCCTGTGCGGTTTTTCACCTTTAATCCACTGTTTTATATTATTTACATTGTGAATGTAAAAAGCTGTATTTTTAAAAATCTACATAGATTTCAAATGATGGGTTTTGTTTTAAATTAAGAGTCATTTACTGCAAATTAAAACAAAAAGGATTTACACATTCGCTGTATCTTGTATGATTTGCGCATATCCGATGGATAAAGTCAAGCCAGTTTAATGTATAATAAATATGCACTCACTAAAGTTGTGATATAAAAGTACGTTCACTCAGTACTAAGAGTAAGCTTCAGTACTTCCTACACCAGATAGGTACTTACATATGTTATGAATGTTCTGCCATTGGTTGATCATGAGGACCTCATTAGCATATCTGAACCATGAAAGTGCTTTCATCCATATAAAATACACAGGAATGTTTCTGTCAACGAAGCATTAAATATCTCGTGTCAAAGAATTATTAGATACTTGTCAATGAAACATTAAATGCTTTCTGTCAGTGAAATATTGGCTGCTTGCTATAAAAAAATATGAAGAGATCCTTTTGTTTTACTAGTGGGAAACTGTGTTGAGTATGTTATATAATATTTACAGATGGTGTTGCAAGTGTAAGTATGTTAAGTTCTAAACTGAAATTAACAGATGAAGAAGCAATCAGGACAAACAATAGGGAAGTAACATTTTGTATATGTCTGCCCAGGCAGACTATATTTTGCTTATCAACTGTTGTACGCCAGCACATTAATACCCTAATGGATTACGATGAAGTGTGTGATGACTTCTTCGTTCACGTAATTCTAGTTTATTTCTTCCTGATTTTTTTTTCAGTTTAGTTACTAAATGTCCATACGCATGATGATTCTTTCATTTATAGAGGATACTTTTGTCAGAATGGGAAATGTGTGAGATAAAGAAAATATGAAAGTAAACAGATGTACAAGGTGGGGTATTGATATCAGGTTTAGAAAACTTTATTATGCGTTGTAACATATCCGAATTGCCAGAACCATGTACAGTTCACTCAGATCTCTACCAAACATGTACAGATTTAATGATCAAAGAAGTACACCTTGGATAACCAAAACATCCAACCACAGACGTTTCGTTAAGCATGACAAGCTGCGTCAGTTTTGGCTGCAGAGAATGACAGAACAAATTAGGATGGTTAATGAGAAGGGGAACTGAAATGGAGGGACAGACAGGGAGAGAGGGGAAAGAAAGAGGCAGAAGGGAAGAGAGAGAAGGAGAGGGGGGGAGATAGGGAGAAACAGAAAAGAGAGAGGTGAGGGAGAGAGAAAGGGAGAGTAATGCCTTCTAGAACAGGAACTGATCTACCTCTTATGAAACTGCACTCATCAGAGAAAGAGGAATAACTCTGTAGCCATTCCTATCATTGTTAATCAAATTCATTGCCTGGAAACGATGGCAAACAAAGCCATGGGAGAAATGTTTGTGCTTGGTTTTCATCTTTGACTTTAAGGACGGACACTATTTGAGAGAAATGTGATCTGGTACATTCACCAGTTGTTGGAAAAAAATGTACAAAGTTTCGAGAGAATTTGTCTAGTTTCATTTACAGATATATCAAACGAGAATTAAGATTGTATTTATTTATATTTTCTCTGTTGCTGTTGTTGTATCTCCCTGGAATTAGGAGAAGGATGTTCTTAGCAGTTAGCTTGGTGAAAGGGGCGAAGAATAATCATCTTGTCTGATGGTTAATGGGTTACGGCGACTTTTGTTGTTGTTGTTGTTGTTGCTATTGTTGCTGTTGTGAACATCCAGACTCCACCGGGGACTATACTTACTCCAATGAATCAGGCTGAACATGTTACTGTGTGCACTATCGGAGAGGTAAGACAGGGTCTTGGGTGGCTTTGGTTCGCAAGCAGTCAACTATGGGTATATATTTTCTCATTAAGCGGTTGTTTTGAACGAACAAAAGTCCCAGGCCTCCTTTTTTCAACCCATGCTGACTTCGAACCCTTACCTATATTATCTTAACAAATTTTACCTTAACAAATATTACCTTAACAAATTATCATGTTATGGACAAAATTCTTCGCTTGGGAAAAAAAAAAACTCTTCCCTCTAGTATTGAAACTTCTCCCTAGGGGGTCACCTATCTCTCTGTTGAGAATCACTGGACTAGTGATTTATTAAAAGCCTGAACATACGTTATTTAGAAAAAAAAATAAAAGAGAATATATATATGCGAAATTAATATGTTTTGTAAACAGCTGCAGGCGGATAAAGGTTGGGAGGCATATGGTATGGGCTTATTTTATCATTTTTAAGACTGGGATATAACACGGGCAAAATTATGAATGGGCTTATTTTACCCGTTGTTGACGAAAAGGCCACCAAAGAGCATGAACGGAATGAGAAGCGGTGGAGAAATCGCTAGGGCTACAGTCACGGACCCACACAGAGTGGAAATCAGATACCCTGGAAAAAAAAGAGACACAGATCGCCATCAACAACGGTATGATCTTCATCTTCTTCTTTTTTAAAGCCCCTCTCGTTCTCCGCTCTTTTAATCATTTATACTTTCATACTATGAACATTTTGTTCCCTACATACTTGCAATCTTCTTATTCTCATTGTCCATCCTCGCTTTAATGCAGAGCCGGATTAACATTTATGACAAAGGTACTCAGCATTTAATATGATAACTTATCAAATAATGACATATTAGTTAGTTAGTTAGTGAGTTAGTTGATCCTCTTGGGCCAAAGGCGGCTCATAGGGCGGAGGACACGGCTCTCCATGTCTGGGGATTCCTTGCTACTTGCTTTAGATCTTCGGTGTTTCTGATGAGCATTGTTGAACACTCCTTGGTGATAACTCTTCTTAGTATGTCTTTGGGTCTTCCCCGCTTTCTTTTACCCCCTGGTGACCACGTAAACGCTTGGTGTGGGAGTCGCTTTTCGTCCATTCTAAGTACGCGGCCGATAATATAGAATAATATAGACATAATATAGAACAAATAAAAATCATTTGAACTCCATGATAGACTAGTCAAGGAGATCCTCACATGTTCTTTGTCAGTCAGTCATTTGCATGTCCTTTGCGGAACTTTGCCTCCTGTAGGCCTCTCGGTTGTAAGCAAGATGCCCTGCTGCTGATGCATCCATTTCCAGATTATCAACGATGTCTTGCAGCCATCGTTGCCTTAGTCTTCCTCTCTTTCTTTTTCCCATTAAACGTCATGATAATTTAGAGAAGACGGTCTTGGAAGGGTACATAATGTTCTTACTTCAAACCTTAATTTAACCATACATTTTGTTCGCTGCTCCCTACTAGCATTTCAGAAATCATTGTAAAGTAAATAAAGAAGACAAATAGAAACAGAATATGTGCTTCTAAAATGATATTTTCTTGATACGTTAAGTACACAAACTGTATGCCACATCATATATGCTAAGAATGGTAGGGAGCAGAAGGAGAGGCCGCCCAAGTAAGAGGCGGATGGAGGATAATCAAAGTACTGTACATATTCCCTTACGAATCAAACAACCGAGACCTATGTCAGGAATGGATTTAGTAGAACGTGGAGACTGTTTAAATAGAGACTTGTGATATGTGGTTGGTGGGTTGTAACTGGGGGTGGTGGATGGGGAACCAGACAGGGGAGAGAGAGGGATACAAAGTTGACCTAGCCAGGAGAATTTGAAATAGATGATTGAGGAAGAGGGGTTGCAAAGTGATGCTGTGAAGAGGTTTGAAAAGTAAGAAGAGGTGGAGCTTAGTGGAGAGGTAGTATAATGATTGAAGAGAATGTTAGGTGTAGCTAAACAGTGAGTTTAACCCATGTGGCTCTAGCATCCCATAATTTTGAATGCAGTGGTTCTCAAGCGCCACGCAGTTGGGGAAGGAAAGGCAGCCAGGCGTGATACTGACCATATCACCCTCTAGTGTGCTGACAGGTCAAGGAAAATATGGGCACTAACACCATATCTCTATGTGCCTCTAAGGCATGACAGGATTACCTTTACCTTTATCTCTCTTTCAAGAAAACAAAGCTTCAAAAAGTAGTAAGATAACTTCTTATTTCTGTATACCCCACCCACCCCCCCCCAAAAAAAAAAAACAACTTAGACGAAATCACATGATATCTTATTATCATTTTATCCACTGACAATCACATATGTAGCGATTATGTAAGACTAGACTACTTCGCTGCGCGGCATAAATATGTCAGTTCCGAACATTTTCCTCAATACAGCGCAATGGGTACCTATTTTTTATAAGGTGTATCGAATGAAGGGCGATAACTGCAAAAATAGTCTGATAACATACATACATACGGACGGACGTCTATCTATCCATCCATCCATCCATCCATCTATCTTTCTTATTATCGCTAGTGAGGGAGTAAAATAAATGTCACTCACCCAAGGAAACTGCCACATTTGCAATCAGAAGCAGAACAGCGACAGCAGTGAGATACGCTTCCCAGGAGCCGTATAATCCTGAAAAACAGGAGCAGGTGGTAGTCGAACTCGCTAGGGACCATAAATTGCAAAAGGTAAACTTGTTGGTAGAGTGTTAAATAATTCAGATTTGTTAGTTTTATTTTTTTCTAAAACATCACATGTTTTTAAAGCTAAAAAAAAAAGAAGAAAAGGTGGGGAGGGGGCGGTCTTCTCGATTGTGAACTACAAGAATAACGAAAACATGTTTATGATTTACTCAAAGAATGATTCCACAATCTTACACATTCTGACAAACGGTTAGGGCGAACTGTGTTCGTGACACTGCCGGTCGCCGATTGGAAGGTTAAATGTGTGTCGGAGCCAATCAGTTTGAAAGATGGAACACGGTGCGCTACATACGTTAGAATCTTTCATTATCTTAATCATTTGTCCATCTGATCATAATTTACACCGCAAATGGCCAATATATGAAAATACTCCAAGACTCACAAAACCATTTCTAGCACACCGGAGTCCTCGGTTAAAAACAACTATCATGTGAAGTACGAAACAAATATCGCACCAGACAACCAATAATCGATCAACATATCACGTGTGCTGAACTCACCAATCATCCAGTAAGTGATAGTTGTAAATATGATGCTAGCGGCCGCAAAGACGGGCAACTGAAATCAGAATAACAATTTCATATTAGACTGGGCCATCACATTTGTCAATATCATTTGTCGTGGTGATGTTGCATTATATTTTGTCTACTTTTCTGGGAACTAGTCAGTCTTCCAAACACTCTATTGGAAAACAAACGCCTCGTTGTATACACATTATTTATTTATCTCATAGTATTTTAGACTTCGAAATGACATTTCATCAAACAAGAGGCATTTGATTTTTTTTTAAAAATTGTTAGTCTTCTAAAAAAAAAAACAACGAAAATTTACCTCAACGACAGTTTTTGTTAAGTAGTAGATGTCTGACCGGTACAGCCCTGTACCATATTCTCGCAGGAAGATGGCCAGTTCAAGAGGAAATGACTGAAACATCAGATCACATGAAGAATGATTACACCGAAAAGTGACTCACGTAATACAACGAGGAATAGTTTTAGCATCTATTCTTTTAAGTGTCGTCAGATTTGCCTCTACTGCGATATCAGTTTCCCCTTCAGCGTACGATAACTAATTACACTCGTCCTGTGTTAACTGACGGGGTGCGAGGTAGTGTAGTTCGGTGGTAAGCTATTATCTGGTGGCTAGACGGCTGCTCGTCCTACCGATGTCCATGGTTCGAATCCCAGGTAAATTCTCTTGTGATTTTTCTTTCTCTCACGTCTCACTAAAGTGCTTTGTCCACGATTTTTTCGAGGTCTAATCCTACAAATCTATCAAGTGGAACACAACAGGCCGAAGAAAAAGGGGCAGACCGCGTGAAACTCTGAAGAGAACATTATTAAGAGAGGCCAAGTTAACAGGCATAAAATCCTTTGTTGAGGTTGAAAGACTCGCCGAAGACAGGAAAAATTGGCGAACTACTTTGCGAGCCCTATGTGACGTCTAACGGCACGGGAAGGATATAAGATATAAGATATAAGAATCCTACAAAACTGCTGGCCGTACTCCTGATGCTTTTGATTAATCGTTCACATCAAGTTCCAACCCAATTCCTTCATTCTCGACAACGAAGCTGAGTTACAACTGTCTGAAGTATTTTGTTCGACCAGTTTTTCATACTCCACTAATGAAGCCGGTGTGATCCAGTGCCTGCCCTTCATCTACGACAGCTGTTTTCTCCTGAAAACTTCTTGGCCTAGCATAAAAGTGAAGGTCAGTCAGTGGATTTGTGACATCTGCGAGAAATAGAGCTATTGTTGCCTTAAGAAGACAGTTGAAATTTTCTTTAGCATGTTCATGTCACTCGGAATGCATTTTAATGTATAGTCTTGTGACTTCTATCAGGTGTGACTTTTGTCATAGCCATGGTTTCCATAGTGAGGCTGCTTGTTGTTGCAGCAAAAGCACCATTAGTTTCTTTGACTGTTCTGCCGCTTGAGTCGACTGTGAAGGTCTAGGCTCGCCTTTCGCCCCGAACCACTGACCCATCTATATAAATAACAGCATCGCTATCTCTGACGGGTGTCTGAGTGGCGAAGTGGTTAGTGCACTAAACGAAGGTCGGGGGTTCGAATCCGACCGGAGGCACCCCAGTCACCAAGCTGTAGAAATGGGTACTCGACGTCTTCTGAAGTTGGGGGAGGAAAGGCGACCAGGCGTGATACTGACCATATCGCCCTCTAGTGTGCTGACAGGTCAAGGAAAATATGGGCACTAACACCATATCCCTATGTGCCTCTAAGACACGACAGGATTTGTTTTCACTAATTAATATTTTGAACACAGCATCTACTGCAGCAGGAATATGTTCTGTGCATCTTCTGTCAGGTGTAACTGACAGAGTTACTTTGACGTTTGGTGATGTGAGTATCCGTTCCTTTCTAGGATCTGTATTGTTTTAACACACCTCACGGGTTTTATGAAAGCATACCTCACGGGTTTCATCTTTTGCATTGTCCCATCAATGATTTACCTCCCTTGATCCTGTTTCCTTTTTCTCCTACTAGTTCACTGTGGAGTGGGTGCCTTTGTCTACGCGTGTTCTGAGGTAGGCTTTGTGCTCTGGTTAATTGTATACTCACTGAAAAAAGTAAGTGTGTAATGCTTTTAAAGGCACCATGAACGTGCTCAAGTGGTGACTGAAATAAAATTTGGCACACATTATGTTTGATTATCCAATAACAGATAAAATGATAACTTTCAGTCCAGTCAAATGTCACAAAAAAGTAAAACAAAAGCTCACCTAATGTGGCTCACCACCTCAAGAAAAGAAAATCAAGGTTTCAATATCGTGTGTGTCCTCCTCGGGCAGTTATCACTGCTTGACACCGCCTTCTCATCGAACCAATGACACGTTGTATCAGTTGTTGAGGCATGTTATTCCATTATTCTTGCAACGCTTGGGCTAATTCTTGGTGGTTTCCAGGACGATTATGTCGTCTTCTCAACCTGCGGTCCAGTTCATCCCAAATGTGCTCGATAGGTGATAGGTCCGGTGAAACTGCTGGCCATGGCAAGACAGTAACCTGATGCTGTTGAAAGTGGTCCCTGGCCACACGTGCGACATGTGGACGAGCGTTATCCTGCTGCAGTATCAGGTCTTGTCCATTAGCATCCAGAAAAGGCATTACGTGACGTGTAATGATTTCGTTCCTATATCGTAAACCTGTAAGGTTGCCATTGAGGAAAGCTAGGTTTGTTCGGCCAGCATAGGAAATTCCTCCCCAAACCATTACACTGCCTCCTCTTCTCCTATCCACCTCTAGCACACAGTTATTCACAAAGCGTTCTCCTCTTCGCCTGTACACTAAAGCACGCCCATCATGGCCTTGCAGACATAATTTGGACTCATCAGTGAATAGGATCCGTCTCCATTGATGATAAGGCGATGCCACATGGTGCCTTGCCCAGTTCAAGCGGGTTTGTCTGTGGCGAACTGTCAGTACTGGTCTAAGTGCAGGCCTATGAGGTAAGAGATTTACCTCTCTGGGTCTGTTCCTCACTGTCCTGCCCGACACACGTCTTACACCTGAAACGTTGCAGGCAGTCCATGTTGCCTGGAGAAACCTGTTACGAAGGTGCATGAGGTGGATGTAGCGGTCTTGTGCAGGGGTGGTAACTCGTGGTCTGCCGCTTCTATAGCGGTCAGCAACGGAACCATTTTGGTTAAAACGAATTTGAAGGCGTGATATTGTGTTTCTGTGAATATTAAAATATTGAGATACTGCTGCTACTGTTGATCCAGCAATTAACATCCCAACAGCTATTTCTCTCTGATGTTCATTCAATCGTGGCATGATGAAAAAAGATGTTTATGTTGGAATTCCACTACTTCTTTCTTCAACGATTACGTGAAGAGATCTCTGAGAACAGAATTACACACTTACCCTCATTTTATTCGTGGTCAGTAACCAATCATGGATCACGCACGTGATTTCACTGGAGCTGTGGTTATCTCCCCATGAATAGTGCGATCAACTTCGTGCAGCACGGGGAAGTGGACAACACTCAGACAAAACTTCGTGCCAAATCTGATTTCATTTCACTCATGACAACGTGACTGATAAGCTTGACACCACTGCACACTTACTTTTTTCAGTGAGATATTATATTGTCCAGGCTAGGAAAGTCCTGCATACCTTTGTTGTGATATAGTCTACATGCTCTTTCAATCTCAAGCTGCAGTAGGATCTTATGCCTAGATATTTCATTGAATTAGTTCTTTCAACATTGTCGCCATGGAAACTCACCACAGGCACTCAACACAGTCACTGGTTTGTTTACAGTGTGGTTATTTAGCTAGAACCATGTCACAGTTGCTTTTACAACTATTGTTTGATGTAGACAGAGTGAGTGAGTGAGTGAGTGAGTGAGTGAGTGAGTGAGTGAGTGAGTGAGTGAGTGGGTGAGTGAGTGAACTGTCTTTTTTAAAAGTCCCAGTTTTTGCTATCTTATCTTATATCTTATATCCTTCCCGTGCCGTTAGACGTCACATAGGGCTCGCAAAGTAGTTCGCCAATTTTTCCTGTCTTCGGCGAGTCTTTCAACCTCAACAAAGGATTTTATGCCTGTTAACTTGGCCTCTCTTAATAATGTTCTCTTCAGAGTTTCACGCGGTCTGCCCCTTTTTCTTCGGCCTGTTGTGTTCCACTTGATAGCTTGTTTTGGGATTCTCTGCTCATTTCTTCTCATCAAGTGGCCAACATATGTCCATCTCCTTTTCCTGATCACCCGTGAGACTGGTTGTTGTTCAGTCATCTGTCTTATCTCTGCATTGTTCTTGAATTCATTCCACTTGATGCCGAGTATTTTCCTTAGGCATTTGTTTTCAAAAGAGTCTAATTTCTTTTCTATTTCTTTAGTTGTTTTCCAGCTTTCGCATGCATAAATGAGGGTGGATATTACATTTGAATTGAATAGTCTTAACTTGGTTTTTGTGCTTATAACTTTTGAATTCCATATGTTCTCAAGATTCTTGAAGATTGATGCTGCTTTTGCAATTCTGATCCTAACTTCCTTTCTAGTGTCACCATCCTGGTCTATGTAGCTGCCAAGGTATGCAAATTGATTGACTTCTTCAATATCTGTCCCTTCTATGTGTATTTTTCCATTTTGATTGATGGGAATTTTCATTATTTTTGTTTTGTCCTTGTTAATTTCAAGTCCTATTTTGCTAGCCAGTGAAGATAGGCTATCTGTTTTTTCTTGCATGGAATTCACATTATTACTGATAAGAGTTATGTCATCAGCAAAATCAAGATCTTCTAGTTGGGTCCCATGTACCCAGTCAATACCTGTGTTACCTGTGCAGCATTTTTTCATTATGAAGTCTATTGTAATCCCAAAAAGTAAAGGAGACAGTATACATCCTTGTTCCACGCCTGTTTCAATCTGGAACCATTCACTCATCCCTTCTTCTGTCTTGACTGCACAACCATATCCATTGTATAAGTCCTTAATGATGTTGACAATTTTAGATGGTATTCCATATAGACATAAAATTCTCCATAATGAATCTCTGTGTATGCTATCAAATGCCTTCTTAAAATCTATGAAATTCAGTATTAATGGTTTCTGCTTTTCAATATGTTATTCAAGTATTATTCTGAGATTAAAGATCTGGTCGAGACAGCTTCTCCCTTTTCGAAATCCTGCTTGTTCTTCTCTCATTGCAGTATCCATTATATCTTTGAGTCTATTCAAAATGACCTTGCAAAATACTTTTGACACAACTGATATTAAGGTTACTCCTCTCCAGTTGTTACAGTCACTAAGGTTGCCCTTTTTTGGTATTTTAACAATGATTCCCTTCTTCCAATTAGAAGGGACCTTTTCTTCTTTCCAAATCTTGTTAAACATTCTCTGTAGTTGTCTCATGTTGTCACTATTGATAGCTTTTAGCATCTCGGCTGTTATTTCATCTTCACCTGCAGCTTTGTTGTTAGCCATTAAATTCACTGCTGTTTCAATTTCATGCAATTTAATTTCATCTAGATTGACATTTAGTTGTGGGGCTGGTAAGTCAGTTTCAAGGTTTAACAATTCTTTTGGGTGTGGTCGATTGAGTATTTCTTGGAAGTGTTCAGCCCATCTTTGCTTTTGGTCTTTATTTGATGTTAATAGTGTTCCAGTTTTGCTAAGGATTGGTCTTTCTTTAGATGTAATAGTACCTGTTAGCCTCTTTTGTATGTTATGTAAAGTTTTGCTGTCTCCTGTTTTTGCTGCTTTTTCTGCCTCTTTTGCTATAGATAACTTTATTTTAAGAATGAAGTTATTAACGTTGATCTAACTGTTTTGAAAGTAGAGATTAGGTCTACTTTTTTCTTGTGATGTCCTAAATATGAATAAATTTAAAACCTCAAGCCAGTCTTCTTCATGTGTTACGTATTATCGCCATATCAAATTCAACTCTTCCTTTCCAACATCTTCAAGATTTGACTTAGTAAATCACAAATAAGATGAATCATAACAAATCATACGGCTATAAATCTTAATTTTTACATCATTTTTTATTCTCTTCGCACAAAGAATACATCATTTTGATATTTTGTTACTGTGGCTTACTAAGAACTACAGTATCCTCCTTAATCTAACACAAAAAATATAACACTTGGACAGGTAAAACGCTATTCGAGTATATGAGTATAAAAAGGAGTAGAAGATTAACGCTGAGGAGACGGATATTTCCAAATGTTTTTTACTCACGTTAACCACAGCAAACATATTTGAGAACGAAATGTTAGTGATGAGCAGAAAAATGGCACCATTGATGTTCATCACACCTTTCTGATCTACGGTAAGTTGCAGGTAGATCAAACCGAGAACAACGCCAAGAACCTGGTATAGATTTGGAATTTTTGGTTCAGTAGTTCGAGGCATAACATTATATTCACTCTTAAATCTGTTTATATTTTCGTGAAAGATTTAGTATGTAAAATCCACCTTTCCGTGTCATTAAGGCATATTAGGGCTACGGGTTAAGGCCCGTATTTCCAGAGCCATCGGCACATGAAAGTGTGATGTGGTTAGTATCACATCTGGCCGCATTTACCTTCCTAGACTTTTCTGGCACCCATTTTCAGAGGCTGAGTGGACCCCGGAGCCTTTTTTGCATCGTGGTACCAAGGAAAAAAAGCCCCACTGTTGGGACTTGAATCCGGTACCACCGGATTATTTTAATCACTCAGCCAAAAGGTTTATCAAAGAAAGTATTTTTAGCACATGACGAATGGTTTGTGCACTCGATTCTTATGGCTGAAATACCAGAGTCAGTCTCTTTCTTGCTTATATAGTGTTTTTTTTCTACTAATCATACACATAGTGTTTTATTACTTGACAAGATTAGTTAATTTTCGTATTAATTTAGGATTAGTATATTCGTCTTTTTGGTAAAATACGTAACCAGTTTTGTCTGGAGAAGGATTTTTAACAGGGAGCCAGTAAGTTCGCTGGGAGAGAAATTTCAAGTCTTAAGTGATGGGAAGATTTTTTCCACAATGAAAGAATGCATAATCTTTTCTGGATGATTACTTTGTATATATATACACATGTACAATCAGTCAGTCAGTCATTTGCATGTCCTTGCGGAATTTTGCCTCCCAAACAGCACTCCTGTAGGCCTCTCCTTTGTAAGCAAATTGTCTTGCTGTTGATGATCAACAATATCTTGCAGCCATCTTTGCCTTGGTCTTCCTCTCTTATTTTTTAAATTTTAAATTAATTGCATCGTTTTTTTCAGACAGACAACAGGTAGTATTCTTCAACAATTCTCTATCAAATTCTGCTAAAGTTGACACTGGTGTTCTGCAAGGTTCTATTCTAGGCCCGTTGCTCTTTGCTATCTATATCAATGATCTTCCACTTCATCTTAAACACTCTTCTAGTGATTTTTTTGCCGATGATTGCACAGTCTGCACCAGTGACTACGATTGTGTTAATCTAGAATCAACTCTTCAGGTCGAGTTATACAATTTAATTGGATGGAGCAAAAATAATGGCATGACTATAAACACCGATAAAACAAAATCAATGCTCATAACAACAAGGCAGAAACTACAGAACGAAATAAAAACAACACTTCGGCTCTGTACAGAAACATCACAGATAGAAAACGTTAGCGAGCACAAAACACTAGGTCTTATTATTGACCAACATCTGATCTGGAACTCTCATGTGCAATGTCTAACAAAACTCATCGCACAAAAAGTATACCAATTAGCTAAAATTAAGCACTTCATAGATCAAGACACTAGGAAGACATACTACACAGCTCATATACAAACACATTTAGACTATTGCTCAGCAGTTTGGGATGGTTGCTCAGTGTCAAATACAAAGAGGCTTTGCTCACTCCAAAAGGGAGCAGTAAAGCTCATTAGTGACAAAGATCAAGCACAAACAACTAATCATCACAAACATATCAAAATACTACCCCTTAAGAACAGGTTCCTCTTCAACAAAGCCAAGTTAGTACATCAGATTCTTTCACGGCATGCCCCGCCTTATCTATGGAACCTGTTTAAATTTAGCCCAAAGTGAAGCCAACGCTTGAACAACATATGTCTTCCAAAACCTAGACTTGATCTTTACAAGAAAAGCTTTAGTTATTCTGCTGCTCATCTTTGGAATACCCTCCCATCCTATATAAAAATATAAATTATACTCCTTCCTACAACTACAAGCTTTCCCAATATCTATTTGATGTCGACTACATGCCTCCATGAATTATAAAACTTAAAAGTTATCTTAAGCTGCTCTTACAGACACCGAATACAATTAATTGTTTTCTGAATAGTCCCGAAAATTGTGTTTAGTAGATAGTCATTTATAATGTATGTAGTTACTTCTGTACTGAATGAATGTTTAAGAGCGAAACGTAAATGTTATATTTTATTTTATGTCTCTCAGCTTCAATGTTAGTTATGTTTGTTATATGAACAGCATATTTGTAGAATGTCTGGAATAGAGTGAAAGATGTATGATAAAGGGCAGAATGTCAGACGGGCCTGCGTGCCCAATTCTTAACCCTTTTGAAATAAAGATCAATCAATCAATCTCTTTCTTTGTCCCATTATGTACCCTTCCAAAACTATCTTCTCTAAATTATCATGGCGTTTATTATGTCCAAAATATTTAAGTTTCCTCTGTTTAATCTTCCTTACTAGCCAATCTTCTTCAATATTAAGTTCTTGTAGTATGGATATATTTTTGTTCTTCTTTTGTGTGTCCATGATATTTGAAGAATGCTTCTGTAGCATTTATATTCAAAGGCATTTATGTGTTTCTCAGCTGTTTTGTTAAGTGTTCAGGTCTCACAAGCATATGTAGCGATGGGAAAGATGCATGCCCTTAAAAATCTTATTTTTATGGTTCTGTCTGTTCCTCTCCACAGCTTTTTTAGTTTATTTTTTGAAGAGTGATAGATATCCTCCTTTTAATGTCCCTCGTTGTATCTCCATTATTAGTTAGTAGTGATCCAAGATATTTAAAACCCTCCACCTCTTCCAATTTTTCCTCATTGATACATATTTCAGCTGCCTTATTTGTTTTGTCAGTTGTCATCAATTTAGTTTTTTTCGCATTAAGATATATATTTTGCTCTTCACTGTTCTTACGGACTGACATAACTAGTTTTTCCACTCCTTTTTGTGTTGTGGATAGTAATACTATGTCATCAGCATATCTAATCTCTGGTATTTCATAACTTCCAATTGTTATGGCATCATAATATTCTTTGTCTACATTTTCTCTAACATTCCTCATTATATTTTCAGTAATCAAGTTAAATGTATGCACCCCTGACTTATCCCATGTTTTAAGTCAAACCAAGTTGCTGTTTCACCATTTATTCTTACTGCTGCTTGTTGGTCTAGATACAGCAGTGATATTAATTGTGTCAAATGTGTTGGAAATCCCATTTTTTCCATCATTTCCCAAAGTTTCTGGTGTTGCACACAATCAAATGTCTTTGAATAGTCTATAAAAGATAAAAGAGACTCACATTAAATTCTCTGTATTTCCCTATTATTAATCTTATATTGAATACATGATCACTTGTTCCTCTTCCCTGTCTAAAATCAGCTTCGACCATATTGACATCTTGTTCTATTTTGTTACGAAGTCTACCCATTATGATTTTTAATAGAATTTTACTGGCATGACTAATCAGGGCAACAGTTCTGTAGTTTGTGCATAATTTCAAGTTACCCCTTTTTTGGCAGTGGTATGAATACAGTTCTTTTCCATTCTTTTGACCACATACTGAATGCTATATCTTTTTTACATAGTGCATAATAGATTGTTGCACATTCCTTTCCTTCTGCTTGAATAAATTCAACTGTCATCTCATCACATCATGGACACAAAAAAGAACAATTATATCCATACTACAAGAACTTAATATTGAAGAGGGTTAGCTAGTAAGGAAGATTAAACAGAGAAAAAACTATTTGAGTAAATAAAAATTTAAATATTTATGTAGCATAGCCTTGTAAGTAATGATTATTATTATTATTAGTGACATGATCAGGAATATAGTTAAGAAGGTATTGGGGGGCAGGATAGTAGATCAAACGGCGACAGAGAAGGGATAGTTAGAAGGACGAAGAACGGATACTCGGTACTTCAAAGACCTGATCAAAGGTAAACCGAATCGACATGGGTACGCCGATAGATCGTAAGAATGGTCCAGTACTAACATTACGACTTCACGCACACATGCAGTAGCCGAGGGGGAACAATTGACCAGTAGATCAAACGACTGAACAGAGAACGGACTAGGTCCCGAAGCAGATAACATGAAAGAGATGGGGGAACTTGTTTAATTGGAGGTAACCATTGGACCGACGGAGATGAAAGCGACTAACACGAAGACGCTAGTTGCGGCCGGGTAGAACTTAGGAATATAAGGCAGGAAGAGAGAGATTCTGGAGAGAGGAGATGAGGATTCAGGAGGCAGGGGGAGGTGCAGGCAGCTGCAGGTAGACAAATTAGGACTCAGCTGCAGGTAGAGAGAGAAGGATTCAGCAAGAGAGATGTAGAGATAGAGACATAGTGTTAAACTGAACTAGTGTAGCAAGAGATTGTACAATAATTTTTACCACGAGCTTTTGTATTAAAGTATGAAGTATTGAATATTGTGAAGCAGAGAACGCTGCTTAAATACTGCTTTTAGAATATGAGAAGTATGATATTGTGGTATTTTGAGATTATATACTACAAAGATGAAAACAACGAAAAGTATTACAAGTGATGTTATCAATTTTATGGCTTAGATATATTAGTCAAAATAAAAGCTATTCAGTGAACTTTTCATCGGACTTCTGTGGTCCAGCGAATGATGTAATATGTTGTGCAACATCAATGTGTGATGTGATGATTAAAGAGAAACTTCCTGAATAATATGATAGTACAAAGAACAAGATCTTGAACAACAAAATAGAACTCCTCTTTGTTAAATTTAAATACATTTTAAAAAATATTTAAATATATTGGACATATTAAACGTCATGATAATTTAGAGAAGACAGTCTTGGAAGGGTACATAATGGGGAAAAGAAAGAGAGGAAGACCAAGGTGAAGATGGCTGCAAGACATCGTTGATGATCTGCGAAATGTTCCATCAGCAGCAGAGCATCTTGCTTACAACCGAGAGGCCTACAGGAAAAGCTGTTATAGAGGCAACGTTCCGCGAGGGACATGCACATAACGGACTGAGTTATCCTTAACTTACGTGCAGTTATAGTCGGGAAAGTGATCCTTTTGGTGTAAAAGTTTGGTAACCATTCTGTTATACTAGTTGACATATCAGATGCTCTTTCTGTCAACAGATCTACAGTTCTCTTAGAATAAAATTTTATAATACTCTTTACTTGGAAAATCGTATATCTATTTTAATTTATAATTTTATTTATTAGTAACAGACTATTTTATCTTAGGCAGATTTTTAACATATAAGTGGAATGTACATATGAAACAGGAGGTATGTGATATAGACCTGTAACTTACCAAAGTTTGAAGTATTCGAACTCGGAACAGTATGACATCGCGTACAAGGCTGATCCAGCTTCGCCAGAACAAGTATCGATACTGGGTAAACCAGGGCGCGTCATATCTTAAAGAGATTGGGAAAAGAGGATTTATAGAGATGATATTATAATTGTGATATAAATATCACAGTATAAAATGGTTACAGTATATTTCTTCCTTTTATAAAAGACAAATGTATTGTGTCGAGGCATACTTCTTTTTTCAACCAAGTTATTTCTGCAGCTTTGCTGTAACTGACACAAGTGTTAACAGTACACTGAAGTCCCTAGTGGAAAGTCTTACTGACAATATCTGCAAAAGAAGAGATCATGCATAGTAAAAATTCCACCACGAAACTGCCCAATAGTCCAATTATAAAAATAGTGTCGATAAGTTTAAAAAAACCCTTTAGAAAACGTAACAAATAGGTAGATCATAAATGAATTCCTTGTTTGCTGATGGCCAAGCACTTATAGCCATATAAGAGAAAGACCTACATGGATAACTTAGTAAAGGCATGTAATAGCCACAACATGAAACTCGGTGCAGAAAAAAAAAACACGAAAGTCAAGACCACTACCAGAGAAGAAATACCAACAATGATCTTTCTGGAAAAATTAGCCTTTGAAACAAGTGAAGCATTTCAAATACCAGGGTAGTGCAGTATCATCCTTTTGGGAAAGTTGATGCTAAAAGTGAGAACATGCAATGAAATAAATCAGGTCATTAGACATATGACACCTTTCATTCATTTGCATGTCCCTTGCGGAACTTTGCCTCCATAACAGCACTCCTGTAGGCCTCTCGATTGTGAGCAAGATGGCCTGCTGCTGATGCATCCATTAGCAGATCATCAACGATGTCTTGCACCCATCTTCACCTTGATCTTCTTCTCTTTCTTTTTCCAACTATGTACCCTTTCAAAATGGTTCTCTATAGGTATCATGATGTTTAATGTGTCCAAAATATTTAAGTTTTCTCTCTTTAATCCTCTTTACTAGCCAGCCTTCTTCAATATTAAGTTCTTTAATGACACCTTTACTGAAAGATAAATACATCGCAACTGAAACAAAAAAAAGGATACTGTAAAACACAGGTTTGCTCCTAACTCTGTGCTAACAATGTCAAACGTGGACACTAACAGCCAAAAAAACATGAAAAATCATCATGACAGAAATGAGATTGTTTACAAGAAGTGACCAAGTCAGAAATGACGCAGTCAGGGAAAGAAAGGACTGGAGCAACACTAGTACTACACTAATTCAGAAACTACAAGTCAGATGATTTGGCCACGTTACACAACTACCACCAGACAGTATATCACATAAAACATTCATGCTAAGAGTTGTAGGAAACAGAGGGAGAGAGGTCGTCCACGCAAGAGACAGAGGGAGGAACATTTACAGAAACCATTATGTCACTATATTACCAGCTGCCTTGTTTGTTTTGTCAGTTGTCATCAATTTAGTTTTCTTCGCATTAAGAGAGGTTCTGCTCTTCGTTGTTCTTATGGACTGCCATAATTAGTTTTTCTATTCCTTTTTTGCGTTGTGGACAGTAATACTGTGTCATCAGCATATCTAATCTCTGCTATTTCATAACCTCCAATTGTTATGGCATCGTAATATTCTTTGTCTACATCTTTTCTAACATTCCTCATTATGTTTTCAGTATACAAGTTAAATAAGTAAGGCGACAATATGCAACCCTGACGGACCTCTTGTGTTATGAAAAACCAAGTTGTTGTTTCACCATTTATTCTTACTGCTGCTTGTTGGTCTAGATACAGCAGTGATGTTAATTGTATCAAATGTGTTGGAAATCTCATTTTTTCCATTATTTTCCAAAGTTTCTGGTGTTGTATACAATCAAGTGCCTTTGAGTAGTCTATAAAAGATAAATATAGATTCACATTAAACTCTCTGCATTTCTCTATTATTAATCTTATATTGAATATATGATATCTTGATCCTCTTCCTTGCCTGAAATCAGCTTGGATCATATTGACTTCCTCATTTGAAGAAGCTTTCTTCCACCTCCTAAACAAGGGAGTGCATATCCGCACAGGGTCAAGGGCCGCGGGACATGCGAGGGTTCAACGTAGGTCACACATGAGAACCAATAATCTAGGGTGCTTTCCCAGCTGAACAGCTATCAATAAAAGTGAACACAACTGATTAAACAAACTCACAGAGCCTTTACTGTCTGTGCCTTTACTTCTGAGCCTTTATTATCTGAGCCTTTACTCTCTGTACCCTTATTGTCTGAGCCTTTACTCTCTGTACCCTTATTGTCTGAGCCTTTACTCTCTGTACCCTCATTGTCTGAGCTTTTACTCTCTGTACCCTTATTGTCTGAGCCTTTACTCTCTGTACCCTTATTGTCTGAGCCTTTACTGAGTGAGTCCTTACTGTCTGAGCCTTTAATGTCGGAGCCTTTACTGTATGTGCCTTTACTGTCTGAGTCTTTACTGTCTGTACCTTTACTGTCTGAGACTTTACTGTCTGAGCCTTTACTGTATGTGCCTTTACTGTCGGCGCCTTTACCGTCGGTACCTTTACTGTCTGTACCTTTACTATCGGAGCCTTTACTGTCTGAGACTTTACTGTCTGAGCCTTTACTGTCTGAGCCTTTACTGTCTGTACCTTTACTGTCGGTGCCTTTACTGTCTGTGTCTTTACTGTCTGTGCCTTTACTGTCTGAGCCTTTACTGTCTGTGCCTTTACTGTCTGAGCCTTTACTGTCTGTGCCTTTACTGTCTGTGCCTTTACTGTCTGAGCCTTTACTGTCTGTGTCTTTACTGTCTGTGCCTTTACTGTCTGAGCCTTTACTGTCTGTGCCTTTACTGTCAAAGCCTTTACTGTCAAAGCCTTTACTGTCTGACCCTTTAATGTCTGTGTTTTTACTGTATGTGCCTTTACTGTCTGTGCCTTTACTGTCCGTCACATGCTCCAAGTAACGTCGGCTGATCTGTCAAGAATGGTAGTGGCATGGGGTCAGGGGAGGCGGGACATGCGCAGTGTCAATGTAGGTCACACTCGACTGCGGATAAGCTCAGCCTTTAAAAAATTACTCCTTTATCCTTTGAGGATATATTAAATATAATGGCCGAGCTTATGTGCACAATTGTGCAAATAACCACCAAGATCATTGCCACAATGTGTGACCTACATCGAAACTGCGCATGTCCTGCTGCCTTGGCCCCATGCCAAATAACATTGCGACTGCTCTAATAATCACTCCCAAATATAATTTGTATTACCTTGATTCTCCAGCCACTGCGTCGTCTATCTGTAGAGAATTTTAAAAGTGATTAATATTGTACATAAAGCCCTACAGAAGCAAACCGACTAAGAACATGCTGTTGAAGTAATGAACAATTTACGATGTTTGTGCAATGTATCAATGAAAAATAAAAGTAATCATGCTGGGATAATGCACTAAATGAAAGGAACAGATCACGATGTTTATACAGTGTATGAATGGGAGAAAAATAAAAGTAAAAAAAAG
This sequence comes from Achatina immaculata, assembly GCA_009760885.1. Classification (NCBI taxonomy): domain Eukaryota; kingdom Metazoa; phylum Mollusca; class Gastropoda; order Stylommatophora; family Achatinidae; genus Lissachatina; species Lissachatina immaculata. The sequence goes on along the minus strand of CM019691.1, from coordinate 90,143,589 downwards.
CCGAGATAATGTATCACGGACAAGTAATCACAACAAGGAAGGAAAGTACATGTCTTATGTTTAAATTTGTGAATACCACGACTTTGAAACAGAACCTTAAATGTTTAGAATTTGTTTTTGAAAAAAAAAATATGACTATCTACGATGAATCATTTAATAAAGAAATTGTAACAGGGTATATGATACGAATCGAATAATTCATGGTGATGTCTCCTTATTCATTCACCTTGAGCCACATTAGATGTATATTGATAGACAGGTACATTTCCTGTTTCCATGCCATTAAGGATTACTGGGGACACGGTGTTAGGCATTTCCACGGCCTTCGGCGCATGAAAGTCTGATATGGTCAGTATCACGCCTGGCCGCATCTACATTCCCAGATTTCCCTGGTACCCATTTCTGGTTGGACCCCGGGGCCTTTTTTTCGGTGTATCAGAAAAAAACCCACTACATGGACTTGAACCCTGTACTATCAGATTAGTAAACCGAGCGCCTAACCACTCAGCTAACGAGGCCGCCATACTGACAGACAGACAAGCAGAAATTTGAGACATACTCCCGAAGATCTATTACTGAATTCTTTATTGTTTTTTTTAACATTACACTGTTTTTTTTTAAATTTCGCGACACTGGAAATAGGAAGTAAATTTTAAAAGTTACTGCAATGGTTAGTCTCCCACAGTGGTTAGTCTCCAACTTTTATGGTTCTAAAATCAGCATATGCATTCTCAAGCAGACACGAAATTACCTTCGATTTGAGAGTAAAATCAAAATCGGATCAAAAGATTTCTGTCAACAAAATTCATCTTAGTTATAGACTTATTCATAGGAAAAAAAAACCAAACAAGAGTAGTTTTACCATTGAATCAAGTCTGTTCAAACTGTCTGTCTTTTCAAGTGACTCCATGGCCCTAGACATCCTGGCGGCTTCTTCGCCGTTGGCGAACTGGTCACAGACCGCCTGCCATTGATAATAAATGGAACGTATAAACTAGGAAAAAGTAGGAGCAGCTTTATTACTTAACGACTACGTACTGAATCACAGCTTTACTGTAATGCTTCGTGTATATGTGTGCCATTGATAATAAACATGCTACAGGATGCAGATAAGCAAACGAAAAGAGACTGCACCTCGCAGCACACACATTATTTGTTGTTATTATGGCCAGTTGTTGCAACCATAATAGCAGAATAAAGCACAACAGACGAGTCACGGCAAACGATGTCTAGCAGTTTTCACCAAAAAACCCAACATCAGCTTGTGTTCTGAGAAAAAAAACGTGTCTTCTGATTAAAAGAAAAGACTTATGAAAAAAAACCCCAAAAAAACGGTCTTCTGAAAAAAAAAAGTTTTATTAATAAAAACCGTTTTCTGCACAAAACAAGAAAAAAACACCAGAAAACACGTGCCTTCTTCTTTAAAAAAAAAGATCTTCTTTATGAGAAAACAAAAGCAAATCGTCTTCTGGAAAAAAAAACTGCCTTCTGATTAAAAGATAAGTTTAATGATGAAAGACAAGATATTCTGAGGGAAAAAAAAACCATCGTCGGGGGGGGGGGAGGGGGGGGGGTTTGGGGAGTTGAATGTTTCTGTTTCTGAATTTAAAAAAACTTCAGAGAAAAAATCTTCCGTGAAAATAATCGTCTTCTCATTTATAAGAAAAAAAAGCCATCTTAATAAAAGTCGTTTTGTGGGGAAAAAAACCGTCTTCTAAATAAATAAACAAGTTTTATTAATGAAAACCATTTACTAAGAAAAAAAAAAGATTTTTGAGCAGAAAAAACCGTCTTTTGAGAGAAAAAACATTTTTCTGAGTAAAAAAAAAATCTTCAGAAAAAAACGCTTCCGAGAAAAACAAAAACAGTTTTCTCTGATAAATAAAAAAAAAACGGCTCTGTGATGCCGGGTTCTGAGCTGGAAAAAAAAGTGTTCTGGGAAAAAAGGAGTCATTTCCACCACTGAAAATAAGTAAGATGTATTTTTTTCATTACCTTTAAAACCTACGTCTGAAACTGCTTCATTAGAAATTCAGTACAACTATTTCCATCTTTGCTCAAAACAGACTCCATTCATTTTCTATTGACTTCCCTATTACATTTTTCAGTTTTTTTTCCTGTTATTTCCATTAAATAATTTTGAAAAAAAGTGTTAGATTAATGGGGAAAGAAACAGTTCATTATCATTATCAGCTCGTGTCACCGAATTGGCTGTAGCTGATACCCAGTCCTCTTTATCGCTCGTATGTTATGGCACATATGGCAAGGCTTGTGAAGAGGAAACCAACCGGTGCATTGTTCCGGGCAGGGGAGGGTTTTCCCTGTTTTAGAGGTGGGTCCTGAGGCTTTTGGGAAGGGGGTGGTGGTGGGTGGGGTGGGGGAGGGGATTAGTGGATGAAAACAAACAAACGGAGGGAGGAGAGAGTCTGCACCGGCTTATAAAATTTCTGCCCGAGGCCCTGGATATGGTAATAGATTTCCTTGTTCTTCGCTTTTGGATCTTGGAAATTTATTTTAGGTATATATGCGTACCACAGCTCCTTGTAGTGATTTGCTTCCTGATGCTTTGCACACATGACTTTGTCATGATATTCCCAGTCACCGATAAATGTATGGCTGGTAGGACAGATCAGCGACATGTTGGTGCTACCTGCTTCACCACTGTATGCTAGACTACTTCAAATACGATACATGCTACACATCTACTATTCATTCATTCATTTGCATGTCCCTTGCGGACCTTTGCCTCCCAAACAGCACTCATGTAGGCCTCTCGGTTGTGAGCAACATGGCCTGCTACTGATGCATCCATTTGCAGATCATCAACTATGTCTTGTAGCCATCTTCGTTTAGGTCTTCCTCTTTTTCTTTTTCCCATTATGCAGTCTTCTCTAAATTATCATGACGTTTAATGTGTCCAAAATATTTAAGTATTCTGTCTTTAATCCTCTTTACTAACCAGCCTTCTTCAATATTAAGCTCTTGTAGTATAGATATATTTGTTCTTTTTTGTGTCCACGATATTTGGAGAACTCTTCTGTACCATTTTACATTCAAAGGCATTTATGTGTTTCTCAGCTGTTTTGTTAAGTATCTAGGTCTCACAGGCATACATTGTGATGGGAAAGATGCATGCCCTTAAAAATCTTATTTTTGTGGTTCTGTCTGCTCCTCTCCACAGATTCTTTATTTGTTTTACTGAAGGGCGATAGATGTATTACAATGTAATATAGTAGTAGTATATAGTAGATGTACATTGTAATTTAGTGAATTATAAACTTTCTACTAACCATTATGTTCGTTCATTCTTGTCAGTGAAATAAAAAAAAAAGATACTGCAAATAATTAAATTCCATTCTCTCAAGATAAACCTTCTATACTTTTAAGCAAAATTAAATTTCCCCGAGATTTTCTACGGCTTCCAGTAGATATTTTTGCATTCGTAATGAGAGGGTACGCTAAAATTACTTCTGTAGTACTTACATGAGTCTTTCTTCTGCATTCCTCTTCTCTGCCTGGGATGATAGCGAGAGTGAAGATAAAATGATCTGCTGGATTGTAGTTTGCTGGACAGGGATAGTGTAACCTGGAGATTTAGTTACGAAGTTATGAACAGCTCAGTTTTATTTTGCACAAACATATCTTTCTGAAATAATTCTGTAACAGAAAAAGAAACTGAAAACGAAAAGAGAGTAAGTTAGAGAGCTGCATTATTATTTTTCAAATTAAATGCGCTCTCGTGATAATACATATAAAAATACTCATACATAATGCATTAGTGAACTTCAATTTAGGGTGTAAATTCAGTAGATTTGATTGCAAGGTTCGCGAACTGTTAACTACATGTTAGATGGTAGGGAAGCAAATTGTCATAGACTGGTATGACCCCTGCCCAAATAGAAGACTCACCTTCTGACTGATTGTGGACATTGAAAACAATGTCTGTGAGTATATATTCTATCAGGGCTCTCAGTTGCAGAGAATGCCCAACCCATAGATAGACAACAAGAAACGGGAGTTCGCCTTCCACGAGTTAAAATCTGGGAAGATGGATGATAGAATGGTCAAATAGATTAAAGATTCCACAACTGGGGTCTGCGGATCCTTGAGCATCCGGGAAGGGATCTGTGGAGATTTGCAGAGCAAGTCTAGAAAACTCGAAATGCTTGAACATTTTTAACTTGCCGCACAATGTCTGAATAATGTATTGGTGAGTCATCATTGGTTTTAAGGGCCGGGGGGGGGGCATGATTTGAATAGTTTTAAACCACTGAAATGAAGAATGAAAGAAATATATAGAGACATACAAAAATGTATGCAGCCTTACAAGAGATTGACGGCCCAGACTGGTAGGAAAGCAGACAGATAGACAGACAGATAGATAGATTTAGGTACAGACACACATGGACAAAGTGAAAGAGAGACTGACAAACATACAGAAGATAAACAAAAAGACAGGCAGACAGATTAATGAATGTTTTTACCTCTCAAAGAACTCTATGGCTCCGTCAGCAGTTCCCATATAGGCTGTTCTTCCCTCGGAGAGCAGAAGTATTCTACGATATGGTTGAACAGAAATATTGTGAACGCGATGAAACTTTTTTACATAAATAAATGACTTACATATATCCAATTTGTAGCATATTGTAAAACTTGTTTGGTGCAAGTTTACATTTACAATTTGTGGAAGGAATATTTTTTCAAGATGGTATAGACCCTTGGCAATGTACTACCGTACTCGAGGCCAATCTGGCTCCATCATCATGACCGCCAACCCAGGTTCTCCCCTCCCTGGTATACTGTATGCTAATTTTGCCTAAATCCTCGAGCATTCAATCAAAACATTACACTGACATGCAGCACAAATCACGAACTCTGGATTTAATAATACAATAATTTTAATCTCACAATGAACCCAACAACCACAAACAACTGGCACTGACAATAAACATGACATTAAGACATCAATAAAGGCAAAACAATGTGGCGAACAATCAATGGAAATGCGAATTAAGTCAAGCATAATATTGGTTAATAACGAATCTTCTCAGGTCTGCGTTATTTACATTGTTACTCTATGTACCTGGGGCCCTCAGCTCACTGGGCCCTGTCTATGGCATCTACCACGACTATATGCGCCACTGCACTTTCATCTCCGCAGCCACTAATGCCATTACCTACATCAACAGTGTCTGTATTGATGCAAACACATGGTCAGTCTACATGAAAAAGCTTAATACAAAAGCATACATTTTACCAATCCAATCAACAGAGGAAAATCACAATGGAATCAGAAACAAATTATCTTTCAACACATGGCTCGTAAACCATCAAGTACTTCAGTGACATAGTTAGAAAAGCAACTTGTTAGATATTGTTAGAAATTATTTTAATGTTTGTTTAAAAAAATATGTTAGAAGATCTGTATTTACAATGTATTTTTATTTATGTATATGTCTGCGGCCCCCCGTGTGGTACCCGGGATCTGCAAAGAATAGGACCACTGTACCCTACCACGCATGATCGTAAAAGGCGACTAAGGAGGGTTCAGCATAGGGCCAGCAACCCTATCTGGTTAAAAAACTATCAGACTCCTACAGAAACGGAAGCAAGGGAAAAAGCGAATGCAGGTGGAAGGAGAAATGTGTATCAGGAAACTGAGCCCATGAAGGTTGTGGATGAAAGCCAGCCACTGGAAGTCCCCAGCCCGACTGCAGACCTCCTGGAATCTAAACATAAGATGCAAATAGGCAGCTGGAATGTAAGAACACTAAACCAGACTGGAAAACTAGCACAAACCATCAAGGAAATGCATAGATATAAACTAGACATACTAGGAATACAAGAAGCAAGATGGACAGGACAAGGCAGAAGGAAATTAACAACACAGCACACAGAAAATACAATAATATGATCAGGTAAAGAAGATCTTCATGAAGGAGGAGTAGCATTGATTATAACAAAAGAAGCATCAAGAGCATTGCTGAAATGGACACCAGTAAATGAGAGATTATTATATGCACGGTTCAACTCAAGATTCACGAAGCTGTCTATTATAGTTTGTTATGCACCAACAGAAGCAGCTGAAGAGGAATTAAAAGAAGATTTTTACAACAGCCTCCAAGCCACAGTAGAGACAATACCCAAGCATGATATGCTACTCATCTTGGGCAACTTCAATGCAAAAGTAGGTGAAGGAAATGAAGATAGAAGAAGAATGATGGGAAGAGAAGGAATCGGAGAAATAAATGAAAATGGAGAAAGACTGTGCAGTTTATGTGAAGAAAACATGATGACCATCGGAGGGACAATTTTCCAACACAAAAACATCCATAAGATGACTTGGAGGTCACCAGATAAAACCACAGAAAACCAAATCGATCACATACTAATAAACAACAAGTGGAAACGGTCACTACAAGATGTGCGAGCAAGGAAAGGAGCAGATGTAGGAAGTGATCACAACCTTCTGGTAGCAAAAATAAAACTAAAATTAAGGAAAGCCAAAATCGGAAAACACAGAAAGATACACTTTGATACAAGAAAACTGATAGACCAGCAAACAAGAAATGAATTGTCAGTAGTACTTAAGAACCGCTTCAGTGTCCTACAAGACGAAGCAGAAATGTCCATATTAGAGTTCAATAAAACACTACAGGAAACAGCAAAAGAGGTGCTGGGATATCGGAAAAGGAGAAAAGAGGAATGGATAAGCGAGAGCACGTGGGAAAAGATAGAGCAAAGAAAAGAAATCAAGAAAAAATTACTGAACACCAAATCACAACGGCTTAAAGAACGAGTTTTAAGTAATTATGCACAAAAAGACAAAGAAGTGAAGGAATCATGCCGTCAAGATAAACGTCAATATTATTACAACTTAGCAGAAACAGCAGAGAAAGCAGCATATACAAATGACATGAAAACCATATATAAAATCACAAAGCAGATGACAGGTAACTTCAACACAAGATGTGAAAGTGCAGTAAGAACACAAAACGGACAACTGGTCAGTGGAGAAAGAGAAAAAATTGAAAGATGGAGGGAACACTTTAACACCCTACTAAACAGAACACAAGCAGCACAAACAATAGACATACCTGAAGCAAAAACGGAACTAAACATCAATACAGGACCAATAACAATAAATGAAGTAAAGGAGGCGATAAAAAAGCTAAAATCAGACAGGGCACCAGGTGAAGATGAAGTGACTGCTGAGATGTTGAAAGCAGAAGAAACAGAAACACCAAAACAACTTTGCCGGATATTACAACAAATTTGGGATCTAGAAAAAGCTCCAGAGGAGTGGAAAACTGGCTTATAGTAAAACTACCAAAGAAGGGTGACCTCAGAGATTGCGGGAACTGGAGAGGCATTACCCTACTGCCACTCACCAGTAAAGTATTTTGCAGAATAATCATCAACAGAGTTGTACCAACACTTGAGGAAAAACTTCGGAAAGAGCAGGCAGGATTTAGGAAAGGAAGATCATGCATAGACCACATATTTGTACTTAGACAAATATTAGAACAGGCAAATGAGTGGCATAGCACAACATATGCATTATTCATAGATTTTGAGAAAGCCTTTGACAGTGTCAACAGAGATGCACTGTGGAAAATCCTAAGATGGCATGGTCTCCCCCATAAAATAGTTCATGTAATCAAAGCCCTATACGAGAGTTTTCAGTGCAAAGTGATCTGTGGAGAACATACCTCCAGCAGCTTTAGGGTACAAACAGGAGTGAAACAGGGATGTGTACTATCACCAACATTATTTATCTTGGCAGTAGACTGGTTAATGAAGGAGGCAACATCAGACAAACGCAGAGGATTACAATGGACCCTTGACACAGTGCTGGAGGACCTTGACTTTGCGGACGACATTTGTCTATTATCAAGCAGTCACAAAGATATGCAAGATAAAATAAACAAGCTAACTCAGAATGCAAACAACATAAGACTAAAGATCAACGTAGGAAAGACAAAGTTAATGAAGCAAAATGTGAACAACAGAAATGTACTGAGAGTAGATAACAAGTTAGTGGAGGAGGTCAACGAATTTGTATACCTTGGCAGCAGAGTAGTAGAAAATGGAGACAGCACAGAGGACATCAACAGCAGACTTACTAGAGCAAACCAGCTTTTGCAATGCTGCAGACTATATGGAAATCTAAAAACTAAGCATAAATATGAAAATCAGGATATTTAAGAGTAATGTTCTAAGTGTACTACTCTATGGAAGTGAATGCTGGAAAATCACCAAAACCATAGAAAACAAGTTGAATTCTTTCCAGACTAAATGTTTACGAAGAATTAGAAAAATATTTTGGCCAAACACCATAAGAAATAACATATTATTAGCAGAAATGCAGATGAAACCACTGACAACAATTATTGAGGAAAGACGCTGGCGATGGTTGGGACATGTGCTCCGAATGACTGACAACTCACTACCAAAAATAGCACTAAGATGGACACCACAGGGGAACAGAAGTAAGGGTAGACCAAAAGAGACATGGAGAAGAACAACAGAAAGGATGTTGAGCAATAGAGGGCTCACCTGGGCAAGAGCAGAAAAAAAGGCGAAGGACAGGCATTTGTGGAAAACCCTTGCGGAAGCCCCATGTGCCATGGGCACTTAAGTTTCAGAGAGAGAGAGATATGTCTGCGGGTGTATGTGTGCGTGAGTGCTATTTTATTAGGTTATTTACTTCTTCTCTTTTACCTTGAATGTAGTAGTTAAATCTTACACTCTTTTGATATGTTTTTACTAATTTAATTTGTATTTTTGTACTAAATCAAGTGTGTGGGAAGAATGAAAGATGGAGTGATGAAGGGCAGAATGTAAGACGGGCCTGCGTGCCCAATTCTTTACCCTTGAAAAATAAAGATTATTCATTCATTCATTCATTCTTACACGGAATGACACGAACCCTACATCACAGTTTACTGCACACCTACATGATCTACACCACATGAGGTGGGCACGGGCAGAATATAACCGACGATCACCATAATACACAGGAATTTACAGCACATCCATAGGAACAACTAAACAAGACGTCGCCCAGGCATTGCCTCTATCTAATCTGATGCAAGCCAATGGTTCAATGTTTATATATATATATATATATATATATATATAACATCAACTACCAAATCACGTGGACGATGACGCTTCGGTCAAGGTCGTACACCCCTCGATACAAGCGTGTATTGTCCACAGTATATCATTCAGGATATAACATATTTGAATGTTATAATGAACGCAAGCAGCTAGTATGGTAGAAATAGTTTTTACTAAATCAGAAAATTACTCCAATTTTATTAATCATTAATATTTTGTTATGAAGTAAATGCTATATTTTAGGCAACCTAATTTTAACATTTAAGCTATAATTTTTCTAACAAGGTACTCAAGACTTGAGAGTTTTAACTAACTAACTAACTAACTAACTAACTAACTAACTAACTAACTAATTAACTCACTAACTAACTCACTAACTCATTCACTAACTCAATCACTAACTTACTCACTCACTCACTAACTCACTCACTCACTCACTCACTCACTCACTCACTCTCACACACACATACACACTTACTTACTGACTGAACATGGAAAAGAGCTCTGAAGACGGTTGATGTATGGTACATAGAATCGTTATGCCTCTGGCAGCCATTTTCTGAAAAGATAAATGAATCGCTTGTGCAGTTAATACATTGCCTCATGACAAAAACATATTTAACTGTTGTGAGTGAAAATAATACCAGCCATCTTCACTCTGACTGTGGAGATACAAACGTTTCCTATTCGTTTTGTTTGAGGTTTTCTAAATCTCTCTCTCTCTCTCTGAACCTTAAGTGCCCAGGGCACATGGGGCTTCCGCAAGGGTTTTCCACAAATGCCTGTCTTTCGCCTTTTTTTCTGCTCTTGCCCATGTGAGCCCTCTATTGCTCAACATCCTTTCTGTTGTTCTTCTCCATGTCTCTTTTGGTCTACCCTTACTTCTGCTCCCCTGTGGTGTCCATCTTAGTGCTATTTTTGGTAGTGAGTTGTCAGTCATTCGGAGCACATGTCCCAACCATCGCCAGCGTCTTTCCTCAATAATTGTTGTCAGTGGTTTCATCTGCATTTCTGCCAATAAGGTGTTATTTCTTATGGTGTTTGGCCAAAATATTTTTTAATTCTACGTAAACATTTAGTCTGGAAAGAATTCAACTTGTTTTCTATGGTTTTGGTGATTTTCCAGCATTCACTACCATAGAGTAGTACACTTAGAACATTACTCTTAAATATCCTGATTTTCATATTTATGCTTAGTTTATTTGATTTCCATATGTTCTGTGCATTGCAAAAGCCTGGTTTGCTCTAGTAAGTCTGCTGTTGATGTCCTCTGTGCTGTCTCCATTTTCTACTACTCTGCTGCCAAGGTATACAAATTCGTTGACCTCCTCCACTAACTTGTTATCTACTCTGAGTACATTTCTGTTGTTCACATTTTGCTTCATTAATTTGTCTTTCCTACGTTGATCTTTAGTCCTATGTTGTTTGCATTCTGGGTTAACTTGTTTATTTTATCTTGCATATCTTTGTGACTGCTTGATAATAGACAAATGTCGTCCGCAAAGTCAAGGTCCTCCAGCACTGTGTTAAGGGTCCATTGTAATCCTCTGCGTTTGTCTGATGTTGCCTCCTTCATTAACCAGTCTACTGCCAAGATAAATAATGTTGGTGATAGTACACATCCCTGTTTCACTCCTGTTTGTACCCTAAAGCTGCTGGAGGTATGTTCTCCACAGATAACTTTGCACTGAAAACCCTCGTATAGGGCTTTGATTACATTAACTATTTTATGGGGGAGGCCATGCCATCTTAGGATTTTCCACAGTGCATCTCTGTTGACACTGTCAAAGGCTTTCTCAAAATCTATGAATAATGCATATGTTGTGCTATGCCACTCATTTGCCTGTTCTAATATTTGTCTAAGTACAAATATATGGTCTATGCATGATCTTCCTTTCCTAAATCCTGCCTGCTCTTTCCGAAGTTTTTCCTCAAGTTTGGTACAATTCTGTTGATGATTATTCTGCAAAATACTTTACTAGTGAGTGGCAGTAGGGTAATGCCTCTCCAGTTCCCGCAATCTCTGAGGTCACCCTTCTTTGGTAGTTTTACTATAAGACCAGTTTTCCACTCCTCTGGGGCTTTTTCTAAATCCCAATTTGTTGTAATATCCGGCAAAGTTGTTTTGGTGTTTCTGTTTCTTCTGCTTTCAACATCTCAGCAGTCACTTCATCTTCACCTGGTGCCCTGTCTGATTTTAGCATCTTTATCGCCTCTTTTACTTCATTTATTGTTATTGGTCCTGTATTGATGTTTAGTTCCGCTTTTGCTTCAGGTATATCTATTGCTTGTGCTGCTTGTGTTCTGTTTAGTAGGGTGTTAAAGTGTTCCCTCCATCTTTCAATTTTTTCTCTTTCTCCACTGACCAGTTGTCCATTTTGTGTTCTTACTGCACTTTCACATCTTGTATTGAAGTTACCTGTCATCTGCTTTGTGATTTTATATATGGTTTTCATGTCATTTGTATATGCTGCTTTCTCTGCTGTTCTGCTAAGTTGTCATAATACTGACGTTTATCTTGACGGCATGATTCCTTCACTTCTTTGTCTTTTTGTGCATAATTACTTAAAACTCGTTCTTTAAGCCGTTGTGATTTGGTGTTCAGTAATTTTTTCTTGATTTCTTTTCTTTGCTCTATCTTTTCCCATGTGGTCTCACTTATCCATTCCTCTTTTCTCCTTTTCCGATATCCCAGCACCTCTTTTGCTGTTTCCTGTAGTGTTTTATTGAACTCTAATATGGACATTTCTGCTTCGTCTTGTAGGACACTGAAGCGGTTCTTAAGTATTATTGAGAATTCATTTCTTGTTTGCTGGTCTATCAGTTTTCTTGTATCAAAATGTATCTTTCTGTGTTCTCCGATTCTGGCTTTCCTTAATTTTAGTTTTATTTTTGCTACCAGAAGGTTGTGATCACTTCCTATATCTGCTCCTTTCCTTGCTCGCACATCTTGTAGTGACCGTTTCCACTTGTTGTTTATTAGTATGTGATCGATTTGGTTTTCTGTGGTTTTATCTGGTGACCTCCAAGTCACCTTATGGATGTTTTTGTGTTGGAAAATTGTCCCTCCGATGGTCATCATGTTTTCTTCACAGAAACTGCACAGTCTTTCTCCATTTTCATTTATTTCTCCGATTCCTTCTCTTCCCATGATTCTTCTTCTATCTTCATTTCCTTCACCTACTTTTGCATTGAAGTCGCCCAAGATGAGTAGCATATCATGCTTGGGTATTGTTTCTACTGTGGCTTGGAGGCTGTTGTAAAAATCTTCTTTTAATTCCTCTTCAGCTGCTTCTGTTGGTGCATAACAAACTATAATAGACAGCTTCGTGAATCTTGAGTTGAACCGTGCATATAATAATCTCTCATTTATTGGGGTCCATTTCAGTAATGCTCTTGATGCTTCTTTTGTTATAATCAATGCTACTCCTCCTTCATGAAGATCTTCTTTACCTGACCATATTATTGTATCTTCTGTGTGCTGTGTTTTAATTTCCTTCTGCCTTGTCCTGTCCATCTTGCTTCTTGTATTCCTAGTATGTCTAGTTTGTATCTGTGCATTTCCTTGATGGTTTGTGCTAGTTTTCCAGTCTGGTTAAGTGTTCTTACATTCCAGCTGCCTATTTGCATCTTTTGTTTAGGTTCCAGGAGGTCTGCAGTCGGGCTGGGGACTTCCAGTGGCTGGCTTTCATCCACAACCTTCATGGGCTCAGTTTCCTGATACGCATTTCTCCTTCCACCTGCATTTGCTTTTTCCCTTGCTTCTGTTTCTGTAGCAGTCTGATAGTTTTTTTACCAGATAGGGTTGCTGGCCCTATGCTGAACCCTCCTTAGTCGCCTTTTGCGATCATGCATGGTAGGGTACAGTGGTCCTATTCTTTGCAGATCCTGGGTACCACACGGGGGGTTTTCTAAATAATATCTTTCTATTCCCTTGCCTGTAGCTTTTCTTTCCCCACATTTGATTCAATATATATTTTCACTTAGAATGCTTCATAGCCTACTCTTCCTAGAGCCTTCATGTCCAAGTTTTACAAATCTATGAACCGCAGTTGTGGATACAACTGCCGTTCTTTTCCTTTTTCTGGTTGATCGAGCAAAATGCTGTATAAGTAATCATTTTTGAGATTCGTCAGTTTAATACACATAGTCAGTCCTGTGATGAGCAGAATACTGCGTACATCGATCATTTTTGGGATTCTTCCATTTAACACACGTAGTCAAACCCATGAGAAGCAGAATATTCGGAGCTGAACAGTAGCTTGCACTGTATGTCCTGTGTGAGTGAAGTTCTCGCTACTAAATGTCGAAAATGCAAAGTAGACATTGGAGTCTAGAATACTTCAAAGTTCTAAGAAATTTGAAATAATAGACCTGTCTAGTTTCATTCTGTGCTACACTGAGCCTATTCTACTCTATGGAAATAATTCATGGACAATAACCATATCAATGCAAAGATCACTAGAAGCAACAGAGACATGATTTCTTAGAAGAATGCTAGAATAGTATCATGGACAGCTAAGATGATAAACAGGCAATGTTAAACAAAAGCAAATTAAGAAAGGAACCTAATTAAAGCCATAACAAAACGACAGTTATCATTCATTGGACATGTAATGAGAAGGATATAGGTTGAAAACAACAACAGAAAACATAAATTGGAAGAATGACTGACGATGACCAAGAGAAGAAAAAAATAGCGGACAATTTACTGCAATGCTACAGCAAAAACTCGCCAACTTGAGCTGGCGGAAAATATCAAGACCCGAGATCTGTAGAGAAACACAACGGCCAGTGTCTACCGTTAAAGCACCTAACAATGACGAGTTTCATTGATATTCTCAGCTTATCTTATATCCTTCCCGTGCCGTTAAACGTCACATAGGGCTCGCAAAGTAGTTCGCCAATTTTTCCTGTCTTCGGCGAGTCTTTTAACCTCATTAAGGCATTTTATGCCTGTTAATTTGGCCTCTCTTAACAATTCCTCTTCAGAGTTTCACGCGGTCTGCCTCTTTTTCTTCGGCCTGTTGTGTTCCACTTGATAGCTTGTTTTGGGATTCTCTGATCATTTCTTCTCATCAAGTGACCAACATATATCCATCTCCTTTTCCTGATCACCCATGAAACTGGTTGTTGTTCAGTCATCTGTCTTATCTCTGCATTGTTCCTGAATTCGTTCCACTTGATGCCAAGTATTTTCCTTAGTTATTCTCATACCCGATATTAAAAATATAATTTGAACACATCCTCTTTATCATCATCGCTATAAACTGTCATCATCATCACGTGCCAAACATGCAATGAAAGTTGAAGCAATAAGCTCTCTTTCACGCTTAGATAATCACTCCAGAAGAAATGTTTCACATATCCGCCTTCTGCGTCTCTTTTGCCTCACGCTTTTAAATCTCCGATACGATTTTCATTTTTTAAAACATTCTTCTAAATTTACCTCAGAAATTACTGATGAACTCAGATTTATGTATCTGACTGCTCATGTTTTTTTTATATATATTAGCTGATGGAAGGAGTGTTAAATTTCTTCTTCTTCTTCGTTCACTTCTACCACCAAAAACCGCACTGTGAACCTACTGAATTCATGCCTGTGGTCCTCGTTAGGTCCCGTGGTCCCCTGTGTGGTCCAAAGTAGACCACACGAGATCCACGAAAGGACCACAAGAGATTCAGAGTGTCACAGTGCTTTAGCCTGTATTCTTGGTGGGTCTCGGAAGCGGGATTGCGTGACACCGTGGTTTTCATTGCACCAGTTTAGTCTAGGGTTGGACTTTCTCACCGGAAGACCTCGACGTGTTTAGGATATCAGTGCATCCCCGCTGGTGAGAGGTGGTAGCCCACCCAGGCCAGAGTTGGACTTTCTCACCGGAAAACCTCGACGTGTTTTGAGATACCCGTGTATCACCGCCGGGTGAGAGGTGGTTGCCCATCCAGTCCAGGGTTGGACTTTCTCACCGGAAAACCTCAGCGTGATTAGGATACGCAAACATCCCCGCCGGGTGAGAGGTGGTTGCCTATATAGACTTCCCTGGTCCAGTGTCTCCGACTTCAGCATTTTGCGGTCGTGGCCGCTACCCTTCCTAGTTGTGACCAGGATGGAGCTTTTGTCCAGGAGGACGAATCCTCGCCACTAGTGACTTCTACCCCTGGGTTGAGCCGGTTTAGGCATTATCCCAGTATGGGCGTGTTTGGGACGGGACCGACCTCTAGGGCATAGCCTTCAAGATTCACTCCTGGTATGAGCCGGTTTAGGCAAAATTCACCAGTATGGGTGTTTATCAGGCGTTACCGACCTCTAGAGCGGAGGTGGCATGACATGTCTAGCCATCAAGTTCCACCCCTGGTGTGTGCCGGTTTAGGCATATTTCACCAGTGTAGGTGTATTTCGGACGTGGCCGGCCTCTAGAGCAGAGGTGCCGTGGTATAGCTCTCGTAGCGATACTACTGGACATACCGGTTAAACTTCACTTTCCACCACCTTTTCCCATCGGCTCCGCACAGCAACCTTTATTTCTTTTCCGCATTTACTTCCTTAACCGGGAGGAGCTTCACTCCACGCGCGGCATTCGAAGAGTCTCGCCAGCAGTGAGACAAGCCGGTTCATGCATTTCACCCGACATGACTGCACTCAGGACGTGGCCGACCTCCAGACCAGAGGTGCCATGATTTGACTGTTTGCTTCGCTTTATCCTTTCTACCACCTTTTCCGCAGTGATGCTGCGCAGCAACCTCATTTGTACCTTTCTTCATTGGCCGGGAAGAGCACCGCTCCATGCACGGCAGCTGAAAAATCTCGCCAACAGCGCCACAGTTATCCAAGTAGGATCGTGTCATCTAAGGAACCTCGACTGATTTAATGAGCCATTCGCGGTTTCACCGTGAGACAGTGTGAACTTAGACATGCATGGCTTAATCTTTGAGACAAGCATATGACTACTGGCAGGATCAACCAGATAGCTTTCTTCACCGAACCTTTGTCGGATATCTGCCGACAGACCGACGCGGGGCAAGGGAGACAGCGCTCTGCTCAGAGCGGATCCCTTTCGACCCCGGCGGCGTTTCATTTCCTTTAACCGGCGGGGGCGGCTCTCTCTGCTCTAACGAGCGGAGAAGAAAGCCTGGCCACCCACAAACAACACGCGTTACATACTGCAGACCCGATACTCTTTGCGAGAGATGGGCCAATTTCGAGACCATCGGTCGACAAAACCGTACTACATCGTTATCACGAACCTGACTGGCTAGCCGTTTACATGCTTCGCTCGACGGACAAACCACTTGCTTCTGCATCGAAACACCTTAACTCTCGCCGTCCGGGAAGGGAGCGAAAGCCTGTCTCCCCACGCACGGAACTCGAGAGCGCTTTTTCGCCAAAAGAACAGTGTTAAATTTAAATTCTAACACAAAACTTTAATCAGAAGCCTGGTACTATAATTTTACTCACAAACATGCCAATCAGGACTAATTACTGTACTTCTCTACAGAGTGAATTTTCTTCAAAATAGCAACATTTCCACTAAGATCATTTTTAAATTCTGGATATTTCCGAACATGCCCATATCCAAGATGAGAATACGTGACAATATAGGGCACATGTTTTAAAATAGCGACATTCAGACGTTCAGACCAAAAAAATTCAGTTCCCAAGACAAATACTTTTTTTAAAAAATGTCCTATATAATATGGAACGGTTGATCACGTTACACATCACGTGCCTCTGTTTACTGAAATGACCAATCGGTTCCCGGGTAGAGTTCTTCTCTGCTATTGTAACAAATAAATTACAGCTTAGTTACCTGCAAGGTAAGAACAATGTTTTGTGCCATGAAGGTGTCCAGACCAGATGTTGGCTCGTCACAGAAGAAGATGGGTGGATTTGTTAGAGCTTCAGAGGCGAAGGACAAGCGTTTTCTTTCTCCTCCAGATATACCTTTGCTTCCTCCACCTTCGTTGCCGATCCTTGTGTTAGCACAAGGTGTGAGCCCCATCTGAATAAACACAGAAGTAATGCATTGTTTTCAACTAACAATAATATTCCTTTAGATACAGTACATTATTCCTTAATTCCTAAACTACTGAACAGCGACCATGGTGCATGAATACAATACATTAATCTTGAAATTCTAGACTACCGAACAACAACCATAGTTCATGAATTTATCTTGTTATCAATCATCAAAGACGCCATGTGTTTACCAGGAAAGGATGTCTTCTACTTCTTCGTTCTCTTCTACCACCAAGACCGCCCCGTGATCCTACTGAATTTACTCCCGTGGTCCTCAATAGGTCCCGTGGTCCCCGTGTGGTCCCCGAAAGGACCACACGAGATCCCCGAGAGGATCACAAGAAGTTAAGAGTATCAG
Organism: Achatina immaculata; assembly: GCA_009760885.1. Taxonomy (NCBI): domain Eukaryota; kingdom Metazoa; phylum Mollusca; class Gastropoda; order Stylommatophora; family Achatinidae; genus Lissachatina; species Lissachatina immaculata. The sequence goes on along the minus strand of CM019691.1, from coordinate 90,126,088 downwards.
AGGGATTGAACCTGTATTCTTGGTTGGTCTCAGAAGCGAGATTGCGTGACACCGTGGTTTTCGTTGCCTCAGTTTAATCTACAGTTGGACTTTCTCACCGGAAAACCTCGACATTTTTTGGGATTCCCGTTTATCATCGCCAGGTGAGAGTTGGTTGCCCATCCAGTCTGGCGTTGGACTTTCTCACTGGAAAACCTCAGCGTGATTAGGATACGCATACATCCCCGCCTGGTGAAAGGTGGTTGCCTATCTAGACTGCCCTGGTCTAGTGTCTCCGACTTCAGCGTTTTGTAGCCGTGGCCGTTACCCTTCCTAGTTGTGACCAGGATGGAGCTTTTGTCCAGGAAGACGAATCCTCGCAACTAGTGAGTTTCACCCCTGGGTTGAGCCGGTTTAGTCTTATTATCGCAGTATGGGCGGGTTTGGGACGTGACCGACCTCTAGAGCGGAGGTACCGTGACTTGAGTAGCCATCAAGTTTCACCCCTTATTTAAGACATTTTAGGCATATTTCACCAGTATGGGTGTAGAAGGGACGTGGCTGGCCTCTAGAGCAGAGGTGCCATGGTATGAGTAGCTCTCACCGCGAGACTACTGGACATACCGATTAAGCTTCACTTTATCCTTCCCATCACCTTTTCACATCGCCGTCGCACAGCAACCCTGATTGCTTTTCCTCATTTTCTTCATTGGCGGGGAAGAGTTTCACTCCACGCGCAGCATTCGAAGAGTCTCGCCAGCAGCTTAGTAAAAGATGTGATGTCTATTTTCAGACTTTGTGTAGTTTAATCCCAGCTAAGGACCAACATCTTGTTGGTGAATTTTTTAAACCACAACGGCTCGTGATGATCTAAGAGTTAAAATTTTTATTTCACTTCCTAGAAGTTCCAAAAGACCATAGGAAAACAATGCTAAACAATCGAAAGGAAAAGAAAGTAAAACTCAAAATACTAAGCAGAAAATATATAGCAGACAGAGCTAACTGGAGAGCAATTTGTAACGATGATGATGATGATGATGATGATGGTGATGATGATGATGACGACAATGACGATGATGCGCGACTTTTCCTGAAGACAATACAATGGCTGTTATCTATATTTAACAAAACTGATGCAAGATGAAAAACACAGCTTTCATTGGGTTGGCCAAATAGCACTCGTAATGTAGAACATAAGAAATAGACATCATAATAACAAAAAGAGAACCTCTAGCATTGTAAGTGGTCGAATCGATAGCGTCTAGAGCTACAGTCGGCTCAGATTCTGTCCGCCATCGTCATCCCGTCGATATGGATCATAGCTATTACTACTGTAAGATGGGCAGAAATAAGAATAGACTAGTAAACCTTGGTTTGTTAGCAACACCAGAAGCATAGAAATAAAAATGGGTCAGGAAATAGTCAGTCCTGGAAGTGCTCAACTCTAAGAAAATCGATCCTATTGGACCCAATATATAAAGAAGATGCGAGAGAAATTTAATAGATCGGGATTTTATAAGTTGATCACGTAGGAGGGTGTCAACGGGTCGGAGGAGATCATGTTCTTGTTTAAGCACGATGAGTATGTTTATTCGTCGATGGAAATATATATATATATATATATATATGTTGGGTTAGTACTGGTTTATATTCTGTGATGTGGACGCGTGCAAGTTGTGCTGTCGATTCCTCCGATTCATCCCGACACATTCATGTATGATTGTGTTAGTTTAAATGGTACATGATAATCATACTTCAGTTATGGTATAATTGTTCCTTGTGGGAACTGATAGTTTCGATAATATGCAATGATGGTTTATATGTGGACGTAAAAGATGCATTATTGAATTTTATGTATATGAATTTATATACATTTCTTGCCAACTAGTTCCTTTTGTTACAATCAGAATCGTAACAACGAAGTATAATAGTTTGAAATTATATATGGAACGATAGTGATACATCATACTAACCTCACATTTACGTAAGGATATTAATATTGTTTTCAGTTATTTCATTGTCTGATTATTATGAAGAAACTTTAAATGTGGAAGAAATGAATAAAGGGTTGATTTTGTTGTAATAATAAAAACTGATGATCCTTTTGATGAAGAATCGTGTTTGTGTTTACTTTATTGTAATGTTTTGACATGTAGGTATGAATGAATGAGAAACAGGACAGAGCGAAGAGCAAATCACAGGCCAGATACAACTAATGTGCCGTTAAACAACAATACTGTTGTACAACAGTCAAGAGTACTGTTAAAAATCTAAACAATATATATAAACACAACTGAAAATATTCTACATACAATTATATATATATATATATATATATATATATATATATATATAATGATCTGCAAATGGATGGATCAGCAGCAGGCCATCTTATTCACAACCGAGAGGCCTACAGGAGGACAAAGTTCCGCAAGTGACATGAAAATGAATGAATTATATATATATATATATATATATATATATATGTATCTGAACCTTAAGTGCCCAGGGCACATGGGGCTTCCGCAAGGGTTTTCCACAAATGCCTGTCCTTCGCCTTTTTTTCTGCTCTTGCCCAGGTGAGCCCTCTATTGCTCAACATCCTTTCTGTTGTTCTTCTCCATGTCTCTTTTGGTCTACCCTTACTTCTGCTCCCCTGTGGTGTCCATCTTAGTGCTATTTTTGGTAGTGAGTTGTCAGTCATTCGGAGCACATGTCCCAACCACCGCCAGCGTCTTTCCTCAATAATTGTTGTATATATATATATATATATATATATATATATGTATGTATATATATATACTTTTAAATCGAATTATTCCCACACTACGAAGTTCATGCACTAGTGCTAAAATAACTCTTTCAGAGAAGAGGAAGATCTTTTTTTATTATATGCATGCAATGATGACGATTGTATATTAACTTTTCTTCTACATTCAGTTATATTAACAAAAGAATCCAATACAGACCTACATTTACCCAAACATATTTGAATCGAAAATTTCACTGACTGTAGCTTACTGTGGGTCTGAGTGTTAGTACCTGGTCTGTGCTACCTGTGCGGCCGCCCAGAGTTCATATTAAAAGGTTCACTGAGCTAGTGTGTTTAAATGGTAGCAAAGTCTGGTAATTTTGTGTTCGGGGCAAGGTCAAAGTAAGGGCTAAGAAGAGCCGTTGTCATTCGTGGTTGTGAGTTGTTACTTTTTCTGTATGTGATAGTGTTTGTTACATCGTTCCAGCCCTGCTCTACCCGTGCCTACCTCATGTCTTGTAGGTTTTGTATTTGTAATTGTAAGTTTTGGTGTGAGTTATGTGTAACGTGATACATTTAATGTATATTCTACGTATCTGATGAACTCGTGAGCTGAAGTCTATGTAGGATACTATCATGCAACGAATTAAGTTTTCTGTTGAGGTGAATAATATGTTTATATGCGTGAGTAAGTGTTTTATCAGACATCAAGAACCCAACATAACTTAACCCACTCCCATTAAAAGTCTTACATTACCTCAACTATGACTTCTTCTACACGAGCTAGCCTGGACACTTTCCCCATCTTCTTGTCCATTCTGAGCAAAGCCTTAAAGAAACAATTGACACGTCGTTTAAAAATTCGTCGTTGAAGCAGCATATTATAGTTTTTATTATATTGATGGACATCTAATGAAATTCTCACTTTATTACATGATAGAAGTCTAGTGGAATTCCCATTTTATTACACTGATGGAAGTCTAGTGGAATTCTCACTTTATTACATCATAAAAATCTAGTGAAATTCTCACTTTATTACACTGATGGAAGTCTAGTGGAATTCTCACTTTCAAGTCATCTTTCTTCAACCTCCGCCATTCTTTTGCAGTTTTCTTGTACTTTTATCTATCTGCTTCTGGATTCTCAATCATCTTTCTATTCCAATCTCTTGTCTAGCTCAGATCTCCACTTCTTTCTTGTTTTCTGTTCAATAATCCACCTCAAATCTCCATTTCTTATCTCAGGCCTAATTCAGACTGCCAGTTCTTCATCTTTTAAAACGGATGTACTCATTGTTCTACAATTTTTGAGCACCTACTTCGTTACAAACTAAAATTATCTAGCAAATGCAGGTACTCTCTGGTTATATTATGATATTTCTCTGAGGTAATGTGTACATATATAATGAAATCGTCCAGTGCTACCCACGACTTACTCTGAACTGTAGCTGTTCTCGCACAGTCAAGGCACTGAGAAATAGATCATCCTGTTGCACGTAAGCTGATATGTTCTTTATTCCTTCCCCGACCTGTAAAATATTTATAACATTAACTCTTAGCCATACTTCCCCGTGAGCTGCACGAATCATACTGACTTCGCAAAAACTTCTATTAGTATCATCAGATTCTTCCAATAATTTCATTCCTCTGAACAAATGACGTCTGGGCAGCGAACTGGTTAGTGCAGTAGTCTCTCAGGGCGAAGATGGGTGGTTCAAATCCGGTTGGAGGCGCCCCAGTCACCCAGCTGTAGAAATGGGTACCCGGCTCTTCTAAAGCTGGGAAAGAAAAGGCGGCCCAAAGTGATGCTGACCACATCATCATCCTGTGTGTCGACAGGTCAAGAAAAATATGAGCACTAACATCATATCTCCTAGGCGTGCCATGGCATAATAGGGCCACTTTTACCTAATTTTTTTGTTGTTTTAACTTCAGAAAGAATGGTCAGATAATTTCTTTCTTCTTTCTTTATATTAATGTAAGCAAGTTAAGAATGAAGTTGGTCTTGCTTTCCTTTCTTTTCGTTTTCATTATACCTTTGCCTCTCGTTGTGCTTCTTTCAGTAGCCTAAGGGAACATATCGAGGCATGTATCTACGGACAATAAAGACAGCAAATCGGTAAGACATACTTGCCATCCGTTGAGCCGTATATCACCTGTGAATAGATAGGACTTTGTATTTCTGCACGTTAGAACGTTCAGGAGAGTGGATTTTCCAGCACCACTGTGAAGGCAATCACGATAATGACATTGGATCATGAATGTTTATATATACGAGTGTAGGAATTATGTTATTCTAATCGGCTAATAACCGTCTGCAATTTATATCTCGTTATATTGTATTTTTATTGTTGGTATCTTATCCTATTAGGTACATGAGGATTGGAGATTGCACAGACCACACATTCACACATTGCAGAAAAATTAATGATAACACAAATAGTTCTTCTTCATAAGTTTACATAGTTAACACATCAAACAAAGGATCATAAATTTATATAGTTATTCATCAGGTTATATTGTTACCCACAAATTCATTAAATCAGTTCCTTAAAATGATTGAGTTTCGGATTGTACAACGTAGGTAACTGGCAAGAATGTATTCACATGCATATACATAAAATCCTTAAAACAAAATCACCTGCACATATAAAACATCACTTCCACATTACCAATAAAAATCATCAGAATCCTCCATAGAACAATTACACCTTAACTGAGTTACGATTATTCATGACCACTCATAACACAATCACTACCTAAGTGGATCGGGACTGGACCGAAAGAGTCGACTGCACATCTCGCATGCATCTACATCACAGAGTATAAACCAATATTAACCTAAATGCTAGATTTCTTCCGCCACCGCGACTATCCAGAACATGTTCTCTCGTCGTCTTGAAACCGCATCAGCCATATATCGCGGCAACAAGCCCTACTCTTAAACCGAACTGTAGCTAGGACATAGTTAAACTGGCACTCACGCACCACCCTCATAGTTTGGCAGTTAAGAACATACTGTTTCGCCATCTCCATCTCCTCCAGACCGAGCTTGATACACCTGAACTCTTTTGGGAACCCCCATTGGTGACCTACAGACGGGACAAGAACCTCAGGGACCTTTTAGTTCGAAGTCGCCTTAAGACAGATGACACTTTTTATAGTACCAGACGTTGTGGACGTCGTAGATGTAACATTTGCCAGTTTGTTGTCGAGGCTAACCAGATCTCCTTAGGTACGTCCACGTTATCAGTTCAGGAGGGTTTCACCTGCACTTCACGCAATGTTATTTATGCTATTGAGTGCAAACGTTCTGATATGAGAGACCGGTTTACGTTTAGGAGATCGTTTTCGTCATCATCTTAACGACATTTCTAAGAGGGCTTAGACACCTGTGGCTAAACATTTTTGCCTTAGCAACCACAAGGGAAACAGGATATTCTGTTCGTGCGATCCGTTCTTGTTCTGCTGATGTACGATCTCGGAGGATCCTAGAACAGCGTTTTATTTTCCAGATTGCCTGTCTCCACACAGCTGGAATTAACAATGTCTTCAGCTTCCTTTAACTTTCTTTAGTTTTCCTTTTTTCTGTTATTTTTACTCTACTTTCTTGTTTGTTTCTCCCAGTTTCCCTCACCCTCCCCACCGGGCCTATAGGTGTTTATTGCTCCTCTCGATCTTGTCCTTCATTCACCAGTTTCATATTATCTCCCTGCTTCCCTCCCCCTACGATTTGCGTCTCTCTCTCTAGCGCTTCATCTGTTTTGTTTATGGCCCCTTCTGTTCGTTCCTGCAACCTTTCATCTATTATCTCTCCACTTCTCTCCCCCCCCCCCCCGACACCTGCTTTTCTATCGACCTACAGGTGTCTGTTGCCCTTCCCTATTTCCCTTTCCTCCACCTGTTTCTCTCCCTTTCTGCTCCTCTTATTTCCGATTGGCTTCATCTGCTATCCTTTGTGCCTTCCCCCCCCCCCCCCGTGGTCTCTATGCCTTGTCAATGGGACACGCATTCTTATGTTTCCTACTTAGGAGGATACCACAAAGATAAGTTTTTCTCTTAGTTATATGTCGTTTAGTATGTATATGTACTCTTGAAAAAGGCTCGATCCGAAATATTGGATGTTGTATGTTTTTCATTTATACATTTTCATCTTACTCTCACACTGTCTATTCGTTTTTTTTTCTCGCTTTTTTAAACTTTTCTCACTCCCTCCGCCGCCTTGTAAAACTGCACCATACTCCTCTATCTAACTTTATTATTTGAATCAGTTTTACTGCAATGGCCATTCCTTTTATCTAACATTGGTTCTTCTTCGACGAATAAACATCTCATTCGCCCTTGAACAATAACATGACTCACCCGATCCGCTGGCCTCGTACGTGCTGAGCTGACAAATTCAGACCGATTAAAATTCTATCATGTTTTCTTTATATACTGGGCCAGAGACGGACCTTTCTCAGAATTGTGCACTTCCGGTACTAGCCTGTCTCTGACCCATTGTTTCTTACGCTAGGGTTGCCAAACAACCTAGGTGTTCTTATCTCTTCCTTACACGAGTATATAAACAAAGCTTCTTTGTGTTTTATAATTTTTCCCGTTTAATATTATGGCATAGTCTTAACATTTTAACAGTTTCCCTTTCCACATGCTATCTTTATCTCCCTCTCTCTCTACCTCTCCCACCCCTCCTCTCTCTCTCTGTCTCTCTCTCTGATGACAAATTGTGTGGTGCTGTCTTTGTTGATTTTAAGAAAGCCTTCGATATGATTGATCATGAAATTCTTGCAAAAAAGCTGGAAGGCTATAGATTACATCCTGACCTAACAAAATGTATTACATCTTTTCTCTCAGGTAGAAAACAAGTAGTTTGCTTTAGAAACAAAATATCTGGCTCGTCTGTGGTTGATACCGGTATTCCTCAAGGCTCCATTCTTGGTCCTCTTCTCTTTGCTATCTATATTAACGACCTACCACTACATTTAAAGCACTCTTCATGTGATCTTTTCGCTGACGACTGAACTGTTTACAATAGTGAATATGACATCAATAACCTACAGACAACGCTCCAAAATGATATAAACAGTTTGATTAAATGGAGTAATAAAAATGGTATGTTGATAAACACCAACAAAACAAAATCCATGCTCATCACTACAAGACAGAAACTGCAAAATGCAACAAAAACTTCACTACAGCTTTGTGCTGGGACTAAGGCAATAGAAAATGTTCATGAACATAAAACCCTAGGACTCATCATTGATCAGCATTTAACTTGGAATTCTCACGTACATAACCTAACAAATTTGATTGCACAGAAAGTTTACCAATTAGCCAAAATTAAACACTTTATCGACAAAAACACAAGAAAAATATACTACATATCACACATACAAACACACTTAGATTACTGTTCCACAATCTGGGATGGATGCTCAGTCTCAAACACGAAAAGGCTCCACTCACTTCACAAGCGAGCATTAAATCTTATTTGTGACAAACACCCAGTACAGACTGTAGATCAACACAAACAACTCAAAATTCTACCCCTCAAAAATAGAATCATTTTTAACAAAGTTAAGTTTGTTCACAGAATTCTGTCGCACAATGCTCCGCCTTACTTGTGGTCACTGTTTACGTATAACACTAAACATAGCCAGCGTTTAAAAAACGGTCTTCTTCCTAAACCCAGAAATGATATGTACAAGAAAAGCCTTGCATACTCTGCAATAAAGCTCTGGAACACCCTCCCCTACTATTTAAAATCCATTGGTAATACTTCATCCTTTAACTCAAACCTGTTTCATTATTTACTTGCTTGTAATTATATGCCTCCATAAAATAGCCAGCACTCTCTCAACACATGGCTCGTAAACCATCAAGTACTTCAGTGACATAGTTAGAAAAGCAACTTGTTAGATATTGTTAGAAATTATTTTAATGTTTGTTTAAAAAAAACATATGTTAGAAGATCTGTATTTACAATGTATTTTTATTTATGTATATGTCTGCGGGTGTATGTGTGCGTGAGTGCTATTTTATTAGGTTAATTACTTCTTCTCTTTTACCTTGAATGTAGTAGTTAAATCTTACACTCTTTTGATATGTTTTTACTAATTTAATTTGTATTTTTGTACTAAATCAAGTGTGTGGGAAGAATGAAAGATGGAGTGATGAAGGGCAGAATGTAAGACGGGTCTGCGTGCCCAATTCTTTACCCTTGAAAAATAAAGATTATTCATTCATTCATTCATTCATTCATTCTCTCTATCTCTCTCTCTCTCTCTCTCTCTCTCTCCCCACAAGATTGAGGCTCGAACTTAGTCCCAAGAAAGTGCACTAATGGAAAACTATGATATACGCATGATGACCTTCTGCTGAGGAAGGGATTCGTGAAGAAGCCTCATCTCTAAAAAGCTTATGAAACTGAACGCAGAAGACTAACTTTTTAACCTTTTCCGCACTGTTTTTCTGTTTCACAAACAGTTGACTGTATTTGATCTTCTGTCCCTTAACTTTGTCTTGGTTCAGGATATTTACGTCTCGTTCTACGTGCCATTTTTCTCAGCTATACTAGTCATGAGGGTCAATAAGGTTATAATGAACGAACGGGACAGGATTGCTGGTATGGTCATTGTGGAAAACGGACGAGTAATGGACTGGGCTGATATTCTAAATGTTCTTAAGACGCTGGCCTCATCAGATACTCCGGTGACGACTGTAAATCTGAGGCCATGGACAGATTGCTTGAGCACAATGTCAAAAGGGATGTAGCTAGACTAGAACGTTATGTAGGGAGTCAGAGAAGACTGATAAACCAACAGATAACTGATGTAGTCATTCGTTGTAAGCAGTGGGAATTACTGAAGAGGGAATCGTATCACTTAAGGACTATTCGCCCGATGTGTAGTGACTAATTAACTAACTGACTGACTAACTGACCGACTAACTGACCGACCAACCGACCGACCGACCAACTAACTACCTAACTAACTAATTAACTAACTAACTGACTAACTAACTAGCTATCTAACAAAAAATACTATCACCTTACATATGCTTCAAGTGAGAATAAGTTTCCCAGATGTCATGAAGTCGAGAACAATCCAAAGATTATTCACTTCTGGCCTTCACAGCTGTCAGGCTGGACTTCTTCTTTATCATACTCACAATACGAGAACCACATAGAAAACTGACACTTCTCTGTCTCAAGAGGTCTCAGAACTTCTTTCTATAACACTCGCGGGACGAAAATCCAAAAGTAGCATCTCTTCGCTATTAGTTCTATTCTAATATTGAGAGATTATGCTCGAAGCAGCTTCTGAGTATAACTCCTGCACCACACGTTCAACAATATTCGTACCAACAATATTCTCCCCCTCTCATCAATTTTTTTTTGTTGTTAAAATTAAATTATTACAATAATATTAATGGATTCTATTCAAAACATAGCTCATTCTTCATACTACCCCAAAATGTGTTACGTATATCTTTTAAAATTCCTCATCTCTGCCTCATCCATAAGAACAACAATGATGCAGAGAAATAATAATTCGTTAAAAGATATTTTTAAAACCTATACATTGTACATATTCTCCAAACCAATAAAGTTATCAACAGACTAAGGCGGTCCGTGGAACTGTGGAAAATCCTAAGATGGCATGGCCTCCCCCACAAAATAGTTAATGTAATCAAAGCCCTATACGAGGGTTTTCAGTGCAAAGTTATCTGTGGAGAACATACCTCCAGCAGCTTTAGGGTACAAACAGGAGTGAAACAGGGATGTGTACTATCACCAACATTATTTATCTTGGCAGTAGACTGGTTAATGAAGGAGGCAACATCAGACAAACGCAGAGGATTACAATGGACCCTTAACACAATGCTGGAGGACCTTGACTTTGCGGACGACATTTGTCTGTTATCAAGCAGTCACAAAGATATGCAAGATAAAATAAACAAGTTAACCCAGAATGCAAACAACATAGGACTAAAGATCAACGTAGGAAAGACAAAGTTAATGAAGCAAAATGTGAACAACAGAAATGTACTCAGAGTAGATAACAAGTTAGTGGAGGAGGTCAACGAATTTGTATACCTTGGCAGCAGAGTAGTAGAAAATGGAGACAGCACAGAGGACATCAACAGCAGACTTACTAGAGCAAACCAGGCTTTTGCAATGCTACAGAATATATGGAAATCAAATAAACTAAGCATAAATATGAAAATCAGGATATTTAAGAGTAATGTTCTAAGTGTACTACTGTATGGAAGTGAATGCTGGAAAATCACCAAAACCATAGAAAACAAGTTGAATTCTTTCCAGACTAAATGTTTACGTAGAATTAAAAAAATATTTTGGCCAAACACCATAAGAAATAACATCTTATTGGCAGAAATGCAGATGAAACCACTGACAACAATTATTGAGGAAAGACGCTGGCGATGGTTGGGACATGTGCTCCGAATGTCTGACAACTCACTACCAAAAATAGCACTAAGATGGACACCACAGGGGAGCAGAAGTAAGGGTAGACCAAAAGAGACATGGAGAAGAACAACAGAAAGGATGTTGAGCAATAGAGGGCTCACCTGGGCAAGAGCAGAAAAAAAAGGCGAAAGACAGGCATTTGTGGAAAACCCTTGCGGAAGCCCCATGTGCCCTGGGCACTTAAGGTTCAGAGAGAGAGAGAGAAGGCGGTCCGGGCAATTAGAGAGAACGGAGGAGGATAAACAAATAAACAAAGAAAGAATGGCCTATACGGAAGTGATCAAAGGGGATAGACCAAAAGGTAGACCTAGACAACGATGGCGAGACAACCTAGAAGAAGATATAAGCGCTCTTTGAATCGACACTTGGCAAGAAAAGATCAGGAGCAGGGAGGAATGGAGATGTGTCTCGCCAGCAGCGGCAAGCCTCCGCGGCTGAATTCAGCAGCTGCTCAAAGAAAGAAGAAGAAGAAGACCAAAAATAATGAATGAATTATGTTCTATTTATTTACTAATACACGCCACGTTGTTCCCAGCTTGCTAAATAATGTACCTAATAGCACATTCATTAGAGATTTCTTATATTAACCTTCCAGATAACAAATACTCTAGTGTTGGAACCGTGCTCACACCACACCACATCCTCCAGAGTTGCCAGCTACACAGCCAACTCAGGCAAAGGACCTGGCTTGACCCCAGCCCCCTACAAGAGAAGCTCTACGGTGATGCTGAAAACCTGAGACGAACTGCCGCATGTGTGAGAAAGAATGATGTCGATGTCTGAGCCAACGACGAAGAAGAAGAACCGTGCTCACAAAAGAAAAGGGGAGAAAAAAACAACATTCGTTGTTTGTTATACGTTGCACTACGTACTGAAAACGTTGAATACTGTGAGCATTGACAGACTTTCAATGTAGTCTAACCTATACAATCAAACATTTGAATTCAACTACAAAATAAACAAATAAATATTTACCTTGCGCCCATGATGGCCAACAAGGTGCCAGGATGTACGATGCCGCTAACTGAAAAAAAAAAGTTTGTGTAACTATCATGGTATGTACTTATACATCTCTCTCTCTCTCTCTCTCTCTCTACCTATCTCTATCTCTCTCTCTCTCTCTCTCTCATTTCTTTATGTTTATGAATGTGGTCGTTGACAAAGGCATTTGCCAAAATATTGGATTGGTTTTTTTTCGTGTATATGTGCTAATCTTACTTTCCACCATTCTCATTTCTACTCACTTTCCTCACAATTTTCTATCTTTTTGTACACCATATACCTATCTTTACCCTCATTTCTTTCTGCCTTCTTCTGTTTCAGTTACTTTGGCTGCTGTTGTCGTAATATATTACTGTGACAGAAAATTAAATCCTTCACCGCTATTTCAAAGCAAAGATCTCTTATAGCACAGATATCAAAGTCGATCGAGGATTTCCTAATGTCACAGGACAGAAACTAAAACAACGACCATATGAAATCTTGTACAACCATATTGTTTACCTCATAGGAAGTCTTATCCGTAATGTTAAAAGGATCTTGACTGGTTATAACCTGGGCTGATGAGTTTATGGTCGGTTGTAAGTGTGGCCATATCTCTTACACAGTTATTGTTGTTCTCTTTTTAACTCTAAAGTTTTAAAATTTTTCCAGTAACGACAACTACGTCTCTCGACCTTATCTCACTTACCATATGATAGAACCCGTTTCGTTGTTGTTACATCACAAACTAACCTCTCTGTATAACTGCACTTACCATCTGATAGAACCCGTTTCGTTGTTGTTACATCACAAACTAACCTCTCTGTATAACTGCACTTACCATCTGATAGAACCTGTTTCGTTGTTGCTACATCACAAACTAACCTCGCTGTATAACTGCACTTACCATCTGATAGAACCCGTTTCGTTGTTGCTACATCACAAACTAACCTCGCTGTATAACTGCACTTACCATCTGATAGAACCTGTTTCCTTGTTGCTACATCACAAACTAACCTCGCAGTATACTTGCACTTACCGTCTGATAGAACCTGTTACGTTGCTGGTACATCATGAACTAACCTCACAGTATACCTGCACTTACCGTCTGATAGAACCTGTTTCCCCCCGTGTGGTACCCGGGATATGCAAAGAATAGGACCACTGTACCCTACCACGCATGATCGTAAAAGGCGACTAAGGAGGGTTCAGCATAGGGCCAGCAACCCTATCTGGTTAAAAAAAAAACACTCTCAGACTGCTACAGAAACGGAAGCAAGGGAAAAAGCAAATGCATGTGGAAGGAGAAATGCTTATCAGGAAACTGAGCCCATGAAGGTTGTGGATGAAAGCCAGCCACTACAGAAAGGATGTTGAGCAATAGAGGGCTCACCTGGGCAAGAGCAGAAAAAAAGGCGAAGGACAGGCATTTGTGGAAAACCCTTGCGGAAGCCCCATGTGTCCTGGGCACTTAAGGTTCAGAGAGAGAGAGAGAGAGAGAGAACCTGCTTCGTTGCTGGTACATCATGAACTAACCTCGCAGGATACCTGCACTTATCGTCTGATAGAACCTGTTTCGTTGCTGGTACATCATGAACTAACCTCGCAGTATACCTGCACTTACCGTCTGATAGAACCTGTTTCGTTGCTGGTACATCATGAACTAACCTCGCAGTATACCTGCACTTACCGTCTGATAGAACCAGTTTCGTTGCTGACGCAGTATACCTGCACTTACCATCTGATAGAATCTGTTTGGTTGTTGCTACATCACGAACTAACTTCGCAGTATACCTGCACTTACCGTCTGATAGAATCTGTTTGGTTGTTGCTACATCACGAACTAACCTCGCAACATACCTGCACTTACCATCTGATAGAACCTGTTTCGCTGTTGCTACATCACGAACTAACCTCGCAGTATACCTGCACTTACCATCTGATCGTTGTTGCTACATCACGAACTAACCTCGCAGTATACCTGCACTTACCATCTGATAGAATCTGTTTCGTTATTGCTACTTCACGAACTAACTTCACGGTATACCTGCACTTAACCATTTGATAGAATCTGTTTCGTTATTGCTACTTCACGAACTAACTTCACGGTATACCTGCACTTACCGTCTGATAGAACCTGCTTCGTTGCTGGTACATCATCCTCGCCACAACAGAGCCACTTTTTCTTGGCTGGAATTTTCACAGAAACGCTGACATTCTTCCAGCTGAGAGCAAGGTTTCTGCTTGGTTCTTGTTTGTTCTCGATCTAAACGACCAGGTACAGAAGAGGGAGTTTAAATTATTAGAACAACCTCTTGTTCACATCTCAGATTGGTTAGGATCATTATTGGTTAGGATCATTATCCTGGCACTTCCAATAAATCCATATATGCTCCTGTGTATTTGTGTACAACACTGTACTTACGTTATAAATCAATTCTGTTTTGTTCATGAAATAATTTGCAGCGTATTTTTTTTTGGGGGGGGGGGGAGGCTGCTATTTTCAATACATTGAACGCAGAGAATTTATTGATGAACTACTGCGTGTGTTTTAAGGAACAATTTTTTTTATAAATCTGAAACTACAAAGCTTTGGTACGGTAAAGTAAGAGAACAAATTTTGTAGGATTAGATCTCGAAAAAATCTTAGACAAAGCACTTTAGTGAGACGTGAGAGAAAGAAAAATCACAAGAGAACTACCTGGGATTCGAACACGGACTCCGGTAGGACAAGGAGCCATCTAGCCACGAGAGAACAGCGTACTATCGACTTAGCCAACTAGCACCCCAAAAGAGGTGTTTTGTTGACAAAGTCTTTAGTAACTGCTCAGCAGACATGAGGGATCGTGACACCCGGAAAGAAACGAGATCGTGACACAGAAATTCCGTAGCTTAGATTCATTCTCTCTAGCAGGTACCAACTTTTTTTTTTTAGACAAACATACACACGGTCTCCTGCCATGTCTGGTGCAAACTTGAACAACAATAACAAATGAACGAATACTTATTACATGAAGTTAGTTTCAGGCATAGTTATAGGGATTCTTTCCGGGTGCCACGAAAGACAACAGAACAAGAACAACAGAAGGGATGTTGAGCAATAGAGGGCTCACCTGGGCAAGAGCAGAAAAAAAGGCGAAGGACAGGCATTTGTGGAAAACCCTTGCGGAAGCCCCATGTGCCCTGGGCACTTAAGGTTCAGAGAGAGAGAGAGAGAGAGAGAGAGAGAGAGAGAGAGAGAGAGTTGGCTGGGGGGGGGGGGCGCGGGAGGCTTGGGAAAAGGGTTATAAAAAAACTTGAGTACCAAGTCTATATTTTGACGTGCATATTAGAAATATTAATATTCGAAACATATACCGTGCTTATGTTTAACTGTGCGAGTTTGTGTTTAGAGAGAGGGTGAAAGTGCGCAGCAAAGTTGGAGAATTATCACTGGCTTCAGTGATCAACGATCTGAAATCAAGTTGAGGATGACTACATTCGACTTTCATATAACCATCTCAGATATGCCAAGCACTTTATGAACAACTGAGCTGAGACATAACAGTCTCATTCTGAATGTTATTTTGGTAGGAAAATTACTAAGCTAAAGCAATGGCTACTTTATATTTGTCAGACTCGAGCTAAGCAATAATAAGGAAGCAAACAAAAGATAAACAAGAAAGAGTTGTCATAGAACTGATTGAATTTATATGCAAATAAAGGCCTCCACATATCTAAACAAAAACATGTTGTGGCAAACTATATTTGTTTCGTGTCTACCTGTGTAAATGAAGAATTTGAGAATCCTAAAACCGCCGCTACATCTGATCTGCTGTTATTAGCTGACACAGAATTGTTCTCTGATTCTCCGGAGCGTAGCAGTGGCGTATGTTCGTTGATGTTCGCCATTTGTTGTCCTTGAATTAGCTAAATCTCTGCCTGGTGAATCTCTTTCTAAATCTGAAACAGTCAGTGTCAGAAAATATTTTCATTGGTTCGTTATTTTGACCAAAATAAAACTTTAGCTACAAACATCAATTTATTAATAGATACTATGACAGTAGAAATGATAAAATCTTGACGCCAAAGGGACTGGGTTCATTCGTTGCTCCCACTCCACTGTAAATCAACCTGTCTAAAAAAATAGGGTACCTGATACATATATTAGGAAACAAAGGTAGCGAGACTGTGGTTGGACACCCCATCTGAAGAGAAAAATAAGCACTTGCGTTGTGACATTTATATCAACACTTCTCCTCGACTATTTTTGTTTTTGTTTGTTGCTTCTCTATTTTCAAAGTCCTCGATAAAGGCATATCGTAGAAATACTGGGTTGTTATTGTTTGTTTTACACTTCTCTGTACCTGTCTCGTTGATTCTTTTGCCGTTTAGTCTCGCCTTTCCTTCTTTCTTTTTTTTTACCTGCACCTTGCAAATTATCTCTGTTCTACTAGAACCTGTTTTACTCAGCACTGCCACAGGATTTAATTTATAATTCTTTGGGTCTCCAAGGAAATTTTAGAACTTAGAATGATTAGAAAATCAAGAAAAAAATAGAGGGACGACAGAACGAAAATATCTAAGCGGCATAACGAAAGAAAAGCATTTTGAACAGATTTGAAATACGAACGGTTACGTAATATGGAGAAGCATGGTCGCCTACCTTATATAGAGAAGCATGGTCGCCTGCATTATATAGAGAAGCATGGTCGCCTACCTTATATAGAGAAGCATGGTCGCCTACCTTATATGGAGGAGCATGCTCGCCTACGTTATATGGAGAAGCATGGTCGCCTACGTTATATGGAGAAGCATGGTCGCCTACGTTTATATGGAGAAGCGTGGTCGCCTACGTTATAAATGAAGAAGCATGGTCGCCTACGTTATATATGAAGAAGCATGGTCGCCTACCTTATATGGAGAAAGCATGGTCGCCTACCTTATATGGAGAAAGCATGGTCGCCTACGTTATATATGAAGAAGCATGGTCGCCTACCTTATATGGAGAAAGCATGGTCGCCTACCTTATACGGAGAAGCATGGTCGCCTACCTTATATGGAGAAAGCATGGTCGCCTACCTTATATGGAGAAAGCGTGGTCGCCTACGTTATAAATGAAGAAGCATGGTCGCCTACGTTATATATGAAAAAGCATGGTCGCCTACCTTATATGAAGAAAGCATGGTCGCCTACGTTTTATGGAGAAGCATGGTCGCCTACCTTATATGGAGAAGCATGGTCGCCTACATTGTCCTGCCTATGAATAAATATATCATTAAATCCAGTGAAAGCATAAACATATGTTTGTTTGGTTTTACTTTATTTCTGAAATTTCTGCTATATATTGTAAGACTTCGACCTCTAATTTTTTTTTTCATTTTCTCAGTTTTTATAGGTAACGGATAAAGGTTACATCTTGGAAGATCACTGACTTAGTTTTTCTTGTCACGCCCGTTATATACAACGCTCATTAACAATCAACGTTTATGGCCTCTTTTATTGTTCGTCTGTATATGTAAAATGGCTTGCTTCAACCAACAACGCATTGTTCTGTAAATAATGTTATGGTGATGTTATGACTACAGTTTTACAACTACGCATATTTCAGCTTTTCCTTCAGCACTCTGTCCTGGATATTATGCAAAACAGTGTTAATGGTCAAATAACGGGCTCTCCCCTTCGTTCATTGCTGAGAGCAAAGTGTTTTACTGAATGCATAGTTTTATGAAGCCAAGAATCTGAGAGTTAATATTTAATTAGTAGATTATATTCGTAAATTATACTAGTAGATTATATTATTAGATTAGATTAGTAGATTCTAGTAGCAGATTATATTCGTAGACTATATTATTTCATCTCCCTAAATGCAGTACAGGTAGAGAGAGATGTGTAGTTCAGTTTTACACAAAAGATGGACAGAGAAAGGAAAGTAGGCATAAACGGCAAGAGAAAATAATAGGACGATCATGTAGAACTGAACAAAATAAATAGTAACAATTCAATATTTCGGCAAAATTCTTTATCGAGGACAACTGACATACCGTCCTCCCCCTCCCGAAAAGTACGAGCAAAAATTGAACTTACTTGCGAGAGATCCTACTAGTGTGAAGACGAAAAGATACAAAATACCGAACACTATGCTGTCTCTACTCCACTAGTAACCACTTCATCACAGCCGTCACTGCACTTACATCTCTAAATGTTGACCTTTTTTAAACCAAATAACTTAACTGACGTAAGTGAATCGGGTCAGGTTGGTCTGCTAACATATGACAGTTAAAAATGCTAACCGTAACTACCAAACCCACTCCACCGTCTTGTGGGACGCTCTGGAGAGTTATAGACGCCTTGTGAGACACTCTAGAGAGTTATAGACTCGTGGAGGCATCGATGAAAAGATAACTACCCTTTAAAGCTACTTGCTCAACCGAGACTTCTCTCATCAGTCTGTAAACCGCAGCGTTCTGCATGACTGAGATTTTACTGGATATTTAAGCTAAATAAATGTTTAATGTTAAATTTCCAGCATCTGTTCACTGTTCTACTGTATTTATTTTTGGCTTCGTTGTTTGACCAAAATGAGAATCGAAAGTTTGGTCTGTTAGAAACTAAAGCTTTGTTCCTGAAAAATTTATCTTCAGGAAATTTTCAAAATAATTGACGAGTTTTAATTTTATTGTTTGCATTGGGCAATTTATAAAAAAGCAAAGTCTTGGATACCATAATGATAATAAACCGTGATACAATGAGTTTTTTTTTCTTAAGTACGAGCCTCTTTGTGATCAATGTGATGCCAGCTAGTTTGTGACTTTTCTGTCAGACAGGACTAGTACGTAAGCATAGGATGGAAGTCACTGTGGTAATAGGCTTCGAAGGTTTCAGGTAAAAAGGCTCTGAAGGTTCTAGGGGACTTTGAAAGCGCTGTAGGGAAAGGTTTCGAAGCTTCTGGGGATGAAAGTCCTGTGGAGAAAGGGGGGGGGAAGGCTTTGATAGTCCTGGAGGAAACAGTTTCTACGCTTCTGGATATGAAAGTCATGGAGGAAACAGTTTCGAAACTTCTGGGGATGAAAGTCATGGAGGAAACAGTTTCGAAACTTCTGGGGATGAAAGTCATGGAGGAAACAGTTTCGAAGCTTCTGGGTATGAAAGTCATGGAGGAAACAGTTTCGAAACTTCTGGGGATGAAAGTCATGGAGGAAACAGTTTCGAAACTTCTGGGGATGAAAGTCATGGAGGAAACAGTTTCGAAGCTTCTGGGTATGAAAGTCATGGAGGAAACAGTTTCGAAACTTCTGTGGATGAAAGTTCTAGGGAAAAAATCCTCGAAGGTCCTGGAGGAAATCATTTGGCGTGAGGCATTCTTTGTGGTAGCGTTAATAGATTTAAGAGAAGAAGCATATTTGTCCCTCTTGTTTGACACCCAGGGATAGTGTATGTCTGGAGTTTTTACCTCCAGCTACCCAGTAACGTGAACGAACCTGGAATGGATTTTTGATGACCCTATCACTCGCTTAACCTTTGATAAGACAAACCAAGTTAATATCTCATTCACATAAATATGCAATAATCGAATTTTATATCACTGTATCTATTTCTTTATCTTATCACAGCAACTCTGACACATGACTGAGCTGCAGCAGTTAGAACACTATAGAACTGGTATCGTCAGCCGCCAAAGACTGGTGGAAATATTGAAGATGGGTTAAGCAGAATATACCGTCGCCTGAACTCTTATACGCAAAGACTGGTGGAAATATTGAAGATGGGTAAACCAGAATATACCGTCGCCTGAGCTCTTATAACTATCACGTTAGAAAAAGCATCATGTCCAATGCCACCGAAACCCTAATATCTGTCATACTGATATTTGGTGTAGAATTTCCTGCTCTATAATTATGCTCTGCTGTATTAGCTGCAACATGTAATACTGTGGAAATGTTACTTCTGCTTTTCTCAAGATATATAATCTTCTCTTCTGTTATTAGTTAATACTAACTTCACTTACAGTCGAGATTTTACTCTTTCAACTACAGCCGAGCTCAGTCTCTTTCTACGTCTGTTTAACTACTCGCTTCACAGACTTACTTTCTCAGGAACGATCATTTTCTCACTGGCAAATAGCAGCACAATAGCAGAAATATTAAGTTATGAAGACTTTATTGACGCACGGGATGACGATGACGATGAATGATGTGACGGGTATAACTGGCATAATACAATCCATGAAGGCTCGACAGGACGAAATTCCAACTCAAGACAACATGGAAATAGTTCAAAGCGACTACTGACGTCCACAGACTTGTAGCCAACAGAACTTCTACTACGTTTCTATTCTACTAATCTATCACACTACACAACTACATATTTTCACAGACAAACTAACCTACGAACTGCCCTATCCGAAACTCAAACTTCAACTATCACAAATCATCTGGTTTCTTTCTCACGACTTTTCTTTCTCATAAGTTACAGACGAAGCATGGCAGGCAAAAGCAAGCGCTGGACTGAAAAAACCAAATAGAAAAGCATGGATATCAGAAAACACATGGAAGTATATACATGAAAGATGAGCAGTCAAATTAGACATGTTGAATGCAAAAGCAGATCTTGGAAAAGATCTGGTGAAAGCAACATACAAAGAACTAGACACGAAAGCAAAAAGTTCAGCTAGAAGGGATACAAGAGAATACATAGACAATATGGCGAAAGAGGCAGAAAAAGCAGCAAAAACAGGAGACAGCAAAACTTTATATAACATACAAAAGAGGCTAACAGATACTGTTACATCTAAAGAAAGACCAATCCTTAGCAAAACTGGAACCCTATTACATCAAATAAAGACCAAAAGCAAAGATGGGCTGAACACTTCCAAGAAATACTTAATCGACCAAACCCAAAAGATTTGTTAAACCTTGAAACTGACTTACCAACCCCACAACTAAAGGTCAACCTAGATCAAATTAAATTGCATAAAATTGAAACAGCAGTGAATTTAATGGGTAACAACAAAGCTGCAGGGGAAGATGAAATAACACCTGAAATATTAAAAGCTATCAATAGAGACAACATGAGACAACTACAGAGAATGTTTAACAAGATTTAGAAAGAAGAAAAAGTCCCTTCTAACTGGAAAAAGGAATCATTGTTAAAATACCAAAAGAAGGCAACCTTAGTGACTAACAATTGGAGAGGAGTAACCTTAATGTCAGTTGTGTCAAAAGTATTTTGCAAGGTCATTTTGAATAGACTTAAAGATATAGTGGATACTGCAATGAGAGAAGAACAAGCAGGATTTCGAAAAGGGAGAAGCTGTCTCGACCAGATCTTTACTCTAAGAATAATACTTGAAGAACATATTGAAAAGCAGAAACCATTAATACTGAACTTCATAGACTTTAAAAAGGCATTTGATAGCATACACAGAGATTCATTATGGATATGAGATTCTATATGGAATACCATCTAAAACTGTCAACATCATTAAAGACTTCGACAATGGATATGTTTGTGCAGTCAAGACAGAAGAAGGGATGAGCGAATAGTTCCAGATTGAAACAGGTGTGAAACAAGGATGTATATTGTCTCCTTTACCTTTTGGGATTACAACCGACTTCATAATGAAAAAATGCTGCACAGGTAACACAGGTATTGATTGGGTACATGGGACCCAACTATAAGATCTTGATTTTGCTTATGACATAACTCTTATTAGTAACAATGTGAATTCCATGCAAGAAAAAACAGATACCCTATCTTCACTGGCTAGCAAAATAGGACTTGAAATTAACAAGGACAAAAAATAATGAAAATTCCTATTAATCAAAATGGAAAAATACACATAGAAGGGACAGATACTGAAGACGTCAATCAATTTGCATACCTTGGCAGCTACATAGACCAGGATGGTGACACCAGAAAGGAAGTTAGAATCAGAATTGTGAAAGCAGCATCGATCTTCAAAAATCTTGAGGATATATGGAATTCAAAAGTTATGACCACAAAAACCAAGTTAAGACTATTCAATTCAAATATAATATCCACCCTCATTTATGCATGCGAAAGCTGGAAAACAACTAAAGAAATAGACAAGAAATTAGACTCTTTTGAAAACAAATGCCTAAGGAAAATACTCGGCATCAAGTGGAACGAATTCAAGAACGATGCAGAGATAAGACAGATGACTGAACAACAACCAGTCTCATGGTTGATCAGGAAAAAGAGATGGACATATGTTGGTCACTTGATGAGAAGAAATGATCAGATAATCCCAAAACAAGCTATCAAGTGGAGCACAACAGGCCAAAGAAAAAGAGGCAGGCCGCGCGAAACTCTGAAGAGGACACTGTTAAGAGATGCCAAATTAACAGGCATAAAATCCCTTGATGAGGTTGAAAGACTCGCCGGACAGGAAAAATTGGCGAACTACTTTGCGAGCCCTATGTGACGTTTAACGGCACGGGAAGGATATAAGATATAAGATGGCAGGCATGTGATGTGCAATCATCTTAAAAGGGGGCATAAATCTAGGCACAAAGCTATTGATTTCTATGGAACCTAACCCTTTTTATCCCAGCTTTCACGGTCTATGATGAGTTGTATAACTTTCATTCTATAAATCTATATTCTATTTTATGGGATCGGAGCACTTATAGAGTAATCGTCCGGTGTGCAATAAGGAGATCCATTGACAAACTAAGTTAGAACAATAAGATGGCTAACTCACGGAAGTGAAGGCACGCCATTCGCCATCGTCATCAAGATTTCAAATTGGGATTACATTAACAACAATTTTTTAAAGTAGATATATCAATGCCTTGATCCTATCCAAATGTGGTTTTTTTAAATAATGTTATGTGATAAAATAAAAAAGCAAACACGTTTGTGCATGAAATATATTTACACAGAATTTTATTAGCCAGTTAATACTCGTATGAAGGTTAGCAGAATTTTCATTTGATCTTCTACACGAATACTGGAGGGGAGAGAGGGGCACAGCGAGAGAGAGAGAGAGAGAGAGAGAGAGAGAGCCATATGATTAGACAAGTCGATAGTATCCAGTCTTCTCAATAGGTTTGTTGTGAGTTCGAGACTTCACTGCTGGTGCCCTCCAGTCGACTCCTTTGTAAAAAACGGTTATAACAATATTTGTATCAAGAACATGAGCAACCCTGTACCGTGAAGCGCCGCAGGTAGACTGTCTACTGGGATTTTAATTCAGGGCTGTCTATAAAGCCTGATTTGTTTTAATAGCGAATTTATTGAATTTCGTTAATGCTCGTCATTTTTCTTGATCAGTCGTCACTTTAGAGGATCGTGTGGTTATCATTACGCCTGACTTGGTATCTTTACTTAGCTCCGTAACTACAATTTGGTCAGTTCACACAATCTTAGCAGATTCGAATCACCGACCACTGGCGTGCACTATTCACTTCGCTTTTCAGGCGCATGTATTTCTTGAATAGTGTCAGCAGTTCCTTTAGTATTCTTATTGAAGGACCTTTTATCAGGATTTTATTGGTCATGTTTTAATCCTGCTCCACAAGATAGCAGACCTCATCATAATAGTGTGTATCTTGATCAAATAATTCTTTTTTTTTTATGTACATATATGTACTTTATTATCTATATCAGTTTTATCCCAGGATTAGTTCCGATTTCTCCTTAACGTAAACGGGTGGAAAAAAAAAGAGAGAGATGATGACTCTTGAGATTAAGACAAAGCACCAGGTCGGAAGCGGATGGACTAGAGAGATTGACACAGAAGGAAAGTTACGATCCGGTAGTACACACAGCAGCCCAGCCACATGATCAAAACTCATTTGCCGCTGCTTCGATTATACGTTTCCAAGATCTTAAATAGATATATATCACCATATCTCTCTCTGGGCATTTAAGGTGCCCAAGGCACCGTAAGAGGTTTCCACAAACACCTGTCTTTTGCCTTTTTTTCTGCTTTTGCCGAAGTGAGTCCTTTATTACTCAGCATCGTTTCTGTTGTTCAACTCTATGTATCGTCATATATAAATAGAAGATATATATATATATATATATATATATATATATATATAATTCTGGAGTATATATAATATATAAACATTTATATACATTCCAGAGTAAACGGGTCCTGTTTCCAAGCTATTGTCTACAACAGAATCTCATACTGCTATTAGATGCACATTGTGACATACGTTGGTTACTTTTCTCTATTAAATGTCTGATGTTTCGAGGTACTAAATTAACTGCTTTTAACAAACGAGCTACTGCACTTTCACTGGTGTTATTTTCCCGTTTCTTGTTAATATTCTGATTTAGCATCGGCAGCCACTGTTGATGTAAATTGTGAATTGATTACACTTCGTCTATTTGTACTGTATATAAAATACATACGCCACGTGACATATCAGTTTTTGCTGTGAGTGGTAAATATAAAGAGACTGTGCCGAGCGTGTGGCACTTCCCCAGTAGACACTCTCATACAAAATTCCACCTCCTTCCCTCCTCCCCCCACCTCCACACACACATCCCCAACCCCTCATTCTATCAAGTACGTACCTTTGTGAGCGTGCTATACTATATGAATGAACATAAAAAGTCCACTCAAAAACAGTGAAAAAAGAGCGTACTTGTGTACCCTTGAAATCGGTTTCCGCCAACTAATTCACTAGTCCAATTATCTTTGTACAACCAGTCTCCGCTTTCCACTATCTAGTATGTGCACAAATCCTCACTTTTTTACTGTTGTTATACACGCGTATGTTCTTATATATAATCTGTGTTATCAGTTATCTTCCTACATGGTGTGTGAATGTAATCTATATGTTATCAGCATATCCATCTTCCTCCACGCTGTGTGAATTTTCACTGCGGCAGTTTTCACTTATGTAACAGCTAGTGCTAAGTGTCGTGACCTAGTTTCCCTTGCCTGTCACACGAAGCCAGTGTCGACCTAGAGACGTATTCACTGACACTGGCCCTTGCTGTCACAGTTGAGAATCTATATAAACCAGCACTGGAAATGGTAGTTTAACCGAGACAGACCAAAGTTCGGTTTGAATCATGGAGTTAAAATTAATATTTCACACCGTCGACCATGCTGTGTTGTCGGAAACATGAATTCTACACAGCACCTTCACAATCCCTCTGTCGTAGGTCACATTAAAGACTAAACAAAACTAAAGGTTAAACAATCAGTCTGGGGTGAACATTCAAAATGGTATGTTAGACTCTAGGAGAAGCAAATAACGCGGTTAATTAAAACACTTTTGTGGTTTCAAGATTAAGTTTGAAAGCCATCATTTCGTCTTGATTTGATAATTTCCAGACCATTCCGCCCCATATATTCACATTAAATATAATGCCGTTGTTGAAAACACACAGTGTAATCTATGAACACGGTATAAGGGTTAAAGAGCAAACTTGATCTTGGCCAAGATTGAATGCACTTCCATGACGCAAAGCCATTACTGCGACGCCGTATCAATTCAAAAGGTAGCAAGAAAATTAGAAATGAAGGGAGGTAAGAACGAATCACTTCTAAGATAAAAAGACTAGTTTTCCTGGAAAGCTTAGTGTACGTGCTAGCATTTTGATGAAGCCATATTCTCATAGCTAACATGCTAGAAGCCAGCTACCTCTATTTGCAAAAATATTCATTTGGAGGGGAAGTAACTTCAACACTGCACAGGAAAATCACAAAGCTCTCGGTGCAGTCTGGGATCTGAATTTGTAGATTTTCTTTTTTCTAACTGTGCTTATAATTTAACATTGGCATGAAGATCGAACGGAGAAGGTGCAACGGTGAAATGGAGCTCTTCTGTTAGCTGATTCAAATAAAAAAAAAAACACGATGATCTGAACGACTGTGTGAAGGTATTTTCTTTCTGATCTGGTCTAGACAGCTTTTATTACTGTGTCAAATCCCTAGCCTCTTAATTTACGGCATCTAGTCACCTTCTGAAAGTGAACAGAACGGCCTTACTTTGAACATCAAAAAGACAGAGATTACTGTTATATCTAAGAAACAGAATCCACCAACATGCAGTATAAAATTAAACGAAACTATTCTAAAGCAGGTGCAGGAATTCAAATACCTTGGAGCAGTAATAACTTCAGATGGGAAATGCAGAACGGAAATTAGGAACAGAATAGCCCAAGCAAAGACTGCATTTCAGAGAATGAGAAACATATTAGCCAACACATCCTTATCAATGAATGTTAGAAAACGAGTCCTAAAATGCTATATTGAACCTATCTTGTTAGATGGAAGTGAATCATGGACAATAGGCAGGTCTGCACAAAAATCATTGGAAGCAGCAGAAATGTGGTTTATTAGAAGAATGTTGCGAATCCCCTGGACAGCAAAAATAATTAATGAAGAATGTATGAGAAGAGCTGGAGAGACAAAAAAACCTTGTCAAAAAGACAAGAGAGAGAGAATGTACTTTCATAGGACATGCAATGAGAAGATGGGGGCATTGAAAATATTATAACAACAGGAAAAATAGAAGGAAGAAGATCAAGAGGAAGACCAGAGAAATGATACTGGACAGTCTGACGGGATGATGTGAGAGGAGATCACCAACTGAACTGATGGCCTGCATGAAGGATCGTGTACTCTGGAGAAGTATAATAGCCAACGCCAGTCGGCACGGCACCTGATGATGATGATGAGTCACCTTCTGACTCTGCCTTCCTTGCATCTAAAGTCCTCTTCATAAATGACTGGCGAGGCCAAATTTTGTCGGCCATGGACTAACCAATTAGATGCTTGTGCACGAGCTACTCCGATACAGTATCAGCTAATCTTTCTTAGCCAGCCACAGCTGTGAATGTTTATTCGAAGATTAAGCGATTTATCCGACTGCCTTTATTTAATCTTCTAATTTACTGAACTCCATCGATCAGAGCCCACTTTCATACTTCCTACTCCTTTATTGTAATTCAGCAAAAGTGTTACAGTAAATATCAATGCAGTATGTTGCATTATCATAATTTACTTACGTGCTACGACAAGACGTAGTTTGGAATGTTAGATGCCGCGATAGTGCGGTGGTTAGAGCATTCGAATCCCGATCAGAAGGTCTTCTGTTCAATTTCCCACACGAAAGGAGGAGTTTTGTTTTTTTTCGGACCGCCCGGCAACGCAGTTCACCTGGCCTCGAGAAATTGGCACCTAGGGCTGGAATCCCTATCTCAAACGCTGTAGTGGCAGAGAAATGCGAAGGCACCGACACTCCACGCCACTGTTACATCCAAACTCTACACCACTGTTACATCCAAACTCTACACCACTGTTACATCCAAACTCTACACCACTGTTACATCCAAACTCTACACCACTGTTACATCCAAACTCCACGCCACTGTTACATCCAAACTCTACAGGACAACGATTTTTTAGTCCTCATTCTGACCACGACTTCACCTACACTGTACACAGAACTGCTCATTTTCACAATCGTTCAAAATCATGCGATCCAAAATTATATCCTATTTATTCGAGCTCTGAACTTTATTTTTCTTCTACTCAGATTTAAATTGCAACGCTCTGTATCCTTCATTTATTTCAATAAACATATTTCTTGATCAAAGGTAAAAAAGAAGATTTTTTTTTTCAGTGCTATTTGATGGAAAAGTTTGGTTAACAAATAAACCACACAAAACTTCCCTGTATCTGGCAATGGTGACTGGTGAATACTTTAAATTAAAAGGGGCTGAATATGATATTCTGAGCGGAGATAAGACAGTTGCATACGTTCTGTCGGTAATCTATAAGTCACATAATTTAAATTTAAATATCACAGTTATATGTGCGAGATTCTTTGTACTAGTTCACTGTATTTCGTTAGAAATGAGTAAGATTATGTCTTTTGGGAGGGATAAATCAATAGTGGGTATACAAGTACATCAAGAATTGCTGTAGGCTTCAGAAGGGAGGAATGAATGGAGGAGTTACTAGGACATGTTTTAATTCCCACAGGTTTGAGGAGGGAGGATGTTATGTTATTTAACATGCTTGAATATTTCACACTGATGAGGTGGGACACACATTTTAAGATTTTGATGTCCAGCCTTGTCTGCCATCAAGTATATCATACAAAATATTCCAAAATTATGCACGAAGGCACAAAACGCAGGATTATCTTCACAGATAACTCACTCAGCGTTAAATGGTTCGTGCATATTTAACACGCATGAGTGTAGAACAAACAGTTGCAGTTGCATACAATTTGATATAGGGCTCGAGTAGTTATGAAAAAGTGGTAGATGGGGTGAAAGGCACACTGAGAAACAGAACATGACAGCTACCCAGGCCTCTCACCTTGCTCTGGATCGATGTCTGAAACTCCCTGAGACGTGACAGACAAATACGAAAATAACTCACTTTCTATCATGCAGTGGATAGTGATATTTTTTTAATTGAAATCTCTACTGCCCAGACAAAAAAAAGCATTTTAAGCATCACAGTCTCATAATTTTGCTTGTTTAGCAGAGTTATTTTAAAATCTTAAATAATAATGCGAAGTTTTCCTTAAAACACGGGAGTAGTTAATTCTTTCTAATATCCGAAAACAAAATCACTATTCAAGGATAAGACTGGAGCATTAGGTTTCAATCTTTGTTACATCCAAGAATCGCTTTTCAATATGCAATATGAACGTTTCATAAACCCTTAATTGTTCTCACACAACGTACGCAAACACTTAATACCAGGTCGATAATGAAGACGCGGACCACACAATCATCATCATCAGTCATCAGTACTCCCAGTGGAGCATAAGGCTTAAAAATAGGTTCCTAGCTAATCCTGTCTTGAGCAACTCGGGATACGTCAAATCACGTATTTCCCGCTTCTTTTAATTCTTCCTGTATTGCGCATTTCCTTGTTACTAGTGGTCTGCCCCTCTGTCTTTTTCTTTGAGGTGTCTATTGGTGTCTTTTTTTCTGTTCGTAGTTTGTAGCCCAGCCATTTCCATCTTCGTCTTTTGACCTCTTTAGTAATGTTCTCAATGCCCACAAGTTTGCTTATTTCCTCGTTTGTCACACGATCTTCCCGGTGTATTCTTAGAATTCTTCTAAGGCATCTTCCTTCAGGTCCTCACAATCTGCTTTCTATTCCTCACTTGGTTCTCCATGTTTCGGATGCATACAATAAAATGGAGCCTACATTGGATGTATAAATTCTGATATTGAATTAGTATGGAAAATTGTGGAACACACAAGAGATGACACTTAATACTAGGTGGATAACACAGACGAGGACCACCTGATAATGCGCTGGTTAACACAGGTTGGGAACCACTGGACTAGAGGCTACCGCTAAGAGTACGCAAAGTCGTTTATGCTAAATGTCATGAGTTCCAGAGCTAGCGAAAACAGAATATGATAATTTAATGTGACAATCATCGTTATGTCATTTTGAATGTGACATTACTGTTTTACATCTCAAGCAAATAATATTCTTATACTTTAACACAAACATCACGTAAATTATTCTTAATAATTAGCATGGGCATATTATGGGAGATGCTGATTTACGTAAACCAAATAACTAATCACTCATATCATACATGATATTAGGGTTCTTGTGGTTCACGTAAGACAAATAAACATGGATCTAAAAGCATAGCTTTTATAAGATTGTGGCCACAGTCCTGGCTCGCTAGACAGGTTATACGAGTGACACAGAGCGTATGAACAGTACAGTTTAAGGTAATGTCCGGACCTTGTACACAATGTTTAAAAATGTAGACGGACTGGAAAACTAGCAACACTGAAAACGAAGTAGCGAATGTGAAGCAGTCATTGATAAATGCTAATACAGAGAAAACAAAAACATGTTCAGATATACACAAGAGCAGTGTGGATACATAAATCTGCATTGTGAATTGTTTGTTGCAAAATTAGAAGAACTTACATAAATCAAAGATCATCTCAGAGACAAAAACAAAGATCAAAGGTATAGAGCGAGGGAAGGGAAGTAAATGAGTATTCGAGCATTATCGTGCTCGCAAATCGGAGTGGACTGCCCTTGACTTTTTTATAGGAGGAGGAGCTTCGCATAAAATGAAATAATTGGTATAGTGTATAGGTATATAAAACTAAGTATATAACTATGCAGGAACAACTGTAGTAAAACTGTTCATGCTCCATGTTTTGCTGACAATGTGGTGCTCTTGTTAATTTTCGCCTGGGTTGTTTGTTACAGTACAGTTATACGATGTATATCTACGTAACATTTCTGAGTCTTAGTGTCGCCGTAAGCCAGTAAGCGCTTAAAATAGCACAGCGTTGCATTCAAGGAAAGGAATATTACTTCAAAGGGAATGCACCGTCAGGAAGTGGATATGAGAAAAATTTCCAAAAGTTTCGTTAGTGTAAAACAAAGAGGACGGCAGATCTAACTCACGGGAAAAGTAAGTGTGGAGTGGTGTCAAGCGCAACAATCAAGTTGTCATGAATGAAGTAAAATCAAATTTTGTACGAAGTTTTGTCTGGGTGTTGTCCATTTCCCCGGGCTGTACGAAGTTGATAGCGCTATTCATGGGGAGATAACCACTGCTCCAGTGAAATCACCTGTAGTGACTCATGATTGGTTACTGACCACGGATAAAATTATGGCAAGTGTGTAATTCTGTTAACAGAGATCTCTTCACGTAATCGTTGAAGAAAGGAGTATTGTTCCGTTGCTGACTGCCATAGAAGCGGTAGACCACGAGTTACCACCCTTGCACAAGACCGCTACATCCACCTCATGCACCTCCGTAACAGGTTTCTCCAGGCAACATGGACTACCAGCAACATTAGAGGTTTAAGATGTGTGTCGGGCAGGACAGTGCGGAACAGACTCAGAGAGGTAAATCTCTTACCTCATAGGCCTGCAGTTAGACCAATACTGACAGTTCGCCACAGACAAAACCCCTTGCTCTGGGCTATCATCAATGGAGACGGATCCTATTCACTGATGAGTCCAGATTCTGTCTGCAAGGCCATGATGGACGTGCTTTAGTGTACAGCGAAGAAGAGAACACTTTGCGAATAATTATGTACTAGAGGTGGATATGAGGATAGGAGGCAGTGTAATGTTTTGGAGATGAATTTCCTATACTGGCTAACAAACCTAGCCTTCCTCAATAGCAACCTTACAGGTTTACGATATAGGAACGAAATCATTACACGCCACATAATGCCTTTTCTGGGTGCTAATGGATAAGGCGTGATACTGCAACAGGATAACGCTCGTCCACATGTCGCACGTGTGGTCAGGGACCACTTTCAACAACATGAGATTACTGTCTTGCCACGGCGAGCAGTTTCACCGGACCTATCACCTATCGAGCACATTTGGGATGAACTGGACCACAGGTTGCGAAAACGACACAGTCGTCCTGGAAACCGCCAAGAATTAGCCCAAGCGTTGCAAGAAGAATGGAATAACATGCCTCAATAACTGATACAACGTGTCATTGGTTCAATGAGAAGGCGGTGTCAAGCAGTGATAATTGCTCGAGAAGGACACACACGATATTGAAACCTTGATTTTCTTTTCTTGGGGTGGTGAGCAACATTAGAGAGTTTTTTTTAAACTTTTTTTTTTACATGTGACTGACCTGAAAGTTATCATTTTATCTGTTATTGGATAATCAAACATAATATGTGCCAAATTCTATGTCAATCATCACTTTAGCACGTTCATGGTGCATTGCACATTTACTTTTTTTCGTGAATATATTTCTGCCAACTTTCAATGCAAACTTGGCATGATAGTGACTATGAATTAGAAATTACGTTTTCCATATTGATTTTCAATAAGAGTGTAACTAAATAGGTCTATTACGGATAGAAAAAAAAATGAATTTTTTGTAACTATAATACATACAAAGGCCCAGGGGGTTCATCCAGCCTCTGTAAATGGGTACCTGAGAAATCTGGGAAGGTAAAGCGGCCAGGCGTGATACCACATCATACTTTCATGTGCCGAAGGCCATGGTAAATACGGGCCTAACACCGTATTCCTCATTATGGCTTAAAGGCATGGAAATGGACATTTTACCTTTATCTTTATAATACATATTGAATAAAAGTAAGATAAAATGTATAGGCTAAATTTAAAACTGGCACACAGCATGCATGTGCTGAAAGAAAACTGTTAGTATAAAAAATACAGACACATCCACGTATTCCTTGCATAAGACTACGATTTATCACCACTTCTAAAATTGTTTTAGTTAAATATTACTGAGTTAAATTCTATGAGCTGATAACGATAAGTAGTCAGTTAACACATAGGTTAGAGATCTCCTGATAATAATTGGTTTACGTAACAAACAGCAATGTATGGAAATGTGGTCCTTGCCTGAAATTATATCATCATCAAATATAGAACTATTATCAAATTATCCTTTCAAATCTCTCAACTAGTCAACCAAGCCTATGTTCGTATTTACCACTGTTGTTCCCTTAGTAGTTCACATATGAAAGAAAGATTCTCAAAGTAAAGATAGCGTTCAAGATTAAAGGGAATAATCAGTACGATATATATATATATAACATTTGATTTGGTTGCAGACAGTCTTCGAGGCTGAACCTTGTTCTTTACTTTGTGGACAATCATGGCAGTTATTCTTTGGATCTTCTTGCTCGTATGAGAAGGCACGCAAGCGTAGCGAAGTAGAGTCCGGTGAAAATACTGCCGAGGATGGCAAGATCTTTTCCTATGTCATCCTGGGGAAAAAATATATAAAATTATAATATCAGTGGACATCCTGCTCTAAATAAGGGTTGATTAGATCTTTTCCGTGTCACTGTGTGTGTGGGGGGGGGGGGGGAGAGGAATTTCACAATGTCAGGGGCCGAAAGTTGTGGAAAGTTATTTTCATATGACCTGTGTAAGCAACTGGGCATAAAGGGACAAGCAAGAGCAAGGGCATTGAGAAGCCTTTCAGAAACAGCAGAAAAGGCCTCATGCTAGCTGTGGAGTATGCGAAATAAGCATTGGGAACATAAGTAATTTCATTTGCCACAACCAATTCCAGTCCTTCGTAGCTAAATCGCTAAAGACGCGGGGCAACTGGAAGATCATAGGTTCGATCCCGGGACCGGGAAAAAAAAGCAACAACTCACAAGACCTCTGGGAGTCATGACCCAGAGGGGCCCACCCCCCTTAGAGTGTCAGGAGTTTAAAGGGCCGAAACACTTGTCTGAGGGGGGGGGATACTTCCTCTGATGATCTGAAGGAGTTGTGTTGTTGTTCCGCTCTCTACGGTAGAGAGTTTCCTGCATATATTTTCCTGTGTCATGCTGTGGAAAGAATGTAGATTTAATTTCGCCAGAGAATATCTTGTTCAAGTTATATTTCGAATATTGTTGCCAGAGAATATCTTGTTTTAGTTATATTTGAAGAACTCTTCTGTAGCATTTACATTCAAAGCATTTATGTGTTTTTCAGCTGTTTTGTTAAGTGTCCAGGTCTCACAGGCATATGTTGCGATGGGAAAGATGTATGCCCTTAAAAATCTTATTTTTGTCGTTCTGTCTGTTCCTCTCCACAGATTCTTTAGATGTTTTTCGTTTCTGAAGAGACTGAAAGAGGAAATAGCCCAGGATAGAAATAAATGGAGAGCCCTTGTTGATGGTCTATATACCAGATGGGGGTAAAGAGGGCAAGGATAAGGAGAGCTATCTACAGCTAACTTAAAGACTGTTGGAGGAGTAAAGAGGGCAAGGATAAGGAGAGCTATCTACAGCTAAAAGACTGTTGGAGGAGTAAAGAGGGCGAGGCGAAGGAGAGTTATCTACAGCTAACTTAAAGACTGTTGGAGGAGTAAAGAGGGCGAGGATAAGGAGAGCTATCTACAGCTAACTTAAAGACTGTTGGAGGAGTAAAGAGGGCGAGGATAAGGAGAGCTATCTACAGCTAACTTAAAGACTGTTGGAGGAGTAAAGAGGGCGAGGCGAAGGAGAGTTATCTATAGCTAACTTAAGGACTGTTGGGCAAAGCCCCAAACTGCAGTTTTTATGGTGAGATGAAAACCAAACTGTAACATTTCCCGCCACGATGACCACATCCATCAGAAGCAGACCGAAGACACAAACTTCCTGATGTTTTGTACCTCGACCCTACACGAGAATGGCTAGTAGATACTGGAATAACCAGTAACATATCGAGGTGATTATTGTGTTAAAGAATAAAAATGCACACTAGAGCAGAGGTGACAAAAAATGAAAGCAATAAAGGTTCTTGGACACCGAAATTCCAAAAAAATCACACTTTCAGACATGGTAATGTCTTAAGTGAAGCAGGAGGTTTTCTTCATGTTTGTTAACTTTTTTAAAAAACCAGTTTTTACACACACCCTGGAAAGGTTCAGTACTCCTGCACTACAGAGAAACTTGACCAGTACCGCAACTAGCAGCTTTTGGAGGGACCGCCTTCTGTTTTTATTGCTGGCCTGGCTGAGGCTACTTATCGCAGTCTTAAGAGATACGTGCCTGTACCACTTCGCTATTCACATGCCCAGCATCTGTAATTGTATAAGTTATTGTTATTGTGGTTTCTGATCCATACATCGTTTGTAAAGCAACGGCTAAGGCACATTGTAGATTGATGGACTTGGAGAATACTCAAGAACATACAGCGGTACTGTGGCACTTTAAGAAACAGTGATTTTCTGTTATATAGGCGAACCTTTGATCTTACCTTGTCCATGCTGTTGTAGTCTAAAACTTCAAGCCCATTGTGGAAGAGACATTTTTCTGAATTACAATAATCTAGTGCCGTAGCGTTGAGTCCAGCTGTGTTGTTTCTGCATTCTGTTATTTTGGATAAGTAACAAAATAAATAGTTTAGTTTAGAGTAGCTCTTTTCTCGTAAATATTTTGCAAATATATGTTGTGAATCCCCTGGACAGCAAAAATAACTAATGAAGAATGTAGGAGAAGAGCTGGAGAGACAAAAAACCTTGTCAAAAAGATAAGAGAGAGACAATGTACTTTCATAGGACATGCAATGAGAAGAGGGGGCATTGAAAATATTATAACAACAGGAAAAATAGAAGGAAGAAGATCAAGAGGAAGACCAAGAGAAATGATACTGGACAGTCTGACGGGATGGTGTGAGAGGAGATCACCAACTGAGCTGATGGCATGCATGAAGGATCGCGTACTCTGGAGAAGCATAATAGCCAACGCCAGTCGGCACGGCACATGATGATGACGATGATGGCTGACAGATATTCAACAAAACCCATTGCTGCAATCTGTATAAAAAGTGGTTAGAGTTAGATTCTCATTGTATCAAAGCTGAAATTTGATATGTCACTCTTTTCGTAGGTCAGGACAGTCTTAACAGCATCGGGGGCCCTTGGGCAAAGTAGTAATAAAATAACAAAATAAGCCCCTTGCCTCCACTCACGCACAGCACACCCGCCATATAATTAGATTTCCGTGGGCTGGTTGGGCTTCTATGCACTTGGGACCCCTGGGCAGTGCCCAGGTGGGCCATTGCGTTAAGGAGGCACTGTCGTAGGTACCACAGTTTATAGAAAAATTACGAGTCAGTCAATAAGTAGTATGTAGGAAACATATTTCAATGTTCGTTGGCAAGTTGATATTTATGTATGTGTGTAAATATGGCAAACTGACTTCTATGTTCACCATCTTGGGGTTCAGCGACAAGTGGTCTCGTACATGGTAAAATGGTTCCTGAGTCAGCAGATGATACTTGGGAAGTTGCTTTTTTTTCATTCCACACTTTGAATTTACCAGCTGTGATATACCCAAATCCACAATCTGACAGACACGAAGAACTCTATCTCCATTGTGGTTATTCATTCATTCATTCATT
Source organism: Achatina immaculata (assembly GCA_009760885.1). NCBI lineage: Eukaryota > Metazoa > Mollusca > Gastropoda > Stylommatophora > Achatinidae > Lissachatina > Lissachatina immaculata. The sequence continues at coordinate 90,090,059 of CM019691.1, read as the reverse complement.
CGTTCATTTGGCAACACTAGGCAGTATTAACATGTTGGAACAACCTAAATGACTCGGAAGTTCAATGAATTCCTTCCTGAAACCTTTAAATTGATTGATATGTTTTTTTCCGAAATTTGTAAGGTGTTTACCATAACCAGCTACGTGGACAATTCTGTAATAAGCATACATGCGAACATCAACAACGAGATCAACATTGGAACCATTAGGACTCGTGGATTAGAAGTAGACGATGAAATATATGAGAGGATAACATCTTGGAAAACTCCAGAGTAAGAATCTTATGTACTGTACTTCAATCTAGAAAGCAGCATCGCAGAGCAGAGGGTTTTGCGTGTTCACTGACAGTGTAACATGATGATGATGATCTCCATCCTGATCACGTTTTTGCAGCGTTAAAATCCTGAACCTTGAATCTAGGAATTAGCAACATCTCACTCGGGGCACAGACATACAACCTGCGCTCTCTGTTTCAGTAACCACTGAAGAGTATTAACATTAAGTGTGTCAGTCAGCTGTTGGTTCCAGCAAGCTCGAATTCTGCCAACTAGCCATCCTGCTCTTACTTCCCCTCTCCTCAAGCCTTTATCCTTCGTCCTCCTGATATATATATATATATATATATATATATATATATAATCAAAACATGCCCGTTCTTCTTCTTGTCCCAGTTTCTCGGCCACCAACTTCAATGTATTCGTCATGTCCTTAGGAATCATAGCTGTCGCTATTGCATTCGTTACAAGCTAAGTAGTTGAATTGTTTATCTTCTATTGATTTCTTCTCACTTCCTGTTTTTATTTGCTATATGAAAGAGACATCTTCTCACTAGCTGCACACACACACACACGCGCACGCACGCACACGCACGCACACACACACACACGATTAACTTCACAACACTGTTTAACAATAAACATTACTCCTCTATTTGGTACCTGAAGACACAAATTATATCTTTATATTGCTCTATACCTATATTGTCCAAGTCTTCCCACTGGTTGACCATCAGGATTTCAAAGGAGTACTTGAACCAGGAAAGGGCGTCCAGCCACACAAAGTAATCCGGGACGGAGCTATGAAATTAACGCAGATTAATTAATACAACACAGAACCTTCACGAAAATATTCATCATACGGCTCTACGTTTATTAACTAGAGACGTACGGGTTTATTTTGATTTTTTTTTCTTTCTCATTCGATCTAATTAATGGGGAAATACAAATATTAGTATTGGGTAGAAATTATGAATATTTAGATTCAAATTTAAAAACAAATTCCCGATTCTAAGCAGTTTAAGGTGTAGTGGGGATAAGGAGTTAATTAAGCCCGTGTTTCCAGTATCACCGGCACGTGGAAGTGTGATGTGGTTAATATCACGCCTGATTTTTCATAAAAGCTCAGTTTGGGCTTTTGCCCAGCAGTCCCTAAGTTAGCTTTGGATAGCTCTAAAGTGTAGATTTAAACTATTTAAATGTTTTTCATTGCTGCCAGCACTGGTATCAAATTAATGTTCGAAAATGTCGCTGAATTAGATCTAACTAGAAAACTAAAAAAGATGAACGAGTATTTTGTAATCTGTAATTAATGTCTGTTATCTTCTGTAACTTTTTCTAGCAGTACAAGTTTGTGTGCGCGTCTGTGTATGCGCGCGCGCCTGTGTTTATCAATGATGGCGCTAGGATGTTTCGAAACCGGTACACTTGTGTTTTATCTTGCATGAAGTGCTTTCCGAAATACTGGTTTTTTGTGACTACAGTATTCGGTACTTTATACATTTTAAATGTAAAAGTATAAACACTTTACAAACATGAACGGAGTTAAATGTTCGTATGAAACTTATTTGATACGAGATTTACTAATGACAAAATGTTTACTTGCTGTCATCATCATCATCATCAGGTGCCGTGCCGACTGGCGTTGGCTATTATGCTTCTCCAGAGTACGCGATCCTTCATGCAGGCCATCAGCTCAGTTAGTGATCTCCTCTCACACCATCCCGTCAGACTGTCCAGTATCATTTCTCTTGGTCTTCCTCTTGATCTTCTTCCTTCTATTTTTCCTGTTGTTATAATATTTTCAATGCCCCCTCTTCTCATTGCATGTCCTATGAAAGTACATTCTCTCTCTCTTATCTTTCTGACAAGGTTTTTTGTCTCTCCAGCTCTTCTCCTACATTCTTCATTAGTTATTTTTGCTGTCCAGGGGATTCGCAACATTCTTCTAATAAACCACATTTCTGCTGCTTCCAATGATTTTTGTGCAGACTTGCCTATTGTCCATGATTCACTTCCATATAACAAAATAGGTTCAATATAGCATTTTAGGACTCGTTTTCTAACATTCATTGATAAAGATGTGTTGGCTAATATGTTTCTCATTCTCTGAAATGCAGTCTTTGCTTGGCCTATTCTGTTCCTAATTTCTGTTTTGCTGTACTGAAGTAAAAACCTGGTGATTCTCCTCTTGTAAATTGAGCATCATCATCCTACTGGCCCGACTATCCGGCAACAGATTTCGCCGGTTGCTTTTTACAAAGTTTTTTTGTAATATAAACCGGTTACAATAATCGACGACCCCCCCCCCCAAAAAAAAAAAAAAAAGTTTCGATTTTTCTTGTTTTTTTTAGATAAGTTACCGGTAATTGCAGGTTATAGCAATATATATATATATATATATATATATATATGACAAATAATTCTAAAATTAGTCTCATGTTCCTAACACTAACTAAAGCATGACTTTTCATATTCATGAGACAGCCAGACATGATGCTGATTACACCACCTTCTAATACTCCCACAAGTCGAGGAAAATATGGGATACCAATACCATATTCCCTTGGTGCATCTATGGCATTTTAGTAAATGTAGTACCTTTCATAATCGTACTTTTAACATGAAGTCCTGTATCTAGCAGACTACTATTTGCATTCGAATTCGTATTCGGGTAATTGCTTTAAAAACTTGATACTGAATGCAGCTATTAACGTATAAGAAATTCACGTAATGAACATTCAAAGCATATTTCACATACATAATCTGTATAGGGCCTAGATGAATAAACAGTGTTTTAAAACGATTGAAAAAAGCCCTTACTCTCCATTCATGAAGGGACCGCCAAAAATGAAGAAAGGAATTAATACCGGTGACGCTATTGACAAAGCAAGGGTTGTGTCCCCTGTTATTACAGACATCATGTAACCTGCAAATAAAGAAAATAATTCTGTGAAAATGAAAGCAATAGAGACCAGATATTCACCACGCAGGTTTCCTGAAACAGTGACGTATCAGTTTTGCGATAAATCGCTATATCAAATAATGTGATATTCCCCCCTCGATGAAAGCTGTCATTATTGTAATTTTTTGCAAACCCTGTTTTAAAAACAAACCAGACAACTAATTTCATGTTTCTATTTCTACTGTACTGTATGAAACTTAACAGATTCTACGCATGCGTGCACAAGATCTGTTTTAAGTGCATAATTAATATTTAAGTGCCTCTCATTGTAAAGTACTATAATTGTCCCGTAGCTGGTCTATTATAATATATATTTACTGTGTAGCTCATCTGTGATAATTTATACATGTTCTGTATCTACAGTAAGATAATATATACTTCCATTGTAGCTCGACTGAGATATTGTATAACTACCCGGCAACTGGTCTAACATAATGTATAATTACCCGGCAGCTGGTCTAACATAATGTATAATTACCCGGCAGCTGGTCTAACATAATGTATAATTACCCGGCAGCTGGTCTAACATAATGTATAATTGCTCGACAGCTGGTCTAAGACAGTATATAAATACCTGGCAGCTGGCATAAAATAAAGTATAACTACTCTGTAGCTCGTCTAACATGATATACAATTACCCGGCAGCTGGTTTAAGATAGTTTATGATTGATATGTGCACTATCTATACCATTATTCTGCTCGTGGTGTAAGATAATATACTCACGGGAAAAAGTAAGTGTGCAATGCTTTAAAAAGAACAATGAACGTGCTCAGGTGATGACTGAAATAAAATTTGGCACATATTATGTTTGATTATCCAATAACAGATAAAATGATAACTTTCAGGCCAGTCACATGTCACAATAAAGTGAAAAAAACTCACCTAATGTGGCTCACCACCCCAAGAAAAGAAAATCAGGGTTTCAATATCGTGTGTGTCCTCCTCTGGCAGTTATCACTGCTTGACATCGCCTTCTCATCGAACCAATGACAAGTTTTATCAATTGTTGAAGCATGTTATTCCATTCTTCTTGCAACGCATGGGCTAATTCTTGGCGTTTTCCAGGACTATTGTGTCGTCTTCGCAACCTACGGTCCAGTTCATCCCAAATATGCTCGATATGTGATAGGTCCGGTGAAACTGCTCGCCATGACAAGACAGTAATTTGATGCTGTTGAAAGTGGTCCCTGACCACACGTGCGATATGTGGACGAGCGTTATCCTGCTGCAGTATCACGCCTTATCCATTAGCATCCAGAAAAGGCATTACGTGGCGTGTAATGATTTCGTCCTTATATCGTAAACCTGTAAGTTTGCCATTGAGGAAGACTAGGTTTGTTCGGCCAGCATAGGAAATTCCTCCCCAAACCATTACACTGCCTCCTCTTCTCCTATCCACCTCTAGCACACAGTTATTCGCAAAGCGTTCTCCTCATCGCCTGTACACTAAAGCACGTCCATCATGGCCTTGCAGACAGAATATGGACTCATCAGTGAATAGGATCCGTCTCCATTGATGATAAGGTCATGCCACATGGTGCCTGGCCCAGTTCAAGCGGGTTTGTCTGTGGCAAACTGTCAGTACTGGTCTAACCCCAGGCCTATGAGGTAAGAGATTTATCTCTCTGAGTCTGCTCCTCACTATCCTGACCGACACACGTCTTACACCTGGAATGTTGCTGGCAGTCCATGTTGCCTGGAGAAAACTGTTACGAAGGTGCATGAGGTGGATGTAGCGGTCTTGTGCAAGGGTGGTAACTCGTGGTCTGCCGCTTCTATGGCGGTCAGCAACGGAACCATTTTGGTTAAAACGACTTTGAAGGCGTGATATTGTGTTTCTGTGGACATTAAAAAATTGAGATACTGCTGCTACTGTTGATCCAGCAATTAACATCCCAACAGCTATTTCTCGCTGATGTTCATTCAATATTGGCATGATGAAAAAAGATGTTTATGTTGGAATTCCACTACTTCTTTCTTCAACGATTACGTGAAGAGATCTCTGAGAACAGAATTATACACTTACCATAATTTTATCCGTGGTCAGTAACCAATCATGGATCACGCACGTGATTTCACTGGAGCTGTGGTTATCTCCCCATGAATAGTGCGATCAACTTCGTGCAGCACGGGGAAGTAGACAACACTCAGACACAACTTTGTGCCAAATTTGATTTCATTTCACTCATGACAACGTAATTGGTGCGTTTGACACCACTGCACACTTACTTTTTTCCGTGAGTATATATTGTTTCTCGGTAACTGAACAAAGATAACATACATGTATAAACATCACATTCATTTCAGCTTACCTACGCTCACAGACACAAGCCCCGCAGCCAAACTGATAGCACAAGCAACAACAAATGCTTTGAAATCATCGTTTAGTCCTGGAATGGAAGCCTCTTATATTAAGTGAAGGGTCTGTGATTAGTTTCAAAGAAGACTTAATTATCGGCAACAATCACTGGTCTCTATCGAAAGGGAGAACATTTTAGACCAATTTAAACAAAAACGTTTGGCGACATTTCCTAGTAAATTTTTCATTTTTACACCGAGATTTCATGGAGTGTCTAAGCAATGTTTTTATTTTAGCTCAGTGCGGAAAACATCGCTAGCATTTATTACAGCAGGTGTTTATTAAAGTGTGCAGTAACATGGAAATAGATTAGTTTAAAATTTGCATTAAATATAGGATGTGAATTCATTAATAATTAATTTTTAAAAGTTCTCGCACTTATGAATAACACGAAAAAATACAGGTATTAAAATACATGGCAATTGCCTGACATGAGCAACGTAAGCACAGAATGGAAATTCAAGTCAAGAAATTAATCACACATGCTACGGGTATTTTGAAATAATCGAAAATATGCTAGGCCTTTTTAATATATATTTTTTAATGACTTATATTTTACCATTTCCATGGTCGAACATGAGTTAATGGACAGTAACTTTTTAAAATTGAAATACAATGAAAACAAAAAGGCAACCTTCAAACAGTCTTTCACAAAATGTATGAACTAACAGATTGTTCTTTTTTATATCGATAACGGGCCCCCCCCCCCCCTTTTTTTTTCCCTTGAAATTTCACGTGCATAAAAAATATCCCAAGATTCTTGGGGTATATCTACGTTTTATTACGCTCTCTGACGATCTAATGATGACATTTGGTATTACTTGAGGACTTGGTAAATCATGCGCATCACTTTTGATTAGATCAGCTTTAAATATTTTCAAGAGAAGACGGACTTCTTCTTAAAAAGAAATCCAAGATGGCAGGATAGTCACAGCACTTTCCCGTCTATTAAAGATAAACTTTTACTTCTAGGATTTTTATTCATATCAAATAAAACTGCAAACACATACACATACATGAACATAAAGCACTGTGCAACGTACCTAGAAAATATAGATTCCACTCTCATTAAACCAGTACTAAGTGACGCAACATACACTGAACATATAACACTTATATGATCATTTAACACTTATATGAACATATAAATACTTACCCATCATCCAGTAGGTTACACTGACAAACAAAACCGTATTCATGACGAATAGTGGATACTGTGGATAATCAGTGTTATATTAGCAACTGTTATATTAGCAACTGTTATGCTCGAATCATATGAGATGATAATATTCTGAGAAAGACACAACAAGTGTAATCTATTGTCTGCCATTTATACTCTACTTTTTTGTCTTAGCCCCGAGCATTTCGCTGCAGTTCTTCATTCATCAGTTTCACGTTATCTCCTAGCTTCCCTTCTCTCCCTCACCCCCCACCCCCACCCCACAACCATCACCTTCTTCTCTAGCGGCCTAGAGGTATTTATTGCCTTCTGGTCTTTTTCCTGCAGGTTGTCCATTGTATATTTTCCTATAATTTATAGAGAAATTTCGATAGATTGTATTATACAAAGGAACAGCACTGAGAAAGAGAAGCTATGAACAAGTAGAAATAAAAACGAAGATACTAACTATAAAGTCCATCAGAACGCTTCAGTTTTCTTTTTAATGGGAGGGGGGAATAAAACCGTCAGAGGACATATAATTTTGATATAAAATTTTGAAAGGTGACGAAAAGAGTTCTAAGAAAAACACACTGAAAAAGATGTAAAAGTAATGTAACTTTATTTCAAAATGTACTTGAAACGGATGCAAGGAATTACAAGGTAAGATAACAAAGACAGAGAATTACAGCTGACATTGTTATTCATGTGAATTGGAGTAGATGGCTGAATGATTCGGCGTCCTGTTGAAGTCGAGTTCTGTTCTTAATCATGCTCTCTCACATCTAAGTTCTTTGGCTTCAGTTAGAAAGCTTGAGATTACACCCTGACTTGACACAATTTATTACATCTTTTCTTTCCAACAGACAACAGGTAATTTGCCTCAAAAATTCTAAGTCAAGTTCATCTGTGGTTGATAATGGCGTTCAACAGGGATCTATTCTTGGTCTTCTCCTGTTTACCATCTACATCAATGATCTACCATTTCATCTCAAAAAATCATCTTGTGACCTCTTTGCTGATGACTGCACAGTTTACACTAGTGACAAGGACTGTATTAACCTTGAGTCAGCTCTTAAAATTGAAATGAACAGTCTAGTTAACTGGAGCAGTAACAATAGAATGCTCATAAACACCAGCAAAACAAAATCCATGCTCATTACAACAAGACAGAAATTAACAAATTCAACAACAACACTACAGCTCCATGCTGGAACTTCACAGATAGAGAATGTTAGTGAACATAAAACTCTAGGTTTCATGATTGATCACCACTTCAGCTGGAATCATCATGTAAACAATCTAACCAAACTCACTGCACAAAAAGTTTACCAATTTACTAAAATTAAACATTTTCTTGACATAGACACCAGAAAAATATACTACATATCACAGATACAAACACATTTGGACTACTGCTCCACAGTCTGGGATGGTTGTTCCATGTCAAACATGAAAAGACTTTACTCATTTCAAAAACGAGCAGTAAAGTTTATAGATGACAAACATGCATCATGTATTACAAATAAAAACAAACATCTTGATATTCTACCCCACAAGAAGAGATTTCTTTTCAATAAGGCCAAGTTAATTCATAAAATTCTATCGCACAATGCTCTACCCTATCTGCTGTCGTTGTTCAAATCCAACCCAAAACACAGTCAATGCTTAAGCAATTGTATTCTCCCAAAACCAAGGCTTGACATGCTTAATATAAGCTTCTCTTACTCTGCTGCCCACCTTTGGAATGTTGGAATGCTCTAACAATTCACGTAAAACCTATAAGTAATATGTGTTCTTATAACTTTAAACTTTGTCAGCATCTGTTTGATATGGACTGTATGCCTCCATAAGCATAGTTTAAAGTAGCTTAAAGCATGGCTTTAGTGCTGTAATTTTTTTATTTTGTTTTAAATTTGTTATACTGCTTTTCTATAAATTTGTTAGTTTGGAATGAATGTAAGAATGCAAGTTTATTTCATGTTGTTGCATAAGTCAGAGTGTAGAGTGTATGGACATGAGATAAGTTTATTACTGTAATCATTTAATGTGTCTTCATGATTATTATGCTCATTAACAAATGCTGAATGAATGTGACTGAGTGAAAGCTGTATGATGAAGGGCAGAATGTCAGACGGGCCTGCGTGCCCAATTCTTAACCCTTTGAAAATAAAGTATGTTCGTTCTTTCGTTCAGTTCTTCTGTCAAATTCTACCTACCGTGCACTCACACTTTGCTGTGGATGAAAATGAATAATTATGAGACAAGAAACTCACGATGATTACGAACCTCTGCGATAGTTTTTGTGAAGTAGTACAAGTCAATCCGGTACAGTCCTGAGCCGTACTCCCTCATTGCGAGACCCATTTCAGCCGGGAAAGACTGTGTAAAGACAGTAAGACACTATATAATTCACGTCGAAAGTCATACATAAATATAACCTGGCTTCCAGTAGGTGTCTTCATGTGTCGCGTCATAGGGGTGAGGAGAGAGGCGTTTTGATCGTCTCACAGGCGAAGGTCTGCGGCTTAACTCCGATAAGAGGCGCTCTAGTTCACCCCCCCCCCCCCCCACCTGCAGAAATGGCTACCTGGTTCTTTCTGGGATTGGGGACAGCGAGATAGCCAGGTAGGGTGTTGACCACATCACCCTCTAGTGTGCTGTCAGATTAAGAATAGTATGAGCACCAACATCATATCATAAGTGCCTCAAGGACATGAGAAGACTACATTTTATAATAGTAAACACTGTAATTTGTCATGGTCAAAGAGTGCTCAAGTAAGTGCACGCAGTTCTAGTCGGTCAGTATCAAGGGTTAAAACTTGCAGTTTGAACCTCTCAGCTATATCATATGTGCACTCAACCATCTGTTCTCTTCTGAAGTTCCTGTCTTGGCATAAACTCAGTAACCTGTTGATGGAGAAATCTACCATCAGCAGCAGTATCTTGTTACACCTAAAGTGGAATGAAAAGAACTCCCTTAAAAAGAAATCCAGAGCCATTTCTTCTGTTCTGAACTTAATGTTCAACAATTTCAGATTCCCGAACACTGAATTCATCTTCTGGTTACATAACATAAGAATATGTTCTGAAGTTTCTTTCTTTTCCATCTAAGCTCTTCCTAATCTTAAAGCTCTTCCTACTATAGACTCCTCAGTTTCAGCTTATCCTGGACTAGTCGTTTCCGTTCACTCCAAGTTTCCTCACGTCATCCTTTTTAATTTCCCAGGTTTTCTCCAGGCACGAATTTTTCATGTTATCCTTACTCTGGTAGCCAGGCTCACGTACAGAGCAGACGTGTGCTTGTTTTCTGATTTGCATTTTAATATTTTCTATACTTTCTATCTGGTCTCTCTGAATACTGGTTTTGTCAACTTTTGTCACATGGAGTTGTTTCAAAACCTTTCACTAATTTTGTAAGATATCCTTTTTTTAAAAGTTCAGGCTTGTCTGATTTCTTGTGTTTTTGATTTGAAAATCCCTTAGTTATCTAGATCATCGGTTTCCAATCTGCAGTTCTACAGCTTGTGGCCAGTGTGTGATTTTAGGTATTTTGTGAATTAAAAATGAGAAATAGCAATGAATGTTCATGCGCGGCAAGTCTAGATTATATAGCTACTAGGAATCTGTAAATTCTCTTAATATCAAAGAGCGGGAGATTGTATGAGACCGTTGAGAATTAGAGTAAGTGTCAGTTTTATCTGTCTGTCTGTCTGTCCTGTCTGTCTCTCTGTCTGTTTACATGTCTGCCTGCCTGTTTGTTCGTCTGGCTGTCTGTCTGTCTACCTGTGATTGTAGTGTTGATTCATTTTTCATTTCTGCCATCTTCCATTGAAATATTTTAATTTTCCGTGTTCTCATACTCTTACATTTCTGCCTAAGTGTTTTATATGTTTCATTACTTTACTTTTCTTGCCAGTTTATTATTTTTTTCATATTTGTACTTGTACGAACTCCCTGTAACTGCGAGCTGTTGTTCTTTGCAGCCTATGCTGTAGAGATGTTGAGGCACAGCATCGTATCGGTGAGGAAGCGGGTTATGGTGGCTACTTTTTCAGTCCCGGAATACAGTTAAAAAGCAGGGGATGTGCAATGCTTCTTTAGCAAACTCCACCACCATGAGGCCTATGGCGCTCCCTGCCCTGTTAGCCAGACTAGGTCTGTTACGCGGGGTACTACGGAGAGATGGGACAGGGTCTTAGTCAGGTATGGCTAGCTAACCCTGACGCTGACATATCAGCTATGGGTCGCTGATTGCCTCATCGGGTGTCTATACCCCCTTTTTCATATAACAAAATTATGGTCCTTTGGTACAGAGACTTGAATTTGCAGCAAAAACCTTGTTCACTGTTGCTATGATTAGTTATGCAAATCCAATATCTTTGAATCAGTCAAGAGAGAAGGTGTGCAGCAAAGTGATTCCAGGCAAGGCGCACCACATCAAACATCCAACAGGCTTGAAAAATGTAATCACAAAGAAATGTGCCGTTGTGCATTCTGTGTGTTTTTTGCACTGAATTAATAATATGAAAATGAACTTAATGTAAAACAAGTGGGTTCCATTTAAAGATAAGAATTACAGGTGGATGTGTCTCATGGTGTTGTTGTGACGGACTCACAAATGTACTAAGGAAGACTGAGAAAAAAATTTTTTGGGAGAGAATGGATAGACCTGTTTGGACACTCCCATGTGAAGGGAACGTGGACCTTCTGTCCGGAACATGAGGGCGTGCATGAAATTATGTTTGGCTGATAGACTGGCTGGAAAGATTGAAACACAAGGCAAGCTTAAATGTTGTCAAGAAGGACATTGTGAAGACTGTTTTGGAGAGGATCCGAGAGAATAACGAAAAAGATAGGAGCAGACAAGGTATACATACGGTTATTGAGGATGTTAGGACAGAGGAAAGGTGCTAGCAGAAATCTGAAGTTATTGAGGATGTTAGGACAGAGGAAAGGTGCTAGCAGAAATCTGAAGTTATTGAGGATGTTAGGACAGAGGAAAAGTGTTGGCAGAAATCTGAAGTCATTGAGGATGTTAGGACAGAGGAAAGGTGTTGGCAGAAATCTGAAGTTATTGAGGATGTTAGGACAGAGGAAAGGTGTTGGCAGAAATCTGAAGTTATTGAGGATGTTAGGACAGAGGAAAGGTGCTAGCAGAAATCTGAAGTTATTGAGGATGTTAGGACTGAGGAAAGGTGCTAGCAGAAATCTGAAGTTATTGAGGATGTTAGGACTGAGGAAAGGTGCTAGCAGAAATCTGAAGTTATTGAGGATGTTAGGACAGAGGAAAGGTGCTAGCAGAAATCTGAAGTTATTGAGGATGTTAGGACAGAGGAAAGGTGCTGGCAGAAATCTGAAGTTATTGAGGATGTTAGGACAGAGGAAAGGTGCTGGCAGAAATCTGAAGTTATTGAGGATGTTAGGACAGAGGAAAGGTGTTGGCAGAAATCTGAACGAAGTGCTAGGAAATGTGCTAGCATACTGAATAACCAACGCTTGATATCACCCATTAGTAGGCGAACGCTTTATCGGATGTTGGGGCATGCGGCGGGAGCATATATAAGAGTGTCCTGAATGCAATGATGCCAGGTTCTGAATTCCGAATCGGTGTTTCTACAGGCCACGTTTAAAAACGTTCTGTTTCCAGTAGCAGCAAGTACATCTTTGTAGCTTACCTGTAGCACAGGAAACATGCTGGTCATGCTCACATTCGTGACAAGGATGAAGATTGCACCATTGATGTCGGTGACACCTTTCTGGTCTAGGTCAAGGTCAAAATAGATCAGACCAAGTACTGCAGCCATCACCTGGAAAGATATGAAGAACTTCTTTTGCTGAAATAGTTCCATATTTATATAGTAATGCTACTAACACTGAGTTTCCGGAAACTTTGGGAAATAATGGAAAATATGGGATTTCCAACACATTTGATACAATTAACATCACTGCTGTATTTAGACCAACAAGCAGCAGTAAGAATAAATGGTGAAACAACAACTTGGTTTGACATAAAACAAGGGGTCCGTCAGGGGTGCATATTGTCACCCTACTTATTTAACTTGTATACTGAAAATATAATGAGGAATGTTAGAGAAGATGTAGACAAAGAATATTACGATGCCATAACAATTGGGGGTTATGAAATACCAGAGATTAGATATGCTGATGACACAGTATTGCTGTCCACAACACAAGAAGGAATGGAAAAACTAATTATGTCAGTCCGCAAGAACAGCGAAGAGCAGAACCTCTATCTTAATGCAAAGAAAACTAAAGTGATGACAAATGACAAAACAAACAAGGCAGCTGAAATATGTATCAGTGAGGAAAAACTGGAAGAAGTGGAGAGTTTTGAATATCTTGGATCACTACTAACTAATAATGGAGATACAATGAGGGAAATTAAAAGGAGGACATCTATTGCTCTTCAGAAAGTAAAACAAATAAAGAATCTGTGGAGAGGAGCAGACAGAACCACAAAAATAAGATTTTTAAGGGCATGCATCTTTCCCATCGCAACATATGCCTGTGAGACCTGGACACTTAACAAAACAGCTGAGAAGCACATAAATGCCTTTGAATGTAAATGCTATAGAAGAGTTCTCCAAATATCGTGGACACAAAAAAGAACAAATATATCTATACTACAAGAGCTTAATATTGAAGAAGGCTGGCTAGTAAAGAGGATTAAAGAGAGAAAACTTAAATATTTTGGACACATTAAACGTCATGATAATTTAGAGAAGACCGTATTGGAAGGATACATAATGGGAAAAAGAAAAAGAGGAAGACCGAAACGAAGATGGCTGCAAGACATCGTTGATGATCTGGAAATGGATGCAGCAGCAGCAGGCCATCTTGCTCACAACCGAGAGGCCTACAGGAGTGCTGTTTGGGAGGCAAAGTTCCGCAAGGGACATGCAAAGGAATGAATGAATGAACTAACACTGAGAGTTTTGAATATCTTGGATCATTACTAACTAATAATGGAGATACAATGAGGGAAATTAAAAAGAGGACATCTATCGCTCTTCAAAAAGTAAAACTACTAAAGAAGTTATGCAGAGGAACAGACAGAACCACAAAAATAAGATTTTTAAGGGCATGCATCTTTCCCGTCGCAACATATGCCTGTGAGACATGGAGACTTAACAAAACCGCTGAGAAACACATAAATGCCTTTGAATATAAATGGTACAGAAGAGTCCTTCAAATATCATGGACACAAAAAAGAACAAATATATCCATACTACAAGAACTTAAGAAGGCTGGCTAGTAAGGAGGATTAAACAGAGAAAACTGAAATATTTTGGGCATATTAAACGTCATGATAATCTAGAGACGGCCGTCTTGGAAGGATACATAATGGGAAAAAGTAAGAGAGGAAGACCAAGGCGAAGATGGCTGCAAGACATCGTTGATGATCTGCAAATGGATGCATCAGCAGCAGGCCATCTTGCTCACAACCGAGAGACCTACAGGAGACCTGTTAGGGAGGCAAAGTTCCGCAAGCGACATGCAAATGACTGACTGACACTGAATGGCATTACAGCTCTGCGGAGATTTTGATAAGAAACGAAGAACTCAACGACCGTGGAATGCGAAGACCGTGTAACATTCACACTGATCAGGCAGAAAATAAAAGACAAATACATCACTATTAACAAAACATGAAAATATAGGAGCGTATTAAAAGCTATTCAGGTCCTATCTCAAAGCGCACTATATTTTTATTCTTTCAGGAAGTACACTCTCCCCATACTGACCACAGTCTGTATGAGCCTTGTCCAGAACAACAGCGGATCCCGATACTGGGATGTCCAAGCTCTCCAGAACAGGTTGACCACTTGAGTCATGACAGAAGTAGCATACCTGTTAGATGATTGCAAAGTTGTTGCTTAATACACACGAAATGCTTTACTACTTTACAAATTACAGGAATATGTCACCGAGTATGTGTTACTGTTCATATCTGTATGTTTAGTTTTGTACTATATGCATGCATGCATATAGTACGAATGTATGCATACATATATATATATGCATACGTACGTACGTACATACATACATACATACATACATACATACATACATACATACATACATACAGGATAAAAATACACACTTCTTCTTCGTACGCACACTGGCGATGATGCGTGGTTCTCTGATTTTTTTCCATGCGCCTTTTGGCTGGGTACCTCCGACTTCAGCACCTTTCCTTGCTAGGGCAGACTGTGGTCTTGCTCAGACTGCCATGAAGACAGTGGTGTAGGCTGGCCTGGCCAAAACTTTGTTTTCCAGCCTCTGTTGGCTGTACTTAAGCCATTTCTCCACGTCAGATAAATCATGTAACGCTGGCTGGCCAGATGGCTTTCAGACAGTTCCACAGTGACACTTCGACTTTGGGATGAGGAATCCGATGAGTGCTTCAACGATATCCATTCCATGCCACCTAAAGTCTGCTGACTCTGTTTTGTTTATATCATTCTGATAGCCATTGTTGTAAAGATCCATAGGCTTGTCGCGTCCTGGATTCATTGGTCTCACGCCAGACTTTCCTCATCCCCGCCGGCAATCTCCATGTCCCCATCCATCCATCAACCTGACATTACATTTTACAAAAATAACAATTACAATTAGTGTTGATTGCTACAGGTTTCTGGGCTACAGAAGTAGGTCAGAGTTTTTAAGCAAACAGATCTGTGTTCCGTGTCTCGCAGAGACTATGTTAAGATAAATGTGTTCTTGACAAAGTTCTTCCCAGGGGAAACAATGCGCACAACATGGCACTGGTATAAAGCATTTAAATAGATTCATACTTGTCTTGAACTGAAAACCCAGGAAAAAAAAGAGGTAAGGCCTACCAGAGAATGAAAAATCTGTGGACAAGAAAAGATGAAGGAGAGAAAAGTCTAAAGTGAAATGAAGAGGTTTACCAAAGAAAGCAAGAAGTAGAACCTAGAATTAAAGTAAGAATAGACTACAAACTGCATGCTCTTCGTGTCGCTCGTTTGTTCGCTGTCTCCATTGTCAAAGGCTTTGGAACCGGCAAAGAATGAAAGCCATGAAACTTAGATCAGGGATTTCTCTTAATGATCATTATACGTGCAATCAGAACCAAAAACAGTTGGATGACTCTTCATAGCATGGAGGATCTGAACACAAATGCATGTACTCCAAAGCAACGACGAGAATACTTATTGACTGGGGTGTGATGAGAGTGGGGGGTACTCGTAAAACACACAACCTTCAATGCAAAAAGGAGCGTGGCTATTGTCCCATCCACTCCTATCCCACAACATTAAGAACATTCCTAAACACAACTGATAAAAAGAACTTTACAAAAACAATAATGAAGACATCCTTGAATGAGGCGAAGTTGGTAGCACATATGATGGAGGAATAGGCAGAATCCCAGTTTTCTACAAACTCTCGATGAAATTAAATAAGAATCACGAGTACATCTCTTCTTAAAACTCTCTCGTGTTCATTAACAATACACAGAAATAAAATGCCACGGTGGTGCTGTGGATAGTGCATTCACCTACGATTCAGAATGTCCCTGGTTCGATTTCGCACTCGGGCGCGACTTTTTATCAGACCAGCAGGCACCGGGGTCAATCCAGCCTAAAAAAAATGGGTCCCAGGAGGTCTCCCTGGGAAAATAAAGGCAGCGATGACAGATGCTGGCATCCCTATCTCAAATGCCATAGTGGCCTAGAAATATGAAGGCGCTACACTTCACACCCCTACGGTATGAAAATGCCACGGACACAGTATTGGTAAACAATAAACCTTTATGAAAAATAATTAAATTTAAAACTTGATAATTAACTGTCCCCAGCTGACCATTCTATATCCCTCGCTCTCGCATTACTAAAAGAAAAACAAATAAAAATACTATACCTTTTATCACCAGCAATATCGCTGAGCTGAAAGGGAAACAAAAATAAACTTTTACTAATGAAGTGTTGTTCATTTTTTTATCGTAAATTGTAAACAAGACCTAAAAAGGTGTCGTTTATTTGTAATTTGGAATTAAAAACACAAAAATATGCTTCATATTTACAACAGCATCAGGTTCCAACCTAGAATTTACGAAAGGTCATGTGGGGGTACGCTCTTCAAATCTTGTTTTATTAAAATACTAGAAATGTCCGAAGGTTTTTACTTTAATACCAAGTAGTGGCGGGTTGGAGTTGAGCCGGGCCGAATTATCATTGGTTGTAGGGGTCTGTGACCTTTAAAATGTTGAGAACCATTGTACCACAGATACCACAGGTGGAAAAATTCCAAATCCACTAATGAAAATTATGTCTTAAGTCACATGAACGCACGTACAGACACACACATGCACACGCCCAGACCAGCGCGCTCACGCGTAAACCCCCTCACTCATACTCACACGTTTGTTTGTGTCACCTACCACAATCTGGTCAGACATGTCTGCCTCTCGCAAGTACTGGTCAATCTGTTCCCTCATGTCGCGGTTGTAGTTGCTCTCATCGTAGGCGTCACAGATTTGCTGGTATAAGAGTAGATAAGCAGAGCTTTGTACATTTCTATTCATGATCAGGCCTTCCAAGGGAAAGTTTGTAAACCAGTTTCCCTCCCCCCCCCCCTCCAATTTTCAACCCCTACAGGCCTCCTCTTAAAACAGGAAAAAAAAACCTTCGGGCTCCAGAGTGATGCACCTGCTGCACCCCTACCCCCACCGTCCCACTCGCAAATAATGATCCCCCCCCCCGACACACACACACACACACACACACACACACCAATTTACATTACGGAACCATTAAGATATCTTCTTACAAGTAACTGTTAAGGTGAGTCAAACATTTCTCACGTTTCCCCCCCCCCCCCCCCCGACACACTAATTTCGGTCAAGGTTCCTGTCTTGTACGATGTACTGGTATTTGTGACGTCATGGCGTCGTTCTGAAAACGTGCTTGTCCATTTTTAGCCAATGAATCGTGAGATAAGTGAATCAGCAGAAGGTAGCACGGCAGAGAGCAAGGTTATCATTCACGTCCATCTGAGCCATTATTGGACGAAAGGGCTGAATGCCTCCACAACGAGCGGCCTGTGAAATTTGCATTGTGGAAGGGGATGGACAGTTGATGACAGCGCTGCAAGGAAGTGGTTCCAAAGGTTCAGATCCGGGGAAACGGACATCAAATACAATTTCAGGCAGGGACGTTCCTCGACCACCAATAAATCAATCATTTGCGCTAAGCTGTTGTAGACGATCACAGTACTAGTACTCGGCGCTTGTCAGCCCAGCTGGGCGCTTCTCAAAGCATCATAGTTATTTGCACTAGTTTCTCTTCAGCACGTGTCCCACACGATCTCACTTCCTAGCAAGTGCAGAGACCTGTTGACGTCTACCGCCAACTGTTGGCAAATTCACACGACAAAAGATTTCTCCGCTGTATAGTCACCGGGGATGTAAAAGCGGATTATCCTGCAGTACCCCAACACAGGTACCCAGTGGTTCCAGCCAGGCCAGGTGGAAGAGGCGGTTGTCCGACCAGGGCGGTTCGAGTAGAAGGTTGTGCTTTGCATCTAGCGGAACTTCGAGGGCCCCATGCACCGGAAATTGGTTCTATTTGGTCGCTCTGTGGACTGTAATTTGTATGCCGAGCAACTGAGGCGTATGCTTGATGCTCTACACACCTGACATCCAGCACTCATCAACATGAAAAGGATACTTCCAGCACAACAACGTGCCACCGAACACTTCCAGCCTGGTCTGTGCACAACTCATAGAAAAGGAGGGAATCGAGGCCCTGCACCATCCACCGCACAGTCTCGACCTTGCACCTTCTGATTACCATCTATTCCACTCCATGGCACACTTCCTTCAACGGGGAAAACGGGTTGAAGCCGATGTGAGAGATTTCCTGGCCTCAAAGCCTTCCGAGTGATGTTACAAAGGACTCCTTGCAATGATTGGGCGATGACAGAAGACCATCGAAAGTTGTGGGCCGTATTTTTGAAGAGTGAAGTTACATAGTTATTAACATTACATATCGCCGGGAACACAGTATATATTATGTTGGTTGGTTTTTTTGCAGCAGTGGGAAAAACTGCAACAACGTTCACCCTCGCAACATATCACGTCGGTGCTTCTTTTTTTTTTGTTATTGTAAAAAAGAACAGACAAAAATGAGCTTTCTCATTAAAAAAATATTATTTCTTTTGATTGAAGAAAACTGAAATCGGTTCTTGTTTCTTTTATAAATAAAACTGCTCCAGCTTTTTAGGTGTAAATTTAGAATATTGGAAGCAATGTGGCTTTAGATGGAGCACAATATGTACCGTTAGCCTTGAAAAATAGTAGACAAAGTAATTTAGTTATGAAAGAAAAAATCAATAGTGAGACAGTTGGTAATATGTTGTCCTGTCTTTGATGGATGAGTTACTCGTCACACAGAGTCTGTGGTTTGGGTTGCTCGTCATGCAGTCTTTGGTTTGAGTCGTGGTCATTCTCTTAATACTTTTTTCTTTCTTTTCTCACGTTCATGTGCATTGTCTTCTATTTTTCCTAAACAAATCATCACACTGTGCTCTGTAGCGTCAATGTTTTTTGTTATAAGTCAGACAAAGCTGCTCTTCAGAAATCTGCTTTTTTTCACTTTTCTTTTTTACATCCATCTTTCTCGCGAGCGTCATCAACAAACAAATTAAATATTCAAACTGTGACTAAATATTTGAGTAACTGAGAGATCAAACGAGTTTCATGTTCAGTAAATGAAAGATCAGATAGAAAGTTCAGTTCTGTCTGTCTTCAGTCAGTCAGTCATTTGCATGTCCCTTGCGGAACTGTGCCTACCTAGCAGCTCTCCTGTAGGCCTCTCGGCTCTGTTTGTCTTAGCTATTTTAAATAAAGAGACAAAAGAGTTAAAGAACAGCCGATAATTATTCATAAAGTTAACAGTATTTTTGTTAAATCTTGTTTCGTTCTGCTAGAGATTTGGTAAGTTATTTCCCCTTCGTGATTTAAAGATCAGAGCTCCCCCGCCCCTCCGAATATAACCAACCTTTGTTCTCTTCCTGCTCTCTTCTTCTTTTCCAGGAACAATGGCCAGAGTTAGAATGTAGTGATCCGCGGGGTTAAAGTTTCGTGGGCACGGAAACTGCAGCCTGAGGATAGAAAAGTCCGTCAGTGAAATACGCTTTCAGATTTACGAAAATGTGTTAGCAGAAACTCCATGTAGTGTTGTTAAAGTGGAGAATAGTTTCTTAGCATTTACGACACACCACACATGTTTTAAATAATACAGAAAGTCTGTAAACTCGTATGGGAAAAAAAATTATATATATATATTATTTAACAAATGAACATAAAAAGGAACTCAAAACTTACTTATTGAAAAACTCTAATGCTCCTTGCGTAGATCCCATGAAAGCCACTCTTCCTTCAGACAAAAGCAGGACCCTAAGGAAACAAAACCAACAACATGTATAATTATAATCAGAAATTGCAATGGTCTGAAATCTTACAGATGTAACTTCTTTCCTTGTACTTGAATTCATAAAAACATATCTTACTGAATCTACATTTTTTCTCGTGTATTTTTCGCTTTCTCTTTTGCTCAGCTTGAATATGTAGCTTTCTTTCGTTAAGACAAAATTCACAGCTTTATGATTTTGCGATAGCTTGCCACATATATTCATTACATGTTCTAATGTCAACAAAGGTAAATATTTGCAATAAAAGATCTTACTTTATGAAGTCTAATTATAGTTACAATATGCGTTTCCTCCGACATTTCAGTTAGTAAACATACATTAAGCATAAGCTCACGATTTCCCCAGTATTTTACCAGATTTTCCTTGCCCTCTTTGCTGGTGGTAAAAGATTTCTCAGGCATATCTGTCGAATATTCTTATATCTCATCTTTGATCTACTTCGTGGTCTCCTTTCATTCAAAATCTCGTTATATAATGTTGACTTCGGAGATACGATTAAAATTTATTTGTGTAACTTACCTCACTTCTTAATCTTCTCTTTATTGTTGTTATCATAGATGAAAGATTAGTGCGATTCAGCACCTTAGTGTTGATTAATGTCTTCTACCATATTAATGTTCATTGTTGTGTGAAGACTGTGAAAACTGAAACATTCTAAGAAATTTTCTCATATTTTCTCTTTTAAACTGTGACGGCCTAGCGATATGCAATTATTTGTGTATGAACTTACTGGCTGAACATGGCATAGAGTTCAGAAGATGGCTGATGGATTGTACATAGGATAACACGACCTCTGGACGCCATTTTCTGGTGAAATAGAGATTACACATGTTTCACTAGCCTTTTCAACAATCGTAGATGGCTGAATCGCTTTCTGAACTAATGAAACTTCTATGGAAAATGATGTGTAATCAAGTTCATTATTACATGGACGAAACGTGCGAAGATATTTATTTTCTAAGTTACTAAAAGCTAAGATATTTTTCTTTCCAAGCCAGGGCAATCATAAAACAAATTAATCTACATAAAACTACAGCCCTGAAAGGTATGAACTTTCCTCCCACAGAGATCAATGTAGGATACTGGGGGGGGGGGGGGGGGGGGAGAAAGAGGGGGAGGGGGTATAGGGCTAGTGGCGTGATAACGTCGCATATAGAAGGTCTCAAATAGGAAACAAATAGAGCTGTGTAAACAATGACAACAAACAGTGTTATAAATGTAGAACTTGTCTTATTTACTTTGCTTTTGCGTCGTTGAAACTGAAAGATATAATTTAACGCATGAAATACCCGGCACTCATTTACTTCTGTTTATGAATCCTGAGTTGTCAACCCTGATTTATCTACCCTGAGTGTTATCAGCCTGAGTATGGGTGCCCGGACTCATCATGGCATGTGGTAAATTGACTAAAGATCTACAAGTCAATAAGTAGGACATAATGGCTGTTTTCTACAGAAGTATCAAGATTTTAAAATTTGACCACGTCTATAACCGTTTTTTCCTGTCCTTCTGTTGAAGACACACCTTTCATATCTGATGTTCATGTTTTACACGAGGTAGAAAATTCTCTGATGCATAGACACACATAAATGCCTTTGAATGTAAATGCTACAGAAGAGTCCTTCAAATATCATTGGCACAAAGATAACAAATATACTACAAGGACTTAATATTGAAAAGGTTGGCTAGTAAGGAAGATTAAACAAAAAAAAAAAACTTTTTATTTTGGACATATTAAACGTCATGATAATTTAGAGAAGACAGTCTTGGAAGGGTGCCTAATGGGAAAAAGAAAGAGAGAAAGCCCAAGGCGAAGATGGCTGTAAGACATCGTTGATGATCTGCGAATGGATGCATCAGCAGCAGGCCATCTTGCTTACAACCTAGAGGTCTACAGGAGTGCTGTTAGGGAGGAGCAAAGTTCCGCAAAGGACATGCAAATAACAGACTGACTGACTGACTGATAGACAGACAGAGAGCACTGAATTCAGAAATGAATCATAGGCATTTGAACGATGTATTTGATCACACATAGTTTTGGCTACTTCATCGAGTAAATTGTTATAATAGCGTAAAAAATCCACCGTGGAAATGAACTGATCGTGTGCTCCAAAGAGATGCCAACAGCATTGCTGATACAGCCATGAGATGGACACCAGGGAGAAAAATTAAGGCTGACCAAAGTTTACGTGGCAAAGAACTGTAGAAGTAGGCAAGCACGCAAAACAGATGGGGCACAATAAAAAGGACTGGCCGCAGACCGTGAAAAGTAGAGAGAATTTGTTGCTGTTCTGCAAGACGCCACAAGGCGATCACTCACCAAGAACATGGATTGATGATCGTGTGAATAATAATGTGCTAAGTGCGGTAGCAAAACTCTCAGTTACTGCACGTATAATGATTTCCCATTGTGCTCTGGAGAGAGAGAGAGGGGGGGGGGGGGGAATTATACTATACTCTGAAAATGAGAGACTAATTGCTGTTTATCTAGCGCTGCCACTACAAAGTACGTTTATATTAAAAACCCCATAAAGAAAATCTTTCATGTCTTTCCGTGATTCCAAACTGTTTCTACACCGAGAGCACTAGACATGAATTCGAAACTAACCAATAAATGGCATACAAACCCTGCGCTTTAGATGAAACCATACATGAAACTGGCACTTTGTTTCTATACATTTTGTCTTAGTCTAAAATGCAATTTACTTGAGATTTTTGAAACCTGTAGGTGCTAGTTACAAAGCCCAGTTATAAAACAGTAGTTCTCAACCTTTCTTACCCCATGCACTTTTTCGCCAAATGTCAGAACAGAATGCCAGTCCCAATCTCTCCTTCCTCCTTCCCCAAGATTGTCAGCTCAAAAGGTGAAATTTCAAATTATATGCATATTATATTACATATTTTTAATATTACATTACAAAAGTCTTTTTTGTTCTGGAAAAGCGGGGGGGGGGGGGGGTATTAATTATCCACTTGTTAAGAACCCCCGATATATAACTTCTGGTCTGTCTTTTCTAACACAAACAGTCATGCTTCACAAACTGGTAACCCATTTATAAGCGAGTTCATTTTTTTTTCTTTTGTAATTATAATTTTTTTAAGTAAAATAATTTGTTCACAATTCAATGAGAAGCATGTGGAGTGACTCTACCCATATGATCTTTTCTCGGGGAGCAAAAACCTGTGCTTACCAAAAGAAG
The DNA here is from genome assembly GCA_009760885.1 of Achatina immaculata. Taxonomy (NCBI): domain Eukaryota; kingdom Metazoa; phylum Mollusca; class Gastropoda; order Stylommatophora; family Achatinidae; genus Lissachatina; species Lissachatina immaculata. The sequence goes on along the minus strand of CM019691.1, from coordinate 90,066,618 downwards.
GGAGTACAACGTGAGGAATTGCTAAATATTGTTGAGTACATTTAGTGAGGTGAAAATGCATTACCTGTAAAGTTTGAACAATGCTCTGAGCCATGAAAGTGTCAAGGCTTGATGTGGGCTCGTCACAAAAGAAAATTGGAGGATTCGTCAGAGCTTCCGAGGCGAAGGCGAGTCTTTTCCTTTCACCTCCGGAAATTCCTTTCTTGGTGCCGTGTGCTATTCCAATACGTGAGTCAGCACATCCCGTTAAGCCCATCTTTAGTTGGGAATATAATGAGTGACTAAGAATTGTAGTGTATTAGAAATATGTTGCTAATTTTCTTTTCGTTTAAGCACATGTTGGCTAATCATAATTTACTGATCACAAATGTTTAAGTTTCATTTAATATGTTTATGACCATTTTGTATGGACTCCATAATCGCCAGATTGATGAGTAGGACGAATAAAGTAAAGAAATATGTCTTATTAAGGTAAAATGTAAACATTCAGTGGGCACATACTGAGAAGGAAAGGACTTGAAAACGTCATAACAGGACAGATATATGGGAAAATGGACATATGGGGTCTAAGAGGCGTTCATGGATAGTCAAGCGCTTTCACATGATATGAAGTCACTAAAGGACCTGATAAATTATAAAGAGGATCTAGATCTATGGAGAAATAAACTTATATCATTACAGCACCTGTAATGATGATGGAGATCTTTAAAATATTTACGTCTTACAGACATAGAGAGAACAAACACAAATTAATTGGAAACTAATTTATTTATAACAAGACAACTGTTAATAAAGCTGGGAGTAAAATTAGTTTGTTGCTATATTTTGAGTTTATATTAGTTGTCACTGCTTTATGCAGTAGCTACGTTAATAAAGTAACATGGACAAAACGACAAGTTCCTAATGTATTATAAGGGCAAAGAACTGGTATTCTTTTTTAAAGCAGTCAAATACTAATCTTTCATCAATTTCTGTCACTACTCACCAAGAATATGACTTCATCTGTCACCCATTCAAAGGATATGACCTTTCCTGTCACAAATAACCTCAGATATGACGTCTTCTGTCAATACTCACCTCGGATATGACTTCTTCAACTCTGGCAATTCGTGCTCTCTTGTCGTGCCTCTTGTCCATTCTCAGCAGAGCCTGTACAAATGAACAATATAATAGTATACGGGTTGTCACTCAGTTATTTGTGGTCAAGGTTGTTGACCACTGATTAGGCGATTTTGCAAGTACTGAGCAAAGTATATCTCCGTGCTTCCATTGGCCACTTGCTCACGGGGTCTGGGGTTCCTTTTTGCAAGTAACGGGACTTCTGCTTGAGGGGGGGGGGGGGAGAGAAGATATTTTGATTTTTGGGCTCGGTTGGTTGTTCGTGTTGGTTGAATCATTATGCAATCGGTTTGGTTTTTTTTTTTGGTAAGTTTGGTTGTCCTTTTACGGACAAATGTTGTGAAATCAGTATGTAGTGTTTTGGGAAGTTTGTGTGTACATTTGTTAATTTCTTCATCACAGTTTCCGTTCTCATACTTCCATTTTCTAACCATTCAATCACATGTTTGATTTCCTATTAAAACTTGTCGATGTTATTGCAAATTCTGACTTCTGTGATATTTTAACTCAATGTAAGTGTGCCATTTGTCATTTATCACGGTTGAGTTGTCAGTCATGTTAAACTGGTCATGTTCATGTTGCTGACAATGTAGTGGTCTTGTTAATGTTCCCCTGGTTGTTGTTGGTATACAGTTACATGGTCTATATATATGTAACGTTTCTGAGTCTTAGTGTTGCAGTTAAGCCAGTAACTGCTTAAAATAGTACAAAGAAAGGAATATTACTTCACGCGTGTACACAACAAAGTAAAGTTGTTTTTTTCTACGGGTATAGGACAACTCCACGTAGCTGTACAGACAACGTTTTTTTTTTTGTACATTGGCAGAGTAACTGCGGACTAAGAATAATTAGCAGCATTATAAGAAGTTATTGGTAGAAGGTATATTTTTGCAATGAAATTTATTATTAATGATGCATTAACGTAGTAATATAACCAAGTATTTCTTGTAGCGATTTGGTATTTGTAGAGAAATTTAAATGCTGCAAGTATTCAACTGTATCGAAAGTTGGTTTTTTTTTCTTCAGTTTTTTTTTATAGTGAAGATTTTGCAGAGAATTTGCAACACTTTAAATGTAACGTGTTTTACAAGGTTTCATATATATATATATATATATATATATATATATGTATATATGTATATACTCGCATACAAATATATATGCAGAATCTTAGAACTGTTTGCTCCATATCTATTGACAATCTCTGAAAACGTAAATATCGAGTAAGGACCGAATGTTTCATATTCTGGCGAAGGTATACATAAGTGACAAGGCAACATGTATGAACATTTTGCTAGGCCTTGGATACAGGAATAAACTAGGACTTGAACTCAAATTATTTAATCTTTTATTTAGTTCTTGAAGTCAGCTAAATAAGCCCTTATTAGAAACTAACTCGGAAATTTAAAATTATGTTTATTCTTTTGTCCATTTAATAATGTGTGTCTGATAGCAAGAATGTCTCTATTTTATCAGTGCTTTCCCATTTCAGCGCCTTCAGTATCACTCTGTGGCAAAATGTATGTGATGTTTACTATTAGCTTTCATCATTCGCGGAGCAAGATGTAAGTAAAGCTTACCCTAAACATTAAAGCTAAGAGAAATGACGACTTCGGTAAAACTTGTTCTAATAATGAGGTAGATGGAGATGTATGATTAAGTTTTACAAAACAATGGAAAGAGTGAGGAAAGTGGGCAGAAAAAGAATGGCAGAAAGTAAGATGAGCAGCATAAATGAAGAATACAACAGTCCGATGTTTCGCCAATAGCCTTTGTCAAAGATCGCGTATAAAAACAACAGATAAAAACACACACAAAATAGATTTAAAATTACACATGCTGCTCTTCTGGTCTGTCACTTTGTATTCGGTCTTTCCTACAAGAAGGATAGAAAAAAAGCTTAGTGTTTGATTTTTCATCCTTGTGGATGGTGTGTGTGTGTGTGCGCGCGTGCGTGTGCGCGCGCGTGCGCGTGCGTGTGCGTGTGTGTGTGTGTTATATCTGTTGTTATTTTTGCATGAGATCCTTGAAAAAGGCGAATTGTTGTATGTTTTTAATTTATATGTGTTTATCTTACTTTCTATCATTCTCGTTTTTGAGCAACTTTCCTCACCCTAAATATGAGTGTTTATCATTCTCTAGCAGTAAATAAAAGCTTTTATCACTCGCCATAATGTAAATAATTCTCACCATAATTATTAGCTCGCATCACTTGCTAGCAAAAGGTAAATAATACTTACCCTAAATATTAGCGTTTATCACTTGCTACAGAATGTTAGTAACGCTTATCTTGAACATTAGCGCTTATCTCTCGTTAGCAAAATGTAAGGTATGCTTTAATTTAAATATTAGCGTGTAGCACTAACTAGTAATGTGTATATAGTGCTTACCCTAAATATGAGCGTCTCACGAACTGTGAGTGTATGAATAAAGAGATCGCTCTGCTGCACATAAGCTGATATATTCCTTATGCTGTTGCCTGTAAGCTACAAGAACATACACATTATATGTAGGTAACAATATACTATATTTAAAAAAAATAAACTAAACATAATATTAAATTAAAAACTGTTGTATAAAATAAATTTATTTATAAATGATCCTTTAAATGGAATACTACACGAAAAGGCTGATATACAACATTAGAAGTCTGAAAAGACATTTAATTGAGAATGAAAAAAAAATCAAATGAATAACAAATTAAAAGTCTATTGCTCTAGAAATACAAGCACAGGCACTGTTTCACCTCTCTGGTTTGTATTAAAGTCACAAAAGTTTCAAGAAAGTTTCGTTAGCACATTGAGAACAATTGTTACTTCATACATAAATGCGGGTAAATACAGTCTAGATATCACATGGCAGTCACAGAAAAATTAACTTCTTTATACTTCTGTTTGGAGTATGAGTAACATATACACATATTGAGCAAATCTTTCTAGTGTATAAAACGTCATATGTGTGTTTATTTAGAGACTTAAATAAAAAAGATAGACAACAAAAAAATCATACAGGAACACCGTTCAGTTGAACCTCTCCTTGAATTTCATAGTCCCTTATGTTTCTTGAGGTTAGCACGTTCAAAAGTGTCGACTTTCCGGAGCCACTGTCAAAGAGTAAAATGTAAAATTTCTTGTCCTTATACTGAAATGATACTGTTATCCGCAATAATAGATAAAAGTGCCGCAAATGATGGCACAAAAACAAAGGATATTAGTTCTGTTCCATAAATCCAGATTTCCTAATGTAACTTTATTTAATCTCTGGCAGTCTAGATCAAGACTAGCTAAAAATGATGGGGATCTGGGACTCAGTTTCCAAATAACTGAAGAAAAATATTGTTAGAATATAAATTTTTTTCAGTTGTCCTCATTCCAGCTATCCATATATAACTTAACAAAAAGTTATTGCCATATATAACCTAACAGAAAGTTATTGCCATATATAACCTAACAGAAAGTTATTGCCGTATATAACCTAACAGAAAGTTATTGCCATATATAACCTAACAGAAAGTTATTGCCATATATAACTTAACAGAAAGTTATTGCCATATATAACCTAACAGAAAGTTATTGATAACTTTTGAAGTCGCACTGGTAGCTAGCAGGACTAGTGATGTTAATTTTTATAGTCTAGCGAGTGAGATATAAGGACGCTGAGCAGCCATTTAGATAAAGATAAAATTCCCATCTCCATGCGTACTGGGGATACGGTGTTAGGCCCGTTATTTCCAAGACCACTGGCACATGAAAGTATGACTTGATCAGTGTCACGCCTGGTCGCATTTACCTTCCCAGATTTCTCTATTGCCAGTTTATAGAGCCTGGGTGGACCTAGGGTCCATGGTGTTACCAGGAAAAAAAAAACCGACTCCTGGGACTTAACCCGGTAACACTGGGTTAGTAAACCGAGCGCCTAACTACTCTGCCAACAAGGCAATCCATCAGGGGTATGTATTTATTAAAAGGTGAAAAAAAAAACCCTTGTGAGATACTAAATAAAATAATGGAATAATGAGATCGCTAAAATGACTTTGTAAAATTACTGATTTAAATCATTCTTTCTGCTGAATAAATGTTTCTTATAAACTTAATAAACGTATAAACATCTAATTCCACTGAGAAAGAAAACATATTTACAGATAGATACGTGTACTTGATTCTGACAGAAAAATATCTACTACTACGATATACATATATATGAAGATAGATACGAGTGCCATATTTTGACAGAAAAGTGTCTAATACTGAGAGATATTTACAGACGGAAACGAGAGCCCATCTCTGACAGAGAAATATCTACTACGAATTTTTTATCTTCTCGATTAGGAAGTTACCACGAAAAGAAACGCTTTTCGTCTAGTGTGCAAGACGTGAGTACACTTTTACTTACCTTGCGCCCATAATTGCCAGCAAACATCCAGGTGAGGCCGCACCAGTGACTAGCAATTCACAGCAGAAACAAAATATATTCATTTGCATTTTGAAAGAAAACAAAACAGTTCTCATTCATAATTATAATTCTAAACCCCGCCTTCAAGAGATGTTAGTAACACTGAATTTTTTTGTGGGTTTTTGGGTGGGTTTTTCCCCTATGACTGCATACCACGTATTCATTGATATTTCCGATGCATATGCACCAGTGTTGTTTTCATGCTATTTTTGTCTGATTTCTCCGTTCATTATCGGTTTTCATGATACTTCTTGCATTATTTCTGAAATGGTCAGTTCTGTTTTAGGTATATCCTTTTTGTGGTACCAGTTTAAACTGTTAAGCTATCAAATATCTTTTCGCGAAGAAGAATTCACATTGACCACAACAGCTGAAACATGGATGTAGTATGCAGACGACAGTTTAGTTAACGTGTATTCAACATTACTTTATGAGCTATTACAAGGGCGCAACCCGTTTGATCTGATATTACTTCTGTTGACAAGCAGATGTAAAACGGCAGTAGGATACTGATCTGTAGATGTAAAACGGCAGTAGGATACTGATCTGTAGATGTAAAACGGCAGTAGGATACTGATCTGTAGATGTAAAACGGCAGTAGGATACTGATCTGTAGATGTAAAACGGCAGTATGATACTGATCTGTAGGTGTAAAACGGCAGTAGGATACTGATCTGTAGATGTAAACCGGCAGTAGGATACTGATCTGTGTAGGGGATGGGAGTGGCGCTCTCCGATTTGGCAGTCAGCGACCCATGGAAGAAAAAGAAGAAGAAGAAAGAAAGAAAGAAAGAAGATGATGAATTGTTTTGTGGCTTCTCTCTTTCTGTCGAGGACTACATCAGATTAATGGTCAGAGCAGAAACTTACTACCTTACTGTAAGGTATCATGATGGACGTATTTCTATTGTATGTGTGTTGTTATTGTGTTCTCCTAGAATATATGAAATTTTGTTCTATTGAACTTATGTCTGGCGGGGAGTGGGTTACAGTGGTTTGCTTGATGACTCGAGGTGAACAAAAAAACATTCCAGTCAAAAAGACCACTGTGAGGATCATGGCAAGTTCTCTCCATTAGAACAAGATGAAAGAACGTATAAGGCTGTTAGGCACAGCAGATAAATTTGTCTCTACCACACACTTCTTTAGCTGCCGTGCGTGGGGGAAACTCCTCCCGGCCAATGAAGAAAATGCGATTAGGGTTGCCGCGCAGAGTCGCCGTGGAAATGGTGAAGGAAAGGATTAAGTGAAGTAACCAGTAGTATCGAGGTCAGTACTACTCAAATCACGGCACCTCTGCTCTAGAGGCCGGCCATGTCCTATATACACCCATACTAAGGCAGATTGCCTAAATCGGCTTACCCCAGGGTTTAAACTAAGACACTGTTGGCGAGATTTTTCAGCTGCCGCGCGTGGAGTGAAGCTTCTCCCGGCCAATGAAGAAAATGCGAAAAATCAATTAGGGTTGCCGTGCGGCGCCGCTGGGAAAAGGTGATGGACAGGATAAAGTGAAGCTTAATCGGGATGACCAGTAGTCTCGCGGCGAGACCTACTCATATCACGGCACCTCTGCTCTAGAGGCCGGCCACGTCCTAAACACGCCCATACTGGGATAATACGCCTAAACCGGCTCAACCCAGGGGTGAAACTTACTACTGACGAGGATTCGTCCTCCTGGACAAAAGCTCCGTCCAGATCACAACTAGGAAGGGCAGTGGCCACAACCACAAAATGCTGAAGTCGGAGACACTGGATCAGTGCAGTCTAGACAGGCAACCACCTCTCACCCGACGGGGATGTATGCGTATCCTAATCAAGCTGAGGTTTTCCGGTGAGAAAATCCAACGCTGGACTGGATGGACAACTACCTCGCACCCGGCGGGGATATACTGATATCCAAAACACGTCGAGGTTTTCCGGTGAGAAAGTCCAGCTCTAGGCTGGATAGACAACCACCTCTCACCCGGTGGGGATATACTGATATCCAAAACACGTCGAGGTTTTCCGGTGAGAAAGTCCAACTCTAGATTAAACTGGTGCAAAGAAAACCACGGTGTCATGCAATCCCGCTTCTGCGAAGCACCAAGAATTCCGACCCAAGCCCCGCGATACTCTGAACCTCTTGTGATCCTCTCGGGGATCTCTTGTGGGCCTCTCGGGGACCACAAGGAGTCCACGGGACACTTCGAGGACCACAGGAATAAATTCCCCCCCCCCCCCCCCAAAAAAAAGAAATAAAACAGACAATATTCATTAACTATCGTAACTTATCAAGTTAATGCTATCCACAACAAAGCTGTAATTAGGATGAGGCTATGGCGCGTGCGTTTTTTTTAAACGGAAGTGGATGGGAAGAGAGAGCAATTTTATGATTACAAGTAAAAAATGTATCATTCTTCATGTGGTTGTTTTTGCTTTTAACATTTTTCACTGGACGCCATTTTCAATTCGCCCCGAGCCGAATCAACCCTAATTACACCTTTTGCTCAGCAACCAATCAAACAAGCACACTCTACAGACCATCTTTGAGAATCACTTTTTCTGTTGGCGGCTGATACTGTCTAGTCAACAAACTCCTCTTTCCAGGGACTTTCACTGTGACAGAGATGCCGGTCCAGCTCAGAGAAATATTGTGGTTCCCGCTGCCTTCCAAGGCTAGACTTAGCCTAGATGATCTCTTTCGACCAGGCAGCTGAATACGAGGGGAGAAAACCATACAAGTTTTTGTTTGTGAAGTATATTTTATGATAAATACTCACCGCGAACAGCTGTATCTGTCAAGCAACAGTGTACACACACAGATCAGACAACTTAAAGCATAAGAAATGAAAATCTGACTAACCTAGGAGCGCAGGAAGTAGTACACGGTGGATTATTTGCAACGTTGCTCTTTCATTATGAAAATTTGACCCCTGTTTGTTATTTCCCATTTTGGTATGTCACTATTGCCTCTAGGCACCAACAGTTCAAATATATATATTTGAACTATACCAACAGTCAGTCAGTCAATCATTTGCATGTCCCTTGCGGAACTTTGCCCCCCTAACAGCACTCCTGTAGACCTCTCGGTTGTAAGCAAAATGCCCTCCTGCTGATGCCTCCATTCGCAGATCGTCAACGATGTCTTGTACCCATCTTCGCCTTGGTCTTCCTCTCTTTCTTTTTCCCATTATGTACCCTTCCAAGACGGTCTTCTCTAAATTATCATGACGTTTAATATATCCAAAATATTTAAGTTCTTTTCAGTTTAATCTTCCTCACTAGCCAACATTCTTCAATATTAAGTTCTTGTAGTGTGGATATATTTGTTCTGTTTTGTGTCCATATCTGAAGGATTCTTCTGTAGCATTTACATTCAAAGGTATTTATGTGTTTCTCAGCTGTTTTGTTAAGTGTCCAGATCTCACAGGCATATGTTGCGATAGGAAAGATGCATGCCCTTAAAAATATTTTTGTAGCTCTGTAGTGCATGTAATTGCTTCAGAAAAAAAATTAACAGCAATAATTTTTCTGTGCTAGCCCTCAAAAGCCTAAAATGACTGTGTTCTGACATACTTTTCAGCTAATATGTAGTATCTCTGCCTATTCGGCCGGACACATCCTTCTTCAGTACTGTGTAATTTTTGGTTCGCCTTCCCATTCTGATCCCTACTCACTTGGTCAGACTATTGTCTGTTGGGCACCGCTTGCAGGTACGTAATTAGAGTCTTGGTAGGCTATGGTTCGTCAGTTCCGACGCAGTCTGTTGTATGTGTGAATACTGTGTCTTCGTCTCTAACAGAGCCTTTTTTTTTTGGTACTGAAAGATTTCCTTTAAAACTTATGACTTAACAGATGTGGCAGTATAAGTGGTTTTGGTGGGGAAATCTCAGATCAAGAATGGGAATGAAACATCAATATGAGAAAGTCGTCATAAGAAATGAAAGATATTATGGAAAAAATCATCATAAGTTCGAGAGGAGCCATTTTTTTACGAGTTAACTTTCTTTGGGAACTATTTTTTAGAAGGCTGAGTTGATTGTCTAAACAAAGCAGCAGGAAATAAAATCGTCGAATGGAATTAACATCTCATTTTGTGCGTCATCACTGAAAGAGTTTGTGTTCTTCGGAGGTACCGAGTTTTGGGTTTTCTCGTCATGTAGATGACAAGTAGAAAAATGGGCTGTCACGGAGAAAGAAAAAAAATAACAGGTTTGAGTGGACCTCAGAACAAGAAGGAAAACCACCAGCATCACGCCACCAGCGGCCGGCAAAAGACGTGCTCCTTAATCAGAGTTCCTTGGCCGTCCCTTTCTTCATCCTTGCCCGGCCACAACAGACACAATAAACAATACTAAACACCTAGAATCGATCTAAAAATATACTCATTTACAGAATATTACAAAACGATAAAAGCAAATGATTCCTGAATTATTATAGTGGTTGTCCTCTATTTTAAGACTGTTTGTGCCCTGTGTTATTGATAAATATTGTAGATACCAAATTATTTATTTATTATTTTCTTTTAGGTTTCGTGATATAAATGTTGAATAAATCAAAAGAGTTTAAATATCTTTCACTCTTGGAAACTTGGGCCGATAAAATAAAGGAGGAACAACTGGCTAACAAAAATTCCTTTACATACATTTTTTCCCCTACCTTATGCGCGCTGTGGCCAGCAACATGAGCTCCATGCTGTGTTGGCACGACAGCCGAGGCATTGTCATGTTTCTTGCCAGACCCCAGAAACCCTGAAGTTTCTGGAAGCAATGGCTTCTTTTCTTCAGCGTCAGAGCTCGACATAACTGCCTGAAAGCTGCAGCAAGTTCCTTGTGCTCAAATACGTTCACTTGCAAGAATGTCAGTTCCAGCGACTGACGCGAAATAGTTAATGAATACGTTTTATGTAACTTAGAACTTACACACACTTTGAAAGTGGCGTAATCTCATGTTTGCACACATCTTAAGGCTTTGAGTAAATAGAACTATACAACAGATTCAGAAAGTGGAACTTTATCATGTGATTCAGTCAGTCACTCTTGTGTAGTTCCCTTGCAGAACTTTGCCTCCCTAACAGCTCTCTCGGTTGTAAGCAAAATGCCCTCCTGCTGATGCATCCATGTGCAGATAGATTATCAACGACGTCTTGCACCCATCTTCGCATTGGTCTTCCTCTCTTTCCTTTTCACATTATGTACTCTTCCAAGATGGTTTTATCTAGATTACTATGGCTTTTAACATGTCCAAAATATTTAAGTTTTCTCTCTTTAATCCTCTTTACTAGCCAGCCTTCTTCGATATTAAATTTGTGTAGTATGGATACATTTGTTCCTGTTTATGTCCATGATATTTGAAGAACTCTTCTGTAGCATTTGCATTCAAAAGCATTTATGTGTTTCTCAGATGTTTTATTAAATGTCCAGGTCTCGCAGGTATATAATGCGATGGGAAAGATGCATGCCCTTAAAAATCTTATTTTTGTGGTTCTACCTGCCCCTCTCCACAGATTCTTTAGTTGTTTTACTTTCTGAAGAGCGATAGATGTCCTCCTTTTAATTTCCCTCACTGTATCTCCATTATTAGTTAGTAGTGATCCAAGGTATTCAAAACTCTCCATTTCTTCCAGTTTTTCCTCACTGATACATATTTCAGCTGCTGTGTTTGTTTTGTCAGTTGTCATCAATTTAGTTTTCTTTGCATTAAGTTAGAGGTTTTGCTTTTCACTTTTCTTACAGACTGACATAATTAATTTTTTCATTCCTTTTTGTGTTGTACACAGTAATACTGTGTCATCAGCATATCTAATCTATGGTATTTCATAAACTCCAATTATTATGGCATCGTAATATTTTTTGTCTACATCGTCTCTAACATTTCTCATTATATTTTCAGTTTACAAGTTAAATAAGTAAGGCGACAATATGCACCCCTGACGGACCCCTTGTTTTATGTTAAACCAAGTTGTTGTTTCACCATTTATTCTTACTGCTGTCTGTTGGTCTAGATACAGCAGTGATATTAATTGTATCAAATATGTTGGAAAACCCCATTTTTCCATTATTTTCCAAAGTTTCTGGTGTTGTACACAATCAAATGCCTTTGAATAGTCTATAAAGGATAAATATAGATTGACATTAAATTCTCTGCATTTCTCTATTATTAATTTTATATTGAATATATGATCTCTTGATCCTCTTTCTTGCCTAAAACCAGCTTGGACCATATTGACTTCTTCTTCTATTTTCTTTCGAAGTCTACCCATTATGATTTTTAACAGAATTTTACTGGCATGACTAATCAGGGCAACATTTTTGTAGTTTGTGCATAATTTCAAGTTACCCTTTTTTGGCAGTTCTTTTCCATTCTTTTGGCCAAATACCTGAATGCCATATCTTTTTACATAATTCATGATAGACTGCTGCACATTCCTTTCCTCCTGCTTTAATAAGTTAAGCTGTTATCTCATCACATCCTGGTGATTTACCATTTTTTCAGATTTTTTATTGCCCATAAAACTTCTTCGATTGTCGGTTCGGGTTCTTTCTCCTCCAATAATAATTCACACTGTTGATTCTGCTTTCACAGTCAGTTGTTTCATACATTCCTCTGCAATATTCATTCCATCTCTCTAGAATTTCTTCTGTCTGTGCAAAGGTCTTCCCCATCTCGTCACAAATTACAAATTAAATTTCTCGTCAATGTCTTCATTTCTTTAAACATTTCACTATCTCTACTGCACTTTTTATGTCCTTCTATTCTTTCAGAACAATCTTGTATGTATTGTTTTTTTTTTGTCATGTGATTACTGGTCATAAAATGACACTGGACTCATCTGATGGAAATACTAAAATTAAGTGTGTATTTTATTTAGGTTCTGCAAATCGTCAAGAGACTTAGAGACTCTTCGAAAGAGTGAGACTTAGAGTAAAGGGTGGGACTCAGAGTAAAGAGTGGTATTTAGAGTAAAGAGTGGGACCTGAAGTAAAGAATAGGACTTCGAGTAAAGAAGTGAGACAGAGTAAAGAGTGAGACATAGAGTAAAGAGTGTGACTTGAAATAAAGAGTGGGACTTAGTGTAAAAAGTGAGACAGAGTAAAGAGTGAGACTTAGAGTACAGCGTGGTACTAAGAGTAAAGAGTATTGAAATATATTATTATATTATCACATAGAAAGGTGTGGAACATCCTGGAAAAGAAGTTGTGAAATAACATTGTCTCCAGTACATGTAGTCTCGATGTGTGAAGAAAGGACTGCACGTAGTAAATATACAACACGAGTGAGTCTGCCATGTGCCTCATTCATTCATTCATTCATTTTTTTCCTCCTCTCCATCTACTACAATGTGCTCGTTATTTGATCCATTTCTGTTTTTTCATGGAGTCTCTTCTACCTTGCAACAAAACTTACCTGGTAAAGAGATCTAAAGATGACACACACACACAAAAAAAAGAGTTTATAAAATTCACATTCGCCATATTTTTACTGAAAATGATGCGATGTCCACATTTAACTTTAAAATTATTTCAAAGTAAAGAAAACTTGAACAAAAATCACATAGACGCAGTTATGTTAGTCATAATTTCTTACAAAGCCGTGTATGTGGCGGACCGCATGAAAAGTCTTTCTAGCCCACAGCTAGGCCTAGCTATGGAAAAAGCAGAAACTCTTCTTCTGTTTTTTAGCGCCGGCTGATTCAGCAGCTTTCCAAGGATCACTGCTGCAAACGAGACACGTCTCCGTCCCCCTCCCCCTGCTCTTGATATTTTCTTGTCCATTGTCGGCTCCAAGAGGGTCTTCTTTAAGTTATGTCTTCTTCTAGGTTATCTCGTCATCGTTGTCTGGGTCCAGCTCTTGATCTATCCCCTTTTATCACTTCTGTGTAGGCCATCTTTGTTTGTCTGTCCTCCTTCATTCTCTCTAAATGCCCGAGCCACCTCATTCTGAAACAATATACACAGTGACACACACAAATATTACTCCTCCTTCTTACTCTTCTCCTCCCCCCCCTTCCCCAAATCATTCTGGTTTTGGTTCATACCAGGTCCTGAACCAATAAACAAACTTTAGAAATTAAGACCTTTGAAAGAAAACTCCAATTCAGTTGGGTTTTTTTTTACATAATTTGTTTTCACACGGCTGTTTCTGTAACATGATCACAGACGTTAGTCCCACCATTTTCTCTGTACCTTCTGTTCGTGTTACAATGTAAAGTGTATCAGAAAGAAATACTCATAAAGAAGACAGATCACTCACGTCACTTGGCGTGACACATGATGATGATGATGATGATACATAAATCACTGTATTAGCATGACTAGCAACAAACATCACCATTCATCGATTTTTCTTTTATTTTTCAAGATTGGAGAGCATAGAACAAACAAAATGAAACCAGTTTATCGGATGTTTCTTACTGTACTGATCGCCATGTGAGAACTTAGAACAAAGAAGGGAAACAACTCACAGACCCCTCGGAGCCATGACCTGGGGGAGTGGGGGGAGACACTAAGGTGCCAGGAGTTTAACAGGGCCGAAACACTTAGAATGAGGAAGGGGGAGGGGGTACTTCCTCTGATGATCTACGGAGTTGTGTTGTTCCGATCTCTACAGTAGAGAGTTTCCTGCACATGCTTGTTGGATACGCGATTTTGCTTAGCGACAGTAACCATAGTAACCGTCTTTGTACGTAGAACACTGATTCATGACCCGCCACCTGCACCCTCTAGTGGATCCGACTAAGATACCCGACACTCTAAAGGCGATGAAGAAAAAAAACAGTGCCTGCAGGACGAAGCACCCCAGACCATACAAACTGTTAGTGAAGGAAGGAAAAATATAGTGTGTTGTTCAAAAGTCAGCCCCTCGAATGATGGACTTCGGAGTCCACTGTGAATAAAAGTAACAAAATACTTGCTCAATTAGTTATATCACAATTGTTTAATAAGTGGTTCCTGGATGTCTGAAATACAGAAGGAACAAATATTTGCAGAAGGAAACCACACACTGCAACGGAGTCTTTACCTAAGTATTTCTTTGCACAGTCTTTTGCAATGCTAAAATATTGCTCTCAGCTGTACCCCTGATTTCAGAAATCATCTACAAACAAATTAAGGTCGTTTTTACTCAAAGAAATTCTTGTATACGCAAAAAAGTAAACACATGGAGCAAAGGAATATGTAGGTATCCCTTACGTAACAACCATTCGGACAACGTCACCTGCATATACGTCGGCGTTTCTGTAATGTTCTAACAGAGAGCAAAATTCCGGATCAGAGAATGAGATGTAGTGGGCGTAACTGGACATGACGAACTAAGACAGCTTCCCGCACGGAACACAAGTATCTCATGCCTCATGTAAACAAAGTTAACTGCGCCGTCGAGCGTATAATGGTTATAGTACATATATAACCTATCTTCTTCTTCTTCTTCGTTCACTTCTACCACCAAAAACCGCACTGTGAACCTACTGAATTCACACATGTGGTCCTCGTTAGGTCCGGTGGTCCCCTGTGTGGTCCAAAATAGACCACATGAGTTCCACGAAGGACCACAAGGGGTTCAGAGTATCACAGTGCTTTAGCCTGTATTCTTGGTGGGTCTCGGAAGCGGGATTGCGTGACACCGTGGTTTTCATTGCACCAGTTTGGTCTAGGGTTGGACTTTCTCACCGGAAGACCTCGACGTGTTTTGGAATATCAGTGCATCCCCGCTGGGTGAGAGGCGTAAGCCCACCCAGGCCAGAATTGGACTTTCTCACCGGAAAACCTCGACGTGTTATGAGATACCCGTGTATCACCGCCGGGTGAGAGGTGGTTGCCCATCCAGTCCAGGGTTGGACTTTCTCACCGGAAAACCTCAGCGTGATTAGGATACGCAGACATCCCCGCCGGGTGAGAGGTGGTTGCCTATCTAGACTTCCCTGGTCCAGTGTCTCCGACTTCAGCATTTTGCGGTCGTGGCCGCTACCCTTCCTAGTTGTGACCAGGATGGAGCTTTTGTCCAGGAGGACGAATCCTCGCCACTAGTGACTTCTACCCCTGGGTTGAGCCGGTTTAGGCATTTCCCAGTATGGGCATGTTTGGGACGGGACCGACCTCTAGGGCAGAGGTACTGTGACATTCATAGCCTTCAAGATTCACCCCTGGTATGAGCCGGTTTAGGCAAAATTCACCAGTATGGGTGTTTATCAGGCGTTACCGACCTCTAGAGCGGAGGTGGCATGACATGTCTAGCCATCGAGTTCCACCCCTGGTGTGTACCAGTGTAGGTGTATTTCGGACGTAGGCGGCCTCTAGAGCAGAGGTGCCGTGGTATAGCTCTCGTAGCGATACTACTGGACATACCAGGTTAAACTTAACTTTCCACCACCTTTTCCCATCGGCGCCGCACAGCAACCTTTATTTCCGCATTTACTTCCTTAACCGGGAGGAGCTTCACTCCACGCGCGGCATTTGAAAAGTCAAGCCAGCAGTGACTTAACCTCTGGGACAAACCGGTTCATGCATTTCACCCGATATGACTGCACTCAGGACGTGGCCGACCTCCAGACCAGAGGTGCCGTGATTTGACTGTTTGCTTCGCTTTATTCTTTCAACCACCTTTTCCGCAGTGATGCTGCGCGGCAACCTCATTTGCAAATTTCTTCATTGGCCGGGAAGAGCACCGCTCCACGCACGGCAGCTGAAGATCTCGCCAACAGCGCATATAACCTATAATACATATGTCTTGATAGTCATAATAAACGCCTATGTTATTGTAGTGTACAGTCCTTTCAGTCGTTATTTTAATGTTACTTTTCCCCTTCAGCTTGGCTAACTACAGAGTCCAGTCCTATGCGTGTTCGAACTACTCATCAGTTAAAGTGGAACGTACACTACGGCCCCAGCTTCTGTCTGATGTGGTTATCGTGTAATTTTCAAACTGCCTAAATATGGCTTTACTTTTTTTATTATCCCTGGTACAAATAAAAAGAACTGATCATATAATCGTGTATGCTATGACTCATTGGCAGCAGCATTCAATCTCGTGTATCTCTGAGTGTGATGGCGTTATCTTATATGTGTATGTAGGTAGTCATTCATATGTGTATGTAGTTAGTCATTTTAGTGATTTATATGTATATGTAGTTAGTCATTTTTATGTGTATGTGGTTACTTTATTGTTAATTATGTTTGTTATATGAGCAACATATTTGTAGAATGTCTGAAACAGAGTGAAAGTTGCATGATAAAGGACAGAATGTCAGGCGGGCCTGCGTTCCCAATTCTTAACCCTTTGGAAATAACGATCAATCAATCAATCAGTCTCTATTTTTTTCGAAAATATTGCATAACTGATTAGTCTTTGAATACAGGAGTGTATATTTATGGTGCATTGCTATATTATGTTAGAATAATGTAGTAACCCACTTCACCCATAAAGTACCTTCGCTAAGTATATTATATGGTGTTACACGACAACATGTCTTGTACGTTACGCGAGGGATACTTGTATTCATTTACACTTGTGATACAAAGGCCTCCTCATTGAAGAGAAACAAAGAACATGTAACAGATGAAACTGTAGTGAAGACCTTCTAGTAAACGTGTTATATATCGGATATGGAGTGTACAGCGTTAGATTTCTTTCCATCTTTGCACTGATTTAAGAGTCAAGAGATTTCATCACAAAGGGGAACACGCTAATTCAAATCTGAACCAGCTGTAGCAGTTTTTTTACTACAAAAATGGGGTCTAAACATTCACTTTGATGGTGGTGTGGGGGGGGGGTGGCCTATGTCTCATTAACAAGGAGGTTATGTATCCCACATATCCATCCTACATATCCATCCCACTTGTGGACTAGAAAATTCATAGTACAGATAAATAGTGACATCTTTTTAAATAGTATAACTTAGAGAAATTAATCATATATTTAATCTGTTATGTATTTTATATCATGTATGAATATACATAATGCTATTTTGATCAGTATGGCTCACTTTCTGAAGTTAAAAAAAAAGGTAAAGTTAATCCTGTTATGCCTCAGAGACACATAGGGATATGGTGTTAGTGTTCATATTTTCCTTGATCTGTCAGCACTCACACAAACAAAAACTGTACATTAGCGCTTTAAGAAAAAAAGGCATAATAATTGTTGAAATACTCGTAAGAATACAATAGCACAGTAAATATTTCAGTCATTTGTGTAAAGTGGGTACCTGGAGAACAGTATTAGAGATGACTGCCTGTGATTTTAAAGAATATTTGCATGCAAGCGAGGCACATCAATGTACACAGTGTACACACACTACAGCGTGTACATATGCAGTATAATATGCTGATGCGAAAATTAGCTCCATACATACAGGAGTAAACTTTATATAAATGAGAGTTAACAACAACAAAAAAGTTTAAATTTGTCAGAATTTGGTTTTATACATTCTCTCGTTTGTACTAACAAACAGCGCGCTTGAAAATATATTTTAAAATTCCAATAAAATAATTAATGAAGGCCATTTACATTTCATTATTTTTCAAGGCTTTTTAACTGACATATTTCATGTTTGATATTCTTCCTCCATATGTCTACTTGGCTACATAACTGTCAAGTTTTACTTCCTAAGTTTTCCCTATTTCGTTAAAATATTTGATTTTTGGCACTTAAATCTTTCACATTGATCCACTAGTAGTTCTAGGTTTGTTTCTAGTTTGTAGTATATCTTTCAGTGTCGAAGGGACAAATAGACGTCTTTATAGGGCGCATGGACTTGCTTCATGTAATGGGATATTTGTATTTAAGATTTCTGTACTTTCCTCCCTTCATGTTTTCTGTGCTGCGTTGTCTGGTAGTAGTCGTGTAACGTGGCCTAACCATTTGAATTGTTGTTTCTGGATATAGTGTAGTATTGGTGTTACTCCAGTCCCCTGATGGCGTCATTTTTAATTTGGTCTCTTCTTGTTACATTTAGTATTCTCCTTAATCATCTCCTTTCCGACGTGATGATTTTCCTTTTTCTGTTTAGCTGTTAGTTCCATATTTGAAACAGATAGCACAGATTTTTTTCTTTCTTTCTTTTTTTTTGGGGGGGGGGGGAGACCGCTGGGGGCTTGGAGGGGGGCGGCTGTTGTCTTGTACAGTGTTATTTTTGTTTCAGTTGTGATGTATACTTGTATGTTTTCTGTGGTGAAATTGTCATTTGTCCGATGACATGATTTGCTTTAATGTATCTGTTGTTAATTTCAGCAATGGGCTTCCCAGAGAATGATATTTTACTGCCTAGGTATTTGAAATGTTTCACTTGTTACAAAGGCTGATTGTCCAGGAAGAACATGACTGGTATTTCATCTCTGGTAGTGGTCATGGCTTTCTTTCTTTCAGCACTGATTTTCCTGTTGTGGTATTTACATAACATTGCTAAGTTATTTCTACTGTGGCTGTAAGTGCTTGGTCGTTAGCAAAAAAGAGTTCAGTTATGATCCACATGTTAGGTATGTTTTATGAAGGGTGTTGTGAGTTTTATGGCATCATTTCTGGAGTCTGGCTATTGGGCAATTTCGTGGTATAAGTGTTGCTATGCATGTTGGCTTCTTCGTAGATGTTGTCAGTGTATGTTATGAATAGTAAGGAAAATAGTATACAGCCCGGCCTCACTCCAGATTGTATGATGTATGGTTCGGAGTGACCTGCATTTGTTCTAAGTGTACACTTATTGTTTTCATACAGGTTTTAGCATAATTTGATCAGATATGTACCAACTCTGTAATGTTTAAGATTTCCCACAGTTTATGTCTATCTACTCTATCAAATGCTTTTTCTTGATATGCGCAGTATATGATTGTGTTTAACTGAATTTTCTATTAGCTGTCTTAGAGAAAAGATGGCATCTGTACAGTTTAATTTTTTTTTCCTAAATCCCATCTGAGTTTCATTTAACTGTGGTTCCTGCATGAAAAGATTATCACATGATACGCCTGTTCATTGCGTGCCAGAAGTCATCTTGGAATGTCTTCTGTGGAAAATCCTGTGTCTATTCTTTGGATCTTCTGGCTCGAATGAGTAGACTCACGAAAGTGAGCAAGTAGAGGCCAGTAAAAATAGCGCTGAGAATACCGATGTCTTCCCCAATATCATCCTGAGGAAAAAAAAACCAAAAGAAATAGATGTGATATCACCTTTGTGGCTGAAAGTTCTTGTAATGTATACTCATCTTACTTTCTGCATTTTTGTAAAACTGAACTATACACCTCCATCTGCTTTATCTGAACGCTGCCAAAGTTTGCATGTTTCTGGGAATGGTGTAGCCTCTCCGAGAGATTCGTAAGCCGGTACACAGCTTTCTTCCAACCCCCCCCCCCCCGACTTTTTTTTCATCCGACTTAAAACAAGGAAAATCCCCCCCCCCTCCTTCTGAAGTAATCCACCAGCTTCCCCCGTGTGGCTGTGGCTAGCGGGGTGAGCCTGTTGCAGGGCCAATATTTTAGTAGTAAACTGGTAGTAGTAATAGTAGCGTTACTCTTGTAATGTTATATTACATATGTATGTGAATGCTAACCTGTCGAGGCGCCAGTGTTATATGAGTAAATTAACAGCAGAAAAAGCAAACCTCTTGTAATGTTGTGGTTGATTTTCAGGAAACTAATTTGTGGCAGCACCATTGTTAAAGTGGTAAATAAGCAGAAACAATAGCATTAGTAACAGTTGTAGTACTAATAGTTAAAACACCAACAAATGTGAAGCTAGAATTTCTCAGCACATGGTATTCCTTGATGAAGGCCATAGATTTCTGATGAAAGTCATGGGTGCTGGCATTTTGAAAACAACAGAGAGAGAGCCCATGGGATTTTTTCTGGAATCAGGGCCTGAGATCTATAATGATCATAGAACTTCAGTGAGCAAAATGATGGAAATCACAGCGGTGGTGGTGCTGTAAGTAGTAGTAGTAGTAGTAGTAGCAGTAGTAGTAGTAGGAGGAGGAGGAGGAGGAGGAAGAGGAGGAGGAGGAGGAGGAGGAGGAGTAGCAGTAGTGTAGTATTACTTGTATAAGGAATAGTAACAATAGGAGCATTATAGGAGTAGAAGTAGGAACAGAAGCTGTATTAGAAGTAGAAATAGCAGCTGTATTAGAAGTAGGAACAGAAGCTATATTAGAAGTAGAAATAGCAGCTGT
Organism: Achatina immaculata; assembly: GCA_009760885.1. Lineage (NCBI taxonomy): Eukaryota > Metazoa > Mollusca > Gastropoda > Stylommatophora > Achatinidae > Lissachatina > Lissachatina immaculata. The sequence continues at coordinate 90,045,920 of CM019691.1, read as the reverse complement.
ATTAGAAGTAGGAACAGAAGCTGTATTAGAAGTAGAAATAGCAGCTGTATTAGAAGTAGGAACAGTAGAGCTGTTTTAGAGTAGGAATAGAAGTAGAAATAGCATCTATATTAGAAGTAGAAATTGAAGATTATTAGAGGTAGAAATAGGAGATGCATCAGAAGTAGAAGTGGTCATGTAAAGAAGCAGCAGCAACTGGAGCAGAATTAGTACTTCTAGCTGTTGTGCAGCGATCAAGCAAAACTGTAGATGTAAATGAGGTATGTGTGCTTGTTGTGATGTCAGCACATAATGATGATACAATGATCAGTCATAAAGATAGTTGTCACACAGTAGATTAGGAACAGGCAGTTGTCTCCATCAATAATTACAGAGATGAGGAGAATGATGATTATTTCCTATATGCACCTTGTTCATGCTGTTGTAATCCAAAACTTCTTGTCCAGTTCGGAATAGGCAATTGTCTGCGTCACACACCTCTTGCCTAGTGGCATTTGGGCCTACGGTCTGGTTCTCGCATTCTGTTGATTGGAGAGGTGTATCGCAGCCTTATCTCATCAATAAACTAACCTAACCCACATTATGATATGCAGCAGAGTACGTATTATACATCTCTGTAATGGTTTAGGTATGATTTTTGCTCATGTGTTTTCTATTAATTCTAATTTGAGGGTGGAAAAAACGTTGCTGTTAACTAATTGTTGTTGATGTGTTTATTAAGTAGTTATATATGCAACGAATGCCAGTTCATTGCTTTGCAATATCTAGGCAAATATATAAAATCCTACCCGGGGTTTTTCGTCTGTTGAACATAATTTGCAGAGATCTTCGAATTTTTTCACGTTTGAAGCTTCAAAAAAGTAAAACACAAAATGTGAAAGAATAACTTTTGAAAAAAATAATCGATAAAATAACGGAATAGATCGTATTAAAAGAATCCTAAATACAGCCGCCCACTCCCCTCCCCTCCAAAAAATTACCTAATGCATATGGACAGACAAGACAGACAGATAAAACACAGGCAGCCAGGTAGACAGATAAATATTTCAAACCTGACCCAAATGTTTTACCATACCTATATAGTCGAAGTCTTCCCATTGGTTAACCATCATGATCTCGTATGAATACTTAAACCAGGATATAGCGTCCAACCATACAAAATAGTCCGGAGTTGAGCTGTTAGATTATACGAAACTGTCAAATTAATTGTTATTCATGTTTTTTTTTTGCTATTGTTCTTCAGTAATACGTTAGTAATAGTGGGGTATTCTTACACAGCATATAGTAAAGGTACTATCCATGTCATGCCACTGAGGCAGTGCCGGTACTTTCCATATGTTAGCAATAGTGGGGTAATCTTACACAACATATAGTAAAGGTACTATCCGTGTCATGCCATTCAGGCAGTGCCTGTATTTTCCATGACTCTTCCAAGCAATTGGATATAAATTCTTTGACCTGACGGTACATTAAAGACTGATGTAACCTGGCCGCCTTTCCTTCATGAGCTACAGAAGAACCAAGGTACCAGTTTCTGAGCTACAGAAGAGCCAAGGTACCCGTTTCTATAGCTGACATAACTCGAACACCTCCCCCCGGTGTCGAACCATAACCTTTGCCATGAAAGATGAGTGCACTACCAAATTCTCTAGAAAGGCACCAATATTATACATAGTACTCATCGTTTGCCGCGGTGCTTTTTGATATCTCGTTTGCTTCGATATGTATCTGCATTCCTCTTTTCTGAATAAGCTGAAATGTCTTCTGCAGCTACTGTAAGGCTTCAGACAGTTTGGATTTCTATGATTATTCCATCCATACATAACTAACACATTATATGCTATACAAGCTCGGCAGTTTTAACCGTGTGCTCAAAAACTTTAACACTGATAGCTGGTAAATAGTTCTAGAATATATTCACACTGGTTGAAATAACACAAACTTTATCTGCAGTGGCAACAAAATAAAAGAAATAAAGCAAATAATAACAGCAGTAGTAGTAGTAGTAGTAGTAGTAGTAGTAGTAGTAGTAGTGTGATGTCATGTGACGTGTCTTTCCCAGAGTAAGGTTTCACTGCCTCTCTGACATCTTTGCAGTCTTGAGCAAGTTGACCAACATCTCGCAGTGACATATTCAGACTTTCCAAGATTTCATGAGTTCACCTGCGGCGAGGTCGTCCTTTTCCTCTTTTGCCGGGCACTGTGCCTTCTGCTATCGAGTTTTCCAAACCATGATGTCTGTTGATGTGGCCGAGGTATCCCATCTTTATAACTTTGACTGTGTTTACAAGAAAGTTCTCTGCAACACCTAATACCGCTAATATCTATTTAGTTGATTTTCTTTCTATCCATGATATTCTAAATGCTTTTTATAACATTTCGTTTCATATGCAGTTATTTTTCTTTTCAGTTAATAATAATAATAATATAGCATATCTTATATCTTATATCTTTCCCGTGCCGTCAAACGTCACATAGGGCTCGCAAGGTAGTTCGCCAATTTTTCCTGTCTTCGGCGAGTCTTTCAACCTCATCAAGAGATTTTATGCCTATTATTTTGGCCTCTCTTAACAATGTCCTCTTCACAGTTTCACGCGGTCTGCCTCTTTTTATTTGGCCTGTTGTGTTCTATTTTATAGCTTGTTTTGGGATTATCTGACTGTTTCTTCTCATCACGTGACCAACATATGTCCATCTCCTTTTCTTGATCACCCATGAGACTGGTTGTTGTTCAGTCGTCTGTCTTATCTCTGCATTGTTCTTGAATTCGTTCCACTTGATGCCGAGTATTTTACTTATGCATTTGTTTTCATAAGAGTAACTTCTTGTCTATTTCTTTAGTTGTTTTCCAGTTTTCACATGCATAAATAAGGGTGGATATTACATTTGAATTGAATAGTCTTAATAATAATAATAATAATAATAACCAGCTTTTTTTCCAATAACTTACTCTCCGTTCATGAATGGTCCGCCAAAAATCATAAATGGGATTATGACAGGTGAAGAAATCGACAATGCTAGGGTTGTCTCCCCTGTTATTACTGATAGCAAATAACCTGAGAACAAAAATGAGATTATGTCACTGGAGCAGTCATATCATTTGCCAGCCCTAAATGACTAATGTTCCATCAAAACCAGGGCAGTTTAGCTTTTAGCAGGACCTATCAGAACCCATAAATATCTGTTTTCGATCTCTCTGGAACTGTGAGTGGTGTTCTTTTCAGCTGGTGCTATTAAGGTATTGAGGCCCAGTATCGTGTGGTCTTGGGAGCGGGTCTTGGCAACTATTTTTTCAGTCCCTGACTAGAGCTAAAAAGCTAGAATATGCAATAGTTCTTTAGCAGACTCCACCACCATGTGGGCTATGGCTATCCCTGGCCCCCTTAGCAAGGCTGGAGGCCTGTTACTGGGGACTAGGGGGTAACAACGGAAATGTAGGACAGGGCCTTGGTCAGTTATGGTTCGCCAATACTGACGCTAGTATATCAGGTAGGGGTCGCTGATTGCCAATTCAGACAGCGTCTTTTGCCGCAATCCATAAATAACCAGAATATATTAACGAACTGCATTTTTAATGCTTTCAGAGATCTAAAACAAATTCCTTCTCAGAAAATAGATTGACGTTTAAATATTTGGTTAATTACCTAAATTCACAGATATCAGGCCTGCAAAGAGACTGATTGCGCAGGCAACCGTGAACGCATCAAAACTGTCTTTCAGTCCTGAAAAAAAAATAATATTAACAAAGTTTTACTACATATTCTCTGACGATAAAATAACACCGAAATTCCAAAGAACATAATGTGCAGACTCCTAATAACTAGACAGATCAGTTCTTAATGAGTGTTTTTGTGGATAAAATCGTGCTCTCGTGGCAAAGTAAAATAGAAGGAACTTTATCTTTGTCCTGCAGCTTCGTTCTGCAATTTTTTTCACTTAATTTTTATATTAATTTTCTTCGATGCTTAATATGACACTGTCTTCCATTTTATATAATCGCCACCATACCCACAGATCTTGCTTCCCCAGTGTTATACCAATGTCCCAATCTTTACACACTAAGCTATACTATATATTTATGTGCAACAATATATGGCTTGACTTTTAAGATCCCCAGGTTTGCAAGTTTTCGCTATTTTTTCCCTTGTGCCAGGAAGTGAAATCATGCAGGTCTTTTTTCATTTCTGTATCTCGCTATAGAATGTTGACGGTGGAGCAACTTGGTTGCAGCAGGCTTTTCCGAAGATCTTTCAGTGCACTGCAGTCAGCGGGTGGTCTTATGCAGTTTCCTATTCTTGTCTTTTGCAGTAGATGAAGCATGGCGTTTGATCAGTGGTAGCACTGTGTAAGTTTTTACTGAGAGTGGTGTGTCCTATGCACTAGCTGAAGATTGTGTCCTGGTTTCTACGATATAAACCATAAGCTGTTGACACGGTCTCCAGGACGGGTGCTTTGACGAGCGTGCATGTAGGGATGCAACAATAAATACACGTGCGTACCACTGTGACAAAAATACTGTGAAAATACACGCATCATTTATTCCCAAAATACTGTGAAAATGCACGTATCATTTATTTCATAACTACTCCCAAGATTATTGCTAAGTCTGAACATCTGAAGGAAAGATGGAAGAAAAACCGACAAAAGAACAGCTGAACCCCAGACAGTCCATAAACAGCACAGCTGTGGTACTAGCTGCAAGTCGTGCGTATTAGGGAGAATCGTTCTGCTTTCACCTAAAATCGGCAGGAAGTATATTTAAAGGTGATTTACAGGCAGTCCCCGAATTACGAAGTCAGACTTACAACCAACCTGTACTTAAGAAAGACACCCCCCCCCCCAACGCCCCTCTCCCGTAAGTCTGTTATGTTTAAATTTTGAGTTGCACGCACTGGTTCGTAATAATAAATGGGCTCCACTTTGTGCAGGCATCAAAACATTGCCGTCTGCATTGGTTCATCTAACTCCTTAATACTTTTTTCATGTGTAGAAAGATACATATACTATACAACTTACGTTAGATACGAACTGTGGCTAACAGTCCCGACGCCTGTAAAATTCTGATTTACGAACGGATTTAGGAATGGAACTCGTTCGTAATTTAGGGAATGCCTGTACTCTGCACATCAACGCCCATGGTCACGTATGGATTTAAAATGCACTTTATATATCTGCGTCAAGTCTCTGGAGTTTTAGCAAGCTCCTATGTTACGTACATAAAAAGGGGGAAAAGAACACTTATTACTGTCCAGACAGCCATACGCTGTATCTCTCTCTCCCCCTCTCTCTCTCTCTCTCTCTTTCTCTCTCTCTGAACCTTAAGTGCCCAGGGCACATGGGGCTTCTGCAAGGGTTTTCCACAAATGCCTGTCCTTTGCTTTTTTTTTCTGCTCTTGCCCAGGTGAGCCCTCTATTGCTCAACATCCTTTCTGTTGTTCTTCTCCATGTCTCTTTTGGTCTACCCTTACTTCTGTTCCCCTGTGGTGTCCATCTTAGTGCTATTTTTGGTAGTGAGTTGTCAGTCATTCGGAGCACATGTCCCAACCATCGCCAGCGTCTTTCCTCAATAATTGTTGTCAGTGGCTTCATCTGCATTTCTGCCAATAAGATGTTATTTCTTATGGTATTTGGCCAAAATATTTTTCTAATTCTTCGTAAACATTTAGTCTGGAAAGAATTCAGCTTGTTTTCTGTGGTTTTGGTGATTTTCCTGTATACGCTGTATACAGGGCATATATCTATATAAGACCTCGGATATAGTTCACTTTATTTTAACTGTAAGAGAATTTCAAAACTTACCCATCATCCAGTAGGTCACTCCAACAAACAGAGACGTGATCATGATAAACAGTGGGATCTGAAATTGCGGTTTAAATGTTTTGGTGATCATTGTAAACATTGGACCCTATCTGAAATTTTAGTTTAAAAGTGTTTGTAATCATGATGAACAGTGGAACCTGAAACTGTGGTTTTAAATTGTATCTTAGAAGCAGCTGGAGATACAGAAACAGTATTTTCATGGCAATTGTAGTGATTAAACATTACCTTTTCTTGGTAAAGCTTTTTAGAGAAAGAAAGAAAGGCGCTTCAAGATTTTTATGTTCTCGGTGCTAAGTTTAACTTTTTTTTACTTATTAGTTACATACATTTTGAATGTATCATCGCATCTGCTCTCTTTCAAATATACCTCATACCATATTGTTCACATATTCCCATTTTAGATCGGTTTCTCTATTCTTTTTTTTTGTCTCGTCTATTTGTTCTTGAAGTTGCTTGGCAACAGAGAACGCTGCAATATCACATTGCTTGTCTTGTTTGTAATGCAAGTAAAGTTTGTTTATACAGTTTTTATGCCTCTTTGACCACAAATAGGTCTGAAGACCACACAAAAACGTTCATATACAAAACAACCCTCCAAGCTTGTATTTAGTGGTTACTGATTTATTATTGTGTGACAGTATCCGAATGTGATTTTTTTAGAAGATGTGTTGTTTTTTTTTATTTCTAAAAGTAGCATTGTGGCGAAAGGTTTTAGTCAGCGACAAATTACTTTCTGGCCAGAGGTAGAAATACAGGTGTTTATGTCAAAAAAATGGTAACTAATGATGACAGACAATAATATTACAATGGTTGTCATTATGCTGGAAAGAAGCGTTCTTCATAGCAATATTTTTTTTTAGTTTTCCTCTATTTGTGTATAACAAACCTATATACCAATGTTAGGTTATAAATATGTGCTATGATGTTAAGCTTTCTTAATATGACGTTAATAATTAACTTATTGAATGACAGATAATACATAATAGTAACAAACCTCTGCTATTGTTTTCGTGAAAAAGTAACTGTCAATTCTGTACAGTCCTGTACCGTACTCTCTCATAGCAATGCCCATCTCTTCGGGGAAAGACTGTTTTTAAAAAAACCAAGTACTTGAAGTATAAGAGCTTCTAAAACATTTCTACGTAGACAAAAGATTATTTTCACAACATTCATTCATTTATTCAGCTTTCAGGGCCAATGCGGTTCACTGCTGCAGACATGACTTCTCTTCATTTATCTCTGTTCTTAGTCCTCTCCTGCACCTCGAAGTGCGAGATAGCGCAGTTAGTTCGCTGTTCCCTCGTGGCTAGACGGCTCCTCGTCCTACCAGAGTCCGTGGTTCGAATCCCAGGTCATTCTCTTGTGGTTTTTCTTTCTCTCACGTCTCACTAAAGTGCTTTGTCTTATACTACAAAATTGTGTTCTCTTACACTACCGTACGAGAGCCTCGTTGTTTCCTATTTATTAAAAAAATTGTTCATAATGGCTCGTAGGTCTTCTTCCAGGTTGTTATGTCATTGTTGTCTTGTTTTGCTTCTTGGACTGCCTCCGTCTATCACTTCAGTATACGCCATTTCTGTCTATTCTCGCCCATCCTCTTTAGAAGTCCAAGCCATCTCAGTCTGATGTTTTTCGTAAGGGTTGTTATAAATAAAGATTGGAATAGCGTGTGGATTTATTTGTTATTTCTAATTTCTCATTCTTGTGATACAGGGTCTCTAATCGGTTCAAAAATTCTTCTCCAGATTCTGTTTTCAAAGATTATTTCCACAACAGCACCGCACTCCGTATTTAAATATAATCTCTCCTCGTTGTGATTTCTTTTTCTTTTCTAGATGAGAATTATCTCTTTGAAACAATCATGTTTTATGTTTATTCTTTCCCTTTTATGAATATTACAGATATGAGAAATCTCTTTGAAACACCCATATCTTATATTTATCGATATGTTCTTGCACATAAAAATATCTGTTCATTCTCCACTTCTGTTTTTTTTTTTTGGGGGGGGGGGGGCGGGGGCGGGGGTCTAGCTACAGGCTCATAACTAAATAGACTTATGTACTATTTACAGGTGCTGTGCTGGTGTAGTGGCTAGTGCACTCATCTGTCGATCAGAAGGTCCCTGAATAGATTTCGTACTTCTACGGAATGGTTTTTCCGGCCGACTGGCGCCGAGGTCAACCCAGACTTTAAAAAAAATAGTATTTCTGTATGTTTTTTTTTAATACATTTTAAAATACTGGAACTCTTTTGAAATTTTAAGAAAGATTTTTTTTAAGATTTGTCTCCAAAAAAAAAAAAAGTTCTGGACTGTATTCATGTGTTTATTTTAGTAAGTGATGGGAGAGAAGAAGCAGAGACAAAGAAAGAGAGTTTCTGGGGTGGAAGCAATATGATGAGCCCTTCTTTAACAACAGCAGAAATAATCTTGGCAATGTCACTTGAAAACTAGAGAACATCAACAGAAAAGTTACACTGGAAAAAATGTTACAGAGAAAACATCTTCAGTGTCATTTATCATAATATTTTACGATATATATGTGTGTGTGTATATATATATATATATATATATATATATATATAAAACACGCACACATTTAAATGTTATCGTCTGTGTTTTCATTATTTATTTAGCACGAACGAGCCAAGCACTTCCAAGTTACCGTGAGAACAGCAAACATGTTGGTAAAGCTGACATTGGTGATGATAATGAAGAGTCCACCGTTGATGTCTGTGACACCCTTCTGGTCGATATCCAGATCAAAGTAGATCAGACCTAACATTACAGCCATCACCTGTGAAACAAGGTAAAAGTAGGTCAGACCTAAGATTACAGCCATCACCTGTAAAACAAGGTAAAAGTAGGTCAGACCTAACATTACAGCCATCACCTATGAAACAAGGTAAAAGTAGGTCAGACCTAAGATTACAGCCATCACCTGTGAAACAAGGTAAAAGTAGGTCAGACTTAAGATTACAGCCATCACCTGTGAAACAAAGTAAAAGTAGGTCAGACCTAAGATTACAGCCGTCACCTGTGAAACATGGTAAAAGTAGGTCAGACCTAAGATTACAGCCGTCACCTGTGAAACAAGGTAAAAGTAAGTCAGACCTAAGATTACAGCCGTCACCTGTGAAACAAGGTAAAAGTAAGTCAGACCTAAGATTACAGCCATCACCTGTGAAACAAGGTAAAAGTAAGTCAGACCTAAGAATGAAACAATGTGAAAAACTTTTCCCCCTCATCTAACTCCTCTCCTAGTTCAATGTTGATAGGATAATTGTGCATCCAAGGCAGGATAGCCACGTCGTATTTCAGTTAGTCTCGGCCAGTAGTCTTCTGCACGCCACTCTCTACATTTTACCAAGGTCTTCGATTCGGTACTGGGCATTCTATGTTGGGGATAAACTGCCTCCGAAGTTGTAGAACATATGCCTAAACGATGAGGAACTCTGAGATACACTTCTCACACGTTTATCAGTGGAGATAAAACAAAATAGGGTAGCATGCGTAACTGAGCCCCCGTCAGAGATGGCGAGCAGGGAAATCAAATACACTCCCCTGAATCTGTCAAAACTTCATAAGCCTATTCACATAAATCTATATTTGTTTATCGGTTTGTAATTTTGCTTATTTTGCCTAACTGTCAGTATTTTCAGCTTGTGTGTCAATGCATTTATATATCCCACCTGTCTGCCATGTCATTCATTCATTCATTTGCATGTCCCTTGCGGAACTTTGCCTCCCTAACAGCACTCCTGTAGGCCTCTCGGTTGTCAGCAAGATGGCCTGCTGCTGCTGTATTCATTTGCAGATCGTCAACGATGTCTTGTAGCCATCTTCGTTTAGGTCTTCCTCTTTTTCTTTTTCCCATTATGTATCCTTCCAATACGGTCTTCTCTAAATTATCATGACGTTTAATGTGTCCAAAATATTTAAGTTTTCTCTCTTTAATCCTCTTTACTAGCCAGCCTTCTTCAATATTAAGCTCTTGTAGTATAGATATATTTGTTCTTTTTTTTGTGTCCACGATATCTGAAGAACTCTTCTGTAGCATTTACATTCAAAAGCATTTATGTGTTTCTCAGCTGTTTTGTTAAGTGTCCAGGTCTCACAGGCATATGTTGCGATGGGAAAGATGCATGCCCTTAAAAAATCTTATTTTTGTGGTTCTGTCTGCTCCTCTCCACAGATTCTTTATTTGTTTTACTTTCTGAAGAGCGATAGATGTCCTCCTTTTAATTTCCCTCATTGTATCTCTATTATTAGTTAGTAGTGATCCAAGATATTCAAAACTCTCCACTTCTTCCAGTTTTTCCTCATTGATACATATTTCATCTGCCTTGTTTGTTTTGTCATTTGTCATCAATTTAGTTTTCTTTGCATTAAGATAGAGGTTCTGCTCTTCGCTGTTCTTACGGACTGACATAATTAGTTTTTCCATTCCTTTTTGTGGTGTGGACAGTAACACTGCCTTGTCATTCTATCTATATCTCCACTTTGTCTTCAGTCTGTCCAACATTTCTGTCAATCTATACGGTCATACTTGTCTGCTTTTGTTTATATGTAGCTTTTTGCCTAGCCGTCTGTTGATACAGTTTGGTAATACCAACCTGATTTTATTTCTGCTTTATCTAACTTTCCAGCAGCTATATACGCTGCTTTTCTCATATATATCCCTTCTCACGCAAGAATAAAAAGGTTTTGAAGTTCCCACTAGTCTCAGTAGCAGTGTTACATTTCTTTCTCGTTCAAACCAGTTTCAGTAAACCCTCCAGATGAAGAAAAATATATTTCAGTCGCTAGAAAGGTTTTCAAAATGGTCCGAACCAGAGACTAATGTTTCACATATGGGTTGTCTCTTTCTTTCAAATCACATTAAGTTAGTTACAATCATTAACGTTATTTGCACAAATCAAAGGATGTATGCTCCAGTTTCCCCTGTAATGTATTGCTAAATGTGTATTTAAAGTGAGCCAGTCGTTTGTAACTTTAATACAAAACCGGATACATTATTCTGAATGATAGTGAGCACACAGCAAAATTATGTGTGTTAAATTTTTAAATCAAGCCCCATGTATACGAAGGTCAAACAAAGAACTTTAAGAAATTACTATAACAACAAATATAAAACTGCACTTTATTTGTAAAAGCTCACATAGAACAACCCTTTCGAACATATGGATTTTGAGTCTGAACAATGTTTGAAATGACTAAGAAACAAGATTACATAGATCTAGTTTGATTTAATGCTTTTTAAAAATATTGCGTGTTATTACTGACCACGGTCTGCAAGAGTCTAGTCCAGAACAGCATCTGGTCCCGATACTGGGACGTCCATGATCTCCAGAACAGATTGATCACTTGCGTCATGATAGACGAGGCATACCTGAGGGGTGTTTTTGAAGATATTCTTATGAATGTGACAAATTTAAACATGTGCTTTTCTTTGAGTGTGCTCTTATGTCTATTTGTGATTTTTTTCGGTTTATGAGTGGCGATTGTTTCTACGAGGTTGTATCTATAGAAATCTCGGTGAGGATACTGCTTCAGAGCTTCTTTTTAAAATACCGCTGTCCGTAGCTGATACACTAGCGTTGGGATTAGCGAACAACAGCTGATCAAGATCATGTCTCATATCTCACAAAAACAGGCTTAGCCTGAATAATGGGGCAGGAACAGCCACAGTAGTCCCAACGGTGGTGGAGTCTACTAAAGAAGCATTTCAAATCCCCTGCTTTCTACCTCCACTCTGGGACTGAAAGAATAGCCGCTATGATCCAAAGCCGACACGATGCTGAGTCTCTACACCTTCACATCATCGGCTGCAAAGAACACCAGGTTCCAGTTCCAGTGAGAAGAAGAAGAAGAAGAAGAAGAAATAATTATGTTTCTGTGTATATTTTCCAGTTAGGTTAATTTCCATAAATGTACAACTATAATATTATGCTCCTATAATGTATCACTCAATGATCTCTCTCTCTCTCTATCTCTCTCTCTCTCTCTCTCTCTCACGTACACACACATCCACACGCAATTCCAATATCCATACCTTGACTCTCCTGTTACCTCACTGAGCTGAAATTGGAAGAGAGATCAAAACAAAGTCAAAAGATCAAACTTAGAGTATAGTGTCCAAGAATAAATATCATCATCATGTGTCATGCCTGAAGGCATCAGCAACCATGTCTCTCCGCAGTTTTCGATATTTCATACTTTCCATTATTTCTGTGTTGCGCTTCTCTCATATCATTTTGTGTCAAGCCATCTAAGATTTTCTCTTTTGGTCTACCTCTTCCTTTCCTGCTTTCTATTTTCCCTGTTGTCATGATATTTTCGATGTCTCTTCTTTTCCTTACATGACCAATGAACCAAGATGGTCTTCTCTGTAGTGTGTTCATTTAGATTCGTTTCTCATTGGCTTTTCGTAGGCATTCTTCATTTATTATTTCAGCTGCCCATGATATTCTTAACATTCTTCGTATGAACTACACTTCAGTTGCCTCTAATGTTTTCGTTTTGTTAATGACCATGATTCGCTCCCATGCTGGCTGGACATGATAAATATAAAATAAAATAAATATAGGAACGTAAATTTATGCCCTTGAATAACAACTTGTCTGCTTGGTAAATACCGCAGAATAGTAAACGTATTGTGTCTCGTTATTGGCTGTATCCTACCGAAACTGGCCACACATTAAAAATATTGTAATTTTATACAAGGGAAAAAAACCGAGTGATTATTACTGAAGTCATGTGACATTCTTTTTTTCCACAAGACCGAGCTCTAGCACAATGGTTCTTAACCCATGGGCCACAGCCCAAAGGTGGGCGGTGATAGGGAGTATTGTGGGCCGCGCTGAAGTCTCAAAGCAGCACACACACACACACAAAGAGAGAAAAAAGTAGATACAATAAAAAACATTATTCCGCATTTTTCACGCAATGCATAGGGGCAGACTGCAAGGATACAAGCCGCAGAAGTGTAGGTCGCTTTATTAGTAAATGAAAAGAACTTAAGACTGTCCATGTGTAGCAATGAATATACAGTTAAACATGTAGACAAAATATTACATAATACTTTATCAAATTAGACTTATGCCTTGCAAAAATAAAGCAATTTATTAGTGGGCTGCAAAAATGTTTAACTTTTAAATGTGGGCCGTACAGCAAAAGAGTCTAAGAGCCGCTGCTCTAGCAGACGTTTGCAGGTGGTGTAGACTGAGCTTTGCTCAACATCTGTTTTAGTTTCGCGGGTGCAGAAAACGCATGCCAGCTATAGAATGAGATTGACATGCGAGGAGGTCACTCCAAATTTAGCAGCAAAGAGTGAGGAAACTAAAAATAAACCTAGATAAGTACAATGTATGAATCTTTGTCAGTTTTATCTACAAAGGATTTTTTTTTGTTGATTTCAGAATTGGCAATGGATAGAGGTAAACGAACGACCTAACATTACCCGAAAGTCAAAAGCTGATGAGTTTTTAGACAGAGTAACAGGAATCTCAGAACCCACGTAACACTATTATATTTTAACCTCAGCTAACCACAGCCAACACTTTTTTGTAAACTTAAGTTAACTCTTGCACTCCAGAATAACGCTGGAAGGGTTCGTAGATCTTGCACACCTGTGTGAATCAATGCTCAGAGCGATATTTAGGCAAAATCTAAATAAAATAAATCGTAGCACATTTCTAACCCAACCCATATTTTTAATTTATAAAATAGCTTTCTGCCAGTTTCTTTATACTAACATTTGTTGTGTTTTTTTTTTCAGGGCATGAAAATGAATTCAGGAGTGAACGAGTTAAGCCTGGGCAACGAAGCGAAACTATCTACATAAGGACATACCACAGATCTCTCACCCGTTACCTCCAACTCTTTCTCTTCTTCCTACAGTTCTGGGCTCCACAGAACTTAGAAAATTATGATATAAGACAGTTATGGTTATATCTAAGTATGAAACATCTTTTGAATCCTTTTCTTATCAAGCCTTTAAGAAGCAACTGCACCAGCCTCATGATTTATTATATAAATAACTTCGTGCGCACGCAGATCATTGCTCGCAAAACTTAGGACTTTCAGGTTATAGTTTACGTACACCGATCTGTTGCTTTAGATTTCCTTACCACAATATGATCAGCCATGTCAGACTCTCGTATGTACTGGTCTATCTGGTCTGTTACCGCACGGCTGTAATGACTGTCCACGTATGCATCGCAGATTTCCTAGGAAAAAAAAAAAACAAAATCATTTCGTAACAAATTGTTAATTATCGTTTGCATCATCACTTTTACTGGCAGCCTGATTAGCTGAGTGGTTAGGCGCTCGATCTAGTAATCCGATGGTACTGGGTTCAAGTCTCAGTAGTGGCAGTTTCTTTTCTGGTACCACAACACCAAAAAGACACCGGCACTCTAAAAATGGGCAGTAGAGCAATAAATGCGGCCAGGTATGATATTGATCATATCACACTTTCATTGTTGGCGGTCTTGGAAATACGGACTAACACCGTATCCCCAATATGCCTTAATTGCATGGAGGGAGGGATTTTACCTCTACCTGTCACTATTTTTATTGCTGCTATTATTTAGTTTAAACTCCTATCGTTAATCTATGAGTAAAGAAATTGTTTTAAGTTTCATCGGATTATTAACCTATTATACAAGTTGAAAAATCACGAATTATTATAATTACACAACTGGAAAATCACAGAAGTATAAACGGTTACATGAATTACAAAGTTAAAAGTCGTTTATATATGTAATGTGCCCAATGAAAAAAACAAACATTTTTTTAATTACTCAGCTAAAATCTTTATTAAAAACTAAAATGTTTCATTGCATATACTTTTCTTTCCATTGTTTTATTTTCCTATGGTGCTTTCTACATAGATTTGTTCATTCAAACTCTTTAGATTTTCACACATTCTTATTAAGTTTTTTTTTATGGGTTATTTGATTTATGTTTTCACATTATCATTGTCCTGAATTCAAGATAGAACAATCAAAGTCAGATTTTCATTCAGTGACCTATTAAACAAGGACAGATTTTCAGTACTTTATCTCTTCCTAGTAACCACAAATTTCATTAACCGTAGTCCTAGACTACGATTTTTTTCTGTTAATGGGTCACTTTATAAAACTGTTATTTTATGGAAGTTTTCAGTCGAGAAAGTGAGTCGCGTGCCTTTGTTTCTGTTCCCTTCTTCTGGTGTCTTTAGAACACTGAAGGGGAGATAATAAATTGTTTGAAGTGAAAATCAAGTCCTATCATTTTTTTACCATAAAAGAAATCGATTTTTTTTGGGTCTGTTTATATTCAGTGGTATTCATCTGTACTGACTCAGAATTATGTGCTGTTTTGTTTTACTCAGAAGTGCTTTCTTATTTCTCTCCTTTTGCTCAACTGTTTTTCTAAAGGTGCCTTTAAATTTACCTTAGCTCTTCACCTTTGTATGTTATGATATTCATTTCTTTTTTTCACAGTGGATCCCAAACCAAGCGATAGTGCATTCTTGGCGGGGTTTGTGAAGATCTGGAGGTGGGGGGAGGGGGACGAGAGATAATGAAATTTTTAATCTGAAAAAAAAAAACCTTTTTGGGGTCAGTATTGATATGGCCCAGAAAACAACCGAGTGCCCACCTGGAAATTTTGAAAACCACTGATTTTTTCCCATATCTTTACCTTTGTTAATTAAACAGAGAAAACTTAAATATTTTGGACACATTAAACGTCATGAAAAATTAAAGAAGACAGTTTTGGAAGGCTACATAATGGGAAAAAAAGAAAGAGAGATGCGAAGATGGCTGCAAGGCATCGTTGATGATCTGCGAACGGATCCATCAGCAGTAGGACATCTTGCTTGCAACCAAGAGGTCTACAGAAGAGCTGTTAAAGAGGCAAAGTTCCGCAAGGGGCATGCAAATTAACTGACTGACTGACTGACCTTTGTTCGCTTTCTGCTCTCTTCCTCTTTGCCCGGAACTATAGCCAGAGTGAGGATGTAATGATCTGCTGGGTTAAAGTTTCTCGGACATGGGAACTGCATCCTGAAACCATCGATATTTTTCTACAGATTTATGTTTTCTAAATAACACATACCGTACCTCATAGAATTTATATAAAGAACTATAGCTGTCCTAACTTACACCGATATCTTTATATATAAAGAATGACAAAAAAAGTATTTATCTTATTCGAGAACAAGATAGTTTGCTGCATTAATATCAATGGACAATTCAAAAGCTAAAAGCCACCTTCCAAAGTAGTAAGCATCAATACCGTCATAAATTACTTTAGTGAATGTGAAATTGTGAATTCCTGCCGTTTAATAAGCACAGTGAACATTTCTCTGGCATCTTGGAACGATGGTCACTGGTTGAATGCCTGTCAAAAGCATCCCATTTAACCAGGCTGTAAAAATGACCATCAGGGAACTGGGATTAATATAAATTTGTTAGATTTACAGATAGTCCCCGACATGCGACGTGTTCGAGTTACGACGATCCGCAGTTACTTACCTTCGGCTTCTTTATGCATATTTTACGTTTTACGTTGTAATACCTCATGTTATTTTATGATAGGGCTTTAACTCCTTGATACTTAATGGTTTTTTTTTTCATTTTCGAAACAAGAACCATATTTGTTACGACACTGATAATAGCTATAGTAGTGAAAATTATAATAGTAGTGGCGGCCTAGTTGGCTGAGTTGTTAGACGCTCAGTTCTGCTAATCCGGTGGTACCGGATTCAAGTCCCAGACTGAAGATTACTTCTGGTACCAGCACACCAATAAGGCTCCATGATCATCCTGGCCTGTAAAATTGGGTCATGGCAGGTAAATTCGGCCAGGCGTGATAATGATCACATCATACTTTCATGGAAATACGGGCCATACACTGCATCCTCAATATGCTTTAATGGCATGGAAATGGAGATTTGTATCTTTTTTACCTTTTTTTATAATAATGAAAATGAATACAGAACGATGTCATTAGATGAAGCATTTGACTTAAGCCGGTCCGATTTACGATAGAGTCGTCGTAACGAAACTTCATTGTAAGACAGGGGACCATCTGTAATTGAATTAAGACACATTTTAATCCTTAGCTTTTCAAACATAGCCCCACGGCAGCTGTCTGTGGTTCTCTACAAATATCGAAATGTGAAATACACGCTCTTCCTCAAAGTCACGTTTACCTTTGTTTTCTATCTTGCTGAGATTGTCAGTCTTTTTATTACATCCGATATCTCTCTAATTCACACACAAAGACATGCGGGCACAGCACACACTGACCTGTTGAAAAACTCTAATGCCCCTTGTGAAGACCCCATGAAAGCCACTCTTCCCTCGGATAGTAGTAGCACTCTAGGAGAAAAGTATCACAACAAAGAACAAGTAAAAATTACAGATGCAGCTAATTTACGTGTAATTTATTTTACACAGCTAGGCTGGCTAATAAAGAGGATTAAAGAGAGAAAACGTAAATATTTTGGACACATTAAACGTCATGATAATCTAGAGAAGACCGTAATGGAAGGGTACATAATGGGAAAAAGAAAGAGAGGAAGACCAAGGCGAAGATGGCTGCAAAACATCGTTGAGGATCTGCAAATGGATGCATCAGCAGCAGGCCCTCTTGCTCACAACCGAGAGGCCTACAGGAGGGCTGTTAGGGAGGCAAAGTTCCGCAAGGGACATGCAAATGAATGAATGAATGCGGGAGGACGTTGTTAGGAGAGAAAAAAAAAGTTGCCTTGAGATAAATTCGTAATATTTTCAGCTATCTCAGAACAGCAACAGGAGATGATGACGACGATGATGAAAAATAATTATAGTTCTTCTAAATTCTTTTTTGCATACATTTATAGACCTTGTCAAAACAAAACAAAAAAAAAGCATAAAAAGGATGGTATACGTAAAACTTCACACCATAAGATAAAAAATTAACTAACCAGCTCAAGTAAGGGTTATATATCGGTAATCAAATACTGAAATATATTCAGATACTTCTAGATAAAGTTGTAGAAACTAAAGTTAAGTTTGTCAGAGAGTCTTTACTTACTAACCAAATATTACAGTAAACTAAAAAAAAGTAACTTCAACCAGGTGGCGTAACCATTGAAAAAGATACAGGAAAGATTAACTCTAGTCTTTTCATATATTTTAAGTGGTTACGGTCCTTGATTTGTGGTTACTTTTTTAACTTGTTCTTGTATATTTGAATTGAGAGTGCAAACTATTGAGGCTAAATTTATCGCGGCAAACAAATGTTTCTTTCTTTTCTGTAAAATATGGTCAACCTCCTAGTGCCTGATTTCTTTTCTGTATTGTTTGCTAGTTATTTCAAAAGTGGGAATGTGGCACTGTAGTACATATTTGCTACATAAAGATTCTCGTTGTTATCTACTAAATGTTCAATAATAGAAAAAAAACTTTTTAGAAAATATTTTTCTTTCTTAAGGGTTAAATATAAGAAAGCCGTTGGGAGTTAGAACTATGTGCGAAAATGTACTCTAATAAAAGCGACTGAGTCCGGTGGTGCCCTAGTCAGCCCGGCTGTAAAAATCTTTTGCCTGGTTCCCCTTGGAGATAGGAAAGTGGCCAGGGGTAATACAGACTACATCATCTTCCAGTGTGCCGACAGTGCAAGGAAAGTGGCCAGGGGTAATACAGACTACATCAAAATCCAGCGTGCCGACAGTGCAAGGAAATTGAGCACATTTGCATCTCCGTGATGCCGCAAGGCATGAGAATGCTAACTTTTCTTTCATTCTGTGAGACATTTATGGACATATGACTCGGACATTTTTTTTTTAAAGAAGAAGAGGAAACGGTTGGAAGAAGTTTGAAATATTGAAGATTCTAAACTCACTGATTGAACATGGCAAACAATTCTGAAGATGGCTGGTGGATGGTGCACAGGATCACTCGACCTCTGGAAGCCATTTTCTGTGGAGCCCAGAGAGTTAATGTTCTACAGGTGTGAAAATATGTCATGTGACAAACTTCATAACGATTCAGAGATAAGAGTAATCTAATATTTATGACATCGACATTAGTAACCCTGTTTCGTGTACTAAATATAAACATTTATCTATATTTATTTAAAGGAATATTGACATTTCACAAAAGTTCTACTTTAAAACTATGCGCATTAGTTTATCAAAGTGCGAGACTATCCTTGTACGGGATAGTCGAGCTACATATTAAGCTACATATATTAATCTTCTAATAACAAAATGTTGGATTGTATCCACAAGTAATATACTCCAGTCTGTGCAACTGCCGCGACGAAAATTTGTACAGATTTAAGATTTGATGTGACAAAATATTTTGGAGAATGATGCAGCCAGCTCCGCCCAGTACAATGAGAAAAACGATGTTTCCATATGTGATATAGAAACATCGCTAACTAATTAAGTATATGAAAATGTAAGGTATTTAAGAAAAAAATAAGGTATACAAAAGTATACGAATGTGTAAGGTCTACAAAGATATGGAAAGATATATAAGATCTTCATAGGTATAAGAAAATACAAATTTTACAAAGAAATCAGAATATATAAGATCTACAGACAGTATAAGAATACCGGAAAACTACGTTTATTGTCCAGTGTTTAATATTGTTTGATCTCCTTCTAATTTATAATTTCTTTGAAAATAATATAATGAAGATCTTCTAACATATACAGCTGCTTCCCTTACTTCGCCTTCGTGATATAAAATCATATCACATCCTGGTCTCTCCGATCTAGTTATATATAGCAACGTCAAAGCAAGGATGAAACGAAGCTCTTGTCAGATGCCCTTATTGATTAATGTCATTTATGGACTAATCTGTGCTAAAGTAACGGCACGGTTATCGGCATGGTGGACAGACTTGAAGAAGACCCTGTCAGTGTTTCAAGTAACAAAATGAGTGGTTAACAGTGCAGGCAACAAAGTGAGCGGTTAACAGTGCAGGCAACACAGTGAGTGGTTAACAGTGCAGGCAACAAAGTGAGTGGTTAACAGTGCAGGCAACAAAGTGAGTGGTTAACAGTGCAGGCAACAAAGTGAGTGGTTAACAGTGCAGGCAACAAAGTGAGTGGTTAACAGTGCAGGCAACACAGTGAGTGGTTAACAGTGCAGGCAACAAAGTGAGTGGTTAACAGTGCAGGCAACAAAGTGAGTGGTTAACAGTGCAGGCAACAAAGTGAGTGGTTAACAGTGCAGGCAACACAGTGAGTGGTTAACAGTGCAGGCAACACAGTGAGTGGTTAACAGTGCAGGCAACAAAGTGAGTGGTTAACAGTGCAGGCAACAAAGTGAGTGGTTAACAGTGCAGGCAACAAAGTGAGTGGTTAACAGTGCAGGCGTACCCTCTCTGTGACGGAGTGTACAAAATAGTTCGCTTTTTTTTTTCACTTCGAGTCTTCAGGTAAGTCACTGTAATCCACTCCCAGTCTGACACCATGTTCCAACGTCCCTCATCTTCGGTGTCACATTTTCCTATAAATTTCACTACATTACAGGGAGCTACAATGTTTGAATGTTACCTGCAGAGTCTGAACTATGCTCTGAGCCATGAACGTGTCAAGACTTGATGTTGGTTCATCACAAAAGAAGATTGGAGGGTTTGTCAAAGCTTCCGAGGCGAAAGCGAGTCTCTTCCTTTCACCGCCAGAAATTCCCTTTTTGGTTCCGTGTGCTGCTCCAATGCGAGATTCAGAGCATCCACTTAAACCCATCTGCAGAAAATACTTGAAAATTCGATCGTCGTTTCTCATGGTTCATAATACACCACAGAATACATTAATTTGTTCTGAATATGAATTTCCTTCTTTGAAAAAAAAATGTGTCACACTCAATGAATTCATCAACGAAAAACTCACAGTTCTGATCCATAAGCGTTTATCAAGAAAATAAGCTGAAAAATATCATCATTTCAGTTCCTCAAAACAAATGAAACCATTTTTACAGGCTTAAAATGTTGATATATAAAATGGTTTATTAAATAATATGGAACAAATATTTATCTTCTAAGAAGCACTAAATCTTTATTACAAAAAATGTATCCTAAACTAGAATTAAAATCTTCATGTTTCGCTTTATAAGAGGTGAGTTCCTATCACTCCTGACCTCTGCAATGACTTCCTCAACTCTGGCAAGTCGTGCTTGTTTGTCGAGTTTCTTGTCCATTCTTAGCAGTGCCTGTAGAGATTTATAATAACAAAGTCACCCATTTTGTCATAAAACTATAAGAATATTTGTACTAGATCATGTTTATATCCCAAACAGATTGGCTCTTAGGACAGAACCGGGAGATGAAGCCTGTACACAAACCGACGCAAGACAGAAAGAAATCACTGCACCACTTTCGTTCCCAAGTGAAATCATGCTTGAACAATTTCGAGAACAGGAGTAATAGCTTTTTAAAAAAAAAAAGTGCTCCAGTGGAACAGCTTTACCTTGCTGACAGGTGAAACCAACTGGTTTGTCGAGTTTGTGTGTGTGTGTGTTTGTGTGTGAGTGTAAAAAAAACATAATTATATACTCTGGATAAATACCATGAAAATATCACGCGAAACATCGAATGCATTTTACAGGAAATGCTATGGTTACATATCAGCATCTGAGGACTGTTTGAGACTAGACGGACAGGTACAAAGAACAAAATATTTCTTAGGACATTAAAAGATTTCCGTTTTCAGGCGGAAACAAAGTCGTCAAAGGGATGTGGTACTGATAACAGACAAGAAGATTTCAAACACTTCTAGAATAATGCAGACACTATGAGAGCATAACTTAACTTTTGATCACTTCATGCATTGTAACTTACCACCTGCATCACCACTCTTTGAATCATGGAAATTAATGTCGGAGTCTTAAATATACTCCCACAATTATACTGTTCTAATTATTGTAGATGATATGAGCGATGGGCGGAACTCTCTCTCTCTCTCTCTCTCTCTCTCTCTCTCTCTCTCTCTCTCTCTCTCTTTCTGAACCTTAAGTGCCCAAGGCACATGAGGCTTCTGCAAAGGTTTTCCACAAACGCCTGTCCTTTGCCTTTTTTCCGTTCTTGTCCAAGTGTGCCCTCTATTGTCGCTATGACTTTACCTATAAAATATTCGTTAGTAAGCAGCTGCCCGCATACAAAAATCAAGGGGGGGGGGGGGGGAGGAGGAATTACTTCGTCCAGTGTTTATAAGAAAAAAAAAACATTCATCACATTTTAAAAAGTATTATACAATTCCTAATGGAAGTATAGTTTCTCAGGCATATCCAGTTAATTACCACTGTACACAAGGTATGATATAAGCCTTGAAATCCGCTTTGTTACGTTGTATATACGTATATGTTTATATATACATATATATATACATATATATATAGATATATCTAACCTTCAGACAAATGAAACCTTCCTAATTTAGTAACCAGTGAAAAGAGTAATTATCCTTTAACTAACAAATGTATACCAAAATATAGCCTGCTCCCAGGTCAACTATGGTGCAGTCTACTTGCAACTGTCAGTTACTGGATCATCTGCTTACACCTGCCAATTTTAGAACAACTTGCTCACATTGTGAGTTTTAGATCAAACTGCTCCAAGTACCAATTATAAAACAGCTCACACTGTCAGTGATAGAACATCCTGTTAACAGTTTCAGTTACAGAACATTCTGTTCATTGTTTCAGTTACAGAGCATCCTGTTCAAAATTTCAGTTATAGAACATTCTGTTCACAGTTTCAGTTATAGAACAGGCTGCTAACGAAACTCACCCTGAACCTCAGCGTTTCACGAACTGTGAGTGTGTGAATGAAGAGATCGCTCTGCTGTACATAGGCTGAAACATTCCGGATGCTGTTCCCTGTTAGCTAAACACAGGAACGTAAAAATGTACAAAATAGTAGACTGTTTAGATTTTTACACACTCAATCATCTAGGGAAATGGGTTAGAGAGAAAGTTAAAAAAAAACGCTTAGGTTTTTATACCTATTATATATTATAATTCAGTGCCATCTCCTATCGGATCGTTGACTGCAGTGGCAATCCAACCTGCCTGTCCCGTGCTTTCACAGTAAATCCATACCTGGCCTAGTTTAATTCAGTCCATCTTATTATTATTATCTTTATGATAGTCAAGTCAAGACTTTGGCTTTGGTGTAACCAAGCCAAGACTTGGCTTTTACACGCATTTGCAGTTTCAATGAAGTAGTTTTCTCTGCTTTTCATGGTCGATGCATGAGCAATTCTGTGTGGATGTAGTTTTTTTCCGTTATCACGTCTCTGGCGGCTGCAGTTTCTTCTCATTACTTTTAGAAGTCACAGAAAGCAAACATTGCTTCATGGTTTACCGGCAGCTTGTGATGAAGAAGCAGCACGAATCTGCTTAGGATGTCAAAAACTATAAGCGAGATGAGATAGCGCACCAAAAGTTGTATAATTCTATTTTAAACTTCTTTTTCTTCTTCCTGTACTACTATTACTACTACTACTACTACTACTACTACTACGATGACGACTTTCGCTCTCAAAAGGCGTTTTCGGTTTGCAGCCAGACTGTTATACATGTGCCTTTAAGCCCGACACATCTGTCTTGGTGGCTTATTTCCGGGACATGGTCTACCTTCCCATTAGATCTCTTTACATTCAGCCAGAGTCTGGTCTGTTTTCAGGGGGGCACCACAAGGTTAGCTTTGATTCTATCACAGTGTTCCCCAACCTTTTTTTTAGATCATGCCTCCGTAGCTTAAAAGTCAACCAAGTTCTGAAAAAGTATGATACAAATGTACTCTATTGTTTCCCACCCCACCTCCTTAATTTTCTAATTACCTCTCCTCCTCCCCCACCCAGTGAGGCAAATGCACTATGATAGGAAACACGAAACACTGCAGTCAGATTCAGCTTGAGAACTACGCTTCGCTCCCCCTCCCATTTTGAAATTAACCCTTGCTCTGGAACAGTGGTTCTTAACCTGTGGGTCCACGGAAGAATTTTTGGGGGTCCACAGACCAGCAAATGGATTGGTCTGATTTTAAAGAATAAAACCATAGCATCGAGGTGCTTTATTTTTAATGAGGAGTTTCAGGCCAGAAAGAGGGTCCACGAGCAAGAAAGATTTAGAACCACTGCTCTAGAAACTTTGAAATTTGAAAAAGGCCAGTTTGCTTGTGCAGATATGTATTAATGTTTTACCAAAATACTATATATGAACCTTAAGTGCCCAGGGCACATGGGGCTTCCGCAAGGGTTTTCCACAAATGCCTGTCCTTCGCCTTATATATATATATATATATATATATATATATATATATATATATAATATCAAGCACTTACAGCGTGGCCAAAACTGTTACTTACTTCAGAAGCTGTAAAATTAGGAAAGAAACTTCTACTGTAGAAACTACTGCAAAAGTGTTTTTTCACTGCCGCAAACAAACACGATGTTAGCTATAGCGTCTACTTACAGGCACGCCGTTCAGTTGAACTTCTCCCTGAATTTCATAATCCCTTATGTTTCTTGATGTCAGTACATTGAGGAGAGTGGACTTTCCAGAGCCACTGCAATAGTGAAAGATCGTTCTTCTTATTGTTTTATCTGCATTCAAACTCAGACTATCAGGTCAAAAATCCCCTAAACCACACAAAAATTTTCTAATAAACGCAAACGTCATCTATTTGAATGCCGGAAAATGATTATGATATCAACAATTATGTTAGACAGAAGTTTGGAAGTTCGTATTCGAAATCCATAAGAAAAAAACGTTATGTAGACGCAGTTTTTTTTTAAAGCACAGTGTGTGGTCAAAAGGTAAATATATAGCAATGTTACTGAAGATGGCGTTGATGTAGTGAACTGTGATACAACCCTTATGGCTTAACAATTTTTTACTAGTTATCAGTATCAGTGTTTCACCTGACAGAAGATAACTAGTAAAGGTCATAGAAGGAGAGGATAGTGGTCTTTATCACACATGATCTAAAAAAATGACATTATTTCAAACCAGCAGATTTTTTAAATATTAAATTCTAAAACAGACTATATTTTTACGATTATGTTTTGAATTAGTCTTTGGAGCGTTTTTTAACATTTCTTATTTTCTAAAGTAGGCTAGACTTTTTTTTAATGAAAATACTGAATTTTGATATATTTGTACACATACCTGGCCCCCATAACAGCCAACAAACATCCTGGGGCAGCAATTCCTGTGACTGAGAAAGATATATAGAAATAATAAACAAGTTGTGATTCTCTTATGCTTGTCAGATTTGTCTGAGGCGCATAGATCCTGTGCATGTAATGTCTTCTACTACGTATGTTCTAGTAAAGTATACTCAATAGGTTGAGAAACTGACCAATTTTAAATATACATTTTTTTAATGAGGAAACTGAGAGAAACAATTCCACTCTGAAACTCTCTCTCTCTCTCTCTCTCTCTCTCTCTCTCTCTCTCTCTCTCTCTCTCTCTCAATGTCCCTGCCGATAGGCGTAGGATATCATGTCCTTCCATAACGATCGATTTATCTTGTGCATCTCAACAGGCTTGTCGCTGAGCAATTCTCGTGCCGGGGTGTCAAATCTTTTCTTCTATATACTTGTCTCTTCTACCTTCAGTCTTTCCTGTTGTTATTAGGTGCTCTGGCCCGTCTCTCCTCCAAACAAGCCCCACAAATTTCTGTTCCGAACAGTCACTTATAATAAGATACAGCCTGTCACAGTTTTCATACATGAAGAGCCACTGAAGACCACGCAAAAGTCAACGTATTCTCTGTAAGCATTACTTGCAGACAGAGCAAATTGAATCTCACAGGTCTTGTGAAAGGAATCATAGTTAACATGTGTTCTTCTGGGCTACATCGCTAGTGGAGTGTCTGAGATCTATTAGAATGTTACAAGGAGACTGCACTAAATCAGCTACTGTTACGCATTTCAACGCACAGCATTCTAAACTACATATGCGGCGGAGGCAATTCCAGAATAGTGGGAGCATCAGCGATGGGTCCAGATGTTTCCGTCTGCAAGTAACTTATTCCTCAACAGAACTGCCGCGTCGCTGTGATGTCTGTCTCACTGAATTACTTTTGTCTGCCACCATTAGTGCTGGCAACATCTCTGGTCAATGCAGAATCAGTTGTGATGCTGTGAAATGAGGACTACGAGAGAAATGGCTGCTCCCTCGTTGTCCTGCTATGCATATTACAACCTAGCAACTTTCACTCATTATCCAGTTGTGCTTATTACTTCTCTAGCAGCTTGGTATACTAAAAATATAATGAGGATTGTTAGAGAAGATGTACACAAAGAATATTACGATGTCATAAAAATTGAAGGTTATGAAATACCAGCTGTTAGATATGCCGATGACACAGTATTACTGTCCACAACACAAAATGGAATGAAAAAACTAATTGTGTCAGTTCGCAAGAATAATAAAGAAGAATAATAAAATAAACCTTTATCTTCATGCAAAGAAAATTAAATTGATTACAACTAACAAAACAAATAAGGCAGATGAAATATGTATCAGTGAGGAAAAATTGGAAGAGGTGGAGAGTTATGAATATCTTGGATCATTACACACTAATAATGGAGATACAATGAGGGGAATTAAAAGGAAGACATCTGTTGCTCTTCAAACAATAAATAAATAAATAAATAAAACATCTTAAGAAGCTGTGGAGAGGAACAGACAGAACTACCAAAATATGATTTTTAGGGGCACGCATCATCCCCTTCCATATTCCTGTGAGACCTGGACACTTAACAAAACAGCTGAGAAACACATAAATGCCTTTGAATGTAAATGCTACAGAATTCTGAGTCCTTCAAATATCATGGACACAAAAAAGAACAAATATATCCATGCTACAAGAACGTAATATGGAAGAAGGTTGGCTAGTAAAGAAGATTAAACAGAGAAAACTTAAATAATCTGGACACATTAAACGTCATGATAATTTAGAGAAGACAGTCTTGGAAGGGTACATAATGGGAAAAAAGAAAGAGAAGAAGACAAAGGCGAAGATGGTTGCAAGACATCGTTGATAATCTGCGAATGGATACATCAATAGCAGGGCATCTTGCTTACATCCAAGAGACCTACAGCAAAACTGTTAGGGAGGCAAAGTTTCCCATGGGACATGCAAATGACTGACTGAGCAGCTTTCGCTATGTGAACGATACCTAACAAACTTTTCATCCATATTTAATGTGATTGTGATGTGCCCTAAAGCGTTCACCGGACACAGATAACGTTTGCGAGTTTTGTGTAGAACATACATATGTTTTCGACTTACGGTCTCCTTCTTCTTCTTCGTTCGCTTCTACCACCAAGACCGCACTGTGATCCTACTGAATTTACGCCTGTGGTCCTCTTTAGGTCCTATGGTCTCCTGTGTGGTCCCCGGACCACACGAGATCCCCGAGAGGACCACAAGGGGTTCAGTGTATCGCAGGGCTTTAGCCTGTTTGTTCTTGGTGGGTCTCTGAAGCGGATTGCGTGACACCGTGGTTTTCATTGCACCAGTTTAGTCTAGAGTTGGACTTTCTCACCGGAAGACCTCGACGTGTTTAGGATATCAGTGCATCCCCGCTGGGTGAGAGGCGGTAGCCCACCTAGGCCAGAGTTGGACCTTCTCACCGGAAAACCTCAACGTGTTTTGAGATACCCATGTATCACCGCCGGGTGAGAGGTGGTTGCCCATCCAGTCCAGAGTTGGACTTTCTCACCGGAAAACCTCAGCGTGATTAGGATACGCAAACATCCCCGCCGGGTGAGAGGTGGTTGCCTGTCTAGATTGCCCTGGTCCAGTGTCTCCGACTTCAGCATTTTGCGGTCGTGCCAATACCCTTCCTAGTTGTGACCAGGATGGAGCTTTTGTCCAGGAGGACGAATCCTCGCCACTAGTGACTTCCACCCCGGGTTGAGCTGGTTTAGGCATATTATCCCAGTATGGGCATGTTTGGGACGTGACCGACCTCTAGAGCAGAGGTGGCATGACATGTCTAGCCATCAAGTTCCACCCCTGGTGTGTGGCGGTTTAGGCATATTTCACCAATGTAGGTGTATTTCGGACGTGGCCGGCCTCTAGAGCAGAGGTGCCGTGGTATGTCAACGATACTATTGGACATACCGATTAAACTTCACTTTATCCTTTCCACCACCTTTTCACAACGGCACCGCACAGCAACCTTTATTTCTTTTCTGCATTTTCTTCCTTGACCGGGAGGAGCTTCACTCCACGCGCGGCATTTGAAGAGTCTCGCCAGCAGTGTCTTAACCTCTGGGACAAGCCGGTTCATGCATTTCACCCGATATGACTGCACTCAGGGCGTGGCCAACCTCCAGACCAGTGGTGCCGTGATTTGACTGTTTGTTTCGCTTTATCCTTTCTACCACCTTTTCCGCAGTGATGCTGCGCGGCAACCCCATTTGCACTTTTCCTCATTGGCCGGGAGGAGCACCGCTCCACGCACGGCAGCTGAAGAATCTCGCCAACAGCGGCAGATGAGCTACCAAACGTGCCACTCATCTACCCTAAGTATCTGGTTTTCAGGCGCCAGATATTCCCCCTCGCCCCTTCTCCTGTCAGTTTAAACAGTTCTGCCACGGGAAGGCCGGGAGCTGGACTTGACTGCCAGAGGCTGTTAGAGACGCATGCCGTTGGAGTGGAGATTGAATTCTCCACCCCACCCCCGGCAATAACAGTCCTTAGAACCGACTTACGGTCTAATTCTCGGTCCCTTTCCTTTTCGTAAGTAAAAGATTATTTATATATGCTTGTCATCTATCTATATTTTTTATGTATTTATCAAGAAACTTATGAAAAATAAAATTACTGACGAATATAAAGTGAACTCTTTTACTCCCAAACAACACTGACAGTGTTGTTAAATCTTTCACGCATGTACAGTGGAAGTTCACAGAGCGATATTTCTGCACAGCTTAAATAAAATGAAAAGCAGCACACCTTCTAACTCATTCGATATTTTGGCATTTATAAAATAAAATAACTTGCTTCCAGTTTCCTTCTACCAAAATTTCGCATAAAAATTTGTTCTGGCAAAGTACGGAAATTAATTCTGGAATGAAAGAGTTAAATTAGTGGATGATAAATTTCAATAGTTACAGCCATTATCTAATAAAAGAGTTTCTTATCTATGTATACACGCGCATTACTTTTTGACACTAATAAAGCTACACTGCCATTATCTCAGGCATTCTTCTACTCTGGCACGCATCACATTTCTTCGAGAACCAGCCAATCAACCATACTCTACTAACTATCTTTGAGTATAAGCTTTTCTGTTGGTGGTCGGTACTCCTTGGAAAGCAGACTTCTTTTGCCGGGGACTTTCACAGTGACAGAGATACCAGTCCAGCTCAGGGCGATGTTGTGACGTGCGCTGCCTTCCAGCGCTAAACTCAGTCTTGATGATCGTTTGCGAGCGCCGAACTGAAATTATAAAAGTGAGTTAACTAAATATGTAAAAGCATTAAGTGCGAGAGCAAGATGCATAGAACTAGCCTTGAAAAGCTTTATTCAACGCACTTCAGAAGTGGGGATAAGAAAGAAGAATTGAGAGCCCAACCTCGGACTATAGCAAGACAGTCAAGGGTCCAGTCACGAAAAGACAGCGAACGCAACCAGTCCGACACAAAACATCCCTGAGACATTATGCGACAAGGAAAATAAACGAGGAGCTATTTTGTTTACAAAGAAATTATATCACTAGAAATGAACACCATTTGCTAAAAAAGGATTTCAGTGATAAAATCATCACACTGTTAATATTAGATGTCTTTAATTACCCAGCTTGCTAGATTTGATAGAGTCTAGACCAAGCATGTCAAACTGAGGGTCCCCCGAGAGCCATATGGGTCACATTTGCTGTCATGAGGGCCACACACGACAACTATTTGGAAGTCATTTAATAAAAATTATTGCAGAATGTTTATATTACTTAAACTTAGAAACATGCAATGTGCATACACATGCTTTAGCGGCTAGCTACATGCATGAATGCAAAGTAATGAAATCGTTTAACAAAAGAAAAAAAACGAAATTTTAAAGGGCAACATAGAATTGTATGCAACAGCAACAAATACATTGTACATAAAGTACAATAATTCAAAATGAACATTTATCTGCGACTATTTTTTAGTATTTTGTCCTGAGGCTTGACACCTCTTTTTAATGACAAGTTTTGCTATGTCTGGCTGAAATGTATGTGCAGTTCCGACTTTGATCAGAGATGACAAGTGTTGATCAGTTAGCCTTGTTCTCTGAGAAGTTTTTGTTGATTTCATGAAGGAAAATAACTGCTCACCCACATAGATAGAACCGAACATTGCCATAATCCTTGTGGCAAACTTTCTGAAGTTTTAAACTTTTCCGAAAGGTATGAAAAGAAACCAGGTATCCCTACTTCAATATACTTTGCTCTGAGTGTAGAATCCGACTGCATTTCTAATAGTTCCATCTGCAGGCTTTCTTCTGCCTTGGCAACATCAAAGGTGAATGGTGCTGAGAATAATGCAAAGTGGTGTTCAAAAGATGAGAAATCACGAAATCTTTCCTGAAATTCTTTTGACAACAGTTCCAGATGGCTCATATTTCATTCATTCATTCATTTGCATGTCCCTTGCGGAACTTTGCCTTCCTAATAGCACTCCTGTAGGTCTCTCGGTTGTGAGCAAGATGGCCTGCTGCTGATGCATCCATTTGCAGATCATCAACGATGTCTTGCAGCCATCTTCGCCTTTGTTTTCCTCTCTTTCTTTTTCCCATTATATACCCTTCCAGGACTGTCTTCTCTAAATTATCATGACGTTTAATGTGTCCAAAATATTTAAGATCTCTCTCTTTACTAGCCAGCTTTCTTCAATATTAAGTTATTCTAGTATGGATATATTTGTTCTTTTTGTGTCCATGATATTTGAAGAACTCTTCTGTAGCATTTACATTCAAAGGCATTTATGTGCTTCTCAGCTGTTTTGTTAAGTGTCTAGATCTCACAGGCATATGTTGTATATGGGAAAGATGCCAGGCCTTAAAAATCTTATTTTTTGTGGTTCTGTCTGTTCCTCTCCACAGATTCTTTAGTTGTTTTACTTTCTGAAGAGCGATAGATGTCCTCCTTTTAATTTCCCTCATTGTGTCTCCATTATTAGTTAGTAGTGATCCAAGATATTCAAAACTCTCCACTTCTTCCAGTTTTTCCTCACTGATACATATTTCAGCTGCCTTGTTTGTTCTGTTAGTTGTCATAAATTTAATTTTCTTCGTATTAAGATAGAGGTTTTGCTCTTCGCAGTTCTTACAGACTGACATAATTAGTTTTTCCACTCATACTTAGCAAAGCTAAATACAGACTCAGTATTGGCAGTGCTTTTCAGCTCTTTGCACTTAGAAAAATTAACTAAATTTTCATTTGACAACTTTGACTTCCATAAGCTTAGTTTTGTAATGAAGCACTTGATGTCATCATACAACTGAGTGATGAGTTTATTTTTACCTTGTAATTTCAAATTAAGATCAGTTAATTGTGCAGTAATGTCCACAGCAAAAGCCAGATCCTGGAGCCAACTTCCATCTTTTATTTCATCTGTGTTTTGACCTTTCATCTCCAAAAAGATAATTATTTCTTGTCTCAACAAATAAAATCTTTTCAGCACTTTGTGACACGGCAACCAGTGGACTTCTGTGTAGAATGGAACATGGGTAAACTGATTACCCATATCTTCCAACAACTGTCTGATTGGCGGTGGTTAAGAACACGCTCTATGATATAGTTCACTGTCTTTGTGACCAAACCAAGCACATGATCCAATTTTAAAATGTTTGAACACAAATTTTGCTGATGAATAATGCAGTGAAAATGTGCAAATGATGAATCTGAAGGCGAGTTTTCTATTTTTGTTCGTAACATGGCAACAACAGCATTATGTCTGCCAACTATATTCGCAGCACCGTCGGTAGATAAGCATGCAAGTTTACTCAGATCAAACCATAGTCATGCAGAACCTGCTCGACTTTCTCAAAGATGTCCTGGCTTGTTGTAGTGTCATGCATGGGGATCAGTTCAATCAGTTCCTCATAAATATTAAATTGACTGTCACAAGCCCTGATGAAAACCACAAGCTGTGCCATTCCAGTGATGTCAACGGTCTCACCAACAGCAATAGAAAAAAGTACAAATCTTAATGGTGTGGCCTTCAACTGTTGTTTCAAATCACTTGACATTTCATCAATCAGTTCAGCAACAGTGTTCCTGGTTAATTAAATATCTCTGAATAAATCTGCTTTCCAGAGACACACACTTTGAGCCCTTTTAACAAGGCATTGCTTTACGAAATTTCCTTCACTGTAAGATTTCCCACTCACGTCGACCATTCGGCTGAGTTCATAGCTTGCAGTAACGGAAGCCACATTCCCTTTCTCAATTTTCGTAAAATAGGTCTGTTGCTGTCTCAAGTTAGCCTTCAGTTCCTGAGTCTTGAGACACGCAATGGATCTTTATATTTATCGTACACTCGATGGTTCGTTTCATAATGTCTTTTCAAGTCGTACTCTTTTGCGTGGCAATGCTGTTGTTGCAAATTAAACAATGTATCTTTCCATTCACCGTGTGCAAAAATACTGTAATTCCCATTTTTTTTTTTAAACACTCGCCCTTCTTCGTTCAGTTTCCTTTTTCTCTTAGCTGGAGGAGCACTAGCCATTTTAAATATGATATGGAATCTGAACAATAAAATAAGAATATTAAAAAGAAATTACCGGTTAAAAAAACTGAAACGAAATTTCTTAAGTATCCTTTGTGCGGGCCGCATGTTTGACATGCCTGATTTAGACAGTTCCTACCTTTTGCGGACTCTGCCCAGCTTCCTGGATCTCCTGTTCTATTGGCACGATAGTTGTGAAAGTATCAGATTTCTTCCCTGATCCATGCGTGCCTCCAGTATCAGGAAGCAACGGTTTCTTCTCTTCACTATCAGAACTAGACATGTCTGTAGTAGATATGCTTTCTACCTTCTGTTATAGATGAACGGACCGAACGACAGATCCAAGAATAAAATCACTAAAGCAACTAAAAGAGCGTGACAAGTGCAGATATGTTTTGCTTATATACGTTGTAAAAATGGGTTACATTTTCATTACGTGATAAATCATTCACCTATATTTTTGGAATAATTAAATAGAACTCTACAGCACAGATAAAACTGGAACTCTATACAGTTTTGTGTAGGTATTTGTAGATGGTGCAATGCGGCTAACGCGTCCTTAAAGTGACAGACTGTACACGACTGATACGCTTTATATTTTGTCTTCTTGAATGAAAAAAATGTCAAAAAAAAAAAAAGATGTATGCTACATAATGATTTAGACTAGATGCAGATGCGAGGCAGACGAATGATACGATGTCACCAAATTTACTGACATTTCGTGAGTTTTTTTGCCAGCCTGTTCCTTCTTTAACTCCTCTTTATCCTGTGAATTCTTGAGTTCTGTATAGTGACATCGTGTCCTCTAAGGTGTAGAGTGCTGTGAGAAAAAAAAATTCTACTTCATGAACCAAAAAAACTACTAGCATTAACGTTATGCACATTTGTAAGGGAGAGAGAGAGAGGGGAGTGAGGGACATGAGAACTGTAATTAAGTAATTAAATTCTTCCATTGATACAAACTTACTGCGACTCCAAATGTGAATATTTATGTGAATAAAATCTGACCACAGTTATCCCGGTTCCAGTATCCTTGTTAGCCAACAGTTTAACCTATATTATATAGATATATTATATAGATATTATATCTAATCTACTCTCTCATCATCTCTCATATCAAATGCAAAACAAATATATCAGTGTGTAAAACAAGTAACAAAATAAGTTTATTATGACAAACATCATGATACTCATCTTGAACACACACAATATCAATAACGGTTCAACCATATTACACATATAAGGACTACAGAACATATACGTGAGTATATATATATATTCTTAGCTTTCCGAGCCACTAAGGCTCATTGCTGCAGATAAAGTTGGCCTCCACTCCTCTCTATTCCTAATCTTCTCTCTCCAGTTGGTGACACCAATTTCTTTTATATTCTCTTCTATGTTGTCTTTCCATCTCTGTCCTGGTCTACCTCCTGGTCTTGTTTCCCTCATCTCTTGTGCATACACCATTTTCGTTTGACTATTCTCTTCTATTCTTTCTACATTCCCCAGCCAGCGTAGTCTGTTCAGTTTGAAGATATTTATAGTTCGATGGGATTTAAATAAGCTGTTCAGTTCAGTGTTCTTTATAGCTCTCCGTTCTCCACTGTTAGTATCCTTTATGGTCCCAAAGATTCTTCTTAGGATCTTGTTCTTATAAATCTGCAATTTGTGTTCATCTTTCTTTGTTGTCCTCCACGTTTCTTATCCATACAAGACGGCTGGTCTTATTATAGTTTTGTAGATTGTTATTTTGGTGTTTTGGGACATGATTTTGGATTTTCACAGGTGTTGCAAGGCAAAGTATATTTTATTTACTATCTGTACTCTGATTTTAATTTCCTCGCTTATTGTGTTGCTTTTGATGAAGGTTTGGCCTAGATATTTGTATGTTTCATCTGGAGAGATGATTATTAGGAAAGCAGAAGCATACAAATACAAACATATATATATATATGTATGTATGTATATATATATATATATATATATATATATATATATATATATATATATATATTCAGCAATGCATTGAATATTAATATTACACAGAAATAAATCATTATCAAATAGTGAGGGCCCTCCTAACACCTTTATCATAAACACTGGGACATAGCAAGCCGTCCCTCCTTATTATGAACAGCTGTTAATAAGCATCATATCAAATATCAACATTACATATATACTTTATGTGCATATGCTATACTCGTTGTGGAGAATTTTAAGACTATATGGAATACCATCCAAAACTGTCAACATCATTAGGGATCTCTATAATGGATATGTTTGTGCAGTCAACACAGAAGAAAGAATGAGCGAATGGTTCCAGATTGAAACAGGTGTGAAACAATGATGTATACTATCTCCCTTGCTTTTTTTTTTTTGACTTTTTTTGGAATAGCCATAGACTTCATAATAAAAATATGCTGCACAAGTAAAATAGGCTCTGACTGGGTATGCAGGACTCAACTAAAAGATCTTGATTTTGCAGATGACATAAACTCTTGTCAGTGACAATGTGAAATCCACGCAAGAAAAAACAGATACCTGTCTTCGCTGGCTAATAAAATAGGACTTGAAATTAACAATGAAAAAAATAATGAAACTTTTCACTAAGCAAGGAGGAAAAATATACATAGAAGGAAAAGCTATTGAAGAAGTACACTAACTTGCATACCTCGGCAGCTACATAGACCAGGATGGTGACACTAGAAAGGAAGTTAGAATTAGATTTGCAAAAGCAAAATTGACCTTCAAGAACCTTGAGAACACATGGCATTCAAAAGTTATAAGCACACAAAATAAGTTAAGATTATTCAATTCAAATGTAATATACACCCTAATTTATGCATGTGAAAGCTGGAAAACAACGAAATAAACAAGACTATTTTGAAAACAAATGCTTAAGGAAAATAATCGGTATAAAGTGGAATGAATTCAAGAACAACGCAGAGATAAGACAGATGAGCAAACAAAAACCTATCTCATGGGTGATCAGAAAAGGGAGATGGACACATGTCGGTCATGTGATTAGAAGAAACAGTCAGAGAATCCCAAAACAAGCTATCAAGTGGAACACAACAGGCCGAAGAAAAATAGGTCGACCACGTGAAACTCTAAAGAGGACATTGTTAAGAGAGGCCAGTTTAATGAGCATAAAATCCTTCGATGAGGTTGAAAAGCTCGTTGAAAACAGGAAAACTTGGCGAACTACCATACGAGCCCTATGTAACTTTTAATGGCACGGGAAAGATTAAGAAGTAAGATATGTGCATGACAACGACATCAAACTCATGACAAAAGAATATGGATAAATGAACCATCGTTCAAGGTCTCGTACATAATAAATCATACCATGTTATCACTATAGACCAAAACCATTATTGTATGTCAAACCATATCAGCTGTATATATATATATATATATATATATATATATATATATATATATAGACCATCCCAACTCATACTACAACCTTGTCACACATACTTAAGGGTGTCCCAGCATACACACTATTATCCTTACGAAATCATCTCTAATAACCAACCTTATACACAACCAAGCTAATTCAGTCCGGAGTGCTCGATGGGGTCATAGCCAACAATCACATATCACATATATTTACAACATAATCAATACATGGCACAATAAGACTGTATATACTTCAATATCAAGAACAACTACATCCACAAAACCACATGATGGCTCGCCCACCGAGACATATCCCAAACTAACTGGAAAATACCCTGACCTGATACTTGTATAGTGTTCACAGCCTAATGTCCTGGCCGCTGAAAACAAGCTGTTTACACTCTCCCCAATCCAAAAAAAAAAAATTTCTACTTTACAAAATTTTAGAAAACACAAGTTAGTAAATAACTAACTTGACTTAAACTGAAAATACAGCAAAAGCAACATAATGTATCTCATGATTGGAAAGTTCATGTATTTTGTTTCCTCGCCGAATATATATATATATATATATATCATGTGCAAGGTCTAACAAAACTCATCGCACAAAAAGTATACAAGTTAGCCAAAATTAAGCACTTCACGAATCAAGACACAAGGAAGACATACTACATATCACATATACAAACACATTTAGACTATTGCTCAACAGTCTGAGATGGTTGCTCAGTGTCAAATACAAAGAGACTTTGCTCACTCCAAAAGCGAGCAGTAAAGCTTGTTAGTAACAAAGATCAAGCACAAATAACTAACCAGCACAAACGTATCAAAATACTGCCTCTTAAGAACAGGTTCCTCTTCAACAAACCCAAGTTAGTACATCAAATTCTTTCACGCCATGCCCCGCCTTATCTATAGAACCTGTTTAAATTTAGCCCAAAGTGCAGCCAACACTTGAACAACATATGTCTTCCAAAACCTAGACTTGATATTTACAAGAAAAGTTTTAGTTATTCTGCTGCTCATCTTTGGAAAACCCTCCCATCCTGTATAAAAAAAAATAAATTATACTCCTTCCTACAACTACAAAATTTCCTAATATCTATTTAATGTCGACTACATGGCTCCATGAATCATAAAACTTAAAAGTTATCTTAAACTGCTCTTACAGACACCGAATACAGTTAATTATTTATTCTGAATAGTTCCCTAATTTTTGTTTAGTAGATTGTCATTTATATATGTATGTAGTTACTTCTGTACTGAGTGAATGTTTAAGGGCGAAACGTAAATGTTATATTTTATGTCTCCCAGCTTCAGTGTTAGTTATGTTTGTTACATGAACAACATATTTGTAGAATGTCTGGAATAGAGTGAAAGATGTATGATAAAGGGCAGAATGTCAGACGGGCCTGCGTGCCCAATTCTTAACCCTTTTGAAATAAAGATCAATCAATCAAACTCTCTCTCTCTCTCTCTCTCTCTCTCTCTCTCTCTCTCTCATAAAACTGACCTGTTGGTTTAATGTCAATAAACGTTCTTGGTGCGGGGGGGGGGGGGGGGGTCACCGCTTTGCCCTAATGGGACCTCCTGTGGCGGGTCATGTTGTTGTTTTGTCCCCTGCGCTAAAGGTGTGTGGCCAGTTTCGTCTTGGTCACTGCGGTGATATCTGTGAATATTTCTGTTACGCATTATTTCAGCTTGTTCACGTAAAGTTTGCTTATGGACGCTGGAACCACATGGTTTGAACTCGTTATTCAGTTACACCTAACATTCTCCTCTTCCACAATCATAATCCTTCCCCACTAAATTCCACTCCCTTCTTACTTGTTACACATAGTTCAGAACCTCCTCACAGCATCACATTACAACCCCTCTACCCCAACTAAAATCACCTATTTCACCTTCTCCAGGCTAGATTACCATTGTATCACTCTCTCTCCCCTCCATGGTCTCCCCACCCACCACCCACAATTACGACCCACCTATCACACATCACAAGTCTCCATTTAAATACTTTCTACACTCCACCATGCGCATTTCTGGCACAGCGTCGGACAAGCCACAGCTTCTTACAAGTTACAGCTAAGTGCTCTATTCATTTTATTCAATTTTTTAAATAAAGCATTCATGCGAATTTATACTTTATCTTCTCTCTCTCTCTCTATTTATTCGTCCTGTGTTTTTTTTTCTTTGTATGGTTAAGGCCCGGACCAAAACGTCTAAACTGTATACTTGTTAAATAATAAAGCTGTTCCTACTTTTTTCCTAGTTTTTAATACATTTACACTGTGGTCGGTCGAGCGTTGGCTCTTCGTGAATTGATGACTCTGCTGTTTAGTTTATACTGTCTCTATGTGTGTGTAACTCGGTTCTGTCATACAGTTTATTCAGTTATATTTAGACAATCAATAGCAAATTTTATCGTTATATCACATGCTCGTGAGCTGCGGGCCACAAATGTTGTGTTCTAGTGCACCCTAGCGTAGCATATAGGGAACACTGAACAGAGATACGAATAGCAGAGAAAGAAGAAAACTTGAACTTAAAAAGTCCTTACATTTATGTTTGGGAAATTAAATACAGGACATGCTTTAACACAAGATTAAAAGATTATTATATTTTTTCGGAGAAGTCCGTAAGTATACAGCCAGCACGTGTGAGATAGCTATAAGTAGGCTACGAAATAAATATTTAAGCAATAAATCAAATCTATGTCCCGTAGCGTTTGGTGGCCGTATGGATGTAAAGTGATAGCGCTTTCACATTTCTAGGCCACCACAACATTTGAGATAGGGACCCCAGCACTGGTCCTCGCTGCCTTTGTTTTCCTAGTGAAGTCCCAGGTACCTATTTTTCGAGGCCGGGTGAGCTCCCGTGCCGCTCGAGCCGAAAGGAATCCTGCCCGAGTGCGAAATCGAACTGGGGACCTTCTGATCGGCAAGCCAGTGCACAAGCTACTACACCACAGCGGCACCTAAAAATCAAGTTTGTGTGTGGGGTGGAGGTGGGGATTTCCTCCCTTGTTAATAAGTTACCTAACTTTTGAAACAAAAACAAAAAAAACACACACACAAACTTTCTCTCTCTCTCTCTCTCTCTCTCTCCTCTTCTAACTGCTGCTTTTAATGAATCTTGAATATACAATATGACCTGTCTGACCTGCGATACGAACAGTCACGGCCAAGCTGATCTCTAAATGTAAGCTAGGCTTTTCTTTTTCTTCGTTTTAATGAACTGTACTCTTTGCTCAGAAACTCAGGGTAACTTTTTTACCTCTCAGCGCTACTGTACTCTGCAGTATACGAGTATATATATATATATATATATGAAGTTAGGATAAGAATTGCAAAAGCAGCATCAATCTTCAAGAATCTTGAGAACATATGGAATTAAAAAGTTATAAGCACAAAAACCAAGTTAAGACTATTCAATTCAAATGTAATATCCACCCTCATTTATGCATGCAAAAGCTGGAAAACAACGAAAGAAATAGAAAAGAAATTAGACTATTTTGAAAACAAATGCCTAAGGAAAATACTCTGCATCAAGTGGGATGAATTCAAGAGCAATGCAGAGATAAGACAGATGACTGAACAACAACCAGTCTCATGGGTGATCAGGAAAAGGAGATGGACATATGCTGGTCACTTAATGAGAAGAAATGATCAGAGAATCCCAAAACAAGCTATCAAGTGGAACACAACAGGCCGAAGAAAAAGAGGCAGACCGCGTGAAACTCTGCAGAGGACATTGTTAAGAGAGGCCAAATTAACAGGCATAAAATCTTTTGATGAAGTTGAAAGACTCGCCGAAGACAGGAAAAACTGGCGAACTACTTTGCGAGCCCTATGTGATGTTTAACGGCACGGGAAGGATATAAGATAAGATATATTGTACAGTTGTTTATCTTCTCGCTTTGGAGTTTCATGTATTCAATATTTGGGTCACATGCTGTTAATGCCTGTTTAGCGTCAGAATTGTGTGGGGTGTAGGCAAAACCTTGGACACCTCAAGTTTTCGACCAACTTCAGTACCGACATTGAGGGTACAGACTCTATCTAAAATTATGCAGTGATTCCAACTCGGTACATTGTGTGTTTTTACCAACAACCAATTAAAAAAAACAAAAAAGCTCCGAACCAGTCTTGACTAGTTTGTCATGGATGATCAAGACACTGATGCAAAGTGTAGTGTAGTTAGGTCTAGATTTAAGACCAACCTTAAAAAAAATAACAAATAATGGTACAAAATCTTGGTATATATACAAATATTTGACCTAAACTGTGCGCACTTCCTATACTCTCCTCATGGCGTGACGTAATGCTGGCTGTGCAAAGAACGCGTGTTTGGAAGGATGCGCAAATATATGAATCCTATTTACGTGTGTTATCAGTGCATTTAGTTTGTGGGCCCCCATACCGATAGGTCTGGGTCACCAATACGAGAGTTCTAGTTGAAGAGTTTGCTGGTATATGTTCATCTCTGACCAAAGTAGGCTAGCTGTCGCTTCACCTTCCAGTCACGGATTGTGATGTTGGAAAAAACTTCAAAGGCTGACACACTACGTAGAAATTACATGAAAAATCATCAGTGTTTTTTTAAAAATTTTTCCTTGCTATAATGAATGATTCACACTGTGATAGGCCACACGGGTAGAGGTTGTGGCAGGCCACATGGGTAGAGGTTGTGACAGGCAACACGGGAAGAGGTTGTGACAGGCCATACGGGTAGAGGTTGTGATAGGCCACACGGGAAGAGGTTGTGATAGGCCACACGGGTAGAGGTTGTGACAG
Organism: Achatina immaculata; assembly: GCA_009760885.1. Taxonomy (NCBI): domain Eukaryota; kingdom Metazoa; phylum Mollusca; class Gastropoda; order Stylommatophora; family Achatinidae; genus Lissachatina; species Lissachatina immaculata. The sequence goes on along the minus strand of CM019691.1, from coordinate 90,005,174 downwards.
GCCACACGGGTAGAGGTTGTGATAGGCCACACGGGTAGAGGTTGTGATAAACCACACGGGTAGAGGTTGTGACAAGCCACACGGGTAGAGGTTGTGACAGGCCACACGGGTAGAGGTTGTGATAGGCCACACGGGAAGAGGTTGTGATAGGCCACACGGGTAGAGGTTGTGATAGGCCACACGGGTAGAGGTTGTGATAGGCCACACGGGTAGAGGTTGTGACAGGCCACACGGGTAAAGGTTGTGATAAGCCACAAGGGTAGAGGTTGTGATAGGCCACACGGGTGGAGGTTGTGATAGGACACACGGGTAGAGATTGTGATAGGCCACACAGGTAGAGGTTGTGATAGGACACACAGGTAGAGGTTGTGATAGGCCACACAGGTAGAGGTTGTGATAGGCCACACGGGAAGAGGTTGTGACAGGCCACACAGGTAGAGGTTGTGATAGGCCACACGGGTAGAGGTTGTGATAGGCCATACGGGTAGAGGTTGTGATAGGCCACACGGGTAGGGTTGTGACAGGCCACACAGGTAAAGGTTGTGATAAGCCACAAAGGTAGAGGTTGTGATAGGCCACACGGGTGGAGGTTGTGATAGGACACACGGGTAGAGATTGTGATAGGCCACAGGGACAGAGGTTATGATAGGTCACATGGGTAGACATTGTGATAGGCCACAGGGACAGAGGTTATGACAGGTCACACGGGTAGAGATTGTGATAGGCCACATGAGTAGAGGTTGTGTTAAGCCACAGGGACAGAGGTTATGATAGGTCACACGGGTAGAGATTGTGATAGGCCACAGGGACAGAGGTTATGATAGGTCACACAGGTAGAGATTGTGATAGGCCACAGGGACAGAGGTTATGATAGGTCACACGGGTAGAGATTGTGATAGGCCACAGGGACAGAGGTTATGATAGGTCACATGGGTAGAGATTGTGATAGGCCACAGGGACAGAGGTTATGATAGGTCACACAGGTAGAGAATGTGATAGGCCACAGGGACAGAGGTTATGATAGGTCACACGGGTAGAGATTGTGATAGGCCACAGGGACAGAGGTTATGATAGGTCACACGGGTAGAGATTGTGATAGGCCACAGGGGCAGAGGTTATGATAGGTCACACAGGTAGAGAATGTGATAGGCCACAGGGACAGAGGTTATGATAGGTCACACGGGTAGAGATTGTGATAGGCCACAGGGACAGAGGTTATGATAGGTCACACAGGTAGAGATTGTGATAGGCCACAGGGACAGAGGTTATGATAGGTCACACAGGTAGAGATTGTGATAGGCCACATGAGTAGAGGTTGTGTTAAGCCACAGGGACAGAGGTTATAGCTCTCATATTTGAAAAAGAAAACTGATGTAAAAATTTTACGAGGCGCAGGAGATGGACTGCAGTAGAGTTACTGTGGTAGTGAGTTACCTCAAAGTAAACAGTGGCAAGAAACAGAATTACTGTGGTAGTGAGTTACCTCAAAGTAAACAGTGGCAGGAAACAGAATTACTGTGGTAGTGAGTTACCTCAAAGTAAACAGTGGCAGGAAACAGAATTACTGTGGTAGTGAGTTACCTCAAAGTAAACAGTGGCAGGAAACAGAATTACTGTGGTAGTGAGTCACCTCAAAGTAAACAGTGGCAGGAAACAGAATTACTGTGGTAGTGAGTTACCTCAAAGTAAACAGTGGCAAGAAAACAGATTTCATACAAAAAAAAACAGGACTTTAACCTGCAATCCATGAACTTCTTGGAATTCATGGGCAGATTTTTTTCACAGACTAATGAATTTATTTTTATTTAATAAATTTTTCAAAGCAACTGTAGGCTCCATCATACTCTTAAAAGCTTCTATGTCATCATATAAAATAGTTAATAAATCATGAAACTGAACATATAGACAGTTTTTAAAGCAAAAATGTACATTATTTATACTAATTTTATGACATGAAAACAACATTAACCATGGAAAAACATTTAATGCAATACATGCTAGAAAAAAAGAGATGATGTATAATGTATAATTTATTATGTCTATGGTGTGTACATCTGATTTATCTAAGTAATAAAATAAATATTTATACACAGAACAGGAAAAACACTTGAAAAATATACAAGGATTGTATGAGGTATAAAAATAGTCCACATTTTTATGTACATTTGGATGTATTCCCTTCTCTGTGGGACTGACCTCCACATACAAGTCACCTTTTCCTGTACAATTTTCCCTTCTTTAACTTACAGCCCTTTTCCTGTACAATTTTCCCTTCTTTAACTTACAGCCCTTTTCCTGTACAATTTTCCCTTCTTTAAATGACAGCCCTTTATCCAGTGAAATTTTCCATTATTTTGTTTTTAAACTGACAGCTCTCATCCTATGCAATCCAATGTGCTTCAAGCTGCAGGCAGATATTTTCAACTTCAGACTCCTTTTTTTGTGTGCTCAGAACAGAAACAGCAGGTAACAACTTTCACTGCTCACTCAACTAGAGGGCAACAACCATCTCCCTCTCTGCATTTTCCCATGGCTCATCAAAATTATTTGCAAACATAAATAAAAATTGGCAACATAACAAATAAAAATTGGCAACACAACAAATAAAAATTGCCAACATAACAAATAAAAATTGCCAACAACAAATAAAAATTGCCAAACAAGTGTAAAACTTCCTTAAAAACTCTCATAATTAAAATCACAGCTTCAAAATCCAGGACAAATAAACATGCCAATCATATTATCTGCATATATGTGTGCATTAAGATTTTCATCAAATCCAGTTAAAATAATTACTATCACAGCAAAACGACCAGAATTTTGTCACATAATATAAACTACCTCCAACAAAAGTCACTAATTAATAAATAACATCTGTCACTGTATATGACAATGCAGTATATCACATCTTAATGACAAACAAAATCATCTCCTATAACTGAATATCATGAGGAATTGCTTTCAAAGTGATTTTCACATCTTATTCACCATTTGAAGAAAAGAAAAAAAAAACAATGTACGCTGCTATTTAGACTGAAAAAAAAAGTATATTTCTGAGCACGAAATCATCGGTATCTAAGACAATTTATATTTAGGTTTGATTATACACCTTTCTATAATAAATATATGCACTTGTATGTGTATACATATGTATGAAAATAAAAAATAATTTTCACTGTATCTCAACACCAAACTGATCATTTCATTTCTTAGTATGTGTTTTATAACTGCTTACTAACATATAAAAGAACTAATCATACAGACTTTTGCTCTAACACTTTCCCGAGTGTAAAGTAGGTTTTGTCTAAAAAAGCTGGCCAGCAATGTATACAAATCAAAGTATGAAAACTGTACAATTTAAGGCGCAAGATTCATAAATTTCACTCACTTCTTCAAATAAAACACTAAACAGAAATTAATGTAAGGGTAATGCACTAAGTAAAGTCTAGTCATAGTTATTTTGCTGCTCCAAATAATTTTTGTCCTTTCCTGCATACTTACTATGTTAGACTTGTCATGTCCAAAGTTACACTGGAAGTGCTGACAGAATTAGCACCGCCCATGTGAATCACTGCTCACAGCAATATTAAGGCAAAGTCTGAATGAAACAAACAAGTAGCACTTTTCTAACCCAAACTACATTTTTAACTTGTAAATATATATTCCAGTTTCTTTCTACCAAAATTTATTCTGGTACAGTATGTAATTCAGGAGTAAAAGAGTTAAATGTTTCATTTTCTTTCAAGTTCATAATCTGAGTGGATTAAAAGGAGAAAGAAAAGGAGGATGGATTCCAGTTTTTGTAAGCTTTCTTTGTTGGTATAAAGTTTAGGCTGCCACTTATAATATGGTGACTTGTTACACTATTCAGCTACTCCTACATTCCACAGTTCTGCTCAACTCATGTTTTTCATTCTAAAATCGGTGTTCACATATTTAGATTGTTTCTTTTATTTCATCTGTGCATTACTATAGGGTTAAAACAATAGTTACACTTAACAACACAGCATTAAAACAATACTTAAACTGACTGTACACCATCACTGAATTACTCATGATCAGTTACTACATTAATGGTCACACTCTTCTAGTGGTCAGTTACTACATTAATGGTCACATTCTTCTAGTGGTCAGTTACTACATTAATGGTCACATTCTTCTGGTGGTCAGTTACTACATTAATGGTCACATTCTTCTAGTGGTCAGTTACTACATTAATGGTCACACTCTTCTAGTGGTCAGTTACTACATTAATGGTCACACTCTTCTAGTGGTCAGTTACTACATTAATGGTCACATTCTTCTAGTGGTCAATTACTACATTAATGATCACATTCTTCTAGTGGTCAGTTACTACATTAATGGTCACATTCTTCTGGTGGTCAGTTACTACATTAATGGTCACATTCTTCTAGTGGTCAGTTACTACATTAATGGTCACATTCTTCTAGTGGTCAGTTACTACATTAATGGTCACATTCTTCTAGTGGTCAGTTACTACATTAATGGTCACACTCTTCTAGTGGTCAGTTACTACATTAATGGTCACACTCTTCTGGTGGTCAGTTACTACATTAATGGTCACATTTTTCTGGTGGTCAATTACTACATTAATGGTCACATTCTTCTGGTGGTCAATTACTACATTAATGGCCACATTCTTCTGGTGGTCAGTTACTACATTAATGGTCACATTCTTCTGGTGGTCAATTACTACATTAATAGTCACATTCTTCTGGTGGTCAGTTACTACATTAATGGTCACATTCTTCTAGTGGTCAGTTACTACATTAATGGTCACACTCTTCTAGTGGTCAGTTACTACATTAATGGTCACATTCTTCTGGTGGTCAGTTACTATACTAATGGTCATGCTCTTCTGGCAGTCAGTTACTACATTAATGGTCACGCTCTTCTGGTGGTCGGAATGGAATCTTAAGAGCCTGGAACACTGATTCCTCACTTGGTGTTGGAATTATTGTGCCTTCGTAAATCTTCTCCCCTCCCTGAAATCACATAGAAAAATAATGTTAAAAAATGTAAACTTGACTACATTAGGTTTACTAACTGTAGACTTCACATTGTTCAGATAACATAATAATGGCATTTCTCATTTTATAGGTGCTTTCTGAAGCAGGCAGAAGTTAGTTTCTGAGAAACTTCTGTAGTGACTGATTCTACCAACACAGGATTTGTATAATCAGGCATGGTAACAATGTTTGATAGATAAGTTCCATCTCAAACAGTTGAAGAGCTTATCAATAAGTCATTCAGAAAAGCTCAAACAAAACACACTTTGTTTTGATATCCCATATAATTTCTTCACCATGAACTCAACTTTACAGAGTAACTTTACCATGTAAAGCTGCACTCATAATGTATGTAATAGTTAATTCTAGAAACTGGCAATGACAAATCAGAAGCTGTGGTGTCCTTGTTATGTTACCTGTCCCTGTAAATCTAGAAAAAGAAATCAGTTACCTTCCTCCAAACTACTTTTATGTCCCATGAGGAATTTACATGCAAGTCCCATAACATAATATTACAAGCCATCGTGTGCAAGAAGTTAGGATAACTTATATCGGCGTGATGTCTCAGATTTGGTGACCACATCCAGAAACATCTTTATGGCATCTCCCAGAATGCTTCTTAGCGAGTTCCCATTTAAATGGCCCAAATGCAGCGGTAAATTGTACTTCCAAGTGACAGCTTTTAAACAATGTCACTTTTGATGACAGAAGCACCTGGCCCTCAAAAATCACTTCATATATGAATATGGGACTTAGGAACCACATGGGCTGATTCACATTTACCTAACCTTTCACTTCCCCACATTCATAAGCTGAACACCACATTCTCTCTCTTCTCATCTATTCTTTTCTCCACGTCACTATATTCTCAATGCTTCACACTATCTACATTCACTTAATCTGTTCTGCTCATCTTTAATTCAACCTGATAATCACTGTATTCTTCCCACCCCCCCCCCACCTCCTCCACCCCCTCTTTACTATTACCCAGTCAGACTGATATCACAACCCACAGATTTACATGTAAGCATTCATAACATTTTACAATAACAAATCTATTGGAGGCAGCTCTATATAAGCCAAGAGATAAGTATCCTCCCTTTTTTCTCTTGTTCTTTTCCTATGGGTTATATACTATAAATGGTACTTTAGACTTCTTCCTTTCCTACTTGTTTTTGTTTAAATGTTAAAAAGAATAGTTTGCCTACACATATGTGAGGGGCTAGCACCATATTTTCTGCACAACTCTTGTACATGTTCTGTAAAAGCCAATGTTATCTGAAAGTTTCAGCTGAAAACCAAACAATCATTCACTATGCTGTACTCACAGAAAAGAAAAACAAAGGTCCAATACAGTTATCACAATCTGAATAAGAAAAAAAAAAAAAAGAAAGAACAAGAAATGAGCAGACTAAAAACAGACAGATGTTTATATCCTCACACACACAAAGACAGCAGACACACACATGCACCTATGGGCAAACAAGACAGACAAACTCTCACTTACAAACCAAAGATAAAAACAGACATACAAAAGCACACACTCAAACATTCATATCCACTCCCTCTTTCCTTCACCTTTCTGACAACTCCTATCTTGAGAGCATGCTCATTGAGTGACATGTTCTGCTTCTTGCACAAGTGTCTCAGGGACCTATTAAAGTGAGCAGAGCCAGTGAAGTAAACCAGTGCACACCCATACTCCTCATATGGCACAATAATGATGTCCAGCCGGCGATGCTAAATTAATAAAACAGCATACACATTATTTAAATAATCAGCAGTGTTACTGAAATACTACTTCTTAATGTGATACGCAATATAAACCACTGTGAAAGAATAAAAGTCAAACAGTCTGACTGCTCCGACAGTAGGAGTTGTAAGAAAATGCACATACTTCTACTTTGTAGTTCACTCCTCTCATTTTGAACTCCTCGCAGACAGAACACTAAACACCTCCTGGGGCCAGCCATTTCAGCTTATGCTAGGGATCCTACAAATGAATCCCTTGGATGTATTTCATATTCAGTGTGATTTTACTTAATACAGACTGATAGTTATCATCACTCACTACTTATCTTATCAGTCTTAGAATTTGTGGTCAGGTTTCATAAAATATTGTGAAAAGATCTATCTGGTTCTTTTTGCTTGTTTTCTACCACATAATGTCCAAATAACCTTTATGCATAGTATGCAACAAATCAGATTCTTTTGAAAAATGCCTAAGGAAAATACTCAGTATAAAGTGGAATGAATTCAAGAACAAAGCAGAGATAAGGCAGATGAGCAAACAACAACCTGTCTCATGGCTGACCAAAAAAAGGAAATGCATATGTTGGTCACGTGATGAGAAGAAACAGTCAGAGAATCCCAAAACAAGCTATCAAGTGGAACACATTAGGCTGAAAAGAAAGAGGCTGACCATGCAAAACTCTCAAGAGGACACTGTTAAGAAAGGCCAGTTTAGTGGGCATAACATCATCCCCTGATGAGGCTGAAAAGCTTGCTGAAAACAGGAAAACTTGGTGAAATACCATGCAAGCCCTATGTGATGTTTAACAGCTTGGGAAGGATGTAAGATATGTATGCATATGTCTGTGCTGAAATACAGATCCGTCTATTAAAGTATTCTTTCTGCACAGGTTTTGGAAGTGTTTTTCTCTGTCATTTCTCTTTCTTATGCTCTGCTTCTCTGTGGAGATAATATCACTGGAAATAATATCATTATTCATTTCAAATTTTGCACTCATGTGCCCACTTTTATATGCATATCATGTCACTGGAATGTTGTAAGGGTCTCTGAAAAGTGGTCTGATTCTTATAACTTGTCTTTTATCTTCTGCCACCCTGTTAATATGGCGTATTACTCAGCAGTTTTGCTATCCTTGCAGCATCTAACTCATACTGTACTTGGTGTCTAACCTCTCCCTATAATCCCCAATGTACTGCCAAATCAACCTACAGCAGAAAGGGCTGGTCCACATGAAGCCATAAGCTGGCAAATATGACTTTTATTTTTATTTGAATCCAGCAAACTAGTTTTGAAACTGCCTCTTGACTGATGAAAACTGAAGGTTCTAACTCAGTATAAGAAAACACTGTTAAACTATTGCAGTTTTTTTTCTGTATGTTGTCACTAAGTTTTTACTCTACTTTTGGCATCTCTCAAATTAAGTAAACTTTTTTTAAACCCCGATTTTGTAATGACACACTTCCTGAATTGCTATTCTGTGCTTCCAAAAAATATAAACAACAGCTTCAGATATACCTTTCTGTTGTCTCCAGGAAGTTTACATACACCTAGATACTTCTTTTGATTGCCATTTTCCTCAGCAGACACCAGATCATCTGTTAGGAAACCTGATTGGACAAAGGTAAGATAACTGATGGCACTGACTCACTACTCATGATATCAACACTAGAAACACAGGTGGAGCTGCTTCTTGCCCTGTGTCTACACCCAATCCATTATAAATAGTGAAATACCATGCTTCATGCAACCTAACTAAGCCATCCATCCTATTCAGTTTTAGGCAAATCACTCTCCTTTTCTTAAACAAATCCTGTCCTTCATCCAATTAAAAAATAATGATTACACAATTTCAATCTCTCATCCGAAGAAAAAAAAAAAAAAAGGAAAAAAAACCTGGGGCATTTTCATAAATGTTGTTTCTACAAATAAAATGCATTTTATTGAAGGCAATATTTTTCACTACATTTATAAAATGGCATTCAGATGTCTCAAATGTAACTCGGATATTTCCTTTACCTGATTCTTTAAGCTTGGCAAGGAGTTTAGGAAATATTCCTTTGTGGGATTTTCCATCAGGATGTGTAATAAGTACATCAACATCTCCACATGTGAGTTTGCCACGTCGGTAAGATCCACATGCTTGAGCAATTATTCCATCTTGAATACTTTCTGCTGCATCTCTGACCTGTCCATTAAAAAAGCTAGTTCTGCTCATGAAAGTTTTGGAAGGAATACATCATGAATTTGCTTTCAAATTTCACAGCAAATTCAAATGTATTTAAATCAAACAATAGCAAAAACTTATGCTAAAATGTCACAATACAAAGAAATATGAAAAAAAAAAAAAAGTTAAATATCACACAATAGAAAAAAAACTAATTTGTTATATTGCCCTCCCTCCCCCCACACAAAAAACAAGAAAAAACACATACAACTTTCTCTATCTCAGCAGCCTCTTCTCTGGGCATTCTGTCCAGCAGATCATCAAACAAGCGTACACCAACTTCCTGCTGGTGGTTAAGATGAGCCTTTTCCTTCAGGTCTGCCAGTGTTCGAAATCCCTATAAGATGTTACAGCAGTGAATTACAACTCAAAAAAATAATTTTTAAAAATCATAAATTTATTTGCCATTACTTCCACTGATGGCTTATGATTTCCTTAATGATAACAGAATGTTAAAATGGTGAAATTTTAAAGAAGGTCAACAACAACTGTGTACTAATGTAAAAGCTGAAACACATGAGAGAGGATGTAAAAGAATTAGGAAGACTGAGAGAAAAAAAATCAGATGTTCTGGGCAAGCAACAGAGCCTTTGATAGGAATTTTATAGGACGGTACAAAACTACTCCCCCTACCCTTTCACTGCTTACCTAATAAATCAGCCATTCTGTTTTCACTCACAACATCCAACCCCCCCCCCAAAACAGTGAAAGCCCTCCTGGCCCCAGAGCAGGGCACCATCTGGGCTCCCCTTGCAGCAGGGAGGGAAAATATACAATTAGACACCAATGAACATATGACAAATATTTTTGACACATTAAACGTCATGATAATCTAGAGAAAACCGTCTTATAAGGGTACATAATGGGAAAAGGAAAGAGAGGAAGACCAAGGCAAAGATGGCTGCAAGACAATGTTGATGATCTGCAAATGAATGCATCAGCAGCAGGCCATCTTGCTCACAACTGAGAGACCTACAGGAGAGCTACTGGGGAGGCAAAGTTCCACAAGGGATATCCAAATGAATGAATGAATGAACATATGATAAATGACTGTGGAAAAATATGGGGCACTACTTTTTCAGTGAGCTTCATATTATCACTGGCTTTAACATAATGCCATTAAGTTAACATTTCTCAAACACAGTAATATTAATATGACGTAGTAACATTAATATAATGTAATAACTCTGAACTCACCTGCTGATACCAAACTTGAGCTGTATGGGGGCCAGCCCCCCACACGCTAGTGAACAGTTTGAGAACACGGACATCATCGCTGGACTCAAATTCCCTCAGTTTTCTGAGTTCTCCACTCTGAGCAATCTCCCAAATCTTATCTGCCAGTCTTTTGCCTACATTGGGAAGGGACTTTGCCTCCTGAGACAGAAATAAATTACAACTACAGTTTCAAAAACTAGTGCTACACTGTGATAAAACTTGCTTTCTCTTCTTCTTTGTTTTCTCCATCTTTATCACTCTCAATTGGTATAGTTCTTAACCATTTTGGGAACCTTAAATAGTCTCCTTTTTCTTTTTTTTTTCCATTCTCAATTCTTTGTCATGGTCACAGAAAAAAAAAATGTTTTCTATTGTCCATAAATCATACTTATTGAAACTTTTTGATTCTGTATTTTATGATGTACAGATTCTTCAGGAAAAGACAATGAGATGAGATATATATTTGAAAGGACTGACTTAGTGGCACAGTAAAAGAAAGGCAGCTGATTTGACCTGACGTATTATGGACTGCACAAAATGGAGAAGTTTGATTACAAATAATCACACGTTCATGTGCTGATGGTCTTGGAAATACGGCCCTAACACTGTATCCCCAATATGCCTTAATGGCATGGAAACAGGGATATTATCTTTATCTATGATTACCAACAGCTTTGGCATAGTACACCATCCAACAGTACCATAACTACTGCTCTCAACATCAAAGCCTGCTTCATTTTATAATGTGATTTTTTTTTTTTCATGTTATCAGGACAAGGTAGAATGTTTTATTTTACAAATAACCAACCTGGTTTGCTTATCTTACTATGCACATACAGCAATAAGATAGAAAAAAATTTTTTTAAGTGTATGAGCATAATAGAAATCTCCTAAGTACTACTGATTACGTGGTCAACAGAAGTCAAGCCACCCTCAGTCTGTCTTAATATGTAGCAGGTCATGTAACTTGACTTTCTTAAAAACAAATGGAGAAGCTGCTGTTCAGTAAAACTGCCCAGATGAAATGGCCTCATAACTTCTTTTTCACATCTACTGTTTAGTTTTTAATATCCAGTCTTTCAATAAAAACAAATGTGCTGTAATTCACCCATGTTAAAATACATAATATTATAACTTATTATATTTATTATTATATATATTATTATAATATTAATGATGATCTAGGGAGTTGTGTAGAGAGTTTCCAGGATAACTCATCTGTAGTAAAATGTACATTACTAACAAAGCTTACCTCCCATGTAGAAATTTCCTTAGGATGGCGACGGAGGGCTTGAATTGCCTTTTGATAACCAAAAGCTCTCCATTTATCGTTGGTGCTTTCATAGGCTTTCACCATTTCCTGCATAACAATTTAGTACATGTAACTGACAGGCAAAACCACTAGAATCAGCTTAAATTTGAATGATGTTTCTTATATTTCATAAGATGTGACTAAAGCCAGGTTTATGCCCATTGTGATGAAACAAGATATAAACCTAGCATTTCATTTTAAGGAACAAATTTAGCAAGCTGGAAACAACAAGACTTGTGCAGAGTAAAATGATAAGAGCTCAATGTTGTGTGGCTAGCCTTGAAAAATCAAAGCACTTTAGACTTGAGAGAAAGAAAAATATTAAGAGAATGACTGTAACTCAAGCCATAGACTTCATCAGGAGAAACAAATGCCTAGCCATGGGGGGGGGGGGGTAATCCCTATCCATCTCACATGCATTGGTGGCATCTACAGTACTAATATTTTTAACTCAATTCTGCCCTCTCAGTTTTTCATTTGTACTGAAATTCATGCACTGCTTTCTCACAGTCAGGTCAGTGGTTCAAATCCAATCAGAGCCATCCCTGTCACACAGATGTAGAACTGGATACCTGGCTCATCTTGAAGCCAGGCAAGTAAAGCCAGCCAAGTAAAGCCAGGCAAAGTAAAACCAGCCAAGTAAAGCCTGCCAAGTAAAGCCACCCAAGTAAAGCCAGCCAAGTAAAGCCAACCAAGTAAAGCCAGGCAAGTAAAGCCAGCCAATTAAAGCCAGGCAATTAAAGCCAGCCAAGTAAAGTCAGCCAATTAAAGCCTGCCAAGTAAAGCCAGGCAAGTAAGCCAGGCAATTAAAGCCAGCCAAGTAAAGCCAGCCAATTAAAGCCATGCAAATAAAGCCAGGCAAGTAAAGCCAGGCAATTAAAGCCAGCCAAGTAAAGCCAGCCAATTAAAGTCAGGCAAGTAAAGCCAGGCAAATAAAGCCAGCCAATTAAAGCCAGCCAAGTAAAGCCAGGCAATTAAAGCCAGCCAAGTAAAGCCTGCCAAGTAAAGCCAGTCAACTAAAGCCAGCCAAGTAAAGCCAGGCAATTAAAGCCAGCCAAGTAAAGCCAGGCAATTAAAGCCAGCCAAGTAAAGCCTGCCAAGTAAAGCCAGGCAAGTAAAGCCAGCCAATTAAAGCCAGCCAAGTAAAGCCAGGCAAGTAAGCCAGGCAATTAAAGCCAGCCAAGTAAAGCCAGGCAATTAAAGCCAGCCAAGTAAAGCCAGGCAATTAAAGCCAGCCAAGTAAAGCCAGCCAAGTAAAGCCAGTCAATTAAAGACAGGCAAGTAAAGCCAGCCAAGTAAAGCCAGGCAATTAAAGCCAGCCAAGTAAAGCCAGCCAATTAAAGCCAGGCAAGTAAAGCCAGCCAAGTAAAGCCAGCCAATTAAAGCTAGGCAAGTAAAGCCAGCCAATCAAAGCCTGCCAAGTAAAGCCAGGCAAGTAAAGTCAGCCAAGTAAAGCCAGCCAAGTAAAGCCAGCCAAGTAAAGTCAGGCAAGTAAAGCCAGGCAAGTAAAGCCAGACAATTAAAGCCAGCCAAGTAAAGCCAGCCAAGTAAAGCCAGGCAATTAAAGCCTGCCAAGTAAAGCCTGCCAAGTAAAGCCAGCCAAGTAAAGCCAGGCAAGTAAAGCCAGGCAAGTAAAGCCAGCCAAGTAAAGCCAGGCAAGTAAAGCCAGGCAAGTGTGATACTGGAGAATCACAAGTGTGCCAACTGGTCAAAGAAAATATAGGCACTAACACCATGTTTCCAAAGTGTCTTCACTGAATGACAGAGTTTTGTTTTTTTTTCCTCAAAAACCCATAAACTTCTTCTTAACAACATTTACCTCCAATTTTTCTGTAATTCTTGTATTGAAATTTGGAGCTGGATTTTTTGATGACTGGGCACAAATCCATTTCTCAACCTGGAAAATAGCAGAAAAAAAAAAAGAGAAAAAAACAAGATCTGACATTTTACTTTTTAATTTATTTCACACAATGAAAAAAAAATTATAAAATGTGATTTTTTGGCTTGTGCCTTACATACATGATTGTGATAGACTGTAAAGAATACAACATTAAACTTGCTGTATATTAAATTTCACATTTTTCTTCACTTATATTATTTGAAACTCCTATCTCTTTTTGTTGCTGTTATCTGATAAAGACACTTGTAAAAAAAATCATAATGTCATCTTATAACAAAATATCATAATAGCATCTTCTAATTAAAAACTGCTCCTGTCATTTTTACTGTTGAGAAATTATGAAGTACATAATTATATTACACTTACAGGAACTTGCCTGCCAGTCATTAAACTTGATGTCAAATCTTCATTGGCTGCCTTGCCAGATTTATTCCAAGTGTTGTCATCATCACTGGCCTCATAATCTGAGTCACTGTAACTGCTGACTATCTTTGGGTTACGAGTTGAATGAGACATTTCATTAGAGGTCACTGACATCTGCTGCGCTTTGGAAATGGGTGGATTTTTTGGTAAAGTCACTTCTTTCATCTGCACAGCAATCTCATTTGATTTTATTTTTCTCTCAGTGTAAACAGGCAATGTGTCTTGTAATTTAAAACCCTGCAAAGAGGCAAGCTCCTTATTTTGCAAACATGTGCTCAGCCATGCAGATTTGACAACTGGAATATCTGGGAAAGCATCTAGTTGCATCAGTTTAAGCATCCTTGGAACATCCATTTTATCATCAACTATTATGTGGGATAAGCCATTTTCTGACTCAAATTTTTCTTGAACATGTCCACCATTCTTTATCAATTGATTCTTGAAGATTTCAAGACGAGTTTTCTCTATACCTGCTGGCAATATGTACGCTGTTACATCAGCCAAAAATTTATTGAAACTCACGTTGCTGCTGTTGTCTTCTAGCTTGGGTGAGCTAATGTGAGTTTCAATTTTAATTTCCTTAACACCACTTTGCTCTTTTGATATGAACTTCCTTTTTCTAGATTCCATGTTTGTTCCTAAATAGTTGTATTATCTGCAAGAAAAATAATATTGCGGAATAATAAACCAATTTATGAATAACATTTGTTATGATACTGGTACTGTAGGCAAAGTGCAGCAGCTGCGAGATCGACTTCTCATGGCAATGAACATGGATGCTAATCCTGCTTAAAATAATGAGCATATGACATCTGATTATCTGTAGCTTATAAAAAAGCAGGTTTATCTACAGCCTCTAAAAATACTGATTATCTGTAGCATCAGTAAAAATGATTACCTGTAGTCTCTAATAACAGAAAGTATTTTGTCAAAATGTCAAGATATTCCTCAGTACAATTCATGGGCCTTCACTATAAAATTTTTGTATCAACGAAAGCCTGTGAACATTTACAATGATGTCCAGTCAATTGATCCATGAATTCAGTGAAGTATTTCCCAGTCTCATGGGTGATCAAGAAAAGGAGATGGACATATGTTGGTCACTTGATGAGAAGAAATGATCAGAGAATCCCAAAACAAGCTATCAAGTGGAACACAACAGGTCGAAGAAAAAGGGGCAGACCGCGGGAAACTCTGAAGAGGACATTACTAAGAGAGGCCAAGTTAACAGGCATAAAATCCTTTGATGAGGTTGAAAGACTCGCCGAAGACAGAAAAAATTGGCGAACTACTTTGCGAGCCCTATGTGACGTTTAACGGCACGGGAAGGAGATAAGATAAGATAAGATTTCCCTCTTCATGCTTTACATAGTGTTTAAGAGGGGAGCTTTGGGCTTTTTGTGATAACTTGTGAAACAGCACACTTTTTCTATCTTTTTTTTTTTTTATAAAACTGAACCATACACTTCCATCTAATTTCATAAACTTTATAATTAGAAAAGTACCATAACAAATCTGAGCAACAATAATATTTGTATTCATACCTCTTTTCTCATCATTTCTAATGAGTTACAGCTAACTGTATTATGACAAAAAAAAAAAAGGATGTTCACATGAAAACGCTCCTATTTGTAAGGAACCACATCAAAAAAATGAAAGTAGACAAACACATTAACAAGAAATCAGGCAATACTAAAATTATATTTCTATCTTAAACCAGACAGCACACAGTTTGTAGAGGTAACTGTCCTATAATGTAACAGACTACACCAAGACATATTAAAACAAGGATATAAATCAACAATTCTGAACAAGAGGCAGGTGGCTTTCCTGAGTGGGAATTTTTGCCAAAGGGAGGAATTTTTGCCATGGGAGAATTTTGTTCCACAGGAAACAAAAAAATATAATATATATAAAAACATATATCCTTTCTGGATGATGATTTAATATAGTTTCTGGATGATGATTTAATATAGTTTCTGGATGATGATTTAATATCCTTTCTGGATGACGATTTAATATCATTTCTGGATGATGATTTAATATCGTTTCTGGATGATGATTTAATATAGTTTCTGGATGATGATTTAATATCCTTTCTGGATGATGCTTTAATATCATTTCTGGATGATGATTTAATATCGTTTCTGGATGATGATTTAATATCGTTTCTGGATGATGATGATTTAATATATAAAGGAGAATTTGGTTAAGAATAGGTGACAGGTACTTGGAACGTTGAGGAACGCTCGTGTAAATGGTCATTTTTGAGATAGTATAAATTCCAATCTGCATTAATAAGCTTGCTGAATGCTGTAGTTTGGGTATTTTGTACAAAATGTGGGTAACGGAAACCGCAAAAACATATTCGACAGATGCTATAAATCCACACAGATAATAGTCTTCTTTATGCCTAGACCAACTATTCACTGAAGACTTAATGGTTGTGAGGAAACAGAAATGTATGCTATTTTAAAGTGTCGTCTATAGAGGTATTTTAAAATGATATTCGACACAACGTGATTGTAAACTATTTGTAGTAAAGAAATTATACCGTTTTAATACATTTTGGGAAAACAAAAATTAAACTCTATATTGCCCAAATCACAAATCCTTTGTTACTTTTTTTTCCCCTGTCAGCACAGACTAATCGATCAAGACTTTGAGCACATTCATTCAGCAGCGACATCATCATCATCGTGTGCCGTCTTCAGCATTAAGGTTGAGGATAACGAATCTTCAATGTCTTTTCTCTCCCTCGTCTTGATGGTGCATGCAGTCAGAGTGTATCCTATTTGCGTATATTATTTTCCCATCTACACATCTGTCCACCTCGTGCTCTTTCCCCTTCCCTATCTGCTTCCAGTATGGTCTTAATTATATTATTATGACTTGCTATGGCGAAAGTATTTTGCTTTCTTGATCATTATTTCTTTGAGAAATTCATGTAGCACTTGCAGTTGTTCTAATAATTGCACATTTCCCATGATGTATTATCTACTTTCCTGTAAATCCATATTTCTGCTGCATTTATCTTCACTCTGACATTTTTCTTAAGAGTCCAGGTTTAAGTTTCGTACAGTAGCGCAGAATAGATATCAGTCAGTCATTTGCATGTCCCCTGCGGCATTTTGCCTCCCTAACAGCTCTTCTGTAGGCCTCTCAGTTATAAGTAATATGCCCTGCTGGTGCAGCATCCATTAGCAGATCATCGGTGATGTCTTGCAGCCATCTTTGCCTTAGTCTTCTCTTTCTTTTTTCCCATTATGTACTCTTCCAAGACTTAAAGTCTTCTCTGAATTCTTGTGACGTTTAATATTAAATCCTTGCAGTATGGATATATTTGTTCTCTTTTGTGCCCATAATATTTACTATTCTATAGCATTTGCATTCAAAGGCATTTATGTGTTTCTCAGTTGCTTTGTTAGGTGTCCAGGTCTCACAGACGTATGTTGCGATGGGAAAGATATATGCCCTTTAAAAATCTTATTTTTCTAGTTCTGTCTGTTCCTCTCCACAGCTTATTTAGTTGTTTTATTTTATTTTATTTTATTTTATTTTAAGAGTGATATAGCATTTTAGAAATCTAATTTTTGTCTTTATGGAAAGGTTCCTGAATAACGGTTTTATTTTCATGGTGCTGGATATGTGTCTTGCCCTTTCTACTCTCTTTTATATCCACCTTATATCTTCTACCTTCTGCAAAATATTTTAAACTGTAGAAAAACTTATACTTGAGGGTAAAGCTGAAGGGAAAAGGCAAGGTGATGACAACGATCAGGATGGTGGGCAAAATCTCATAAAAAGGTCGACATAAAACGGCTTAGACTGTGAATTAGAGCTCAGCATGAACCGGATTAGGAATCGATTCTTTCGGTTCCTCCGGTAAAAACAATTTTGTTATAAATAGGAAACTACGAGGCTTTTGTACGATAAAGTAAGAGAACACAGTTTTGTAGGATTCGCGAGAGAATTACTTGGGATTCGAACACGGACTCCGTTAGGACGAGGAGCCGACTAGTTACGAGAGAACAGCGTACTATCGACTTAGCCAACTAGCACCCCCCCCCCAAGGTGTTTTACTGACGTAGTCTTTAGTAACTGTTCAGTAGACACGACGGGTCGTGGCACAGAAATTCCGTAGCTTAGATTCAGTCTCTCTAGCAGGTACCAACTTTTTAGACAAACATACACACAGTCTCCTGTCATGTCTGGTGCAGACTTGAATAACAAACGAACGAATAATTATTACATGAAGTTAGTTTTCAAGTATAGTTAAGGAACAATTTTTTTATAAAAAGGAAACTACGAGGCTTTTGTACGGTAAAGTAAGAGAGAACAGTTTTGTACGATTAGACCTCGAAAAAAATGGTAGGCAAAGCACTTTAGTGAGACGTGAGAGAAAGAACAATCACAAGAGAATTGCCTGGGATTCGAACACGGACTCCGATAGGACGAGCAGCCGTCTAGCCACAAAGGATGAAGAAATAGAGAGAGAGAGAGAGAGAGGAGATGAAGTACCGAGTAGTACTTCAAAAAACCAAGTAGTGCCCAGCTCTACTGTGATGTATAAACTAGGAAAAAAGTAGGAACCGCTTTATTATTTAACGATAACACACTTGTGACCTTTCGGCGTGAGTCTTTGTCAAACAAAAACAAACAAGATGAAGAATCAGAGAGAGAGGTGACAAAGTACATATTCACATAATGATAACAGAACAATAAAAAAGAAAAAAATTTTTTTTTAATTACTGTGAATGCAAAAGAAATAGAACAAGTTGGAAATCCACTGTATGAAACCTTCGCTGTAGAGACGGCACAAGATGATGATGATGAATAATTTGTTGCTATAAAATTGGATCACTTTTGAAATGCAGATAAATTGCATTAAATATACATTTTTTAAAACTTAATCCTCAATTTCGTGTGTAAACTGCTGTTAAAATCGTTTCCTGACTAACTGTAGAGTTTATTAGGTATTTTTGCTGCGAAATTACTATGCGTACTAGAGACAACATGGCGACTTAACAACGGCCTTAACAGAGACTTCAAGTCTGATGCTGAGAGTTTTGTTGATAGGTGGTAAGTAAAGGCATATGCTTGCTTATATTCTCATGTAGGTAACAGTTTAAGACTGTAAAAAAAGGCTAAGCTATGTAATGATAATCAACAGCGAGGCATGCAGCTGTTTTTTGTACCTGTGTTAATATTTTTTTACACTATGCACATCTTAAAACGAAACCATGAATCGTCTATCATTAGATATATATTTTTTTAAAGAAACTAAAGT
Source organism: Achatina immaculata (assembly GCA_009760885.1). NCBI lineage: Eukaryota > Metazoa > Mollusca > Gastropoda > Stylommatophora > Achatinidae > Lissachatina > Lissachatina immaculata. The sequence goes on along the minus strand of CM019691.1, from coordinate 89,986,024 downwards.
ATTCTCTTTTTCATATCGTAGTTTCGTATAGTTTTTTTTCAAGATGCACTGGTTATTCAAACTAAGCTTATACTGTTTCAAATTATAAGATGACATATCATCATCATCATCATCATCATCATCATCAGCAGCAGCATTACTTTTTCATCATTAAAAACAAGAACTATACATGGCTGTCACCTGTTCTCTACTGAGTTCTTATTTCTGTGTCACCTTAAATTCCAGATTTATTATTGTTTCTTTTTCCAAGAATTTGTATGCTCCCTGTACCATCACTTCCCTTCTTGAATAGAAACACCAGGCCAGGACCTATCTGATATTAAAAAATAATAATAAAGTATAAAAAATAATAGGTGGATTAGCATGTTTGTTTGTGCTGTGAAAATGAGATCAGAATTCAAAAGTATGCTCAACAGGATGGTTGGATTGAGAACAAGAATATGGGTCTTGGTGATAATAACTCTTTCCAATCCTGTGTAAAAATTAATTGCATAAACCAGTGTAGTGTGCCAGATCATGTTACTTTTATTAGACAAGCAAAATTTGGAAATAAATGAAAATTAATTTATTATTAATTATATGTAGGAAATGTAAAAATGAAATCTCATTATTAGTAAAAATTAAAATATTCAGGTTAATTATCAGTCCATATATTATATTATCCAGTACAAACTTCATGTAACAACTATACTACTGATAAGGGTAAAAAAAAAATACTAAATAAAATAGATAAATGAAGCTGTAAATAAATTATACTCTGCAGGAAAGTTCAGTTTTTAAAAAAAAATGTATATAGAAAAATTAAAGAAGTAAAGCATAACATTTTACCGTGCTGTACAAATGAAAAATAACAAAGTGATGACACAATTCTTTAGTTCAAAAGAGTTTATATATGAAGAATTTTCATGGCAAAAGAGTTTATATATAAAGAATTTTATCATTTTGCTTATGTACATTACTTAAAGAACAATATGGTCTGTCTCAAAGTTTTAAATATTCATAACTATTTAAAGTTAATATGCCAAGCAGTATTACTGTACATATTGTGAATGAGTGGCAGGTAAAAATGTGTTTAATGTAGTCTTATTTTTGTTTAATTTGATACTCTTGGGCATGGAGCAGATTAAATGTGGCCACAATGACTTCAAAGGTCGATTTGGCTATATCTGATGGTACAAAACTGCCTCCAGTTGTGAGTGGATGTGGCCATCTTGTTTCATCAGCACCATCTCTGAAATCTGACACTGAAAGTCCAAAACATGCAGCAACAAACTGGGCAGCTGAAGTCAGGAAAAGGTGACACTAGAACATCTTTAAAATCTTTGTTCTTTTGTTTTTTGTTTTCTTAAAATGAATAGAATTCATTAAAGCAATGTTAGATTATTTGACAAAACTAACATTTTTTTTTAAAGAATGTGTCAGAATTATGATTTTTTTTTTTCTTGAAAAAACTTTTGTCATTTGCCATGTTATTAAGTTACATATTTATTTTTGGTTCAGTGTTGCTGAGTACTTGCAGAAAATGCATGTATCTATATTTGTCCAAAAACAGTTCATTTATTTATTTATTTTAAATTCAAGTATTCTAAACTATTTTTACCATAACCCTCACAGAATCAGAGAAAGCATTGAGTGCCAGGAAAATGTGAATGAGGATGACATCATGGCTCTGAAAACAGAGTTAACTAGCATATTTATTTCAACACTTCAGCATGACAGGCATGTATTCTTATTTGAGTTGTTCTAGAACAGGTTGTTCAACCAGCAGCCCATGGGATGCATGTGGCCTTCAAGGCCTTTTTTTTATTACTTGGGATGTTATCTCAAAATTTAATTAAATTGAATCTGGTTAACATTTATTTTCTTCAAAACAATTTTTTTTTAAAATTTTTAAAAGACCTGAAAGGAACAGAAACACTCAGTTCATTTTGACTTCATATCTGTCCCCTTTTTTTTCTCATTTTTATATAAGGTGGCAATAAATAGTTGATTTGTATGCCACTAATTTTCCACATAAATTTGTGGCCCTTGAAGCCATAGAAGTTGGACACTCCAGGTCTAGAACATTTAAAAAAATTATATTTCATTTGACTATTGTAAGTATATTCAAAGATGGAGGTGTGTGACTACAGAAGGAAGCATGCACAGATTTGCTGTCAGTGAGTGAATGAAAAATTGAAACAAAGTTTACCCTCATAAATTACAAACTTTATCAGATTTTATGGTGGATAAAAATGAAAAGAGCGCTGTGGTGGTGTAGTGGGTAGTGCACTTAACTACTGATCAGAAGGTCCCTGGTTCGATTTTGCACTAGGGTGAAATTTTTTTTTGCTGATTAGCATCAAGATCAAACCCAGCCTAAAACAGTTGGTACCTGGAGTTTCCCTAAGAAAACAAAGGCATTTGGTATGCAAATGTAAAGGCATTCTTACACCTTTACAGCATGCAAATGCTATGGGACTTATATTAATAAAAGTAAATAAAATAACTAGGTATTTATTATATAAAGTTTGATAATTTTAAGACATATAAAGTTTTGGTTAGATATATTTATTTGTGCCTTAGTTTGAATGTGTTTGTATGAAATGTTTCAACAGATGCAGAGACTTAGAGCAATTTTTATGTAAAACTTTTGCAACATTTGTCAGGTAGAATGTCCTTAAAATGTCAATTCACTTCTCTTACAGCCGTGCTCAGTGGAATATGTTTGTGGAAGTTCTTGCATTGGTAGAGCCATATAAAGAATTCATTGATTACTTTGATACAAAAGCTGAGGTAACGTACTGTGTATAATTTCTGTGAACAAAGTATTGCAAGTAAATAAAATTTTATTGGAATCTTTTCTGTCTTTTGTGCCTATTTTTTATAGTGAAAAAAGACTGTCACAGAAATGATACAGTCATTTAGACTGGTAAGCCATACCTAGATGACTTTGCCCTACATCTCTGTAGTGTTCTAGAAAACATGATGATTTACTTCAGCCTAAGCTATAAGACAGGAATGAATGTGTCCCATATGAGGGTGGAGCTTGCTGGAAACGTTCCTTCTTTTAGTCTGTTTCAGGAATTAAAGCCGTTATAGCGCATTCCTAATCTAACTTGATATTGTTTCTTACTTTTATTTTTTTTTAAGACTTGCATACAAACATCACCAGTTAAGTACTTCAGATTCTATTTACAAGATAATTAGCCCCTGTAGCATTATGTAAAAAAACTTGTGTCGCTCTTACAGTGATGATTTATTTTCACAAAAATGAGTACACTGAAAAAACACAAGCAGAAGCATTATAGAGACAATGCAATGATTTATTGCCAGAAATACACATTTTTTTTACAGATCTAAAGTAAAAGTGATCATAAATGATAATAATTATGGTGTAGTAAAGATGATAGCTATGATGATGATAATAATGATGGTGCAGTGATGAGGGTGCAATGTCAGCACTTTCACTTTCATAATTGTCACTTTCACCTGATGTTTCTATATCACTGGTGTCCACATAATTAGAATCATTGCCACTGCTGTCTTCTTCCCCCAAATGATGGCACTGTGTGTAGTGTATAACAAAAGTTTGGGTATATTTTGGTTGACCTGCTTAGTTGATTTTCTGTTCCAGCAGCCTTCCATATTAACTGATAACTAGGTTTGTCATGATAGTGTGTGAAAACTCACAGTTAACACTAGGAACTATGTTGGTGTGTAATTAAAGAGTTAACTTGGGGGTAACACTGTAAGGGCGAAAGCCAGCGCGAGTTAACTTGGAGAGAACACTAAAGGGGTTAATGATTGAATCATTGAATCTTCTTTTTTTTTAAAAATAATTTCGTTTAGTTTCTTCAGACATATCACTGAGTTGTTTTTCATTACTGTTGTGTTTTTGTTTTGCCTGTCTTTTCTCTTCTGCTTCCTGAGATATGTGTCACATTCATGCTGTTTCTATTGACATGGGCAGAATTAAAAGTAAAACATTTCCTTATTTCAGATTAGTAGTATCACTTATTTTAGTGGATCTTTTCACATTGTGTGTGAATTTATACTGAATAATATACATTTGAGAGATGCTAAACTGTCTGCATTAGTTCCATAAATCTTTTTGGTTGGTGTCATTGTTATGCACTTGTATTATGAAACTACCACTGAAACTGGGAGAATATTTGTCTGCATAGGGAGGGAGACACACCAGCTGTCAGTGCTTTATGAGGAAAACGAATGTTCATGTAAATATCAGTAAATGTATTTTGAAGTTAATCTGGAGCCTGCAGTGGGCAAACACAAAATGAAAAGGTTCCTTTAGAATTATATTTGGTAAATGATTGTTGCAGTAGCTGATTAATAAATGACAAGTGTTTTCGTAACCATGTTGTTAAACATATTGAAAGCTTACATTCTTGAAGAACTTGTTAATATGCTATAATAATCTGTATATTTAATCCTTGTTCATATACTGTAATATTATGTATTAGATTTTTGGTTTGTACTGTTACATTATGTATTAGATCCTTTTTTATATGCTGTAATATTGTGCTGTAGATCTTTATTTATATGTAATACTTGTTTTGTATATTTTAATTTGGGACTCTCACAAAAATCTTTCTTACCAGTTTTGCCATTACATAGAGCGTGTCTTGTATCACCTAAATGTGCACAAGGAGCGTCTATTTGATCTCCAGGTAGAAAGTAGCCTTATGAAGGTCTTTCCTCAGGTAAATGAAATAATTTTTTTTAAGCATTTTGGCAATATATGGTAAACAGTCATTATAGTACCAATTTTAAAGCTTGGTAAAGAAAAATAACTCTAAATAAATTTTAAGAAGTATTGAAAAAAATAGATTATTTTTAAAAAGTATAAGAATTATTTCAGATATAATTAATTCTTTCCGTGCCACAGGCAACAAACACGGACGTTCTGATAAGGCCAGACAAAAATCGTGGGTCTTGATATGAATAGGAAGTATAGTTGTAAAAGTGAATTAACAAATTATTTCCACGTATTATGTATACGTATAATACATCACAATATCTGTAAATGTAAGAAGATTTCATAAATGAAGAGTTTTTAAGGAAAAAATATGTAGTGTGATGATTTTAGCTGATATTTGTGCACTACTGTCCATCGGCGATGCCTAGATCGACTTGTATCCAAACTCGTCATGTGGCATACTAAAATAATATAATATAATAATAATGTCTGAAATAACCTTCTAAATGTAATTTATTTATTATCTAACTATTTCTCCAGTCCATCTAATAGTCTAAATCTACTTGGGGTAAATTCACGAACAGTAGGGGATATGTTTACCTCCGAAGTCACACACAAAAAATTGATATTTTTTCATTTGATTGAAAAATTTGACCCCCGTTGTTAAGAACATGTTCAAAATGGTGATATGGGTCACTAGACATGCACACTAAACTGTTTACAATCAAAAGTTACACCGGGTTTTTAATGTTTTTTTTTTAGTGTACATATAAGTACGTTGGCAGAAACGTGACAAACCGGAAGTGTTAATATAAATACACTGACAAGGGAAGAGTTAATGTTTGTGTTCAGCTAATATAGTAGCATAATGATTTCTGAACAGTTTTTTTTTTTTTTTTGCTGAAATCCATAAATGAATGATAAGAGATGAAGCAGCAATTGTTTTTTTTTTTTCAATTTACACTTTAAAGACAAAAAATAATTAATTTGGTACTAATATTCTATGAAGCATGTGAAAGAAGTACAAGCAAAGGGGCCATTTCCAGTTAGAAACTACTGCACTGCTTCAGCATCAGTCCATTCTGCCTGCTTTCCTGGTTCATCTCAACATTTGCATGATCAAAGGGCAACAAAATCACATCAGTTTCCAGGCAAACTATTGCCTGATGGTACCAATCCATATACAACTTATATTCCTGTAAGTAGCAGAAGCTAAACTTTTCTTTTGTTTTATAGAAAAATAATTTTAATTAACACACAAAGCAGAGAGTTCATTTTTATATAACATAGTAAGAAACAGTTGGAAGTTTAATCAGGGCTAAATGTGAAAATAGGCATAGTGGGAAACCCTCAAAAACAAGTCTCAAGAAAACACACAACTGTGAAAATAAGACAAAAATTAAGAGAGGATCAATGAGAATCAAATCTTTTACACTAATAATGACACTTTCATCTTGGAAAGTGGTCATAAAGCAGAAAGGTGGTAAACTGTTGCGGGCTTGGTTAAGAATAATTTTTCTGAATAAATTTTCTGTATTAGAGCTGCATGCAAAATAGAAAATATCTCCAGTGAGTGCATTTTATGCTTCACATGGGCGTTTAGCATGAAGAAAGTGTCTTGCACACATTATGCTGTTCTCCCACTAAACTCTGCCAGTCAGCACCCCCAGGATGAACACAGTCTATATATCTGGTAATGTAACAGCAGAGATGCAGGGAATGTCAGAAGGTTAGGAAAGAACCTCGCCACCAGTTGCCTAAAAGTCCCTTCTTCACCCCAGATTTATCTGCCAGGGTTTACTCCAAGAGCAGTGGATTTGACACCCTAGTAATGCTGTTTACTGCCAGGTGATAGCACGTGAACCTGGTCAGATTGTTGATTAGTAGCAGATTCAGCAGTTGTCTAGTTATAGGATGCTTTGTGGGCTAGTGGTTAATATACTCTTTACCCATGGCTTGCTAATGTTTGTTAACTTTTACTCTGACCTGAATATGCTGGAATTTAATATTTTAACTTTATTAGGTTCTCCTATTTTAATTTTGTTGGCAAACTTTTTAGTCAGACGAGGATATAGTAGGAAACAGACAACTGACGCTGAGAGATCTCAACAAGTCCATGGGCCCAGTTGCACTTGAAATGGCAGCCAGTATGTTATGTTTTGATTTTGTCTGTGTTTACTTTATCAAATTTGTGAGAGAGGGAGGAGGGGGGTTTAACACTCATAGATTGCACTCTATAATTTTGTTGTATTCATCTGCTCCTCACATCCACTAATAGCAGTTTAAGTAATCACTTTTATGTGTGAATTCATCCTTAATTCAAATGTGTTACTTTTTAGAAATTCATAGCTGAATTCACTGGAGTTATGTTTGCTTAAATGACTACAGAAAAATTCAGCTTCTTTAATTAAACTGGTATCTGAAAGTTACACTGAGTACTGTGCTTCTCAGTTTTTTTTAATTTATTTATTTTTGGCCTGGGTGGGATGGCTGGCTATTAAATACTTTGTACTCACTTGTTTACAGGAGAAACTGTATGGGGTTGCCATCTTGGTACAACTGCCCTTGCTTTGGCAACAGTCTTACCTGATTTGGAGGATCAAGTTAGACTTGTTTTTATTTTATGACTTTAAGTGTCTTCTTTATTATCACTATTTAATTCACTTATATACATAAAAGAAGTTAAAGTTCTTAGAATGTATATTGGTAAATAACGATGTATATTTTTATTAAATAATAATAAATAAAAGTAAAAATAACTCTTAAAAATATTTTACTGCTTTAAGTTTCATCACAAAACCTGGAAAGTACTAATGGTCTAAGTTTTATTGGTAGTTCTGACTTTAATTGAAGAATTATTTTTTAATTATAATATATTAACTGGTCTTATTACTTTGAGAGGGCATTTACTGACTGTCTGAACGACAGTTTTCTGAAAGCTTTAGCATTATACATTTTTTTTTTCAAAATGAATCCATTCATATGTTTTACTAGTTTAATGCTCTAATAATGCACATTATATCCATAATCTGACCTAATTTCTACCAGGAGTGTGAAGAAAATAAGAAGATAAATTTGACAGCAGTCAGAACTTCACAAGCAGTTCCTCTGTCTTCAAGGTCAATGAAAATAGCTCATCCTGTACCAAAAGTGAGTATTAGAATTTAACTCTTCCCATGCCGCAGAAAAAAATGTGGACGTTCCCGTCTGTGCCACACAAAAAGCGCAGGTCTTGATATGTATAGGGGGTATAGTTGTAAAAGTGAATATACAAAGTATTTCCACTTTAACTCTTCCCGTGCCATAGTCGCTATAGTGAGAATTTCCGGTTACTGAGTTGCATGCCATAGTCATCATAGTGACAATTCATTTGTTTCAATAAAACCAACCGATGTAACATTTAGATTGTACATATTTTGTTCGTGTTTCTGGTGACACTTTTCAAAATGGTGGAAGAGTCCTTAGTTACGAGCGATGCCGAGCGAGAAAAAGGAAGAGAAACATCGAAACTTTTCCATTTTTGACGATGTAGATAGGGGTATGGACATGGCCTGTGACCACCCCACTGCTCTTGAATGTATCCTAAGTAGATTTAGACATATTAGATGACTGGAGAAATAGTTAGTACGTTATTTCAGACATTAATTTAGCGAGAATGCAACATAGAATCACAATACGAGATCGACAAGTAGATCTACACATCTCAGATGGTAAGTAGTGCATATCTAGACCTAGCCGATGGTGAGCTGGGTACAATCAGTGTCTAAAAACACCACATTACTTCTTTTTTCCTAAAACAACTCTCATTTATGAAATTTTCATACATTTAGTTATACTTTGAAACATAATAAGTACACGGAAGTACATGTAAATACTGTTTTCCATTCCATTTTACAACTATACCCACTATACAGATCAGGACCCACACTTTTTGTGTGGCACGAACGAGAATGTCCGCATTTTTTTCTTGGGCACGGGAAGAGTTAAAAGTATACATATTATCCATGAAAATAGCTGTAAATGTAAGATTTCATAAATGAAGAGTTTTTTAGGAAAAAAAAAGTAGTGTGATGATTATAGCTGATAATTGTGTACTGCTTACCATTGGCGATGCCTAGATATACAGTGTTTACCATCAACGATGTCTAGATCTACTTAAATTTTCATCCAGTCGCATCATGTGGTGACATTCTTACTAAAATAATGTCTGAAATAACCTTCTAACTACTTCTCCAGTCCATTTAATAGGTCTAGATGTACATGGGGTACATTCAGGAACAGTAACACAACAATTAGTGTATAAGTATACAACTATATACGAAGCACTGCAGTAAAGCTGTGATACCAGAATGTATAAAATAGGAAAAAAGTAGGAGCAGCTTTATTACTTAACGATTACAAATCGTAAAGTAATCGTTAAGTAATAAAGCTGCTCCTACTTCTTTCCTATTTTATACATTCAGGAACAGTGTTCTGGTCATAGGACATGTCCTTATGCCTCAGAAATCACAATAAATAGTGACATTTCTCGATTAAAAACATCGATTCACTCAGTTTAATTACCCACGCTTTGGATTGAACTATGAAAGGTCACCAGACGTGCAGATAAATCGTGTAAAATTAAAAGTTACACTGGTTTTACGCTGCAATGAAACAAACCTCGCTATAATGAGGATGGCAGTCACTAGACTAACTCGCTGTAGCGAGGATGGCAGATGATGAGTTAATTACTAGTGTTAAAAAAGTAAATGTAATCCTGTTATGCCTTAGAGCCACATAGGGATATGGTTTTAGCGCCCATATTTTCCTTGACCTGTCAGCACACTAGAGTGTGATATGGTCAGTATCACAAGAAGGAAGGTAAAAAAAAATCTTTGAGATGATTTTTTTCTTGTCATAGAAGCAATTTTTTTAAATTTCTGATTAACTCTTGATGAAACATCTGTCCATAACCTTTAAAATAGGTTATGTCCTTTATTTTACTTCATGTAAAGAGAGCTTCATTTTGGTCACAAGTAACAGTCTCTGATGTACTTTGAAGCTTCTCCCTGATATGGATAATGTTTCCATTTTGCTTTATATTTTAATCTATGAATATGAGAATTGTTTCTAATTGGAAAACTTTTGTGATTAATGACGTTTTAATTTTAATGATTTTACTTTATAGGACTGTCCATCTGTTAGTTTATGTATGCAGCATTTTAAAAAAATTTTACAGCAAATGAAGAAAGGTGTTTTTGAAGAGAAAAAAAGGAGATTATAAAGATAAGTGTATTATGAAGAAAGAAAAAAATGAAAAAAGGAATAACATATAACCATTTGTTTTTATTCTGGAGAAGCTATGAGGCACATTTTGTTTTTTTTTTTTTCCCAATGATGGGATGTTCTTTGGTGGTGTTGATGGTAAAAGCAACCAGCTTTGACATTCTTGTTACTGTGGTGAACTAAAGGTTTAGACTGTACTAGTTTGCTTTACATTAGGTTTTACCATAAGAGAGATCACACCAGCAAGGCTCATGTGACAGAGGAAGTAGAAAGTGAGGTAGGGTCTTGGCCAACTATAGTTTGCAAACATTGGTGAAAGAATGGATGCCTCAGCTTTCCAACAATGCTGTAAATGTGTTTCATATCATGAGAGTTAATACTCTTTACCTCATTGACTGCTATCCTCGCTACAGCAAAGTTTTCCGGTTAGTCTGGTGACTGCCATCCTCATTATAGCAAGGTTTGTTTCATTGCAGCGTGAAACCAGTGTAACTTTTAATTGTACACTATTTATCTGCACATGTCTGGTGACCTTTCATAGTTCAGTCCAAATGCTAACAACTGAGTGAAATCAATGTTTTTAATCGAGAAATGTCAATATTTATTGTGATTTCTGAGGCATAAGGACATGTCCTATGACCAGAACACTGTTCTTGAATGTACCCCAAGTACATCTAGACCTATTAAATGGACTGAAGAAGTAGTTAGAAGGTTATTTCAGACACTATTTTAGTGAGAATGCCACCACAGGATGAGATTGGACAAAAATTTAAGTAGATCTGGAAATCACCGATGGTAAATATTGTACATCTAGGCATCGCTGATGGTAAGCAGTACACAATTATCAGCTAAAATCATCACACTACTTCTTTTTTCCTAAAAATCCTCTTCATTTATGAAATCATCTTCTTACATTTACAGCTATTTTCATGCATGATATGTATACTTTTAAAGTGGAAATACTTTGTACATTCACTTTTACAACTATGCCCCCTACACAACATATCAAGACCCACGCTTTTTGTGTGGCACAGATAGAAACGTCAGCGTTTTTTTCTGTGGCACGGGAAGAGTTAATGCATGATGTTTTTACATAAATAATATACATATATTTCATTGGTTTGTTTTCAGGCAAACCCAGAACATTATGTTTTTTCTACATTTGGAGTTCTTCATGTCTACCCCGACAGACCATCAGAAAGTTTGAGCCTAGCTGAATGGCATCGAGAAGCAGTTTTATGGGAGGCAGTATCTTGCATCCCATTCTTCAAAAATTATTTGAAAACCAAAGTTTTTCACAGGTAACTTCCACTAAATACATTTTTTTCAAACAATTCTAACATCCCTGAGGATGAGAAAAAGTGTGTTAAACAGTTTGCAGTTCTTCCTGACTCAGTTAACTTATAAAGTAAGAATATTGCTATAATGCTTAATTTACAAGATAGATTTGTTACTTTTTTGGGTTTTTTTTAAAATTCAACCTACAATGAGCCATTTAGACAACTTTTAAAAAACCTGAAAATAAAATAACTACAATCATATGGTTTTGTTCTGTAATTGGGACTTCATGATTTTAAACTATTGGAAATGCTAAAAATAAGCATTTTGTCATTTTCTGGTAAAACATCACAGAGATAATTTTTTTTTTTACAAAAAATGTTTGTATTTTATAGATGTTATTGAAAGGTTAAAATTTAATTTAATGACAGAGTGTTGCTATCTAGAACATTTAAATTCTTTAAGAGAATTTTCTGAAAATTCATACTTTTTCAGAAAATATGTAATTTTTCATCAAACTGTCAATCATAATTAAATCTTTACACATATAAAGCAGATTCTTTTGTCAGGACATACGCTAAACACATCAATAATACAAAGTGCGGGTATTAAAGAGAAACTTCTGTTTATGCATTTAATTTTCAATAATTTGATTTCGTATTTTTAATACTCACCTGTTTCTGCTGAATGATGTTAAAGTGCAGCTGAATTTCTAATCAAATGCAAGTTCTAATTTTTTAATTGTAAGTTATTTCTTACTACACCTTGCTGAAAAATTATTCTAATGTTATGATAGATGGCGTACTAACCATCAGTATACAGAGTTTCAAAGGCAGCAGAGGAGAATACTAAGAAGTCTTCTACCAGCTATGCCACTGTTTGGAGCGTCACTCCTCCAGATTTCACGGTAATGTAAAAGCGTGAAACAATTACAGAGCTTGGAAACATATTGAAGTAGTATTAATTGCAGTTTTTTTCTAAATTGTAGTTTTTATTTAAACTGTTAAGGGTTTAAGGAGAATCTTTGATAATATAGATATTTTGTAGTCTATTTCCTGGAGAATCTTGGATGAGATAGATATTTCATAGTTCATTTCCTTGAGAATCTTGGATGATATAAATATTTCATAGACTATTTCCTTGCATATATCAACTGTACCTTAATTCCTTAATCCCCAGCTGAGCGGGATTTTTTCTGACCACAGCCTTGGAAAATGGGTACCAGAGAAATCTGAGAAGATAAAGCGGCCAGGCATGATACTGACCACATCACACTTTTATGTCCCAAAGTTCATGGAAAATACAGACCTGACACCCTATTCCCCAATATGCCTTAATGGTGTGGAAATGAGAATTTTACCTTACCTTTTACCTTAATTCTACATCTCTCTAGAGAATACTTTTGTCTTATCTAAACTTCCTGCTGCTGAAGATTGCTGAATTCATACTTGACAACCATTTATCCTTTAGTTTTCTGTGTCATCTACCAGTTGGCAGGAAAAGCAGTTTGCCATCTTACTTTATGTTGTCATTCATAATAATCTTAAAATCTTGCATCAATTTTGCTGTAAAAATTAAAAAGTTATGTTTTTATGTCTTTATTTGTGTGCATCTATGGTAAAGTATTTGAGCCTATGTTGACTCCTTAACTAAAGCCAAAAAATTAAAGGCAGACTATATCCATGGTTATAAGATAAGACAGATGAGTAAACAACAACCTGTCTTATGGATGATCAGAAAAAGAAGATGGACATATATCGGTCTTGTGCTGAGAAGAAACAGTCAGAGAATCCCAAAACAAGCTATCAAGTGGAACACACCAGGCAGAAGAAAAAGAGGCTGACCATGTGAAACTCTGAAGAGAACATTGTTAAGAGAGGCCAGTTCAGTGGGCATAAAATCTCTTGATGAGATTGAAAAACTCGCAGAAGACAGGAAATCTTGGTGAACTACCATGCGGGCCCTATGTGATGTTTAGCGGTACGGGAAGGATGTAAGTAAGTACATCCATGGCTATATAATTTTAATTCTTGTTTTAACTTTTTCACAGGCTGCTGAAAGAATTGCTCACTGTTTCATTTCTTCCCATGGAAACTGAGTATGTGATTATTGTGGTTTTTCCAATTACTTGTACAGTGGATGTAGTTCTTATGAAATAACAAAAAACATTTCTTCTAAATGTTTCTTACACTTGTTTACTTGTCTTATGCATGTTTAACAGGGTCATAAATGTTTAACAGGGGCATAAATGTTGAGTCACACTCAGCTGTCATTAGTATAAACTTCATATCCGGTGAGAGAGTTGTATAGACTGGTATAACTTTTACTTTACTTCCTAATGTTCTATTGATCTTTCTTTATTCGCATAAATGTAAAAAAGCTGAAGACAACATTAAGAAGTGTTGATATAATGTGAAAAATAAAACTATATGTTAATCCACAATGCTGTTTTGGGTTTTGCACATTAACACTGTATGCTTTGATATAAAACATAGATATATAAACCCTATAAATGTAAAGATTCTTCTTAGGATCTTGTTCTCAAAGATCTGCAATTGTTGTTCATCTTTCTTTGTTGTACTCCATGTTTCTGATCAATACATGATGGTTGGTCTTATTAGAATTTTGTAGATTGTTATTTTGGTGTTTTGGGACAGGATTTTGAATTTTAACAGGTGTTGCAGGGCAGTAGGGAGAATGGAGAGCTAGAAGGAACACTGAACTGAACAGTTTATTTAAATCCCAACAAATTATAGATGTCTTGGAAATGAACAGACTATGCTGGCTGGGGCATGTAGAAAGAATGGAAGAACAGACAAACAAAAATGATGTATGCACAAGAGATGAGGGAAACAAGACCAAGGAGTCGACCAAGACAGAGATGGAAAGACAACACAGAAGAGGGTATAAAAGAAATTGGCATCACCAACTGGAGAGAGAAGATTAGGAATAGAGAGGAATGGAGGCAAACTTTATCTGCAGCAGTGAGCCTTAATGGCTCAGAAAGCTGAAGAAAAAGAAGAGTAAATGTAAATATTAAATGTCCTTAAAATCTTTAAAAGTAAAATTAGATGGTGTAGTTTTATATGAAGTAGGAAGATCAGAAATTAGTAGGGAAAAAAACAACTCACTTAGTTGTCAGGCAATCCAGTTTGTCATTCTCAAAATAGAAAATCAAGCTAGAAGCACTCATCTTATGTCTCTTTGGAACTGTGAGCTAGTGTTGTTTGCAGCCAGTATGGTGAAGATATTGAGGCACAACAAGTGTATTCAGTTGGGAGCAGTTTATGGTAGCTATTTTTTCAATCCCAGAGAGGAGCTATAAAGCAAGGGGTGTACAAAACTTCTCAGCTGCCATGGGGACTAGCACCCCTGGCCCATTAGCCAGGCTAGGCCTCTTACTAGGGGTATCATTGGAGAGGTGGAACAGGGTTTTGGTCATTAATTGTTTGCCAGTCCTGATGCCAAATTCTGTGTGAATTAAGCCAGAGAAAATGGAAAAGATCAGTCTTATCACAAGATAAAGTAGCAACAAGATATATTTGTTGTGTAAAAATGAAAAATATGCATAAAAAATGTGGCTTATATGAATAATGATGACAAGATACAGATCAGACTGCTAGAGACAAACAAAGCATGCAACAAAATGTGCTTACAACACAAGAGATTAAATAAGTATAAACTAGGAAAAAAAGTAGAAACAGCTTTATTATTTAATGGTTACAAAGTTGTGACGTTTTGACGCAAGCCTTCATCAAACAAAAACAAATAGGATGAAGAATCAGAGAGAGAAAGGAGACAAAGTATAGATTCATATGCAGTTCTGTGTATAGTTGTATACCTATACACTAATTATTGTGTGTTACTAAGAGATTAAATAAAACTATGGTGAAAATTGGAGCCAGTTTGATGGAAACTGTGCATTTCAAAATGAGAACATTCTTAAGAGTTTTATTACTTTTCATCTTATTTGTCCAAAAAGGAAGATGATGGAAAAATTGTCTTTGCTTCTGTAGTCAGTTCTCATGAATTTTTGCAACTTCTGCAGTCAGTCTGGATGTTTTAGTCATGCCATTAAAAGACCGGCAGGAAACTGGCAGTGAAATATAATCCTGCTTCCCTTTATGAGTTATTCAGTGTTTAAGTGTTCTAGCATAAGTGATGTTGTGATAAGAGAAGATAAAACCCTCATAAATGGTCGGAGTAGTTTGAGTGAAGATCACCTAGTATAGTGGTACCTTGGGTCACGAGTTTAATTCGTTCTTAGACTCGGTTTGCAAACTGAAACAATTTTTCTCATTGAAATTAATGCAAATCCAATTAATCCATTTGCCTGCCCCAGAAACATATTTTTTACAGATTTATGTGTGGCAAAAATATATAATATAAAATATACAGTATAACTTTACCTTTGTGGTTGATAGTTGCTGGCACAGGTAGATGATAGGAGGAGGAGGAAGACTACTCCTTCGAAGGAGAGTCCCATTCCATAATAACATCAGGCAACTGTGCAGGTATTTCTGGTGTTTTTTCTCTTGTTTGTATCCTGGGAAGTGGTTTGATTGTTGGCTCGGTGGCTGGTGTTTTCACAAGATAATGATCCAGAGACATTTGTCCTTTTCTTTGTTGGATAATTTTCCAAAAATGGGACATCACATTGTCATTTAAAATGTCCACTGCTCCGCTAGTCACAGTTTTGTTAGGGTGATGCTTCTCAATGAAAACCTGCACTTCACTCCACTTGCTATAAAATTTCATTGATCTCAGCACTTTAAACATGTACCACCTTTTCCTCCTCCTCTTGTTCTTTAAGATCATACAGATCATAGATTTAGCCATGTCGTACTGCTTGATGAGATCATAAACACGAGCACCATTCTCATGTTTAGTTATTATTTTCTTCTTCATTTCTACTATAATACACTTAGGCTTGTTTACACCACTGTCACTAACACTTTTCACTTACTTGGGAGCCATAATGAGGGCTAATTTAATGCATAAAGCAAAAAAAAAAAATTGTATCAAGAATGACGCAACGACAAACAGTGGTTCACAGCATGCAAACCTGAGTACAACTGATGCTTTTCGGTAGCCGAAAACATGGCACCAAAGCCATGTTTATGTGCCGAGGCATTGTTTGCAGGTTGAGTCAAAATTTGTTAGGAAATTGTGTTCATGGGCTGATTTGTTCATGACTAGAGGCGTTCGTGACCCGAGGTACCAATGTATATCTGAAGAGAAAAGAGAAGACAACTACACCTAGGATTCTGATGAGATTTGTTTGGTTAATAGTAAATTCTGTAAATGAATTGCATCAAAATAAACAATGTACTCACTTACTATCCATCTCACAGCAAAACCTACCATCTAAAAGAGTTTGAAAACTGTATCAACAATAAAAATATTGAGGCTGAAAAAATTTTGGATCGTTTCTTCAGGTAGGGTATGTTTTCGTATTTTGTAAATGATGCATGATCTGAAATTATATTTGACTGTAAGCCTTTTATATACAGACATCTTACACACCTTATAATAAACATTCAGTGTGATGGTATGATATAATATTAAAGCAAACTCTGGAGTCTCAGTCATGGTGTTGAATTTTTTTTGTAATGGATTCAGAGGCATGACTTTGTATTCAGATTCCCCCTCAATTGTTATACTGAATGTGTAGATTTTATTGTCGAATATTTAACTACCTAAAAAGTCCAAACGTCTGCTATTAAAAACTTTTAATTCTGAAGCTAATCATGACCTTTACCATAACTCTGCTTCCTTTAAGAGCTACCCCACAATCCACAGTCTTGCTACCTTTATGAACACTAAAAAAATATGCCCTATATAATGCGCACTCATTCACACCCAGTTTTAGCCGGTGAAAACAAAAAAGAAAAAAACCACCCCAGTCTAGGACTAAACCTGCAACTATGTCAAAATAGGAAAAAAGAAAAAAAATTTTAGGTAATCCCATAAATTATTTTCCATATAATCACTCACAAACCAGTAGACTAACAGACAAAATAAACTATATAATTAGATTATCTTGAAAAACTATGTCTTCTGCAAAAAAAAGAGCATTTGCATGTTACACACAACATACATTAACTTTTAAAGGAGAAAATGAAAAAGATTAGTATTTTTGGATTTTTTTCAGGTATTGCAAATTGATTGTGGACTTCACAACAGAGAGTGCTTTCAAAAAGCTATGCCACTGTGAAGAGCAAGTTAAAAAGAAGTCTGTGTTGTGAGTTGTTTCATTACCATAAAATGAATTTGGTGTCGCTTTCACATTTTTTTCTTTCTTTTTTTTTTTTGAATAGTTGGTCATACTGATTAATCACTTGATATAAAAATATTTAGACTTTCAAAACAAATTAACCACATTTGGTACAGTCATTTCACAGTAATATTTTGTATAATTATTTACATTTTCCTTACATGGATTTTTTTTCACCAATTTTGTTCCTTCTGTAAATATTTTTGATTGATGCAGATTAATATTCTAAAAATATAATCTGTAATTTATTTTTTAAAATTTATTTTCTCTGATTTTTAGCTCAAAAGATTCTTTATTCATGCAAAAGAAGAAAAAGCAAGAAAGAGAGAACAACTTGAAAGAAGCAAAAAGAGAGACAGTGTAAGTGATGAGGAAAATATGTGCTGTTCTCAACAGAAAATGTTACCCCTTAAGAGACAAAGCAACTTTTTAAGCTGATGCAAATTCTTACAAATTGCAAAAGAAGATACTTAGTGAATTTGTGTTATATAATTTTAAACTGTAAAGTTGAGAAGAGTTTGGTAAGTGATATAAGTTTATTATAGTTTTCTTCAGTTAGTGAGTTTTCTGTGATACATTTTGTGGGCCACACAGTCACGTATTTGCAAATAGCAAGGTGAGTCAATTTGAAAAACAAGTAATGTGATTTGAGCCATTTTCTGGTTTCTCATTTGCAGTTGATAAAATTCATAAAGTTCTAGGGGAATGTGAGACATAAAAGAAATGACAGCTGTGGTAAAACTGGTTCTAGTAATGAAAATAGATGGAGGTGTATGGTTCAGTTTTACCAAAAAAAAAAAAAAAGATAGAAAGAGTGAGGAAAGTGGGCAGAAATGAGAATGGCAGAAAGCAAAATGAGCACATACAAATGAAGAACATACAACAATCCAGTATTTCAGCAAAAATCCTTTTTCGAGGATTACATACAAAAACAACACAACAGACAAAAACATGAAAAATGTATGAAAAATATAGCTTTTTTGCCTCCTCCTAGTAAGAAAGTTTAGCACAAAATGTGCCGATAGATTTAGTAGAGCACAAAGTGAAAACCAGTGATTGGCTTCAGTGGGTGATCACAAAGGGTACCATATGGTAAACTACATGGCATTATGCCACAAATAGCCATAGCTTGCCACCAGTGAGTATCTATGACCCAAACAAAGCTGCCCAGATGGCACATATGATAAAAGAGTGAGAAGACAAGGGGGAAGGGGGACACAGATGGAGGAAGGTTCAGAAGAATAGAGGATATTGGGAGAACAATAGTATGCCTAGACAAAGGAGGTAACAAAGCCTACTGGGGGGGGGGTACAGAAGGGGCTGGAAAATAAAACATAAATTGCCTCCAGCAAGAATGAGAAAATGCAGTAAAGTGAGAGGATTTAAAACAAGAAAGTTGGACATGATTAGCAGAAATAGAAAGAGGTAGCAACCATGTGGTTTAGAGAATTTATTCTTCATTCCAGCAGGGTGGAGACGGTCAGTCTGGAAAATAACGCAGTGTTCTAGAGCTTTTCAATATCGTTCATAAGAGGAACATGAGAGGATTGCAGTTACAGAAATGTTCCATTACCTTGATGGTCTCTTTGGCAGAAGTTCTTGGCAATTAATGTTGGCACCCTCTTGGATATGTCATTCAAAAAAGTTCTAGGATTCTTTGAAGTGCTCCGAAAGTGCAGATAAATGAAGCACCAGTGCTTCTAGCATTTAAACAAAGATTTAATTTTGATTTTTAAGTCACTTTCTGCAGCATAAATGATTTAAATAAGCTATATTATTTATGATTATTTAAATCACAACGGATTATAAACATTTTGAAACTGAACAGATTACGCTGGTTGAGTCATGTAGAAAGAATGGAACAAAACAAACAAACAAAAATAATGTATGTGCAAGAGATGAAGGAAACAAGGCCAAGGGCAAACCAAGACAGAGATGGAGAAACAACATAGAAGAGGATATAAAGAAAATTTGTGTCACCAACAGGAGAGAAAAGGTTACAAATAAAAAGGAATGGAAGTGAATTTTATCTACAGCAATGAGCCTTAATGGCTTGGAAAGCTGAAGAAGAAGAAGAAGAAGAGGGAGAAGAAGAAGAAAAAGAAGCATTAGCATAAATGATTTAAGACAGTTTCATTTCTGATTAAATCACTTCAGAAATCCCTAATCAACTCTTGATTTTGTTAGTATATGTCAGACCTTTTTCTTTCATTAGCTTCCTGGGAAACTTTGTAAAGCTGATGGATCAGATGATAGTAGAGCATATGTTTGAGATCACCAAGACTCAAGGCCTGAACTTTGTCTATTCAGTTTTGAACACTGGAAATGATGCCTCTCGAGAGGGCTTCTTCACGGCAAATTTAGTTTTTAATGAGCACAGTAAGTGAATGCATATGAGCTTGTCATTTATTTATTATGTATCATAATAGCAGACATCGGTGTTTTTACTCATCCATTGTACTGTCAAATCCAATTCTAGGCAATGAGAAACCACCACCATACTTCCCACAATTATGTCATGGACTACTAGCAACAGGGAAGATCAAAGGTAGAAGAGACAGAGACAGACAGAGAGAAAAAAATGTTTGATGGTTTGGCATCCTGGCGTGGGAAATGCTCAGTAATTAACCTGCTGAGATGCACAAGGAAACAAGGATTATGGAAGGACATGCCTGAAGACAGGGACTTTGAGAGAGAGAGAGAGAGAGAGAGAGATTGTCCTATACTTGATTTTTTTCAGTTTTTTATGCATTTTCTAAGCCACTGGGTCAGCATTCTGAAATATTTTTCTCTTTGCATGTCTCTCTTTTTCCCATATTTTAATTTTCCAGTGATTATCAAGTTTTGTTTCTGTCTTTTCATGGCATTTGCAAAGAATTTTGATTTACATTTTTTATAGTTTTATCAAGTTTTAGTTGTTCTGCAACCTGTCTCAGAATTTATTCATGTCTGTCGGTTCTTAAATGGAGTGGTATTTTTTCATGGATTGTCTTTGCTTTGCAAAGTCTGATTTTCTCAAAAATATTTCTTGTATACAACTATGCTGCTTTGATTTTGCTTAAATCTTGCAGACCTTGAGCACTTCATATTTTTGGAGCAAACACTGGACATTGACACATACTTTTAAAGAATATATTGTGTCAGATCTGTGTATGGCAGTCACATTGTTGAGGTTTTGCCTCATACAGTGATTTATCTCACATTAAATATTAACTCTTTCCATGCCTGAGGAAGAAACACGGATGTGTTGTGGAGTGCCAGAGTAAAAACGCAGGTCTTGATAGGGTTGGGGGTATAGTTATAAAATGGAATGGAAAACAGTATTTCCATGTACTTCTGTATACTTAATATGTTTCAAAGTATAGCTAAATGAATGAAAATTTCATAAATGCAGAGTTTTTTAGGAAAAAAGAAGTAATGTGATGTTTTTAGACACTGATTGTGCCCAGCTCACCATCGGCTAGGTCTAGATATGCACTACTTACCACTACTTACCATCTGAGATATGTAGATCTACTTGTCGATCTCATATTGTTATTCTGTGTTGCATTCTCGCTGAATGAATGTCTGAACTAACCTCCTAACTACTTCTCCAGTCGTCTAAATATGTTTAGATCTACTTGGAATACATTCAAGAGCAGCGGGGTGGCCATAGGCTATGTCCATACCCCTATCTACATCGTCAAAAATTGAAAAATTTCCATGCTTCTCGTCCTTTTTCTCGCTCGGCATCGCTTGTAACTAGGCACTCTTTCGCCATTTTGAAAAGTGTCACCAGAATCGCGGACGAAATATGTACAATCTAAATGTTACACCAGTTGTTTTATTGAAACAAACAATGATCATTATAATGACCATTGGTACGCAACGGGAAACCGGAAGCATCATTATAATAACCAAAGGCACGGAAAGAGTTAAATGGAGAAATATATATATATATATATATATATAAAGGGATCTGTGGTGTATTACCACAACTGCAATAAAAAAGAAGTGAGTGTAAAAATATTTTAACCCAGAAAATAAGAGGTAATTAAATATTTTAGAATACTTTTTCTAGCCAATGTGTTTTTTTTTTCTTTTCCAACCAATTTTATCTCATCCCTGTTGCGTCAGAGTTTAGTGTTAACATACATACTATTTTTCTGTTCATGGGGTAATCAAAGATGTGGCTTATCATAGTTTCATGTTAACCTTCATGTGTTTGCTAAATGTGATTTTACTGTATTGTTCATAGTATTTTTGTTTATTTAATTTATCATTGTATACATATGTTAAACATTCAAGTAATCTATTAATTGTTTCTAATACATGAAAAAAATGATTTTTTTTTTCCTAGATACCTTGGCACTCTCACCAACAAAGACACAGTTTGAGGAAATTGTCATTAACACAATTCAAGGAGTACCAAGTGTTTTGATTTCTAAGGCCAGCTCCATTGATGGATGTGCTCCAGAGAAAGATTCAGTGAATGCTGCTCATGAGCATGCAGACTGGTGAGGCCTGAACAGACTGTAATGTGTTGCTTGTTGTTGGTAGTGTTGTTCTGTCTCACAGGAGCTGCAAGCAGGATGTTCTTCACAGTTGATGTTGTGATGGTGTTGAAACACAAGTATTTGCATCAGATTTGAAGTGAGTTACAATGGCCATCTTGAAAAACTCAGGGTGGACTAAAAAAAAAAAAGCAAGCATACTGACAGTCTTCACCACCATGTGGACTGTGCCTTGCCATACCAGCCATTCAGGGTCTGTTACTAGAAGCACCAACAGGAAAGTGATACAGGCTCATGGTTAGCTGTGATCTGTACTCAGCTGTGCCATAACTTTAGCAGAGTCATCTTTGCTTCAAGAATGCTGTTTATAAATATTCAAAACTGGTCTTTCTGGCATTCATTTCTGTGTTTTCATCCCTGCCAACTGTATATTAAGTTTCTTTGTTTAAATTGCTACAATTCATGGGGATATGCTGTTTCACCTGTTTATATTTAAGGATCTTGTGCCCATTTCTAAATTATTATCTGCATGTTTATTAATTATAACAATTAATCTTTAGAGAAATAGTACATTTTGCACTAAAGTATTTCTGGATCCACATGTATGGTAATAGTTTTGCTCCTATTAATGTTTTTTTTTCAATAATGTTATGTAAGTAAAAGTCATGTTGGAGAGATTTCACTCAACTCGTTTAGCTCAAGAAATAGATTGTGATTTCATTTTTATCTCTAAGATATTTGTCAGCGTATTGGAAAGCTATTTTTTAATTGTGATCTGATGGTACTTGAAATTAAGTGTGAAACAAAATCTCTTGTCAGCTCTCTTGATGTTCATGGACAAGTGTCAAAGCATGTTTCGGACAAACAGCAAAGATCACCACCTGGAGATAAATTTGAAGAAAAGGCAGTTAACACAACTGAGGATGATCTCCCTTTGCCAGATTTACACCATCAAAGTGAGTCTGTAAACCATGCTTTCAGAATTTTCATTTTATCATTTAACTGTTGATGCCTATGTCGCTTTATGTGTAATCTTTATCTTTATGTGTGCTAATAGTTAGATAGTTAATTTTGTAATCACAATATAAAAATCTTTTTTTTTTTCTGTTTTACAAGCAACATGTTGTAACCGTCAGTAGTTATGATCTAGATGTTCTTGTGAAATGAATGGATCAACAAAAGATTGAGCTTTAATTTTGCAGGATGAAAACTTTGGCATGCATGTGTCTGGCATTCTTCCCTTTATCTTTCAACTCTAACCCTGTCATTCATCATCAGTCTGAAACAAGAGTACTGGGTGGAGAACAAGTGTACTTTAATGGCTTTCATTACTTGCTGGATTGTATCTAAGAAGTAGAATGTGCTACAAGGTGGAATTCACTGGGTAACTGTGGTAGCACAACAAATAGACATCTTGGACTGGCTCTACGACACTGTAATAACTTTAATTACTTGCTGATTGTCTATGAAGGAGGATGCACCACAGTGGGAAATTCATCAAATCCAATCCCACTGCTTTACTCTAGTGAAAGGTAAAGCTAAAGATAATCCTGTCATGCCTTAGAGGCACATAGGGAGATGGTGTTAGTGCCCATATTTTCCTTGACCTGTCAGCACACTAGAGGGTGATATGATCAGTAGCGTGCCTGGCCACCTTTCCTTCCAAAACTCCAGAAGAAGGCGGGTACCCATTTCTACAGCTGGGTGACTGGGGCACCACTGGTAGCGCAACAAAAATTATAAGTGAAACTTTTGGAGTGATAGATACAGAAGATACAAGGATACTCTAAGGGTTTGTGGTCTCTCTCTTGAGAGAGAGAGAGAGAGAGAGAGTGTGTGTGTGTGTGTATGTGTGCATGCATGTATTGCATGCTTGTGTGTGTGTTTATACAAAAAGTCTGTACATTTAATAACAGGATGAACCTGCTGTGCTTTTCAGTTACTGGTGCTTAGTTAATTGCAATGATGATGTCCTTGTTTACTTATTCAGTGACAGTAGTTACAAGGGTCATACCGAAAGTCGTGAGCAAGAATTTTTTAAACATCAGAATTTACAGATAGAGAAAATATAAATGTATCACGTTAAACTGCATCCTTTTCTTCACTTTTCAACATGATCTCAATTTCCCTGCAGACATTTTTCCCATCGCAGTTTAAAAATACCCTCCCGGTAGAATTCCATTCCAGCTGACCAACGGCACAGACACGCTGCTTTCTGGACGTTTTCTCCTGTGGGATCCAGCTGGCATAAGCTTTTCTATAGCCTAGGGTTTCAATCATTTCATGTATTGCATTGTGTCCTATTCCAAGATTTACAGCAATTTCAGATACTGTGAGATGTCTGTCTTCTTTATGCCATCAACCCTTTCCACGTTGCATTCAGTGGAGGCAGTTCGAAGGCAACTCCTGTGAGACATATCTTGGATGCTTGTGTTACCATCTTTGAAATGTTTCACCCACTTCCTAACACTGCTAGCACCCATATACACATCTCCATAAGCAAGTTGAAGTCTTTGGTGAATTTCAACAGCAGGGATTTCCTCTTTAACGAGGAACTCAATAACAGCACATTGACAAAATGAAACTTCAGCACTTGCCATTTTGTTTATGCACCATGTGATCACGTGACACATGATGGTGACATCACGTGACCTCTATATGAATTGCGAAGGATCTATATTAAGGTGATACATTTATATTTTCTCTATCTATAAATTCTGATTTTTAAAAAATGTTTTTTTTTCCTCTATAAATTCTGATTTTTAAAAAATGTTTGCTCACTACTTTCGATATGACCCTCATATTTATTTACATAGTTGTTTATCCTGTCATATTCAACTTACTATGAGTTCATTGAAACATAATACCACAGTGGATTTACTATCCACATCGATAGTAAATCTGCTGCTATTAAAAAAAACAGGACTGCTTTAATGTTGGTGGCTATGACATTTGATGTTAGATACCATGATCAATTTGCATGCCTGAGCAGCTTAATGGACATTTTCCCGTTTCCATGACACAGTGAAAATTCATTTGCTCGTTTATTTTATTTACCCTCTATTCTCTGTGTGCCCACTTGCCTCATCATGATTCTGCTACAGTTCTGCTGAAACTACATGATAAAAGACCAGTTGAAACATCCAATCTGAAAGTTATTTCTTAACAAGAAAGAAACAGTAAAGGAAAAACATGTACTGTCATTGTACTTTTCTTGATCACATGTATAGCATGGAAACTGGAAAATAGAAGTAGCAGTTTCATTTTTCTTTTTGCTCATTTCTAAAAATTTTGTAAGGGGTATGATTTTTTTCTGTGCACAACCATGCAACTTAGAAGGAATAGTGCTTGTGAGGTATTCATGAGTTTTTTTTTTCCCCATCAGCCACAAAAACTGGGAAGAACTGACAAAAGGCCATGATGCTTGAACACTGATAGCATTCTGATGCTGCATCATTTGAGGACATGATTTAAAAAATGAAAATGAGTGACACAAGTACAATGAGACAGGACCTTGAAACACAAAAATGATCTTATCTTGTGATTCAAACAGTGTGCTTGAAGCAACAATGCCCATTATTGGCAAGATTTTATTCAACTCATTTAGCTCAAGAAATAGATCATGATATCATTTTTGGAGATTTTTTGTAATAAAACCAATATTGTTCCATCTTAGAGATTTGTCTAAAAACCTCTTTGGAATGATATTAAGAGCTGAAATTTTAAGTAAGAATCACATTTTTATTTATGTTCCTGGATACACACAAGCTTTTTTTGTGAAGACAAATTGCTTATGTTCTTGGATACACACAAGTCTTTTTTGTGCCTTTACAAGAACTGAGATAAGTTTTCATTCCATCACTATTTTTTTGTTCATTTTTTCATTGATTTTTTCATTTTTTGTTATTTTGGTTACATTAGTTTGATGTAATCCATACTTTGTCTCTTCTCTCTAATTCTTCGTCCTGTTTGTTTTTGTTTGATAAAGGCTCACACCGAAACATTACAAGTTTGTTATCATTAAATAATAAAGCTGTTCCTACTTTCTTCCTAGTTTATACAGATTTTTATATATAATCTTCTTAAATCTATATGTTCAGCATGCATTCAGTTTTTATTTTGTTTAATAATGTCTTAACTAGAAACCCCCACAAAAGAAGAGGATGATTTGGGGGTGGCAACTCCTGATCTTGTGATCATGCATGCACACAACTATGCTTTTCAAGTTGAAGGTGAAGGCTTCATGGGCCAGTACTTGCCCTTGTCTAGAGCAAATCTAGATGAAAAATTACTCATGGAGTGAGTTTGTTTTTCTTGCATTAGATTCTGTTATGTAGTTTTAGTGATATTAAAAATCAGTGTCATTCACTGACCACTGAGAGTGCTTTTCATCATTTGGTAGATTATCTTTTTTCCTGCTTGAACTCTTTCACTCCGAAAACAACACTGGCAGTGTTGGTAGCTCTTGCAAATGCATGCTAATCAATGCTCAAAGTGATATTTAGGCAGTCTAAATAAAAAAAAAACAGTGCATTTCTAACCTAAAATTTATTATCAGAATTTATTCTGGCAGAGCATAGAAATTAATTCAACAGCGAAAGGTTTAAAGGATGATGAATTTCAACAAGAATCTTTGTTTTCAGAAAATACATGGTAATAATAACGTTTTTTTGATTATTTTTACTCACTTTAACTATTTATTTCTCAGCAATGACAGTTATCAAACAGCTCTAAATAAGCCAGCAGAACTAACAGTAAAAGCATTTGGGAAGGCATACATTTTCCAGAAAATTTGCGAAAGAATAAAATTATCTGATTTTTTAAAAAGTGTTACTGTTGTTGATACACTTAATTTTCAACAGTCAAGATTATCAAGCAGGACTAAAGAAGCAAGCAGAGCTAATGTCAGCGGCACTTGAGGAAATAGACAACTACTGTGAGTTTAACAAGTGGCTGAATGATATAAAGCAGTTTTGTCATAACTGGAATGAGAATTCAGTGCTGGAGTTTCGAGGAGCAGCAGCATTTGTAATTGAAGTGAGTATGTAAAGATCACAGTCAGTGTTATATTTTAGCCTGTGTATAAGGAGACTGAAGCTTAGCTGCTGAAGAGTCTGGAGGATGCATATTGATAATGTATTGATAAAAATTCATGTATTGATAAAAAAGGCTTATTTTGAAGATAGTTTCACTTATTGATTTATTGCTACATTAAGCATTGTAAAAGAACATAAGTTCCTGAAATGAAATAAAATAGTGAAATGTTAAAGGGTTATTATAATAGTGCTTTGGACAAGTCCATAAGTTCACCTGTCTCCTCCTGTGAATGAGGATATCACCAGAGTGCACGAACTCCATAGCACCAGTGAGAATTATAAGTAGTGGTGGTGTCTGTCCTAGGCAGAATGCATTACCTACACTACCTGCAGTTGAAGAGGCAGCTTCAGTATCATTTCTGCTATTTCCATGACTGGTACTGCAGAAATGCCACACATGATCAGAATCATTGGTAAAATTTGTGCACTCGGGTAACATCACAGCTTTCAAACTGAAGCAGTTGTCATATCTTTTACAGCATAAAAAGCAAATTTCTTTGCCATTAACTGACATGAAAATCACAAGAACATGTGACACTCATTCTGCCTAGTTGGCATGCCAAATGACAAGGGTTATAACATCTTATCACACATTTTTATCTTTATTTTTGTTACTGATACTATATTATGTCAGTATATATTGCACTGAACTTGAACATTCTTCTGAGAAATCCCATCCTATTTGCATCCATTGATATTTATTTTCATCTTCTGATTTCCACAAAACAAAGTAATTAGCACTCTTGATACTGTTGTTTGTTGTTTTGGATGCAGTATTAGATTTATTTGTTATATTTTTTTACTTTCAGTATCACATTTCTCATCTGAAATAATTTTTGTGCTTGGTAATTTGATTTTGTGTTTGTGCTTAACTTGTAAATGGACTGAGAAAATGACAGGTACATTAAATTGAGTATGAAAAACATTATGATAGATAATCTATAACCTAGATAGATATGCAGTTGCAAGCAGAACAGAAAGGGGAAGCCATTTAACTGAAATAGAATATATTTAACAAACAGCAAAACTGGAACCCTGTTAACATCAAGTAAAGACCAAAAGCAAAGATGGGCTGAACACTTCCAAGAAATACTTAATCAACCACGCCTAAAAGAACTGTTAAACCTTGAAATCAACTTACCAGCCCCACAGCTAAATGATGAAATCACATTGCATGATATTGAAACAGCAGTGAATTTAATGGCTAACAACAAAGCTGCAGGTGAGGATGAAATAACACCCGAAATGTTAAAAGCTATCAATAGTGACAACATGAGACAACTACAGAGAATGTTTAATAAGATTTGGACAGAAGAAAAGGTCCCTTCTAAATGGAAAAAAGGAATCATTGTTAAAATACCAAAAAAAATGCAACCTTAGTGACTAACGATTGGAGAGGAGTAACCTTAATATCAGTTGTGTCAAAAGTATTTCGCAAGGTCATTTTGAATAGACTTAAAGATATGGTGGATACTGCAATGAGAGAAGAACAAGCAGGATTTTGAAAAGGGAGAAGCTGTCTCAACCAGATCTTTACTCTAAGAATAATACTTGAAGAACATATTGAAAAACAAAAACTATTAATGCTGAATTTCATAGACTTTAAAAAGGCATTTGATAGCATACACAGAGATTCACTGTGGAGAATTTTATGTCTATATGGGATACCATCTAAAATTGTCAACATCATTAAGGGCTTCTACAATGGATATGTTTGTGCAGTCAAAACAGAAGAAGGGATGAGTGAATGGTTCCAACAGGTGTGAAACAAGGATGTATACTATCTCCTTTGCTTTTTATAATTGCAATAGACTTCATAATTAAAAAATGCTGCACAGGTAACACAGATATTGACTGGGTAGATGGGGACCCAACTAGAAGATCTTGATTTTACTGATGACATAACTCTTATCAGTAACAATGTGAATTCCAAGCAAGAAAAATCATATATCCTGTCTTCACTGGCTACCAAAATAGGACTTGAAATTAACAAGGACAAAACAAAAGTAATGAAACTTCCCATTAATCAAAATGACATAGAAGGGACAGATATTGAAGAAGTCAATCAATTTGCATACCTTGGCAGCTACATAGACCAGGATGGTGACACCAGAAAGAAAGTTAGAAATAGAATTGCAAAAGCAGCATCAATCTTCAAGAATCTTGAGAACATATGGCATTCAAAAGTTATAAGCACAAAAACCAAGTTAAGACTATTCAATTCAAATGTAATATCCACCCTCATTTATGCATTTGAAAGCTGGAAAACAACTAAAGAAACAGAAAAGAAATTAGACTCTTTTGAAAAGAAATGCCTAAGGAAAATACTCAGCATCAAGTGAAATGAATTCAAGAACAATGCAGAGATAAGACAGATGACTGAACAACAACTAGTCTCATGAGTGATCAGGAAAAGGAGATGGACATATGTTGGTCATGCAGTGAGAGGAAACAGTTAGAGAATCCCAAAACAAGCTATAAAGTGGAACACAACAGGCCAAAGAAAAAGAGGCAGACCACGTGAAACTCTAAAGAGGACATTGCTAAGAGAAGCCAAATTAATTAGGCATTTTTTCCCTTGATGAGGTTGAAAGGCTCGCCAAAGACAGGAAAAATTTGTGAACTACCTTATGAGCCCTATGTGACGTTTAACGACACGGGAAGGATATAAGAATATAAGAATGAATGTTTTAATATCAGAATACAAGATATGGCTTGACAATGAACATGATATATAAAAGATTAATCACTTAATGTTCTCAAAGATCATTCATATTAAAAACATTCCACTAGATCTCCCCTTGATAATAATAATATTGGTATTTTAAGACAATTCAAGAAGTTAGAGATAACTATATTGCTGTTTTGTGCTGAGTACATTCCACATAATTCCATCATAATTGATCATTCCTCAGCAAAAACTGACAGAAGTGCATCATTTGTCAGAAAGGGTGAGAAATTTTGACTTGAGCTACATGACAGAGAATGGCTTGTTTCATATTGATTGTACCGCAATACACGATGACCTTCTGCGCAAGCTGGATGCAATTTTGCAAGAGTCTGTCTCATTTGTCACAGATGAGGCTCGTTCTTTGGCAAATAGTTTTTCTGATGAAGTAGACACAGTTTTGAAGGTATTTTGTGTGGATTTGTGTATTCTTGTGCACATTTGATCAATGTCTTTTCAGAAACCACATTTAGAAATATCTTAGACATTTCATCAGTTATTCTGTCAGCAGTTAATCACATTATTCTCAAATGAAATCTGTCTTGTACAGAATATGAAAGACAAAAAGCAAGATGTTTCATCATTTGCTGCCTTTGCCAAGAATTTTAATGAATACAAGAGAAACACAGTCCATTTTCAGCAGAGAGCAGAGTATATAAGATCTTTGTATGAGGTAAGTTTGAAATTTTGTATTTATTTTTCATTTTCTTTGTCATTATATATGCATACATATATATAGGTAGGTCAGTAGGCAGATGGGTGGGTAGGTTGTAGGTAGGTGTTTATTTATTTTCTGTTTCTTTTCTATTTTTTAAATATTCTTACATCTTTCCCTTGTGGAATATTTTTGGTCAGTGTCAGATTCTACTTCTGCTGTGTTCTTTGTTTTTTTTTCACTTTTCCCATAAAATTCACAGGAAGGACATCCTGCAAGAACTGAAATTTTAGATGGGAAGGAACATTTATAAATTTAGAATTATCAGTTTAGGTTTTACAAGAAAGCAGATTTCCAGTCATGGAAAGCCAAGTGTGGAAATTAATGTAATACTGTACTGAATTTAATGATGAAAACAAAGAGCCAGCTTCCAGACTTGTTTAAGTTGACTTGGAGGTGGCACTGAGAATGATATGGATGTATGAAGGTAGACAATTATATATTAACTAGGTTTCACAGTATCAACTGAGAACATTACTGCTTGCATAAAAGTAGCTGTGAAGGCTACCTTAATGATAGACATAAAGTCAGCAATAATATTAAAGAAATGTGAAAGTGCAATAAATGATATGGAAAAATCTGTTAATGTTGATCTCTGTAGTACAGCATGGTGTATATTAGGCTTCTGTATTTGTGATAAAGTGCATGTTGAGAGGTGGAACAAGATGGTAAAAGGGGGAAGTTGTAAATTTGACATATGCAAAATTCTAACTTATGTAAAGAGTTGTGAACATTTTACTTACATAAGACAGGAGCCATTTGTATTCATAACAGTAGCATATTTTTAAAATGTTCCACATTTATGCTTCTTGTGTGCATTGTAGAGGAAAACTCAGTGCAGGTTAGAGATGTGGCAAAATAATAAAGACTTTTATATGCAGTCTGAGTGGTGAAGTGGTTAGTGCACTGGTCTCTCATGGCAAAGATCGGGGGTTTGAATCTGGTTGGAGGCACCCTAGTCACCCAGCTGTAGAAATGGATACCTGACTTCTTCTGGAGCTGAGGAAGGAAAGACAGCCAGGCATGATACTGACCATATCACCCTCTAGTGTGCAGACAGGTCAAGTAAAATATTGGCACTAACACCATATCCCTATGTGCCTCTAAGGCATGACAGGATTACCTTTACCTATATGCAGTAGAAACTGGAACTTGAATGTGCATTTACAGTAATGAAGATAAAGGTAAAATTCATGATTCTGTCCCAGTAAGGCATATTGGGGATATGGTGTTTGGCCTGTATTTCCAAGACTCATGAAAATGTGATGTGGTCAGTATCACACCTGGTCGCATTTACCTTCCCAGATTTCTCTGGTGCCCATTTTTAGTGACTGGGTGAACAACTGGGACTTTTCTTTACAATGACAAGGAGAACTGAAATTTAACATACGGTTCAATAATAAATATATCATCAATACTAAAGCTGTAATACTGACTCCTTTAAAAAAAAAATTATAAACAGGTAATTAGAATGAGCTCCAGACAGCTGGCACCTGAAGATGAGAAGACTGAAGAGAGAGTGTGTTCATCATGGGAGGCATTCCTCACACAGATGCAAGATGCCTCAGAGTTTGTGACCACACAGTCACCCCTTATGACTCGGCAACTTGAAGAAACATTCCAGGTAGGGACTTATATCTTTATCTCTCTCTGAACCTTAAGTGCCCAGGGCACATGGGGCTTCCACAAGGGTTTTCCAAAAATGCCTGTCCTTTGCCTTATATTTCAGTTAAAAACCTCAGCACTGGCAAGTGAATGTTCAGTAGACAAGTGGAATAGCATTTTAACTTTTTAAAACTGAACATTTAACCAGTAAGTATAGTTTTTTTAGCTTAAATTTATCAGTCTATGGGCAACTGATGGACTGTTTTGGGTGGCAGAAAGCTTTCATACACAATGGAATGACCAAGGCATTCATAATTTTTGTGTTATTACTTTTTTTTTTTTAGATAAAGTGTCAGTCAGTTTGGGTTATCCAGTTATTTTATTTAATATTAGATATTAAGTTACATTCTTTTTTCAAATGCTGTTTTGAATTATCTTCATGTCTCCCAAGATGGGCTACAGGATGAGGAAATCGAGGACAGTGAACTGGTTTATAATGTTCTTTTAGTATATTTAGTCCTGTTTGCAGCTTATTTTGTTTCAGTAACATTTTATTCAAAGTTTTGAATGCAAAATTTTGTCATAACAGTTCCTTTTTAATTCAGCACCTGATTTATAAAAATAACCTTTTATTTGCCCATTAATATTGATTATCAGATCTTAGGGTGGTATCAGACATGAGATTGAATGTTGTGCATATTAAAAGTTTTCTGTGACAAATAAGGATTATGTGTTACTTGATAATTGATCACACATGTGTATATGCAGTGGTCACATTAACCAGCTAGTACCAGTAAATAACTGATTAAAAAAAAAGAAGAACTGAAACTTTTGGAGATTGTCAGTTGCTGTAGCCAGTTTATATTATTTTTTTTTAATGTGTAAAAAGCAATCAGTTAAATTGGTTGAAGGATAATCAAGCCAGTAGACTGATGATGCTGAATTTACCTGGAGGACAATCAACCAGTTTTGACTTTGGTTCAGCATGTGAGCATTTGTAAAGATTAAATCTTGCCACAGATAAGATAAGGGAAAAAAAATTCACATGGACTT
This sequence comes from Achatina immaculata, assembly GCA_009760885.1. Classification (NCBI taxonomy): domain Eukaryota; kingdom Metazoa; phylum Mollusca; class Gastropoda; order Stylommatophora; family Achatinidae; genus Lissachatina; species Lissachatina immaculata. Next base: position 89,952,815 of record CM019691.1, on the reverse strand, counting down.
TTACTTTTTATTGATGTTTATAAAGTGTCTTTAATTTTTTGCATTAAAAAAAAAAAGCATAAAGTGCTGAATGTTGTACTGAGAAAACTCATACATCTGAAACTACTTCATGCAAAGCAAAAGATGAATACATTTATACTGGTTTTAAAAAATCCTAGCATGATCACACTATATATTAATCATTTAATAATATCACATATTGTGTGCTCTGATTAGCATATCAATTACATAAATATTAATAGTTTCTATAAATATTCCACATAAGTGCCAAGTCTAGGTTTATTTTAAACATAAATTTATATAGTCTTACAGTTATGGTTTAGCTTGATTTAAACATTTGGAATCTAATATTTTGTTTAGAGGCTTTTTCTTTCACATTTCATTGTTTAAAATGTTTTTATTTCAGTTTTGATATAACTTAAAAATGGTAAACAGTTACTTTGTGATCCAGAACAATTTTTTATTTACTTTCATTCATTCATTAAATCCTCATTCATTCAATAAATTCTGTGCAGGAAGACACTGACAGTCATGTTTCTTAAATTTATGTGGTCAGTGATATTTGTAATCAGACTGATTATGTATCTTCTTGCCAAGGTATTTTCCAGTTTCTCTCTCTTCTTTTTCCCCTTTTTGTTTTATTTATATAAACTTATGTGAACTTGTGAAGTTCAGTAACTTCTGTCTTGTCATAGCATGTCCGAAGAATTTTTTCATTTATTTGTTTGATGTAGTATCCCAGTTTAATTTGCCACATAGACTGTTATAACAGTGTTTCTTTTTTATGCATTTTTTTTTAATGAGACGTTTCATCTGTATATTTTAAGCAACTGAGCAAAGAAGTAGCCCTACAAGCAGAGCTTGCTACAAGTGGCAGATTTTTGGACCCAAGTGAAAATCCAATGAAGATTCTTGCAGATATGAATGCGGTATAATTCTTTTTCTGTGACTGATTCTTATATATCCTAGTTAGTAAGTCACATTCTGGAAACATTAACAGGCACTTAAGCATTCTGGAAACATTCATAGGCACTCAAGCACTCTGGAAACATCCATAGGCACTCATGCATTCTGGAAACATTCATAGGCACTCAAGTACTCTGGAAACATTCATAGGCACTCAGGCACTCTGGAAACATTCATAGGCACTTAAGTACTCTGGAAACATTCATAGGCACTCAAGCATTCTGGAAACATTCATAGGCGCTCAAGTCTCCTTTTCAGTATCTCCTTCATACAGCGTACAGCAGCTGATGACACCTGTTATTTGTTGTTTGACCATCCATCTGGAGCTCTTGATGAATCATTCACTTTTCACCACCCCAAAGTTTCACCCGTAAAACTCCTTCATTCTTGACAATGATGCTCATTTGCAGTTGTCAGTGAAGTCCTATGTTGACAAGCTTCTCTTATAACACTTATGTCGACTCAGTCCATTGCCTGCCCTTCCTCCATGACAGCTGAGTCAGGAAGCTGATCTGCCCTTTCATTTCATATGACACCTGCATAGCCTGATACAAAAATGAATATCAGTCGATGGATCTGTGATGTTTGCAGGGATTCTATTAAGGCATAAATGTAGATTTGTTAGACCGTTGTTATTGATAGAAATATTGACAATATATAGTACATATGTGACATCAGAGATTTTTTAAAGTTTTAAATAAATGAAGCTAATCATTAAATTTCTGAATGGTTTCTACAAGTAAAATCTTTGCTTAATTAATTTTTTAAAAAATATTACTGTATTATTGTTGGATTACAATGAGGCTAAGAAAGTGGCAGTTATGTTTTACTTTTTTTTTTTCAGATTCGAGAGAAATTTTCATATATGCAGATACAGCTGCAAGAAGCAAATCTGTGGAAGGAGGCCATTACTGGGGAATCTTATAGCCTTGAATTCTTGAAAGACATGACTTTCAAGATGGATGTCAGGCAGGAGCTGTGGAAGTTTGTTGAGGCATCCACTCATACTATCAAAGATTGGAAACAGATGCTGTTAAAAAAGGTAAAGTTTTGAAACATTGTTTTAAAAAATCAGGGAATAAAATAATTAGTTTTGTCAAGGTAATTTAGTTAAATTAGAGAAGAAAAGGAAGTGTGGTTAAATGAACAGTGCAGACAAATGGAGGAGTCCCATAATAAAGGCAACAAAAATATGCACAAATGAATTAGTGAACTTACAGGCAAGAAAAAAATATATACCACAGGATGCCTGAAATCAAAAGAAGGTAAAATGTTAATGGGAAAAGAAGGCATTGTAGACAGGTGGACAGAATACATCGATGAGCTATATGGAGGATAAAAACCAGAAATAACACCAGATACTGAAAACTGTGATGGACCACCAAAATTTGAAGATGAAATCATAGATGCCATTCAAACACATGAAGAAAGCAAAAGGGAATGGACTTGATAATATAACAATAGAAAAAATAGAGCCTCTAGAGGCAATAGGAATAAAAAGAATAACCAAATTACTGAATGACATTTACAACAGTGGTTATATGCTGCTTAAATCCATGTTTATAGCACTACCAAAGAAACTAGATACAAAATATGTGAGGACCACAGGACTATCAGCCTCTCATGTCACATAACAAAGCTACTTCTGAGATTATGAGAAGAACAAGGAAAAAGATAAAAATGGAAATAGCAGATGAACAGTTTGGATTTGTTGAAGGAAAAGGGAACACACAATGCCATTTATGCTTTACGAACACTAACAGAAGGAGCTTTAGAAGTACAGAAGGATCTCTACTTATGCTTCATTGATTACACCAAGCCATTCAACAAGGTTAAACATGATGAGATTATTAAAATGCTTGAAGACATAGACTGCAAAGACCCAAGGATTGTAAAACATCTATTCTGGCAGCAGGAAGCAGCAATTCGAGTTGAAAATAAAACCGGAAAATATCAACCTATAAAACAGAGAGTTTGACAGGGGTGTGTACTATCTACAGACCTTTTTTCTTTGTACAACGAGAATATTCTAAGAATGATCATTGGAGAACCAGGTATAAAAGTAGGAGGATACAATATTAACAACCTTCGATATGTTGACGACACAGTACTGATAGCTAAGAACCAACAAGACCTGCAAAATCTCTTGGATAAAGTCGCTTAAGAAAGTGAACAGAAAGGCCTTACTTTAAACATCAAAAAGACAAAGACTATGGTTATATCTAAGAAGCAGAATCCACCAACATGGAGTATAAAATTAAATGGAATTATTCTAAAGCAGGTGCAGAAATTCAAATACCTTGAAGCAGTAATAACTTCAGATGGGAAATGCAGAACAGAAATTAGGAACAGACTAGGCCAAGCAAAGACTGCATTTCAGAGAATGAGAAACATATTAGCCAACACATCCTTATCAGTGAATGTTAGAAAACAAGTCCTAAAATGCTATATTGAGCCTATCTTGTTATATGGAAGTGAATCATGGACAATCGACAGGTCTGAACAAAAATCATTGGAAGCAGCAGAAATGTGGTTTATTAGAAGAATGTTGTGAATCCCCTGGACAGCAAAAATAATTAATGAAGAATGTCTGAGAAGAGTTGGAGATAGAACAAATCTTGTCAAAAAAATAAGAGAGAGACAATGTACTTTCATAAGACAAGCAATGAGAAGAAGGGGCATTGAAAATATTATAACAACAGGAAAAATAGAGAGAAGAAAAGCCAGGGGAAAACCAAAAGAAATGATACTGGACAATCTGATGAGATGGCGTAAGAAGAGATCACCAAATGAGCTACTGGCTTCCATGAAGGATCATGTGCTCTGGAGAAGCATAATAGCCAACGCCAGTCGGCACAGCACCTGATGATGATGATGATAAATTTAGTTAATGCTTTTTAACTCACTGACTCCTCGCTACAGTGAGGTCTTCCAGTTAGTCTGGTGACCGCCATCCTCGTTATAGCGAGGTTTGTTTCGTTGCAGCATAAAACCAGTGTAACTTTTAATTGTATACGATTTATCTGCGCATATCTGGTGACCTTTCATAGTTCAAGCCAAAGCGCAGCTAACAACCGAGGGAAATCGTTGTTTTTAATTGAGAAATGTCAATATTTATTGTGATTTCTGAGGCATAAGGACGTGTCCTATGACCAGAAAACTGTTCCTGAATGTACCCCAAGTACATCTAGACCTATTAAATGGACTGGAGAAGTAGTTAGAAGGTTATTTCAAACATTATTTTAGTGAGAATGCCACCACAGGATGAGATTGGACAAAAATTTAAGTAGATCTGGAAATCACCGATGGTAACATTGTACATCTAGGCATCACTGATGGTAAGCAGTACACAGTTATCAGCTAAAATCATCACACTACTTCTTTTTTCCTAAAAAACTCTTCATTTATGAAATCATCTTCTTACATTTACAGCTATTTTCATGCATGATATGTATACTTTTAAAGTGGAAATACTTTGTACATTCACTTTTACAACTATACCCCTTATACATATCAAGACCAGTACTTTTTGTGTGGCACAGACGGGAAAGTCCACGTTTTTTTTTTTTCTGTGGCATGGGAAGAGTTAAGCTATGGCTGGTGCTTACTGTCTTTATCAGCTCAAGTAATGTTTTGTCATGTGTACTAAGTGACGGAAAACCAGGTCAGATCTTTGACAGTTGTGAAACGAATACCTAATCCAGGTGGTTTGTGCTTGAAATAAGGTAATATTTAACTCTTTTGAGACCACGTTACTTCCAAATCGATCCTTAGTTTTTGACAACACGGACGTTGGAGAAGGGCACAGACATTTTGGAGAACAGGGGTCCCTGTGTAAAAGTTATTGTACCAACTTAATTAAATGATCACCACGTGTGTATCACACATTAAAATAAGTATAAATGAATGAAGATTCCATAAATGAAGTTATTTGTCATTAAAAAAAAAAACAAAGAAAAGAAAAAACTGGTGTGAAATGATGGATCGATTTTTGGCGTTAAAATAATGTTAGGGCTGAGCAATAAAATCTACTTTATACTTACCTTAACTGTGTCATAATCCAATATAGAATACATAGTCATTCAAATTTCAACACAGAAAAATCAATATTTATGGATGTTTGTGACATCCGATAAATCTAACAGATCTACAGCTATGAGAAACACATATAATAAGATAGGTCTAGTCGGTCGGTGTGATCATTTTACCACTCAGTCTTGAAATAAAATTGAATTTTACCCCCCTATCTATGCATCCAAAATGGCATCTTTATCCCCCATGCTTAAAACACTAGTTTAACTTTGTATTCAGAAGAGTTCTAACTGGTTAAATGAAAAGTAACATCATGTTTTCAACGAAAGAAAGTCTGAAGCCTTATAGGGCTCTCGGTCGGGAACAGTCCTGCGCACAAAGATCCTTCTAGGGATCACTGGTCATCTAAGAGTTACGCTCATTGTTTGCTTCACAGTTTGAATTATACTTTTTGTGTCAAAGACTGCCCATTTGTGGAAAGACTAATTTATTTTAGACTGCTCTAAATTAAATTTTGATTTTTTAATTTATTTTTAGATGTGCTTAGGAGATAATTTTCACATTAACTCTTCCTGGGCCCAGAAAAAAAATGCGGACATTCCCGTGCATGCCACATAAAAACCACAGGTCTTGATATGTTAGGGGTATAGTTGTAAAATGGAATGGAAAACAGTATTTTCATGTACTTCCATGTACTTATTATGTTTCAAAGTATAATTAAATGTATGAAAATTTCATAAATGCAGAGTTTTTTAGGAAAAAAGAAGTGATGTTTTTAGACAATGATTGTGCCCAGCTCACCATCGGCTAGGTCTATATCTGCACTACTTACCATCTGAGATGTCTAGATCTACTTGTCGATCTCATATTCTGATTCTATGTTGCATTCTCGCTAAATTAATGTCTGAAATAACCTCCTAACTACTACTCCAGTCATCTAAATATGTCTAGATCTACTTGGGATACATTAAAGAGCAGTGGGGTGGTCACAGGCCATGTCCATACCCCTATATATATCATCAAAAATTGAAAATTTTCCATGTTTCTCTTCCTTTTTCTCGCTCGTAACTAAGGACTCTTTCACCATTTTGAAAAGTGTCACCGGAAACACGGACGAAATATGTATAATCTAAATGTTACACCGGTTGTTTTATTGAAACAAATGAATTGTCACTATAACGACTGTGGCACCCAACTCAGTAACCAGAAATTATCACTATAGTGACTTTGGCACAGGAAGAGTTAATGTTTCAAACATACTATTATAGATTTATATAGTCCAGGATCTTACATTTTGAAGAAGATGCAACTTGATAGGCATAAAAGAAAAAAATGGAAGTGAATTGTTTTTTTTCCAACAAAACACAAAAATTGCAAAAAGAAAAAAACCTCTGTTCGCTGAAAATTTCTTCCATGCTAAAAGAGTTAATTTAGGAAGCTTATCCATGTGTCTACTTTGTCTCTTTCCTGCAGATGGACATGAGAAAGGCTCTGGAGAGGGTCATGGAATGGCAGTCAGTTGCCAGCCAGTTGAAACCTTTTCTACCTGAAGGTGACCCAGTTCTCAGCTCATGGGAGAAACAGATAATGGAGTTCTGCAAGGATCTGCCTCTTCTTCACAGATTAGCAAACGATGCCCTTCAGGTTTGTCTCTCCCCATACTTTTTATGTGGATGCTGACAAAATTAATATCATACAATAAGCTCATTACATCTTGACATTTTACTTATGATAATAAATAATGATTTACTTTTAATTATAATCCTTTCTTTCATGATTGTCAACATGTTAGATAATCTGGGCGTTGAACTATTATTTGGGTATTTATGAACTCTATGCTGCCTTTCTTCTCTACTTTATGTGTAGTTCCAGTAGAAAAATAATCTTTGCTTTATTTATATGTGAAGTTGTAAAAAAAAAAAACAGCATAATTTTTTTTTTAACTCATTCGATACCATGTAAAAAAAACACAGACGTTACATTGGTACTGATGCGGATGTTACATGGCCGAGCGGGTGTTTTCATATAAGGGGGTACCTTTATAAAATTCATTGTAACAAACAAACTCCTTCATCAACACGTGTGTATCTCATATTAAAATAAGTGGAAATGAAAGAAGATTCCACAAATGAAGTTATTTATCATTAAAAAAAACAAAGAATAGAAAAGAAAACAACTGATCTGAAAAGATCGAATGATTTTTTGGCGCTAAAAATATTTTTTAGGGCTGAGCACTAAAATCAAAGTTTTACATACCTGAAATGTGCCAGAATCCAATGCAGAATATGTATATCGGTATAGAAACATCAATAATTGCGAATGCTTTTGATATCCAATAAATCTAACAGGTCTACAGATGTGAAAAACACATTTAGTAAACTAGGTCTAGTCGATCAGTATGACCATTCTACCAACCAACCTTGAAAAAACTTGAAAAGATTACACTCAAATCGATCCACTTCTTGATTTCCTTTCATCTCCGGCATGACCGGATGCTAAACTAGCTAAACTTTGGATTAGAAGAGTTCTGGTTGGCTAAATGAAAAGTTGCATCGAGTTTTTCAACAAAACGAATCAGAAGCCTTATAGGGTGGCCTGGGTTACTTTGTGAAAATAGCAACAGCCTTAAAGGGGGGCGCGGTATCGGAAGACAGAAATGCAGATGAAGCAACTGACAACAATTATTGAGGAAAGACGCTGGCGATGGTTGGGACATGTGTTCCGAATGACTGATAACTCACTACCAAAAATAGTATTAAGATGGACACCACAGGGGAACAGAAGTAAGGGTAGACCAAAAGAGACATGGAGAAGAACAACAGAAAGGATGTTGAGCAATAGAGGGCTCACCTGGGCAAGAGCAGAAAAAAAGGCGAAGGAGAGGCATTTGTGGAAAACCCTTGCGGAAGCCCCATGTGCCCTGGGCACTTAAGGTTCAGAGAGAGAGTATCGGAAGAGTTAAGGACTGAGATTATTGCTGCTTTTTTTTTACAGCTTTATGTTTTTTATGTTTAATTTTACAAATATTTTTAATGCAATATTTTTAACACAAAAATTAGGAAAGACACTGGCATGCCATTTTCTTGGGAATGAATGAACCATTTGATCCACACCACCAGTTTACTGTGGCAGAACTTATGTCTTGCAATCTCTCTGAACATGCTGATCTTATCACATCCACATACAAAAATGCTGTGGCAGAATTTGACCTGGAACAGAGTCTGAACCGCATTACTGGTTTCTGGAATGATCACCATTTTAAACTGGCAAAGCATATCCCAGAGAACTTGTTTACTAAGGGCAAAGGTATGTGCAACCAAACTGTTTTTTTTTTACTTTATTTTTTTAGCAGAATGACTGTTGGTACTAGGATAAAAATCATCCAAAAATATGTATCTGTCATTCCCTTCAGAGTAAAGCATTACAAGTACACAAAATTCTTCCATTCGTACCTGGTCCAGGACCAGCTATCTCAGTTCTTTTCAAGTTTTTCCTTCCTTTTGCATGTCATTTCCTATAGTCTCTAAAGTATGTATGAGTTTTGTTTTCATTAGATCTCATCTAATATAATCCATATTCAAGCACCTATTTTCATGCATTCTTATGGCACATCCCAGCTATTTTGATCTTTTGTTCATAATTTCATCATGGATATTTTTTTAAATGCCCATGCACACACACACACACACCCACTCATCCACCCATATTCATTTGGTAATTTCTAAATTTACTATACGCTTCTGCGTTATCAGGAAATTTTTCTCAGGTAATGTTGTGGTGATACTTTCTGTGTTTGCTTTCCATGTTTGTAAGCCAAGTGAGAATTCCAAATGAATGTTGGATTTATAAATGGTCAATTTCATGTCTTCTATATACCCAGGATCTAAATATTGCACCATGCAGTCCTCGTCTCTTTCTCATTTCTGCCATCCATGGTGATGCAGCTCCAGTTCTTCTTGAATTCACTAGCTTCTTCCAGTTTGAATTCACTTTTTATTCTTGAATTTGCTATTTAATTTTGCTTTTCTTAAATTTTTGTTTTTTGTTTTTGTGTTCACTGTTTTCATTAAATTTATTCACAATAAACCCTTGTTTTAATGGACTAATTATGAACATGGGTGTCCAGTAATAGTGAAAGTATTTTAAATCAATTGTAATCAGGGGATTTTGTTGTGAGTGGAACAAAAAAGAGGACATTGTTAAGAGAGGCCAAATTAGTAGACATAAAATCCTTTGATGAGATTGAACAGCTCGCCAAAAACAGGAAAGCTTGGTGAACTACTATGCGAGCCCTGTGTGATGTTTAATGGCATGGGAAGGATGTAAGGAATCGGGGTTGGGTTGGGAGGTATTCTTTTTTTTACCATTTGTTATTGTTTTTAATGTTAAAAAAAGCTTTAATACAATATACAGTATTGTAGAATATAAAATTATTAAACTGTAGTAAAGAAAATGTCATAATTAACTTTTTTATGGCATAGTTGAAGAGTATTTTGCCATGACCACAATGGTAATAGTACAGTTTAAAATTTAAAAATTTTTTATTATTATTTGTCAATTAAGATTTAAAAATTTTTTATTATTCTATGCCCAATTCATTAAATGTAAAATCCATTATATTAGAGTCCATTAAACTGTAGGGTTTAATTTGTATTTGCTTTAGTCTATTTAGTCTGTCATCCTGTAATGAAAGATTCTTGGGGGATATGATTCTGGTATCTGTTTATCGTCACTGTGTTGATGCAAATTTGTGTGTCCAGTTTTTCTTTTGTTAAATAATTATTATATTAAAATATTATATGAAATGGTCTCTTCTTATTCTGAAGATTCCCAGTTGATCTTCTCTGGGTAAGGATGTAAGGATAGAATGTTTCCATGACATAAAGTATTAGATATTTCTGTTCCTTCTTTCTTTCAAGCTATTTTCTTTTATTGTCTTTGTTATTTTATATATTGTCCTGCAGAAATCTTATGTTTCTCTTCCTCATACTTTCATCTTGTCTGTGTGTCGTCTATTCCAAAACATTTTGTTATTTGCATCATACTTTTACCTCACTTAAATTGACGTTGCATACATTTCTCAGAGGCTGGTTTATTCTAGGTTTCAGTGATTTCTTGTGGTTTAAAAGTAAAATGAGAATCTGTGAGAAGTGTTGTCTTGGTTTTCACATTTTTCTTGGCTTCTATGACTGTCTCAGCTACTTTTTTGAGCTCATTATCCTCAGTTTCAAGGAATTAATCTGTGATGTTTTTGTAATAAAAGTTTATGAAAACTATAAATTTAAATTGTCCAGCTTTCATTAAGTAAGGTTTTATCAGAAAAGTAATTGATATGTTATTAAAGTTTATTAAAGTAAGCTAAAGTATATTTTAATATTAAAAAAATAATTATCTGTACTTTTCATACTTATCATTTCAAATGGAAAAAAAAATAACCCAAGGTGTTTGATACTGATATCCATGTCATAATGAACATGTTAAATCATTATAAAATTTAATAACAGGGAAAATAACAGGGAAAAAAACTGTAACTGCATTCAGCATAAGTCAGTCAGTCATTCCTTGTGAAACTTTGCCTCCCTAACAGTACATTCTTGTAGGCCTCTCGGTTGTAAGCAAGATACCCTTGCAGCCATCTTCGCCTTGGTCTTCCTCTCTTTCTTTTTCCCATTATGTACCCTTCCAAGACAGTCTTCCCCAGATTATCATGACGTTTAATGTGTCCAGAATATTTAAGTTTTCTCTGTTTAATCCTCTTTATTAGCCAGCTTTCTTCAATATTAAATTGTAGTATGGATATATTTGTTCTTTTTTGTATCCATGATATTTGAAGAACTCTTCTGTAGCATTTACATTCAAAGCCATTTATGTGTGTCTCAGCTGTTTTGTTAAGTGTCCAGGTCTCACAGGCACATGTTGCAATGGGAAAGATGCATTCCCTTAAAAATCTTAATTTTTGTAGTTCTGTCTGTTCCTCTCAACAGCTTCGTTAGTTGTTTTACTTTTTGAAGATTGATAGATGTCCTCCTTTTAATTTCCCTCATTCTTACATCTTACATCCTTCCCATGCTGCTAAATGTCACATAGGGCCCGCATTGTAGTTCGCCAAAATTTCCTGTCTTCAGTTCCTGCCCACTAAACTGCCTGTTTCATGCAGTCGACCTCCTTTTCTTTAGCCTATTGTGTTCTACTTGATAGCTTTATTGGGGATCCTCTGATTGTTTCTTCTCATCACATGACTGACATATGTCCATCTTCTTTTTCTGATCACCCATGAGACAGGTTGTTGTTTGCTCGTCTGTATTATCTCTGCGTTGTTCTTGAATTTGTTCCACTTTATACTGAGTATTTTCCTTAGGCATTTGTTTTTGAAAGAGTCTACTTTCTTGTCTATTTCTTTAGTTGTTTTCCAGCTTTCACATCCATAAATGAGGGTGGATAATACATTTGAATTGAATAATCTTAACTTTGTTTTTTTTTGCTTATAATTTCTGAATGCCATATGTTCTCAAGATTCTTGAAGGTCAATGCTGCTTTTGCAATTCTAATTCTAACTTCCTTTCCGTTGTCACCATCTTGGTCCATGTAGCTGCCGAGATGTGCAAAATGGTTTACTTCTTCAACAGCTGTTCCTTCTACGTATATCTTGTAATTTATGAGAAGTTTCATTATTTTTGTTTTATCTTTGTAAATTTCAAGTCCTATTTTACTGGCTGTTGAAGACAGGGAATCTGTTTTTATTACCATTGATTTCACATTGTTACTGATAAGAGTTATGTCAACTATAAAATCAAGATCTTCCAGCTGGGTTACCTGTACAGCATTTTTTTATTATGAAGTCTACGGCAATTCCAAAAAGCAAGGGAGATAATATACGTCCTTGTTTCACAGCTATTTCAATCAGGAACCATTCACTCATTCCTTCTTCTGTGTTGACTGCACAAACATAACTATGGTAGAGGTCTCTAATGATGTTGACAATTTTATATGGTAATCCATATAGACTTAAAATTCTCCACAATGATTCTCTGTGTATGCTATCAAATGCCTTTTTAAAGTCTAAAAAGTTCAGAATTAATAGTTTCTACTTTTCAATATGTTCTTCAAGTATTATTCTTAGATTAAAAATCTGGTTGAGACAGCTTCTCCCTTTTTAAAATCCTGTTTGTTTTTCTCTCATTACAGCATCCATTATATTTTGAATTCTATTCAGAATAACTTTGCAAAATACTTGTGACACAACTGATAGTAAGGTTACTCCTCTCCAGTTATTGCAGTCACTAAGGTTGCCTTTTTTTTTGGGTATTTTAACAATGATTCCTTTCTTCCATTTAGAAGGGACCTTTTCTTCTTTCCAAACTTTATTAAACATTCTCTGTAGTTGGTTCATGTTGTCACTGTTAATAGCTTTTAACATTTCGGCTGCTATTTAAACTTCAGCTGCAGCTTTGTTGTTAGCCATTAAATTCACTGCAGTTTCAATTTCATGCAAAGTAATTTCATCTAGGTTGACATTTAGTTCTGGGAATGGTAAGCCAGTTTCAGGGTCTATCAATTCTTTTGGGTGTGGTCGATTAAGTATTTATTGGAAGTGTTTGGCCCATCTTTGATGTTGGCTTTTCAGTTTTAGTTTTATTTTCCTGATACACAAATTGTGATCACTGTTGACATCTGCACCCCTATATGCTCTTACATCTATCAGAGATGTTCTGAATTGCTTTATAATACAAAAATAATCTATCTGATTTCTGGTTCTATTATCTAGAGATATCCATGTTGTTTTATGTATCTCTTTGTGTGGAAATATTATTCCTCCAATGACCATGCCATCTGTTAGACATAATTCAATTAATCTTTCTCCATTCTGATTTACCATTTCAGTCCCTTCTTTCCACATTACTTTTTTGACGTTGGTATTATCTTTTCCTACTTTGGCGTTGAAGTCTCCCATGACAACTAAGATATCATGTTTAGGGACTTTGTTAATGAGTTGTAGTTGGCAATAGAAATCGTCTTTTATTTCATCTGCATCTTTCGTGGGTGCATAGCATTGTATGATTGTCATTCTTCTGTGCCTTATTTGGAATCATGCACTTAATATATGACTGTTCACTGGTTCTTATTCTGTAAGGCTCTTTGCTGCTGCAGTTGACATAATTATACCTACTCCTTCTTGATATTTCCCATCGTCTCTGCCTGAATGTATGATTAACTTACAGTTTTCTGCCGATCTTTTCCCTGCTTCTGGCCATCGCATTTCACTGATGCCCAGGACGTCTAAGTGATATATATACAATTCTTTGATTACCTGAGCAGTTTTTGGTGGTGCAGCCATTGTTCTTACATTGTCCCACATTGTATCTCCATTATTAGTTAGTAATGATCCAAGATATTCAAAACTCTCCACTTCTTCCAAATTTTCCTCATTGATACATATTTCAGCTGCCTTATCTGTTTTGTTAGTTGTAGTTGTCATCAATTTAGTTTTCTTTGCATTAAGATAGAGGTTTTGCACTTCACTATTCTTACGGACTGACATAATTAGTTTTTCCATTCCTTTTTGTGTTGTGGACAGTAATACTGTGTCATCAGCTTATCTCATCTCTGGTATTTCATAACCTCCAATTGTTATGGCATCGTAATATTCTTTGTCTACATCTTCTCTAACATTCCTCATTATATTTTCAGTATACTAGTTAAGTAAGTAATGCGACAGTATGCATCCCTGACGAACCCCTTGTTTTATTTATGAATAAAAGTATGAATAAATAAGTATTCGTTCAGCAAAAGTATGAATATAAAATGTGTAATTCTAAATCAATTCCCTAGATTCAGTTAAAAAATCTACGTCTGGTGATAAAAGACTCAGAAAACTAGAAAGATTCCGCTTGGAAAGAAAAGCAACTATCATGTCTGGAGAGCAAAGAAGTCTGGATTTGACCAGTGATGACTTGTATGTTCTAACTGATGTGGAAGAACTCAAGTACCATCTTGAGGTGATCTAGATATTCAGTTTTAGCTTTTTCATTTCTGATGTTATATCTTCATGTCCTCTCATTTTATGTCTAGTGAGTGTTAATTGTTTTTTTTTATGGTTAAATTTGTGTATACATTGACGTTTAACATTCCTCATTTGACATCTTCTCTATCCATAGATCTCTTAGTATCCTTCTAAGAAACCACATCTCTATTGCCATTAGTGGTCTTTGCATTGATCTGTTCATTGTCCATGATTCAATTTAATAGAGTAGGATGGGCTTAGTATAGTATTTTAGAACTCATTTTCAGATAGCAATGAAGATGGATTCCATGCGTTAGTATTACCTATTATTTTTAGTTTCTTAGGACTAAAGTACACATGTACAATACTTTTTCTTACCTTTTCAGCACAGCCGAATCAGTGTGGATGCAATGCTTGCCTCACCCCATATTGGAGATATCAGAGATCAAGTCAAGTTCTGGTGTCAGGCTCTGAGAGAAATTGAAGAAATTGTTGATCTGTGGATAGAGTGTCAGAAAAAGGTGCTGGGTGGTAATTAATATTTTTGTGTTTTATCTAAAATCTGTTATTGTAGTAGGGGAATGTGCGAGGATATCTGTATGATGTAAAAATAAAGAATTTCTTTGTCCTGTGTGTTTAAAGAAATATTTGGTGATAAGTAATGAGTCAGTGGAATAATACTTGAGTGTTATTACATTTATAACTCATTTATTCTTTTACAATTACAGTGGCTGTACCTTTTGAAGATATTTGTACATCCAGAACTTTACTGCAGATTTTTAGAGGAAGCAAACAAGTTTGAGGACAGTCATAACAAGTTTAAGGTAACTGAGAGCTTACCAGTTCAGTGTTTGATTTTCTTTAAGAAGAAATAAATTATAGCAAGAATAAAATCATTGTTAAATCATTTTTCTTGTTGAGCAGAAATTAGATATTCACTAAAATCAATTGGAGCAGTCAATGATATCTCAATTTGCAGTATTTTGTAAGCCAGCAAGTTCATACCACTTTACTTGGTTCTTGATCAGTTTTTCCAGAGTTAAATGAAAATTAGATACCAGAAATGTGTTTCCATTAATTTAGACCAACTTATATTCAAATCCAAAACCTTATTTGAGTCTCCTAGTTATAAGTCTGATGTCGCTGTTTAGTAACCCCAGTCAGATATATCTGCATCATAGTTTTTTATGTTTAACTCTTCCTGTGCCTGGACCATTCAGCTTTGTCAGATTTTTGCCAGTCCCGATAGGGACCCTAGCTTCATTTCATTCAAAACCTGATGTAACTTTTGATTGTAAACAGTTTAGTATGCATGTCTAGTGACCTTCGTCACAATTTTGAAAACATCATAACAATGGGGGTCAAAATACAGCATTTTGATCGAAAAAAATCAATTTTTGTGTGACTTTGGAGCCAAACATGTTCCCCCTATGACTAAATCACTGTTTGTGAATGTACCCCAAGTAGATTTAGACTATTAGATGGACTGGAGAAGTAGTTAGAAGGTTATTTCAGGTATTATTTTAAAGTGAACATGCAACATAGTCACACAACAAGATCGGATAAAATTACAGAGTCGATCTACACATCGCCGGTCAATCGATGCCAGTCCTAGAACTATCTGATGGACAGTAATACACAGTTATCAGCTAAAATCATCACACTACATCTTTTTTTCCTAAAAAAACTCTTCATTTATAAAATCTTACATTTATAGCCATTTGGAGGCATAATATGTATACTTTTAAGTGGAAATAATTAGTTAAAAATTATCCCCTATATATATCAAGGCCCGTGCTTTTTTTTCTGACACAGAAGGGATCATCCCCGTTTTTCCCTCCAGCAGGGAAAGATTAAAGTCATCCCCAGACTTTTGAGCTGCCAACCAAATTTTGATCAGTTGTTCATAAGTTGTGCTTTGCTTGCTATACTGTTAAACAGGGAAATTTAAAAGAAGTAATATACATCAGATAAAAGTACACAGATTTCTGCATTTCCTGATTTAATGGCAGTTAAGGGAAACATAAACAAAAAAACTCACAACTGTGAATATAGTTGCACATTTTCTATTCAAATTAAGGACTGGATGAGAGTTGTATCCAGTGATTCTAAATGTCTTTCCGTGGTGAATCGACGAAGAGGGGAGAAAGGCTACAGACTTCTGCAGGGAGATAACCTCAGATCTTTGCTTTTATCTATTTCCAAGGAACAGGTATGATGGTTTCTTAATTCCTCCATTGGTTTTTATTTTCAAAGATTACTTTTATTCAGTGAAAGAAATATTGTGTTTAAAATTGTTTTTTGAAGAGCACCATACCATTCCTTCATTGTTATGAAAGTGTACAGTAATCATTAGATGTATTCTTCTTGACAATTTTCAACAGAATAACTGACAAATATTACACTATTATAGTGCATGAGATGACTGTTGAAAAAAAAAAAGAACAGGAAATAAATCAATGTTAGCTGTTGTCATTTTGCATTCCTTGCTTCGAGAAACTCCACAACTGCTGCAGACATGTAAGATTGCTTAGCTCACAAATATTGCACACAAAAAAACAAGTAGGCAGTATAGCTGCTATTTTAAATCAAATTTAACCAAAAAAAACTCAACACTCTTTTACATGCTAGTACAAATACTAATATTGAAATTCTAAATTTATTTTGGCTAGATACAAAAATGAGAACATGCCAGTCATCACATTTTGTGCCAGTCTTTAAAAATGATATACCGTTCTTGCGATCAACTTTGTGTAAGAATAGAGGCAAAATTAAAATCCTAGCTTGCACACTTCTTGATAACTGCTTTAGGTAAGTGGTCATTGCTCTCCCAACATCAGTGTACCTCTCCTCGGTGTAAACTGGAAAACTAGTATGTAGAGAAAAACTAGTATTTACACTAATCAGGCAATCAACTCTTAATATAGCAAAAAAGGGCCTATAATATTAATGTACACACATTTTTCTTTTGAAATATAATATTTACTGTTGCTTTAATAACTGTCATAAATTTATTGCACTAACAGGATAAGATTTTGAAAAATCTGGAGCACTTCATTGAGAGGTCAAGGGCTAATTTCCCTCGACTATATTTCCTGAGTAACAGTGAAATTGTAAGCTTACTTGGTGTGTCAAGAAACCTGCAGGAGTTTGTTCCATATGTCAGGAAATGCTTCCCTGGTGTCCAGAATGTAACATTTGCCCTTCCACAAACTATGAGTGGACTCAACACCCAACTTGACTTTGCCCTTCACAGTAAGAAGAATAATATAATAATTTCTTTATTAGATTTGGGTCCTTGTACAGATTAAATGGATGTTGTGAAACAGTGTGTACCTTTATATGTGACAGTTAAAGCAAACAGATGTTATAAAATTAGTTCGCACCATTATCTCTGTTAGTTAAGCAAACAGATATAAAAATAATGTGCACCATTATTTCTGTTAGTTAAAGCAAGTAGTTGTGAAAACCAACTTTACATATAATGAAAGTAGTCTACTGATTGTTTGAAACATAGTTGAAATTAAACTTCATTTACAGTATTTGTTTTTCCTGAATAGGCACAAAATGCATTTGTTACATTTTGTCATTCATTCTTCAAGTGAAACAGTTTTTTATGCTTTGTATTTTTCTGCATCAGGTGACAAGCTGGAGGTTGTTGGCATAGAGGGCGCATGTGATGAACAGTTGTCCTTTTACACAAGAGTGGGAGCCGTGTCTTCAGCTACAAAGTGGATGTACAGTTTAAATGAAGTTTTGAAGAATACAATGACCATTGCCATGAGAGCTTGTGTGCAAGCTAGGATTGAAGAGGGTTGGTTTTAAAATTGTGTGTATTCCTTGTATTATTTTTTAATATTAAAGTTTCATCAAAAGTTTTTTCATAGGTCCTTGGTTCTTTAAATAGTGGCTTTTTGTTCATTCATTGAAAAGAGTAGAACTGTCCAGGGTATTTGTTGTATCTTTCTCCATAACCACATCTCTGTTGCTTCCAATTCCACTCCTTTCTCACTTGCTACACATATTTCAAAATCTCACGGCATCAGATTACAACCCCTCTGTTCCAGCTGCAGTCACCTATTCCACTTCTCCCGGCTAGATTACCATTATATCACTCTCTCCCCTTTCTGCAGTTTCCCCCTCCCACTCTTCTTGACCCACCTATCTCACATCACAAGTCTCCATTTAAACATTCTCAAAACTCCATCATGTGCATTTCTAGACACAGCCTCTTACAAGTCACAGCTAAGTGCTCCACATTTTATTTTATTCTATTTTTTTCCATTTCTACTTTTTACATAGCATTCATGTGAATTTATATTTTATCTTCTTTCTCTGTTTCTTCGTCCTATGTATTTTTATATGATTATGGTTCACACCGAAATGTCACAACTTTGTGCTTGTTAATTAATAAAGCTGTTCCTACTTTTTTCCTAGTTTAAACATTTTGTTATCACAGCTTTAATGCAGTGGCTTCATGTACAAAGTGTGTCTAAAAAGTTCAGTGAATGGTCCGATATCTTAACAGCAACATCGGCCAAGTGCATGGCCATGCATGTGGCTATCCAGAGACATGTCAAGAAGCGCCACCTAGCACGGAATTCATATGACCAACAGGGTAAATCCACAGCGGGCAATCGAACATAGTCGGCATGAGAGGTATGGTCGCAGCGCAATGGAGCAATGGGTGAATATCAAGTTCCGCTACAAATTGGGGAAAATGGCAAAGGAGATGCGTGAAATGTTGGTGCGAGTGTACAGGACAGAAGCCATGAGCAGAAAATGTGTTTATGACCAGCTCATATGCTTTCACGATGGGAAGGAAATGACTGAGGATGAGCCACGTTCGTGTCGGCTGCTGACAAGCAGAACCACAGACATGATTGAGCAAGTGCGACAGATGCTGGCATGAGATCGGCAACTGACTCTACAATTGGTGGCAAAGGAATTGGGCATTACCAAGGACATTTCATGCATCTCCATCACCATTTTCCCCAATATGTAGCAGAACTTGATGTTCACTCATTGCTTCATTGCACTGTGACCATACCTCTCACATTAACTACTTTTGACTGCCTGCAGCAGGTTTACCCTGTCAGTCACGTGTACTCCACACTAGGTGATGCTTCTCAACATGTCTCTGGATAGCCATGTGCATGGCCACGCACCTGACCCATGTTGCTGTTGAGATATTGAACCATTCACCAAACTTTTTAGACATGTCTCATATAGTTACATACTTAGTTGTATATCTTACACCTTACATCCTTCCTGTGCCGTTAAACATCACATAGGGCTCATATAGTTGTTTGCCAATATTTCCTGTTCTTGGCGAGTCTTTCAACTTCATCAAGGGATGTTATGCCCACTATACTGGCTTCTCTTAACAATGTCCTCTTTAGAGTTTCACATGGTCGACCTCTTTTTCTTCTTTTTCTTTGGCCTGTTGTGCTCCACTTGATAGCTAGTTGTATATACATATACACTAATTATTCATGTGTTACTAAATTAGTCATAGGAGAGATGAAAAATAAAATTTCACTGTTCGTAGAGTGAAAACTTGTAAGACATGGAATTAGAAACAGTCAGATCAGCAAGTTATATAACAAGATGCTGCATGTGGCAGTTGCGACACTAATCCACATTATCACTGCTTTCTTCAAGCATTCAAGAAGACACCTCAGAATGTTCAGGAAGAAGATATTATTTATTATAACTTTTTATTTCTTATATTATTTATATATTGAAATAAATAACACATAATTAAATAATATTATGCATCCCACATTTCTCTTTTTATATAAGGCTCCAGGCAACCCATTCTTATCTTGGAAGAGTTGGCCAGACTTGGCAGCACTATTCCACAGCACATAAAGTTAAACAGAGAGATCAGACCAGTCTTCCATCATTGGCTACTGAGGTATCCAGTACAGTGTGTGATCACTTCTGAGGCCATCATGTGGGAGAGAGGAATGACAAGAATCTTGGAGAAACAAGACAAGGATGAATTGAAAATGTTAAGGTTTGTTTCGAATTTAGATGTGCGCCTTGAAGAGAAGCACAACAGCAGTAGATCCTTAATTATTTCAGGAAGACATAATTAGAATTTTGTGACTTTTCTGTTGAGCACAGATGATGGAATATTTAATATCAAACTCCCAGCAACTTCTAAGCTGGTATTGTAATGAAGATTTTAGGATGCATCAAATTGAATGGAGAATGGCTACAGTGTCATTTCTTTCATTCTGAAATAGACATCTCAGCTGGCTCCAGCACATTAATAGACAGGTTGATCTGTACCCCATTCAACAGGACATAGCATCATAACAGCCTCTTTCTAGGAAATGGGGAAAATCATACGATCTTTCCTGGTGAAACTTGTTAGATTAGCATATGTTGTAGCCTGGTGGTGGTGGTGGTGGTGTTGTGGCTGTGGTGGTGGTAGTGGTGGTGGTGGTGGTGGTGGTGGTGGTGGTGGTGGTGGTCTGAACCAGCCCTATTTATATTTCTATCAGAATACAGTTTTATTAACATTAAATTGTTATTTGTCTACATCCATTTGTTAACATATTAGATTTCTGTATTAAAATATCAGAGTTGTTTGTCTACTAAAGATGTAGAAATTATGATTTTATATCTGAATTAAAACAGATCAGGTCTGTGTGCCAAATTAGACCAGCTGGTGGAAGTTTTGCAAGAAACTCTCTCCAGAACACAGATTGCCATAAGTGACAAACAAAGATTACAAGTTCTTTTCTCTAGCCTCATTGTCCAGTGTATACATCACAAAGATATCATGAACAGTAAGTTTATTTTTTTCCGTAATTAGCCCAATGAACTTACTATTCACTTGACAGGAAAATAGTTACAATTTTGAGTCACCAGGATTACCTTGAAGTTATCAAACTTGACACAAAGGACAATTGTTTAAAAAATACTGGAATACACTTCAAATAAGTGTATTATGCAAAAGATTTATGCAAGAGGCATAAAGAAGGAGCTACCTATAAATATATGTTAACTTATCAGTAATATACAACTACTTGTTTGATTTTTCAGAACTGATTGGAAGCAACCAGGTTACAGATGCAGCATTTGACTGGCTCAAGATTATGAAATTCCGCATGGATATCAGAAACATTTTGTGTGCCAAAACCATCCTCACAGAAAACTCCAGTTCAAATGCCACTGGATCAAGTACAAGTAAAAAAGCACCAAGAAAAATCTCTGTGTCTAAAAGTCGGAAGCACTCAAAAGGTGATGAGATTTTAATGCGTAGTTAAATGGTAAATCTAAATGACAGAATATTTTCAGCTAGCATCTTGGTTACACTTTGCTTGAATTTATGTTCTGTAAAACGATAATCAGAGTTTAATAATAAGTCACTTTAAAAAATAATCATAAATATGTATTTAAGAAAACTTCGAGAGAAAAAATTTAGACAAGTGTTGTGAAATTAGCAAAAAAATATTTTATGAAGGCAATACTATGAAATCATTGTGACTATAAAGTATGCTGGTGATCAGAAAAAGGAGATGGACATATGTTGGTCACACAATGTGAAGAAACAGTCAGAGAATCCCAAAGCAACCTATCAAGTGGAACACAACAGGCAAAAGAAAAAGAGGCTGACCACGTGAAACTCTAAAGAGGACATTGTTAAGAGAGGTCAGATTAGCACCTTCCACTCACGTTATATCCAAAAATGTTCCTTAATTTCCCGATGATGCAGACATTTTGGGGAAGGGGGTCCCTGTGTAAAAGTTATTGTACCGAATTAATTCCATGGTCACTACGTGTATATCACACATTAATGTAAGTAGAAATGAATGAAGATTCCATAAATGAAGTTATTTGTCGCAAAAAAAAAACAAAGAAAAGGAAAAAAAACACAACTGGTGTGAAACGATGGAGCAATTTTTAGGTGCTAAAAAAATTTTTTTAGGGGTGAGCAATAAAATCTACTTTATACTTACCTTAACTGTGTCATAATCCAATATAAACATGTAGTCATTCAAATTTAACACAGAAAAATCAATATTTATGGATGTTTTTGACATCCAATAAATCTAACAGGTCTATAGCTATGAGAAACACATATAATAAGATAGGTCTAGTTGGTCGGTGTGACAATTCTACCACTCGATCTCGAAAAAAACTTGAATTTTACACTCCTATCATGATATTCAGCTTCTCCCTTTTTCAGCCATGCTGGAATACACTAGTTAAACATGTAAAGACAGAAGTTGGAGAACCTAGTAATGGCAGGAAAATTCAGGGGAAAATGGAAGAAGAAGGGGAGGAAGGCCAAGGGAAAAATATTTCGGTGAACTGATCAAGTGGCATGGACAAAGAAAAGCGTCTGGACTGATCGGAAACACCAAGGACCACACAATATGCAGAAGCATGATTCCCAACACTATCTAGCACAGTACATCAGATAATACAAATAATAGTAATAAAATATGCAGAATATTGCTTATCTAGATGAGGCAGAAAATAAAAATTATCTTTTTTCTAGTCAGCATTAAAGTATTCCAATTCCTACCTTTTTTTTTTTTTTGAGAACTGTTGTAAAAGAATATTCATTCTAAGTTAACAGGTCATGCCACTTTGTATAATTGTTTCCCTTTAATACTTTTCCATACCAAAATTTATTGTACTTTTACTTTTCCATCATGGGAGAGATGATTTTCTTCCATTAATTTTAAAATAAATTAAAATCACAAAATATCATTTGCTTCCAGCTTTACGGACATCCTTTTTCAGACTGTAAATAGATTTTTTTAAAAATACAGCTTAACTGCCATACAAAATAAACTCCAAAAAGAAATAAAGGAGCATAGAAATAGTCTATAGTGATTGTGCATTAATATATTTTTAACATTTACATTACCAGAAGCACCAAAATTTACTCGGACTCACACTACTGTGTCTACTGACTACCAGTTCAGTACATGCTATGCCCAGCAGTTGGGTAACGTGTTCAGCTATGACTATGAGTATGTGGGTCCCAACAGTCATTTTGTGGTGACACCCCTGACAGAACGTGTGTTCTTAGCACTGGGAAATGCTTTAAAAACGTTTTACTGTGGCACTCTGGTGGGTCCCAACGGCACTGGGAAATCAGAAACGGTCAGAGAGCTAGCCAGAGTGAGTAACATTTCTGTACTTCTTATAGACAAAAACTAGTTATTATACACAGGAAAAACATTATATTTAAGTGATGGTTATTTTCTTTATATAGTTTCTTGTATATTATTATTAGTGATTATGTATCTTATCGTTGAATCTAGTGAAGATTTCACATTTCATTGTTTAATCCACTGAATGATTATAAACCTGGTTGAATCCAGCTAGTGATTATATTTTTGTATCAATCACAGATTCTTGGACGTTGCATCTTCACAGTTAGTTGCCATGAGAGTATTACCTTTCCCATGATGCTTCAGTACATGACCGGGATGGTTCAGTCAGGATGCTGGGCATTGTTTGATGATACAGACAGGCTTACAAAAGGTGTAGTCTCTCAGTTTATATTTTGATTTGAAACTGTTAAAAAACACCAGCAGATTATAGCATGAGAGTTCTTCATTTCATGATACAGAGATGAAAACATATAGACTCAAAATGTTCTAAATGTATATTAAACTTAAGGAAAGAAATTTAGAAAAAAGGTCAATGAGACCGGGGAAGAGAATAAATAAGAAATAGCTGAAAACTTAACTTAATACTGTATATAATTTGTGTATGTTTTTTTTTCACTTGTTTGCAAAAAGTCTGTGATAGTTTCCTTTTTCTATATGAATCTTTATTTTGTTTGAACTCACTGGTGTAAATGTATTTCTAATATCATTTTATTGCTTTTCATCATTTATTTTGATTAAATATATGACAAACATAATGAAAATCCAAAGTGAAAAGAGGTATTTGACTTGAGATATAGAGATATTTTTAAAGACTTCATTAGTTCTTCTTGAGTACTGACACATGCTTGTTGATTTATGAAATGCTATGTTTGACTTTCAAAATGATACTTTGCTTACATAGTCTCATCATACTGTCATATCTTTCTGAGACTCTTCTCTTTCATGAGACAGAATTACTGAAATGTATGATAGTTATAAAAAAAAAACTT